>CM057225.1:24500990-25700990 GCA_029891385.1 Erythroxylum novogranatense
ATGTTTGGGAACACAATGGTACGACCCTCCTTATGAGGGAGGAGGGATGAACTCTAAGGACTTAATATATCATCCTCCAATCTCCTTCCTCTAATTAAAGATTAGATTTATAAAGTTAGGGAGGTTTTGGAATGCTTATCATTTATTGAGTCTCCTTCGCTCGGCACTTTCAGAACATCCAAATCCTTTGGGGGAGATCTTCCTAAAAATAGAAAGAGGGAGTAAAGACTAAGGGTGGAAATGTAAGGTTATTAATCTCCAACATCGAGTTGAAGTTGACCCTTGCTAGAAAATAAAACCATAGGAAGTGATAGTTAGCCGCTCGAAAAGCAATTTGTTGTAATAGTTAAAAATAAGGATGCAGGAGAATAGAAAATATTAGATTATTAAGATGCTCTTGAAAGAAACCCAAGCTTTTGTAACCCTATCAAAACACCTTGAAGAGCTAGAGGAAAAGAACTCTGAGCTAGAAGAAGAGTTAGAAATTTGTAAAAAAAAAAAGAAAGAAGGGAGTAAATGAAAGGACACCCGAGGTGAACACAATAAAATTTAGAAGATATTTGAAGAAATTGAAACAAATGAAGGTGATATAAGCAAAAAAGAAAAGTAAGCAAGTAAGAGTAGAAACTCAGGAAGAGGAGTAAGAATTGTAAGCGATCTAGAAGGGGGGTTGAATAGATCTTAAAAATTCTTTGAAAATTTCTACAAGAAAATCAGAAGTTAAAACACACAAAAACAATTCAGATAAACTTAATTGAAAAGTGTAGGGAAGAAGATCAAACACTTGTTTTTATAGAGGTTCGGTGCTAAGACCTACGTCCTCTACCTAAGCTCCCACTTAGGATTTTGCAACCACTTTATTACACACTTTATAGTTCAGTGTGAACTCTTACAGTACCGCTTGATTTCCGGCTCAAGCTACCTTACAATTTGATTTGTCTTCCGGCACAAATCCTACCAATACCGCTTGATTTCTGGCTCAAGCAACCTTTACAGATGATTTGTCTTCCGGCACAAATCCTACCAACAACACTTGATTTTCGGCTCAAGCTACCTCACACGTGACCTACCACTAGTCACTCAATTTATAAAAGAAATAGGATAAAGATCTAAGAACAAGTGCTCAATACAAATGTAAACAAAGTAAGAACAATGATGAGCAATTTGGAGCAAGATAAGATTATTTGGCTTGTAGAACTTCTCTTATATTCTTCATCAATCATCCACCCTTTATATAAGAAGAAATATAGCTGTTGGAGCTCTTCTAGCCGTTGCTTAATTTGTGATAGTCGTTTCTTGATATCCTCCATTCCATTTTTAGCTAATATGACCGTTGGAGCTGAATCTGTGCATCAATAAGTCGACTTGTCGAATTCATAAGTCGACTTGTTTCAACCATTTACGAATAACTTCATCTCCGCTCTCCAATAAGTCGACTTGTTATATATAAGTCGACTTGTTTACCTCGATAAGTCGACTTGTTTCCTATAAGTCGACTTATGTGAATTCATCTTCATATAAGTCAACTTGTGCTGATCCAGTTGACTTGTTATATTCATACCTTGATGTAAGTCAACTTGTATTACCAAATCCTTCATTATCCTTAGGCATTATGCCGTTTTTACTTAGTAGATAGCTCCCAACTTGATTCCTCATTGATTAGACACTCGCTCAACTTGATTTGCTCAATCCTTTCATTGAATAATACCTTAAACAATTTCTTAACAATTCTATACATTTTATTATTATCAAAACATAAGTGGAATTAATTTGTCAACCACTATTGGTCCAACAAAAATTTCAGAAGATAAGGAATAAAACCTATAAAGGATCCATTGTCAAACTTTCAAATGTTAAAAAAGGCATTTTTTAATCTCATTCACATCTATTAAATATTAAACATAAGTTATAATCAAACGTTTTTTTGAATATCAGCTTACGAAATAGTTATGGAATCTGAGTTTGGGAATAGGTTTCTTACTGGTATTACCAGTTCTGCTATATTAAATTGATTAAGGTTGTCCTCGATGCAATACCATAATTTTTACTCCAATGGTGGATTTGAATAAAAGGACTAAGGATTGGGACCTTCCTTCCAGCAAGTCTATGATGCCAGTCCACGGTGTTTTGGCAAGAACTATGTGCAAGAACTCATGTAACATCCCATCTCCGATGGGAAGGGTATTTTAGTAAATTGATTCGGGTCAGGAGTATTAAATTATATCTCGGCATGCACATACAGCATATAGCCTCTATGATTGATGGTTTGTTGCACTTGCACATGGTATACATGCATTCATAACATTTTCCGGCTTAGGTTTCAAATTGAGATCTTTTGTGAAATTTATGGGATAATTGTACTTGGAAAATTATATGGAGTGCGCCATTGAGTGTTTTACATTTTTAGAGATTTATGAGAATTTTTCTGGAATTATTCGGAGAAAATTCCCGGACCGACAAAATCGCCGATAAATGACCTAAATGTGTTTTTGTTGTGGAAAATGTGGTTTTCATGTTTGAAAAATTATTGGGAGTGGAATGTCATATGTTTTACAATTTTGGGCAATTTAGGTAATTTTCAAAAAAATGATTCGGAGAAATTTCCAGAAATTTCTGGACCGAAAAAATCGCTAAGTGATGACCGAATTCGATTTTCTAGATGGCGAAAATTGCGACCAAATGGTACTGTCATTTTGGATATATTATTTTGAGATTGAAATTCGGGCTATAGGCCTAGAATGGGTCCGATTTCATTAGGATTTTTAAATCCTATCCACATTTTGTCTTTTTCCCTTAATAGGCCATGTGTCTTAGCATATTTAATGACTTTGTCTTATTCTCTACTCTCATCCACGACTTTGCTCCCTTGAAAGAATAATACAAATTGTTTTGGAAGCAAAAAGTGATCTCTCATCCGTGGCTTTGCTTCTTCCATCATGGTTGTTCTCCTTCGACTGTCTCTTCTCCTCTAATAGTTGGAATTTTTCTTGCTACTTGCTTGCCTCTTCTTTAGTTGCAACCAAGACCAAATTTAAGTCTTGTAAGATATGTATTAGAGTTATAGCCGTGAGTATTGGTGAGAGGTAAAGAAGTGGTTGAAGCTTGGAAGCTTGAGTTAGATACTTGAAGAATTGAGAGCTTACAACTTGATCAAGGTAAGAGTTGTGTTTGTACTTATTCTTTTGGTAGTTAGAAGCATGCATGGGAATCCTTTGAGCATTTATTTGATCATTATAAGGGTACGTTTAAATGGGTTTAAATATATGCTTGTGTATGGATGAATGAATGAAAAAGGTTTCCATTGATTTGGCTTGGTTTTGGATTGAGTTTGTAAGGTTTGATGCATGGAAAAGTAATGAAAGTTAATTGTGTATGTGCTGCCAAAGTTTGTTTAAGTATACAAATAAATGTTGTGATAAGTTTGTGGCTGAATTAGAGGTTTAAGTGGATGCTTAGTGATGGGTTATTGATATTAGAAGTGATAGGAGTTAGGTTAATGTTGAAAGCTGGAAAATGAATCTTTGACCAATTGTAATGTTTTGATCATAACTAATTGTGTAGGTGAGCAAATGAGGTGAGGTTTGTGCCCAATGAAAATTTGGGATGTTGGCTTCAAATTTGTGTGAAATAGGTGTTGTTAAATTGTAATGTTAGAAGGGTGAATTTTTGCATGGGAAGTTTCTGTTTGTAGGGTCTGTGAACAGTACCCGCATATATGACCTGATTGCTTTGTTGATTTTTCTAACTTTATTGAGATGGAATTTGGGAAACTGGTCTTCATGGAAGTTGTAGCATATTGAGTTAGCTTTCCATTTCCACTGATCTTGCTAATTTTCGAGTTGTATATTGGGAGATATGAATTGATTACTATTGACTGGTTTTGAGCATTTTGATGAAACCTAGCCTAAGTGTTGAGTTTGTGAGCTTGCGGATTGGAAGCTATTTTAGCAAATTATGTGAACTGAATTGGTGTGAGTGATCTTCTGAAAAGTTGCAGAGGAAGGAATTATCTTGAAAATGATATATGGTGTGTAATTTTTAGAGGTCAGATTTGGGAGTTATGATTTTTCAAACATTGAACCTGCATTAGGTTAGGAATTGCTGATCATGGCAGTAACTAGCATGACAGTTTTGAAATTGTTAGAAATTGAATTGGAAATTGAGTTCTTCATGAAAATTGAAGTTTGAGATCTTATCTTTTCAGAGATATAAGATTGTGATTTTTGTGACATTTGTGCTAAGTGAAATACTGTTTGGAAAATTACTGTCCAGATTGGTTGATTTCAGTAGACTGATTCTTTGTTGAATTGTTTGACCTAGTTATTATGGAATTTGATTTTGGGTTGTTCATGAAAGTTGTAGATGACATTGTGAACTTATTGAGCATATTTATGTGGTAATTTCTGGCTGAAGAATCTGAGAGTTATGGAATTTGCAATGTACTGTTCTGTTTTATTGGGATTTGAGTAGGCAGTAGCTTTGAAGGGATTTTTGACACCCTTAGGGGTGAAATTGTTTTTTTTGGTCTTCTTGAGAATGGTAGAGGTTTTTATGATCTTTCCAACAAGGTATGAATTGTATTTTTCTGAATTGTGTGCCAAGAGCTATGAGTGTTGGAAGTTGGATTAGAAATCAGGAAAAAAGGGAATGGGAATGTGGAATCATGCCCGGTCACTTGGGCGACGCCTCGCCCTAGTGACGAGGCTCGGATGGACGACATCGCTAGGGCGACGCCTCGCCCTAGCGACGAGGCCGGATCAGTCGGCCTCGCGAGGGCGACGCCTCGCCCCCGCGAGGCTGGTTTTTCTTATTTATTATTATTTGATTATTTGGTATTTGGTGATTCTTTTGTCAATTTCTTTTCCGTCCTTCGTCCGATTGACCTAATTCTTGAGGCATCGGATTTGTATCATATTGAATTTCATTTTGTGATAAATTGGGAATTTTTAGACGGGAAATTGACGTGGCCCCGGGTACTTGTTCTGTGATCACTATTTTATTTATTTTTGAACCGATTGAGGTCCAAATTGAGTGCTGTCAGTGACTATAGCTTTCGAATTTTAGTTGGAATTTTTATTATGGAAAAATTTGGATTTAGGGTCGGAAATCTCATGAACAAGCATTATACACTTACATGTGCATTATTACTAGTTCGGATTGGATAATTAGTGATCGGATTCCTCTCTGCTTGTTGTAGAGGCACAGTTGGAACGTCGACCTACCGACGTTGCGAGACTTCCGCGAATAGCTCGGAGTAATAGGTGAGTAACCTAGTTGGTTCCTCAATCTATATATGATGAAAATGATGTGGTTATGCCATGTGGAGATAATGGAGGAATTATGTGTGTTTACTTTAGATTGATTTCGGACCATAGGTGTCCGAAGTATTGGAAACTTGTTATCGAAGTGCCATTTGTGTGTGACTATTTGTGAATAATTACATTGGAGACCTCGGACCAAAGGTCCGAGGGAATGGGAAATTTATATTGAAGTGTTAATTGTCTGTTTTGATACATTGAATGTGACTTTTGATATGATATGGTTGGATGCAAGAATTTGTAAATGTATATGATCAAACACGGACCAAGGTCCAAGAAACGAAATTGGTCACTGAACTATAACCGATCAGTAAAGGGGAATTAGAGCATATGCATCCATGCATGATGGCATGATCGATAAAGGCAGTTGTGACCGGAGCAGCCACCGTATCAGGGCATATCACGCCCAACGTATATGAGAGCTTTCATTTCAACGCACGAGACCTTAGGTCCAATATATTGAGCCTCGAGCTCAATGTACCAGGCTTCAAGCCCAATGTTTTCGAGCCACCGGCTCAACGCAATGTGCCGTTCTTCGGGACAGTTTGGTATGCGGTCACAACAACGAAACGAAAATGAAAAGTGTCACATGTTCATTGCATAAATGGTATGACTAAATATGGATGGTATGAAAGGCGATATGCTTTACATTTGTGAATTGTGATAGTATGTGATATTTGGTAAATTGATTGAATATGCATGAATTGAGTGAACCATCGATGATGGTTTCTTCTTGAGTTCGCAAACTCACCCAACATTGCAAATATTTTTCAGAATTGAAGAGTACCCGTTCTTCGAACCGGAGTATGATTACTACAAGAGAGTCGGTGTTCGATGTCGGGATCAGTTCACGTCTGAATTTGTGTTATTTTGACTTATGTGTAAATTTATATTCTGCAAAAATAGTACTGAATTGTTTGAGGGCCCTAATTGATAAATATTGTTTGAAAAGTGATCTTTGATAAAGTGTATGATTGAAATGGGTTTTCGTATCACGGGCTCGAATCGTTTAATTCTTAATTTCGCGCACTCGATTGTTTCAAAAAAAATATCATAATGAGTTTTTACACTGCATTGACTGCTCTAGCATACCACCCTCGCGGGTCGCGGGTTCGGATATCACCGTCGATGTCGGGTTCGGGTCTCGCGGGAGTGGGGTGCTACAACTCATCAAAAAGCTCCTAAGGTTTCTCTCACTCTCTCTTACTTTGTTTTATTTTCGTTTATTTGTTTTGTTGTTTGTTTGGGATAGCCAAATCTCCACTTTTGAAGTTGTTCTCGAGTCATGGAAGTTTTGTAAAGCAAAATATGCATTTCAAATCAAGGGGGCTAAGCTTAGACCCTTAGATCACCGTAAAGGTCAACGCTTTCCTTCTTATTCCCTTTTTCTTTTCGTTGTTATTTTTGTTTTTTTAACTTAACAAACTTTAACTTTTCACGTCTTTCTATGAATCAATTTGGGTCTTTGTGAATCAATTTGGGTTTCTGAGATTTAGGAGGAGGGCCTAGGGTTTTAGTCCCTAGAAAAAAAATATCTTTTCAATTTTCTTTCTCCGAAAACATGAAGAATGTGTTTAGGTGAAGAGGAAGAGGGAGATCTGTGAGGCAAAGAAGGGTATTTTCACTGTGAAATGGAAGTGGGTTTGGATAAGCTTTCTTCTTTCCTGTTGCAATTAGATTTTTGGAGGGTGTGCGGGCTACTAGATTGTGTGGACAAAAATTTTGATCTTAGAAGTTTGAAATTTTCTTCCTCGGGCTTCACTCAGCAAACTCAGGAAGGTATGCTTCACCTTATTGCTTCCTTTCTATGATTTTTTTTATGTATTCTTCCCTTTTTATTTTTGCGTATTCTTCTGTTAGTTTAGTGGTTGTGTTCTTACTTGTATGCAACTGTGCATTTTATTTCGTATTTTCCTTACTAATTCATTTTATGCATAAGCATTTACTATTACTTTACTTCTAATTGTATGCTAATTTTGAAACCTTTTAACTTTGACTTTGAAAACGTTCCTTGAGGTTTGTTGTTAGTAACGCTTATCCAATCAAATGTTAAACTTGATGCTACTAAACTCAACTTGATTAGTATAACCTCAACTCTCAAGCTAGTTTTTTGCCTCTTTGTCTCTACGGACCCTTCTTACCACTCAGGCCCATGTCTTTTGTTGTCATCACTTTTGGATATTCTTTTGCATCACTTTTTTATTGTCACTTCTACATGCGAGTTTGTCAAAAACAGCCTCTTTACTATGTAGACATAAGGCTGTGTACTATCAGATCTCCCTAAATCCTGCTTTATTGCGGGACTTCAGACTGAGTGTAATAATGATGATGATGATGATATTTTAATGTTTTTAATATATTAATTATAATTACAAAATAAGATAAACAAGAAGTTCTAGTGTTAAATATTTTTATTTTAAAATAATTCATGAACTTGTTGACATAATTTAAGAATATTTCATTTGATTATATATTCTTAATATTTTTAAATTGTCTCTTATTCTTTGTGTTGTAAAGGGAATCATAAAAGGTCTAAAATAAATGTTTTCTCCTACTTATAAAAAATTCCTATAAATTTAAATTATGATTCCCTTTTACATCACGATTTAAAATTAAAAAAAGAATAAATAATTAACCATAATTGTTAAGTCCAAAACTAACTTCCTTGTGTGGATATTTATAAGGTCAATCATTAAAATAAAGTCAATATTTAATTATTGTTGTTTAAAGGTATAGACACAACCCTACAAAAAGTTAAGTCCCGTAGAGAATGAGCTTATGACTTCGAAGGATTCTCCCAAAATTCCTAATTAGGCATGCACATTCTCCAGTTGTACAAAGAATCGATGTCCATTAACACAAAAGAAAAAAAGAGGAAGAGAAACTAAAAAGAAGAGACATTGTAGCTTTCTTATGATTATTAAGGGACAGAGGGAGAGGTAGAACACACAGGAATAAGACAGAGTGATAGGTGTTATCTGTAATGATATAGACATTCTTTTGTATCGGTTGGCACCGTACCATCCAAAAATGGAACGGTATTAGATCTTTTGGTACTAGCCTTAGGTACCAGAGGTTCCACTGGTATCAGTGGTACCAGCTGATATTTGAAATATCAGCAAAGAATTGGATGGTACCATTAATTTTATAAAGTTCTGGGATTTAATAGCAAAAAATTAATAAAACCACCCCCTAGTAGATCACTCACCTCTCTTTGTCTCTCACCACTCTCTGTCACCGCTCGTCGCAGCCGTCGTCCACTGCAATGCCACCGTGCCTTCACCTGCCCCGCCTATTGGTCTACCTCCCTCTCCAATCTCCAGTCTCCACAATGCCTCTCCCTCCTTCTCCTTCGCTTGTTGTTATCCAAATCCACCTCTATCACTATTGCTACGACTCTACCTACTCCTACTCATGTAGAAAGAGAAACCAAATTGGTTTTCACCCGACCTACTAAATTTGTGATATTTTTTAGTGTGTTTTCAATTGGATTTTCCTGCTCCTGAAATTGAATTGCATTCAATGCACGGAGTGTTTTGTTTATTTATTAGATTAGAGTGTTTTATTTATCTGTTTGGAAGTTCAAAATTCACATTGAAATAGGAAGGTGAGGAGCTAGGCGTTTCGATTGGTTTATTACAATTACAAAATAAATTAAAAATAAATTAGATAACAACTTAAATCAAATTAAGCCTATCTAGTATCTCAATATAATTTCAATTTGACTTGAATTATATGAAATGGTTTAAATGTTTAAAATAAATTGTGTAACAATATTAAACCTTTTAGAAGATTGAATGCAACATTTATAACATCTTTAAAACACATATGAAAATATTTTATACAAAAATAGTATGAAATTTGCAATTATTTTGACTCAATTTTGAATCCTTACTTAAAATGGCTTTGTTTAACCAAAAAGGTCTGAAAATAAAAAACAATAATAAAACTATAATTATAATTCATTAAAATTCTTGTTAAAGAAATATTAATTAACACAATTTGTAGCAAGTACACTATAAATTATAATTCAAGGTAGTTTTTAACTCCTTATGCATTGTTTTCCTTGGTTTTGCTTAATTTATTTTATATTAAGTAAAATTTTGGTGAATAAATATAAAATAGTTGAATTGTTAGTTTTGACTTATTGATTAGTTGTGTTGGATAAAATTGTTTGTGTTGGAAGAAATTGAGTTATGTATGATGCAATCATGCAAAATGAGTTATATTACATAAGATGGACATGCGTATTATGTAATTATGTATAATTAATACTTAAATTGTTGGTTTTGACTTATTGATGAATTGCATTGGATACAATTGAATTGTGTTGGATGAAATTGAATTGTGTATGATGTAATCATACAAAATGAGTTATATTATATAAGATGGACATGTGTATTATGTAATGAAATTATGTATTCTTTATTTGATATATGTCTTCATTTATTTTTATAGATAAATGGAAGGATGTTCAAGAAATCCTGAACATTTAATCGCTTTAGGAAGATACAATGATCCAACTTGGGCTCATGCTACATTGGTCCTCAGTGTGAAGAATCATACTATTTGTTTATTTTTTTAACAAGAATTTGAAAGGTGGAGGAATCATTCGATTAAAGACGCATTTAGCAAGAGTTAAAGGAGATGTGGGACTCTATTAAAAAAGTAAGTCATGATATGAAGTAGCAAATGAAAACTTTTCTTGAATAATATCAATATGAGAAAGATAGAAGGGAGAGATTGAATATGAAATTGGTAGTGGAAGATCGTTTGCTAGTGTTTATGATGATAATAGAAATGTTGAAGGTAGTAGTAAAAGTGGTAATGGTAGTGTTAGTGTTTCTTCTCAACAAGAAGTGAATATTGCATAGGGATCTAATATTTGGGAGGGGGGAAGAAGGTAGATGACTAATTTTTTTACACCACAAACAACTCTTAAAGTCCAGCCTTCAGTTTATAGTGTCATGCAATCAAGAGATGTAACTCACAATATAAATATGACAATGACTAAATGGTGGTATGATATAGGTGTAGAATTCAATGCTTCCATATCTTACTATTATCAACCTATAGGGGATGCTATAGCCTCCTACGATCCAAGATACAAAACTCCTTCTATTGATGATTGCAAAATAAACTTTTAAGTTGTTTAGTTTCTGAAATTAAAAGTTATTTAATAAAAAGAAGAATAGATTGGGCTACTTATGGATGCTTAATCATATGTAATGATTAGACAATATGAGACATGAGCCTATTATTAATTTTTTTGTTTATTCTTTAAACGGCTCAATGTTTCTGAAGTATATTGATACACCTGGCCTTGTTAGAAATATCGATACTTTATTTGAGATATTCAATGAAGTTGTAAATATAGTAGGTCCAGAAAATATTGTTCAGTTTATTACTAACAATGATTTCACTGATAAAACGACGGGAAGAAGTTTTCAAAATAAGTATAGTTCTTTTTCCTAGACCCCTTATGATGTACATTGCATTGACTTAATGCTGAAGGTAGATGACTAATTTTTTTACACCACAAACAACTCTTAAAGTCCAGCCTTCAGTTTATAGTGTCATGCAATCAAGAGATGTAACTTACAATATAAATATGACAATGACTAAATGGTGGTATGATATAGGTGTAGAATTCAATGCTTCCATATCTTACTATTATCAACCTATAGGGGATGATATAGCCTCCTACGATCCAAGATACAAAACTCCTTCTATTGATGATTGCAAAATAAACTTTTAAGTTGTTTAGTTTCTGAAATTAAAAGTTATTTAATAAAAAGAAGAATAGATTGGGCTACTTATGGATGCTTAATCATATGTAATGATTAGACAATACGAGACATGAGCCTATTATTAATTTTTTTGTTTATTCTTTAAACGGCTCCATGTTTCTGAAGTATATTGATACACCTGGCCTTGTTAGAAATATCGATACTTTATTTGAGATATTCAATGAAGTTGTAAATATAGTAGGTCCAGAAAATATTGTTCAGTTTATTACTAACAATGATTTCACTGATAAAACGACGGGAAGAAGTTTTCAAAATAAGTATAGTTCTTTTTCCTAGACCCCTTATGATGTACATTGCATTGACTTAATGCTGAAAAATATAGGAGATGCTAGGCATTTTCTTATTATTGATGAGACTGTATAGAAAGCTAAAAACGCAAGTTTATCTATAATTGTGCATGAGTGTTAAACTTAATGAGCAATGAATTTACCAATGGTAGGAATTTGTGTCATCCTACTATGACAAGATTTGCAACAAATTCTTATAACTTCAATGTTTTGTTATGATAAATAAAGAGATGAGACAGATGCTTATAATTGATAAGCGATAACTATCTTAGCATGCTAGGTTTAATGGTGGAATGAAGGTTTCAAGAATTATATTGGAACATATGAATTTTGGTCTCAATGCCAATTTGTTATCCAAGTTTGTAAGCCTTTAGTAATGGTGCTTCGTTTGACTGATAGTGTTGAAAAGGCAACAATGAGTTTTTTTTATGTCATGAAGAGGGTGAAGGAAGCAATCAAGACCAACATGAAAATTAGGTTTTCTTTGTACATACCTTATCTTACAGTCATCAATAATAGATAGAAAAGACAAATTTGTTCTCCGTTGTTTGCTGCTGGAGTGTTTTTAAATCCTAGTGTCTATTTTATACCAGATTTTACAAAGAAAGTTGAAGTTAATAGGAGAATAGTATTAACTATTACAACAATTGTTGCCCATGACATGATGCATTATATTCTAAGCTCACAAATAGAGCTTTATAAATGATGTTCTGAAGATTTTGGGATGTCAATTGTTATTTGACAAAGAGCAAAACTTTCTTTAAATATTAACTTTTTCCTTTTTCTTAATTGTTGGAAATTTATTATCACTTTATTTTATAACACTACTTTTTGTTTTTTTTACGACTTACAATTTCTTAGTGGGATCAATTCAGAATTAGTGTTCTAGAATTGCAAAAGTTTCCAATTCAAATTTTAAGCTAATGTCTAAGTGCAATAGGCTATTAAAAGAATTAAAGCATAGTTGAATTCATTTTACTCCAAGAAAAGGGATAGATTAAAGTACAAAAGATTGAATGACTTAGTCTTCATTCATTACAATTTAAAACTTCTAACAAAATATTTTATTATCATTATTAATTTAGATATAATTTTTTAATAATTAAAATTTATTGTTTACTAGGACTTTTAATATTATAAGTGATTCAATAGATCCAATTTGCATTAATAATATTGATCTTTTGGCGAATTTGGTTTTTGAGGATCCGAGTTTGGTAGAAGTGAATGACTTGGAAGATACTCTTAGATGGAAAAGTATTGACATGTCATTTGGTATATTGAATTTGAACAATAATGATAATGAGGTTCCTCTCAATTATGAGAATTTGGTATCAAATGATAATTGAGGTCAGTGCAGTTGTAATAAATATCCTCCCATAGACGATAGAATGAAATTCTAGCGGTTTTTTCATCTTTTTTTAATTTTATTTATATTTGATGTATATTTTAATGCAATGTAATTATAAATGTTTTTGTTTCAGATTTCACTTCTATTTGGTTGTTTTCTTATCACAAACTCTCATTATAAATTATAATAATTTGAGGGTTAAAGATATTTATTGTTCTTTTATTTGATATTTTGATGTAATTATTATTTATTATATAATCAAATTGTAATATTTTAAATACTTTATGTTATTCTTAATTTTATATTTATATGATGCTTGTCTTTTTCATATTAATTATGATTATTATTTATATATGAAATATGTAAAATTATTATTATTTAATATTAATTATAGTTATTATTTATTATTATAACTTTTAGAAATATGGTTGATATAAAATTATAAAATATACAGTACAATATATTAATAAATTATTTTATAATTTTAAAATAACATTTATGAATTTTATACTAATATTTTAAATTTATAAAATAATTTTGAAATTTTTAAAATTTATGAAATACGATTTTAGTATCAGATTATGTTTTAGAACGGTGTTGTAATAGTATTTATGAACGTTTAAAAATTATTTCATACATTTAAAAATTTAGTCCAATATTCATAAATACTATCACACCGTACTAAAACATAAGCTGATAGTAAAATCGGTAAATTTTTACATTCGATGCCTGCGTTAGAGACGAGGGGAACAGCCTTAAGAAGACAGCTGCACAAGTCCGTGAACTGGCAGGTCCACTCCACCAGGGGTCCTGTCACTCCACCCTTTTGTGAGCTGTATTCCATTTACTTTTTTCTCAATCTCTTTTTGTCCTTTAAGTTCTAATCTAAACATCATCACCCTTATCTTTTTTCTTGACCCACCCGGTTAGTCTGGCCACGATCACCAGTAAATGCCCGAATCTTGCATTTTCTCTGACAAACCCAGACTTTGCTGTTGCCTAAAAGGGTGTGGTAACTAGGTAGCTAGTTATGTTATTTTTGGTTCTGTTCCTTACAGTTTGAAAGTCAACCGGTAAATTAGTAAAGTAATCTTTTGATTGAAGTGAAATTACATGTTCAAACTTTTTTTTTATATGCAATTTTATTTTTTATAAAAAAATCCACTAGAACTCTTCAAAAATATCTCGTAAACAGCTAAAAAATAAAGTCCGATAAGAAGAAATGATTACGTTAGTAGTTTCTTTTTAGGTTTTTCTGATCTTTAGGTCTTAGATACACCTTATTCCGTTTAGTTCCATATCAACTTTGTTCTTGTAAAACTTCAGGTTCCTCCATCTACCAAAGAAAATAAGGGTCCCCGAGCAAAGAATTATTCCTTTTAGGCAATTTCGGAAATCATCTTGGGCCCTTTGGTTTAGTAGCATTTCGGTAGGTGAAAAACATGTTAAATCGTTAAAATAATATTTTAGGTCATAACATTTTTTAATAGAAATATATGTTAAACCTTAATATTTCTGAGTATTTTAATTTCAATGTTAACATTTTAAAAAGTTATGAATAAATTTTAAGTAGCTAAAAATAGAAAAATTAAATTTATGTACCTAAAGCACTATATCATCATCAATGATACCATCAAATATAACAGTGTGAGACTGATTTGATTAAATTTAAAACTTAAAATTAATAATAATTTTTAATTATTCTAAAACAAAAAATATGTTTATCAATTATTTTTGCTAATTATATATGAATCCCTTCTCGGTTTGATTGAATAAAAAAGAATAATTAATGGTGAAACCTTATTATGTTAGTTTTCGCGCTTATCCTGACTTTAGTTTCTCTCTTTCAACTCCTTTCGTTTCTCACTGCAAATGTCTCTCCTTGATTTCTCTCTGGTTTTTCACTTGTCAATCTTGTTAGATTATTTAATGTCCCATATAATTTATTAATTGAGTCCTATGAAATGCACCCGAGATAATGATTATTGGGTATTACTCGAATGAGTCTCAAATAGGTCATAGACCCTTTTTCTCTCTCTTCTAATTCCAAAGGACATGTCCTTTGGTCATGGTATATAAGTTGTAAAAACTTATGAAAACATTATCATTTTCTTAACCATTGAGAAAAACAGAACGAAAGAAGACGAGAGGAAATAAATTCTTTCAAAGCAATTAACATTTAACGAATAAGCGATATGGATACGGGTACGTAAAATAATTGTCGATCCTATAATTGTCTTACAGATGGTATCAGAGCCAGGTTATTGCATGATTAATTATTCTACCGTGTATCATCTTGTATTACATGATCTGTTTTATACCGTTTCGGTATGCTTATGCTTTTAATTGTTTTCGTATGAATTGAGTATTGTTCTTCGTATACAACATGGATATAGACAACGATTGCATGTTGTTATTTACGAATATGCTTGATTTTCATGCGGCATGCCATGGGTATTGCATTCTTATTGTCTGCCATGGTTGTTTATGCTTGTGACGATAATGTTTCATGATTTATTTACGGTATGCCTTTCCTTCTTTTCTGTTCATTACTGCCATAAATGGCAACGCAAGTTTTGTTGTTCTTATCGGGTATTAGTTGAACTTCATTGCATGCTTTTGGTGTTGATAAAACAATGCATAAAAGAATACGGAAACAAACCTTTGGTGGGAAAGTGATTTTCGGATTTACAGTATGGAAGGTTTAGAGTGAGAATCAAATCCATGGGTTTGTTTTCGTTGGTTAACCACCGAATATATACTTGGTGGATGTTTTTTTATTGTTGGATCAAACCAAGATATGGAAGAGAAGGCAAAAGAAACGTAGGAAGAGAAGAAATTAAAAAAAAAAGAAACAGAAACAGAACAGAGGCGTCTAGAGGAAGAAGACGTCTGGCGCGTGCACATCACACGCCAGACGTCTGTGCCGAAGACAGAGGTTGGCGCGTGCTCGACACACGCCATACTCATTTCCAAGCCCTAAAACTATTTTTTTTTTGGGCTTTTGGGCCATTTTTTTTAAAACAAAAGGGCACTTAAATGAAGGTCAATAACTATTTATGACCTAATTATAGGCACTTATATGAGGATCAATAAATATTTATGGCCCAATGATAATGGATTATTTAATTCATAATTGATTTATACATAATATAATTTTGAAATTAGTGCCATATTATATATTTTTTTGGTACTTGGAATATTTTATATTATGTAATAATTGGAATTAAATTTTCCTAGTATATGTAGAATATAATACATAACATTATGGACATTTAAAATAGTTTGTTTGTCACCAAAGTGACCAAACTAGTTAAATTAAAATTTGTCATGTATGATAATTGTTCAATTAAATGTTTATTGTATGGAAAGCTTGTTAGTCACCAAAGTAGCCTAGCTTGAAAATTTTAATCATTTAATTGTGATTTATTTCAATTGTTCAATATAATATGATGCAAAATGACATAACGGTTGAATTGAACAATTGAGATTATTAATTATAACGCTAGGAGGTCACCCAAAGGTAGACCATTGCTTATAATTAATGACATTAAAGAGATTTTATCAACATATTAAGTTAATATGATTGTATATCTAAAGATAACATACATATTGACTGTAATATGCTTGATTGTCCATTATAGTATTATATATAAGCATCATCCTAGGTTATTTCTGTGTGTTTAAATTTCACCCAAAGGAGGATTTAAATGCACAATTAATGTTTATTAGTTAGTTTGAATCTATTTAGGTTTACTCAAAGCATTAATGTGAACTATATGTTGTATGTGCAGCATCTACTAGTTTGCTCGGCTTAGGCAATGACTTGATTAAATTCAATGGTCTGAATTATGGGGATTGGTCCGAACAAATCCAGTTTCAACTGGGTGTAATGGATTTGGACTTAGCCATAGTTTCAGACGTAAGGCCTGAAGCCATAACTAAGGCCAGTTCTGAAGCTGACAAGTCTTATAATGAGGCTTGGGAACGGTCTAATAGGCTGAGCTTGAATTTTATGCGAATGACGATCGCATAAAATGTCAAGCCATCAATGCCTAAAAAGGACAATGCAAAGGAGTTCATGTTGAAGCTGAAAGAATACTCCCAATCTGATATAGCTGACAAGTCCATAGTAGGGACTTTAATGAGTGAGTTAACGACTAAGAAGTTTGAATGGTCACAGCCCATTCATGATCATATAACTCACATGTAAAACCTAGCTGCAAAGTTGAAGTCTATGGGTATGGATGTGAGAGTCCTTTTTGGTACAGTTTATCATCAACTCACTTCCTTTAGAATTTGGCTAGTTCCAGGTGAATTATAACACCATTAAGGAAAAATGGAACTTCAAGAAATTAAGGTCATGTTAGTTCAGGAGGAAGGGAGATCGAAGAAAATAAAGGACCACTCCATTCATCTCACATTTCATCAAGGTGCTAGTAGCAGCAAGAATAAGCCACGAAAGAAAGGCAAAGAGAAGGACAAAGCTCTCAGCAAAGTTAATGAGGGTCGAATTAAGAAAGATAAGAGGTGCCACTTCTGTAAGAAGCCTAGCCACTTTCAAAAAGAATGTCTTAAAAGAAAGGCTTGGTTCGAAAAGAAAGGTACATACTATGTCTCAGTATGCTTTGAATCAAATCTTATTGATGTGCCTAAAAATACTTGGTGGTTAGATTCTGGTGCAACTACTCATGCGTCAAATGTTAAACAGGGATTCCTTACAATCCAGACCATAAACGGAACTGAAAAGTTCTTGTATATAGGGAACAGAATGAAGGCACAGATAGAGGGCATTGGGACGTACAGATTGATCTTGGACACTAGATGTTACCTAGATCTAGAAAAGTGTCTTTATGTTCCTGAATGTGCTAGAAATTTAGTTTCTGTTGCAAAATTGGATGATGTAGGATTTCAATTCAAGATTGGAAACAATGTCTTTTCATTGTATAAACATAAGTACTATTATGGTTCTGGTACATTAATTGATTGCTTATATCATTTCAATCTTGATGTTGATTTTGCTAAATCTTTGTTTCATGTTGACCATATTATAGGAAATAAATGTAATGCACATAATGAATGTTCTACTTTTTTGTGGCATAAAAGATTAGGTTATATATCCAAAGAAAGGGTACAGAGGTTAGTGAAACATGAAATCTTACCTCCATTGGATTTTGTTGACTGGGATATATGTGTGGATTGCATTAAAGGCAAGCAAACCAAACATATATCAAAACATCCAGCCACAAGAAGTAACACATTACTTGAATTAATACACACTGACATCTGTGGTCCTTTTGACGTTCCTTCTTGGGGCGGCGAAAAATATTTCATTACCTTTATTGATGACTTCTCACGATATGGATATATTTATCTGCTACATGAGAAGTCTCAGTCTGTGGACATCCTAGAGGTGTTCATTACTGAGATAGAAAGACAGTTAGATAGAAAAGTAAAGATAGTGAGGTCTGATAGAGGTGGTGAGTATTACGGAAAATTTGATGAAAGTGGACAATGTCCAGTTCCATTTGCAAAGTTTCTTACTAGTCGAGGCATATGTGCACAATACGCAATGCCTGGTACACCTCAACAAAATGGTGTAGCTGAAAGGCGGAATCGTACTCTTATGGAAATGGTTAGGAGTATGTTAAGTAATAGTACTATACCTTTATCATCGTGGATGCATGCATTAAAGATCGTTGCGTATCTGCTAAATAGGATTCCTAGTAAGGTAGTTCCTAAGACTCCTTATGAATTGTGGACGAGAAGGAAACCTAGTTTACAATACCTCCACGATTGGGGTTGTCCGACAAAAGTAAGGTTGTATAATCCATATGAAAAGAAGCTCGATGCGAGAATCGTTAGTGGTTATTTCATCGGCTATCCCGAAAAGTCAAAGGGTTATAGATTTTATTGTCCTAATCATAGTACAAGAATATTTGAGTCCGGAAACGCTCGGTTCATTGAGAATGGTCAAATCAGTGGGAGTGGAGAAATACGAAAAGTGGATATTCACGAGAATCAAGTAGAAACTACTCAAAGTCGAGTAGAATCTGCTACATCAGACGTGATTCCACCAGTTGTTATTCCTCTTGTTGCATCACGAGCACGCAACATACCGGAAAAACAAATTAATGATCCAATTCCACAAATTGAACATATTAATGACGAACCAGCTAATAATGATCAAATTACAAATGATCAAGTAATGTCACAAGATGTAGCATTACGAAGGTCTGTAAGGCAAAGAAGACCAGCTATCTCAAGTGACTATAAAATTTACTCACTTGAACATGAATGTGACTTGAGCATTGATAAAGATCCAGGCTCGTTCAAACAAGCCATGGAATGTAGCAATTCTGAAAAATGGTTCAATGCTATGAAAGAAGAGTTGAAATCAATGGATGACAACAATGTCTGGGAATTAACTAAGTTGCCAGAAGGTGCAAAGCAAGTGGGTTGTAAATGGGTCTTTAAGACCAAACGAGACTCACAAGGCAACATTGAAGGGTATAAAGCCAGACTTGTTGCCAAAGATTACACTCAGAAGGATGTTATTGACTATAAAGAAACCTTCTCTCCAATTTCAAAGAAGGACTCTTTAAGAATTGTTATGGCACTGGTAGCTCATTATGATTTAGAGCTTCACCAAATGGACGTAAAGATCGTCTTTCTTAACGGTGACTTGGAAGAAGAAGTATATATGGACCAATTGGAAGGTTTTGTGACCACAGGAAATGAATGATTAGTGTGTAAATTAAAGAAGTCAATATATGGATTGAAACAAACTTCCCGACAATGGTATCTTAAGTTTAATGATATCATTACGTCTTATGGTTTTATAGAAAATACCGTTGATCGGTGTCTCTATATGAAGGTTAGTGGGAACAAGTTTATTATATTAGTCTTATATGTTGACGATATTCTTCTTGCTGCGAATAATGTTGTTTTGTTATATGATGTAAAGAATTTTCTTTCTAATAATTTCGAATTGAAAGATATGGGTGTGGTATCCTATGTGATAGGAATAGAAATATTCCGGGATAGATCATAAGGATTGTTAGGATTGTCTCAGAAAGGATATATCGAGAAAATATTAGAAAGATTTCAAATGGACAAACGCTCCGCAGGGATAGTTCCAATTTAGAAAGGGACAAATTTAGTTTAATGCAATGTCCATGAAATGATTTGGAACGTAAGAATATGGAGTCTATTCCTTATGCGTCACTAGGTGGGAGCTTAATGTATGCTCAAACATGCACTAGGCCAGATATCAATTTTGCTGTTGGAATGCTAGGACGATATCAAAGTAATCCTGGACTGGATCATTGGAAAGGTGCAAAGAAAGTCCTTAGATACTTACAAGGCACCAAGGACTATATACTTACATATAGAAAATCAACTCATCTTGAAGTGATAGGTTATTCGGATTCAGACTATGCCGGTTGTTTAGACTCACGAAAATCTACATTCGGGTACATGTTCCTATTAGCTGAAGCAGCAATTTCATGGAAAAGTGAAAAACAGTCCGTCATTGCTACTTCCACTATGGAGGCAGAATTTTTAGCATGCTTTGAGGCTACAGTTCATGGATTGTGGATGCGGAACTTTATCTTAGATCTTGGTCTTGTCGATAGTATTGCCAGACCGTTAAGAATTTATTGTGACAATTCTGTAGCCGTATTCTTCTCTAAGAATGACAAATATTTCAAGCGTACGAAACACATGGATTTGAAGTATTTTTCTGTGAAAGAAGAAGTGCAAAAACATAAAGTGTCAATTGAGCATATTGGTACTGATCTCATGATAGCGGATCTGTTAACGAAAAGCTTACCGCCCAAAACATTTATTGGTCATGTTGCACGTATGGGCCTTATAGATAAGTCCTTGTTAGTATAGTATTCAAACATGTATATATACATATAATTGTCTTGCTCGAATTGTTATGAAACTTATTGAATTCAATTACAGTCTTATGTTTTTTCTCACTTATCGGTTATCCACATTATGTTGTATACAATAATTATTATTTGTGAGATAACAATTACCGAATTACCCACTTAAAGTTTGATGAGTTGAGTTGATTCTGTGATACATGGAAGGAATCATGTTATATAACTTGTGACCGCCATGATCCCATTAGCTTAATTCAATTAAGGGTGACTTGATCGATTCCATGTATTGTGTGCACTTAAAGTTGTTGGATCATCAAGTCGTAACATGGGCCAAGTGGGAGAATGTTAGATTATTTAATGTCCCATGTAATTTATTAATTGAGTCCTATGAAATGCACCCGAGATAATGGTTATTGGGTATTACTCGAATGGGTCTCAAATGGGTCATAGACCCTTTTCCTCTCTCTTCTAATTCCAAAGGACACGTCCTTTGGTCATGGTATATAAGTTGTAAAAACTTATGAAACCATTATCATTTTCTTAACCATTGAGAAAAACAGAACGAAAGAAGACGAGAGGAAATAAACTCTTTCAAAGCAATCAACATTTAACGAAGAAGCGATATGGATACAGGTACGCAAAATAATTGTCGATCTTATAATTGTCTTACAAATCTCTGTAAACACAATAACGATAAAGAGAAGAGACATTATATCATAATAGGTGGTATTTTTTATTTTTTCTTTGTCTATGTCTACTTTAAGTGATCCCTCATGTCTTTATATCTATTGTATGTATTTTCTTATTATTTGTATGTGATCACTTTTTGTACATTTTCTTATTATCTGAAAATCCCTATGCAGTTTCTATTAGATTTGTGGTAGCATTGTTCCCCGGCCCCTTTGTTGCTAAGTTTTTATCTTTTTATTGTCCTACTTAAAAAATGATATTTTAACTAAGAATTGGAAGAATACAAGGTCTAACTTAAACCAATCCATTGATGCCCTAATTTTAATTCTATTAGAATATATTTTATATATTATTTGTTTGATTTTGGCATTTTGAATTGGACATAAAAGAAAATTAAAATTATTAATTGGATTGATGACGATGGTTGGAGATTGTGTTTTAATTAAAGTCCAAATCATAAATGGGCTGGTGCAAATGGGTTGGTGTGTTTTGGTTATTGGACTATTGTATATTTGCATGGACAAGAAGGACATCTTTTAGTGGAATTCAAGTTATCCAACAATTGCCTACTTATTTGATTTAGAAAAGGAGTCTGTGTATACATGTCATTAAAAAAACCTAAAGGTGTTTTTTACGGTAAAATAAGAGTGTTGTGTGAAGTTGATGTTGCGGGGGTCACAGGTGAGAAATACACAAAACTAGCTGGCTGCGCATCTTTGTTCTTTGATGAGTTGATGATTGTGTCTCACCTTGGGCTTCATTGTGCACTTGGTTTTGAGCTGCTAATGAATACAAGAAGGTGGGATAATAAATGTTAGTGGCGATAGCAGAGTTGATGGGTTATATGTCTATGAATAAAATAAGATCTTGCGGCATACATTAAGAAAATCGTTGAAGAACTTGTTGGTGGTGTGGGTGTGGCAACTCAGTGGAGATTGCAAAGCCACGGTAAAGTAGCTAGGGTGTAGCACGTTAGATGTTGTGACAGTGAAGTTGATTTGTGATTCACGGTAAAAGGGTTTTGTTAGCACATGAACTGAATCTTGTGATTCTGATGAGCCGTGGCAGTGGTATGAGTCTAATCAACTATGGTGAAGAATTTCAGTTGGATTATTTCGAGAAGATAAAATTATAGGGAAGTCTTTCGTTTGTCTCAAGTATTTTTGTTATTTAATTTTTAGTTGCTTAAATACTTGAGGTATTCTTATTTATTATTTTTTTGAGTGATTAATTACTGTTCTTGTTTCAAAAGAGTGTTGAGAAAATTCTCTGCTGAGGTTAGTACGTGGCGGTTGTACTATTAGGTATGAAATTCTTTCACGGGAAGTGAGGTTGAGTGATAGTGTCAAGGGTTGAGTGGTGACGGCTCAGTAAAGCCTTGGGTAAAACTATTGTACTTTCATGAAAGTGATTAAGCTGGGTGAGGGCGCCGCAGACGTAGGCAATGTGTGTTAAACTGCGTTACTAAATTTTTGGTGTTTTTATTATTTTGGTTTTGTTTGTTTTTATATTTTATCGGTGCCAAGGAAATTTGAAAAAAGTTTATGAAATTATTAAATCCCTTCGGATTTTGCAACTGGTATCAGAGCAAGGTCACTGATTCAAAACTTGGTAGCAAGTTTGTGCAGATCCTAGATTCGCAGACATGGCTATGAGAGAGGGTGCATCAATTATGTAGCGCCCCCTTACCGTGAGGCACGCACCGGGACACCCGTAGGTCGTTCCGATACATAACCCACAATGAGGGTGCACTACGAACGATCATTTCTATAATTCACATGGCATCGATATAATAAAACCTCAATATCACAATCGCTAAATTTTTAAAACCAAAAGATTTTCATTTCTTAACCTCAAAACTGAATTTACAAGTTTATCAGTTTCCATAAACTATACAAGAACTCCCAAAAGGGAACTGAGACAAAAGCCTAAACTAGGTCATCCTCAAAATCGATCCCAACTGACCGACCTGTGTGCCATAACCACTCTTGCCAACGCTCACACAGTAAAAAGAGTCGAACTCTGGAGCTAAGAGTCTACTATCTCTGTCCTGAAAAAAAGATGCAATGTTGGGTGAGTTTGCGAACTCAGCGAGAAACCATCATCGATGGTCCACCCAACTCATGCATATACAAATAGTACACAGATAATCACATAATATCATGTTTAGAAATGTTACAAGCATTATCCAATTACACATATAAGGCATTCCGCCTTTCACACAATCCACATGCAATCATTTGTATATGCAATCCATATGTGACACTTTCCATTTTAATTCGTTGTTGTGACCGTGCGCCTGAACTGTCCCAGTGATGAGCACATTGTGTTGAGCCTGTAGCTCTGAATACATTGGGCTTGAATGCCCTGATACGTTGAGCCAGTGGCTCTGAAATACGTTGGGCACGAAGCCCTATGCGTTGAGCTTAAAGCTCGATATCGTTAGTCGCTCGGTCACAATCGCATTATCTAATCATGCTTTTTATGCATGAAATGCACATGTTTCATTTGCCAAATAGCACATGCCCGATTTGCATTTAATAATACACATATAGCACTTCAATAACAAATTCCCGATACTTCGGACACCTATGGTCCGAAACCAATCACGATTAAACACATAGCCCTCCGTTTCTTCAGCATGGCATAATTACATAATTTAACACACAAAGATCGAGGAACCAACTAGGTTACTCACCTCTAACTTCCGAGCTACTGCCGGGAAGTCTCACCTACGTCGGAAGATTGACGCTCTACTTGAGTCTCTATAACAATCAGGATAAACCAACATTACTAATTGTACAGTTTCTAATATTCAATAATGCACATGCAGCGAATGTGATGAGTACTATACATGTTATGACATTCCCGATTCTATACCCGAATCTTCCAATTCAATTCTCTTTTCCTCTAAAAGATAGCAATTCCTAACACAATAATTCAATTGACTAAGTTCTGAACTCTTTAAAGTCATACTCCAATCACAAATCAGATTCCCTAATAAATCGCTTTCCGATTTCGTGAACCATCGAATTCAATTCCGAGTTTCCCTCTTATCAATTCACAATTCTTAATCTCTAAATTTCAATCACTCAAGAACTAATTGAATAAGAATTTAACCTCAAAATCATTCATTAAAACAAACAACTTCAATTTCAGGAAACAGGTGCCCTCGTCGCGGCGCAAGGTCGCTCACCGTGGCGAAACTACCTCGCCTACGTCGCGACGTACGCGTAATCTTCTTCGCGACGTGCTCGCTTCTTCTCGTCGCGACGTGCGAAAGAAACTTGCTCGTCGCGACATGCAAGAAGGGAATGGCTCGCCGCGGTGTGTTCATCACACGTCGCGACGTGCAAACCCAGAAACATGTCCGAAACCCAGAATTTCTCAGATCTGCAGGTTTCTAATTCATCCATTCTCTTTACAAACATTCCAAAACAACTCAATACACTAAGCACAACTCATTTCTAACCTTAATTCCATCAAAAATCAATTATTCTTTAAATACCCAAATCAAAACCAAATAACCCTAAAACTCATCATCCGAAACTCTTATATCTCTCAACAATCATGTATTTTAACCAATGATTAATATAATCCACAATATAAACTATACAAAGCAGAAAGAGTAAGGACTTACTTGTTTTATCTTCAAATTTCTCAAGAAACTCCAATCCCCAATCTCATACACACCCACGATTTTCACCTCTTCCAACACCAAACATCATCTTTTCTCATAACAAGCTTAAAGGATGGATTAAAGGTGAAGAATGGAACAATTAGCAAGAAGGAAATGGAAGAAATGGGTAAGGAGGGATCCACGATGAAGAGAGAGGAAGAAAAATCCAATTTTCTTTCAAAACAAAGGAGAATATCGTGGAAGGTAAAATTCAAAGGGTTTAGGGTTATATACCTAAGGCTTAGGGCATGTTTGGCAAATCTCAAGCCACATGCCTAATTCTTAGGGTCTAAAAATCCGATTCTTATTCTAATTTTCTCCCAATTTCGCAATGACTATGAAAATTTAAATCCTAAAATCATAACTCTAATTATCTCGTGCCAATTGCCAATCAATTTTGGAACCGGAATCCAATTTATCAGTCCTTAGGCCATTTTTCCGGTCCGGACCTATAACTCTAAAAATTTCAGAAAAATTTCTAAAAACCCTCAAAAATATGAAACACATGATTCTACACTCCAATTTCATTTCCCAAACCTCTAGCATTCAATTTTTCACTCCAATTCAATAGTCAAAGCTCAATCTGTACCATAATCACAAAATTTCCAATTTACACCATCATGCCGGGAAAATTGTCATACATGCATGTATACTCATATGCTTGTGCAATAATAATCATTTATCAATAATATAGAAGCAAACGCATGTGCAATTCAATACTATGGATGCACTCAATCCTAACCTGATCCAAATTACTGATATGCGCTTCACATCGGTAACGGGACGTTACAATTCTCCCCTTCTAATAAAAATTTCGTCCCGAAATTTTCTTACCTGACTGGTCGAACAGATGAGGGTACTGCCTCCTCATGTGCTCCTCAGTCTCCTAAGTCGCCTCCTCTGTTGAGTGGTTCTTCCAAAGGACTTTCACCAATGGAATCACCCTGCTCCTCAACTGCTTGATCCGAGACCCCACAATCTGAATCGGCTCCTCAACATAGCTCAAATCACTAGCCACCTCAATCTCCTGAACCGGAATCACATGGATCGGGTCTGAACGATATCTCCGGAGCATACTCACATGAAACACGTCATGCAACTGGGACATCTCACTCGGTAATGCCAATCTATAAGCCAAGGGTCCTATCCTCTCTAGGATCTCATAAGGACTAATATACCGAGGATTTAACTTGCCCTTCTAGCCAAATCTCAAAACTCCTTTCCACGGAGACACTCAGAGGAACACTCTGTCTCCTACCTCATACTCCATCTCTCTCCGATGCTGATCCACATAACTCTTCTGCCTATCCTGAGCCGCCTTAATGCGACTCCGAATCAGTTTCACCTTATCCACAGTGTCCTGAATCAGCTCGGGATCCTCAAGCATCCTCATACCCTCTTCATCCCAATAAAGAGGGGATCTACACTGCCTCTCATACAACGCCTCATACGTTGCCATCCCGATACTGCTCTGATACTGATTATTATAAGCAAACTCAACCAGAGCCAAATACTGATCCCAAGCACCTCTGAACTCCAATGCACAAGCTCACAACATATCCTCAACAGTCTTAATCGTCCTCTCACTCTGTCCATCTGTCTGAGGATGAAATGTTGTACTGAAGTTCAACCGAGTACCCATAGTCGACTGCAAACTCTTCCAGAATCTCGAAGTAAATCTGGGATCCCTGTCTGAGACTATAGACAACGGAACCCTATGCAGCCGCACAATCTTCGTCACATACTTCTGGGCCAACTGATCGAGAGTATTTTTCTCTCTCACTGGCAAAAAGTGAGCCGATTTGGTCAACCGATCCACTATGACCCAGATCGCATCATGCTGCCTCGGCATCTTAGGCAATCCCATAATAAAATCCATCGAAATTTGCTCCCATTTCTACTCCGGAATGGGCAACAAATGCAATCTCCCAACTGGAGCCTAGTGCTCAGCCTTAACCTGCTGGCACGTCAGACATCTATAAACGAACTCTGCCACCTGCCTCTTCATGCCAGGCCACCAGAAATGCAACTTAAGAGTGTTATACATCTTGGTAGTACCAGGATGCATAACATAAGTGGCCACATGCGCCTCCTCTAGAATCTCACGTCTCAAATTATCCACATCTAGAACACAGAGCCTCTGACCCATCCATAATGACCCATCTCTCAACTCAAACTCCGAATCCCGATCAGATCTCGCTCTATCAATCAATCTCACCAACACTGGATCCTGGTCCTGAACTCTCCTGATCCTGTCATGCAACATCGGTTTAAGCCTTAGAGTAGCTGTCAGAGCTCCATCCTGAGCCAAATCCATCTGCACATTCAGAGCTCTTAACTGAATCAAGCCAGGCAATCTTCCAATCTAAATATGAGCTGCACTGATATGAGATCTCCTGCTCAATGCATCTGTCACCACATTAGCCTTCCCTGGATGATACTCAATCGTGCAGTCATAGTCCTTAAGTAACTCTATCCATCTCCTTTGTCTCATATTCAACTCTCGCTGACTCAACAGATACCTCAATCTCTTAGGATCAGTGAAAATCTGGAACGTCTCACCGTACAAGTAGTGTCTCCAGATTTTCAAAGCAAACACAACTGCAGCTAACTCCAAATCATGCACAGGATAATTCACCTCATGAGACCTCAACTGTCTCGAGGCATAAGCTATCACTCTACCATGCTGCATCAGCACACAACCCAATCCCTGCTGGGAAGCATCGCTAAAAACCTCAAAACCTCTAGTCCCCGATGGCAAAGCTAACACCAGTGCCGTCGTCAATCGATGTTTCAGCTCCTCAAAACTCTTCTGATACTCCTCAGTCTATCTGAAAGCCACATTCTTCCTCAGAAGTTTTGTCAGAGGGGCTGAGATCACTGAAAACCCCTCGACAAACCTTCGATAATAACCTGCTAATCCGAGAAAGCTCCGCATCTCTGACACATTCCTAGGAGCCTCCCAACTCCTCACTGCCTCAATCTTGTGAGGATCCACCTGGATACCCTCACCAAATACTATATGGCCCAAAAACACCACCTCATCTAGCCAAAATTCACACTTGCTGAATTTGGCATACAACTGTCTCTCTCTCATGATCTGCAGAACGATCCTCAAGTGCTCAGCGTGCTCCTGCCTACTCCTCGAATACACCAAAATATCATCAATGAATACAATCATGAACTGATCAAGGTAGGGCTGAAAAACCTTATTCATCAAAGCCATGAAAGTTGCCGGAGTATTAGTGTAACATCCCGTCACCGATGGGATGGGTACAGTTCACCTCATACGTATTCTGTATACGCATTTTGTATTCGTAGCCTCTACATCATTGATAAATGTTCAACATTGCATAAGCATACGTATGTACATGCATGTATGACAGATTTCCGACTTGATTGTGATTAATTGGAAAATTTGTGATTTAAGGTAAATTGTGTTTTGATTAGTGAATTTGATATTTTAGAGCTTTGATTTGTGAATTGGAGTGTTAAATTGAAATTAGGAATTGAGAATTGAAAATCGGAGTATGTGACTAGATGTTTTCTAATTTTGAGGATTTATAGGATTTTTTCTAGAATTTTAAGAATATCGGGTCCGGATCGGAGAACCGGAAAAATGGCTTAGTGACTGATTAATTGTGATTCCGGTTCCGAATTCGATTGACAATTGATATGAGATAATTTAAATTATGATTTGAGGAATTAGGGTATGAACCATTAGAATTCGGGAGAAATTAGAATTAGAAATTGCTATGAATTTAAGTAAAAGTGCGGAATTGAGATAATTCGGGATTGTGGTCAGAAATGTCATAACGTGCATAGTACATCATTCATTTGAGACATAAGCATTTCTGATTATTGAAATTGATACAATTAGTAATATTCGAGTATTCTAATCATTGTAGAGGCTCAAGTGGAGCGTCGATCCTCTGACGCAGCTGAGACTTCCCGGCAGTAGCTCGGAAGTTTAGAGGTGAGTAACTTAGTTAGTTTCTCAATCTCTGATGTGCTATATGCTTTTTGTGTGAACTATCTATGATTCTGATTGAGTGATTCGCATGTGATATGCTACGACAAAGTGTGAACGCATGCTAGGCATGAATAGAAATCAGTAACTGACAGTTGTGACTGGAGCACATTCTGATCTGATTGGAGCTATAAGCTCGTCTTTGTGATTGTGAAAAGGGATTAGTGCATACCCAGGGGGCTCTCCTATCCCTAGTGCGCGTGGGCAGTAGTGCATACCCGGAGGGCCCTCCTACCCCCGAAAACGCGATTTCTGTGTAATGTATATTGTGCCCAGCAATGGGATAATTCGGCCTTGATCCACACATTAAAATGAATCGGAAATCATCAGGCATTCGATCTGTGATTGTTTTGTGATTGTATTGTGAATTTGATATGGGATTAATTGCAAATGTGTGATTATGGTATTATGAACTTCTGAATTGTGATTTTAAATATGATATGTGTTATTTTGTACGCAATTTCGCGTAATGCATGAATTGAGTGAACCATCGATGATGGTTACTCATTGAGTTTTCGCAAACTCACCCAAATTGCGACTATTTTTCAGGACATCGAGAGTGTGACTCCTAGCTCCGAATTTTTGAGACTTTTCCTGCTGTGTGTGTGCCGGCGAGAGTAGCATGGCCTACAGGTCGGTCAGCTGGGGATCTTTTGGGATATTTTGGGGATGACCTAGTTAGGAGTTATTACTGTCTATTTTGGGATCTGTACCGTTGTTTATATGACTGAATGGTGTAGTTATGGTTTTATGAAATGAAATGAGAGATACCCTTTTGGTTTTAAAATTTAGTGAATGTGATCTTACCGCTTTATTATTGATGCCATGAGGTTTAAAGAATTAATCGTATGGTAGTGCACCCTCATCGTAGGGTATGTATCGGCATGACCTACGGGCGTCCCAGTGTATACTCTACGGTAAGGGGGCGCTACAATTAGTCAACCTAAACGGCATCACTAAGAACTCGAAATGCCCATACCTGCTCCTAAAAACACTCTTAGACACATCGGCCTTTGCTATCCTCAACTGATAATATCCTGATCTCAGATCCAACTTAGTGAACACCTGAGCCCCCTGCAACTGATCAAACAGGTCATCGATCCTAGGCAGCGGATACTTGTTCTTTACTGTCACCCGATTCAACTGCCTGTAGTTGATGCACAACCTCAAAGTCCCGTCCTTCTTCTGAGAGCTTTTCGGGATAACTATACGCCCAAGGTTTATGTGGAGATGAAGATGCAAGAGTTTTTAGATTTGAGACAGGGGTCCATGACAGTGGCTGACTATGAGGTCAGATTTAATGAGTTGTCGGCGTATGCATCTGTTTTGATTTCCTCTGAGGCAGATAGGTGCCGAAGATTCGAGGGAGGGTTGAATCTGGAGATTCGCACTGTGTTAGCCCGTCCGATATGGGCACCTTTGGGGCTGAGGTCACCGCCACGAGATCGAGCAGACTTTTGGCGAGTCGAGTTGAGGTTGGTCGGGGATCTCGAGTAAGAGATCCAAAGGATAGTCGAGGCGCTCTGGTAGGAGCTTTAGCGACGCCTTGAAGCGTGCTTAGATTTTTGGGAGGTCCCTGCAACTGTTACAGTCGAGAGGCGATTTGGTCGGTCAGGCAAGAGTGGTAGTGGTAGAGGCTCCACCAGCTTCCTCCGTTGTGTGAATTATGTGAGAGGAGGCATGGTGGGGAGTGCTGGAGGTTTACTAGAGCTTGTCTGAGATGTGGCTCGATGGAGCATCGATCCCAGACTGCCCGAGAGATGTTGGGAGCTCGATGCGCTTGAGTGGGAGAGCCAGAGTAGAAGAGCAGATAGCAGAGCCATGATAGTGGACTGGATTGAGGGCGAGGCAGAGCTCGGGGTAGAGCTAGAGATTCCTTTGTGGGATTTGAGAGTCGGGGTAGTCGGCCGCAGTCCCAGGCCAGGGTCTACGCCATGACCAGGCAGGAGGCTCAGGACTCTCCAGATGTGGTTGCAGGTTTGCTTCGACTCTCAGATATTGAGGTGTATGCATTGATATATCCAGGGTCCACACATTCTTTTATTGCACCGCATGTGGCATGTAGATTGCATGTGCATAGGGAGATGCTTCAGTGTGGGTTGCAGGTGAGTACACCTTTGGGTAGTACTACTGCTTTAGGCGAGGTCTGCAAGGGGTGTCCGATTCGGGTCGATTCAGTAGTATTGAGTGCAGACCTGATTGTGTTGCCCCTTCGAGAGATTGATTTGATTTTGGAGATGGACTGGCTCACTGCCCATAAGGCGATTATGGATTGTTATATCAAGGAGGTTGTGTTAGAGTCTCCTGGTCAGCCTAGGGCTGTTTTTAGAGGTGTTAGTCAGGCAGTGCCAGCCGGGATGATCTCGTTTTTTAGTGCTCTGCGGTTGATGCGAGGTGGTTGTGAGGCCTATTTGGCGCATGTGAGGGATTCCAGAGTGCAGCAGAGCTTACAGGATGTTCCCGTGGTCAGGGAATTTCCAGATGTGTTTCTCGAGGAATTACCGAGTTTGCCGCCAGATCGGGAGACAGAGTTTGAGATATACCTCGTTCCAGGTACCGCTCCTATATCGATACCTCCGTATAGGATGACACCGGTGGAACTGAGGGAGCTTAAGGCTCAGCTGCAGGAATTGTTGGATAAGGGGTTCATCAGGCCGAGTGTTTCACCGTGGGGAGCTCCGGTATTGTTTGTGAAGAAGAAGGATGGGACTTTGAGGCTTTGCATCGATTATAGGCAGCTCAATCGGGTTACAGTTAAGAATAAGTACCCACTGCCTAGGATCGATGATCTATTTAATCAGTTGCAGGGAGCTCAGGTGTTTACTAAGTTAGATTTGAGATCCGGTTACTATCAGTTGAGGATCGCAGAGGCTGATGTGCCTAAGAGTGCTTTCAGGAGCAGGTATGGGCATTACGAGTTCTTAGTGATGCCGTTTGGGTTGATTAATACACCGACAGCCTTCATGGCCTTGATGAATAGGGTCTTTCAGCCATACCTGGATCAGTTTGTGATCGTATTCATCGATGATATTTTGGTATATTCGAGAGATAGACAGGAGCATGCGGAGCATCTGAGGATAGTGCTGCAGATTATGAGAGATAGGCAGCTGTATGCCAAATTCACTAAGTGTGAATTTTGGCTAAATGAGGTGGTATTCCTAGGCCACATCGTGTCTGGTGAGGGTATCCGGGTGGATCCTCACAAGATTGAGGCAGTGAGGAGTTGGGAGACCTCACAAGATTGAGACAGTGAGGAGTTGAGAGATTCCGAGGAACGTGTCATAGTTGAGGAGTTTCCTCGGATTAGCAGGATATTACCGGAGGTTTGTAGAGGGGTTCTCTGTGATTTTCGCCCCTTTGACAAGACTTCTGAGGAAGAGTATGGCCTTCAGATGGACAGATGAGTGCCAGAGGAGTTTTGAGGAGTTGATACATCGGTTGACTACGGCGCCGGTGATAGCTTTGCCATCTGGAGCAGGAGGTTTCGAGGTTTATAGTGATGCTTCGCAGTAGGGTTTAGGCTGTGTGCTGATGCAGCATGGGAGGGTTATAGCATATGCATCGAGACAGTTGAGAGCCCATGAGATTAATTATCCTGTGCATGATTTGGAGTTAGCAGCGGTTGTGTTTGCTCTGAAAATCTGGAGACATTATTTGTATGGGGAGACGTTCCAGATCTTCACTGATCATAAAAGCTTGAGGTATTTGTTGAGTCAGCGAGAGCTGAATCTGAGGCAGAGGAGATGATTGGAGTTGCTTAAGGATTACGACTGCACTATCGAGTACCACCCAGGGAAGGCTAATGTGGTGGCTGATGCATTGAGTAGGAGATCGCATGGTAGTCGGCTTCATTCGAGTTTCGAGGTTGCCGTGCTTGGTTCAGTTGAGAGCTCTTAATGTGCAGATGGATTTGAGTCAGGATGGAGCTCTGATTGCGACTTTGAGGCTCAGGCCGATATTGCATGATCGGATTAGGAGAGTACAAGATCAGGACCCAGTATTGGTGAGGTTGATTGATAGAGTCAGATCTGGATGGTTGTTTGAGTTTGAGCTGAGAGATAGTACCTTGTGGATGGGCCAGAGGTTATGTGTTCCAGATGTGGAGGATCTGAGGCGTGAGATCTTAGAAGAAGCTCATTTGGCTGCTTATGCCATGCATCCTGGTGTCACCAAGATGTATCGCACTCTTAAGTTGCATTTCTAGTGGCCAGGTATAAAGAGGCATGTAGCGGAGTTTGTTTCTCGGTGTCTGACATGCCAACAGGTTAAGGCTGAACACCAGGCCCCTGTTGGGAGATTGCATTCGTTGCCCATTCTGGAGTGAAAATGGGAACGCATTACGATGGATTTTATTATGGGGTTACCCAGGACACCGAGGCAGTTTGATGCTATCTGGGTCATAGTGGACCGGTTGACTAAATCGGTTCACTTCTTGCCAGTGAGGGAGAGCAATACCCTCGATCAGTTGGCCCAGAAGTATGTAGCGGAGATTGTGCGACTGCATGGGGTCCCAGTGTCGATAGTGTCAGATAGGGATCCCAGGTTTACTTCGAAGTTCTGGAGGAGTTTGCAGTCGGCTATGGGTTCGAGGTTGAATTTCAGCACAACGTTTCATCCTCAGACAGATGGGCAGAGTGAGAGGACTATTCAGACTGTTGAGGATATGTTGAGAGCCTGTGTATTGGAGTTCCGAGGTGCATGGGATCAGTATTTGCCTCTGGTAGAGTTTGCGTATAATAATCGCATGCGTAGTAGCATTGGTATGGCACCGTATGAGGCATTATATGGGAGACCGTGTAGATCCCCTCTTTACTGGGATGAAGAGGGTATGAGGATGTTAGAGGGTCCCGAACTGATTCAGGATACAGTAGATAAGATATGGTGATTGAGTCGCATCAGCGCGGCTCAGACAAAGTGTAAGAGTTATGTGGATCAGCATCGGAGAGAGATGGAGTATGCTGTGGGTGATAGAGTGTTCCTCAGAGTGTCTCCGTGGAGAGGAGTTCTCAGATTTGGCAGTAAAGGCAAGTTGAGTCCTCGGTATATCAGTCCATATGAGATTTCTGAGAGGATTGGACCGTTGACTTACAGATTGGCCTTACCAAGTGAGATGTCCCAGTTGCACGACGTGTTTCATGTGAGTATGCTCCGAAGATATCGGTCAGACCCGACTCATGTGATTCCGGCTCAGGAGATTGAGATAGCCAGTGATCTGAGTTATGTGGAGGAGCCGGTGCAAATTATTGGATCGAGGGTCAAGCAGTTGCGGAGCAGGGTGATTCCATTGGTGAAAGTCCTTTGGAAGAACCACTCATCGGAGGAGGCAACTTGGGAGACTGAGGAGCACATGAGGAGACAGTATCCTCACTTGTTCGATCAGTCAGGTAAGAAAATTTCGAGACGAAATTTTTGTTAGGAGGGGAGAATTGTAACATCCCGTCACCGATGGGATGGGTACAGTTCACCTCATACGTATTCTGTATACGCATTTTGTATTCGTAGCCTCTACATCATTGATAAATGTTCAACATTGCATAAGCATACGTATGTACATGCATGTATGACAGATTTCCGACTTGATTGTGATTAATTGGAAAATTTGTGATTTAAGGTAAATTGTGTTTTGATTAGTGAATTTGATATTTTAGAGCTTTGATTTGTGAATTGGAGTGTTAAATTGAAATTAGGAATTGAGAATTGAAAATCGGAGTATGTGACTAGATGTTTTCTAATTTTGAGGATTTATAGGAATTTTTCCAGAATTCTTAGAATATCGGGTCCGGATCGGAGAATCGGAAAAATGGCTTAGTGACTGATTAATTGTGATTCCGGTTCCGAATTCGATTGACAATTGATATGAGATAATTTAAATTATGATTTGAGGAATTAGGGTATGAACCATTGGAATTCGGGAGAAATTAGAATTAGAAATTGCTATGAATTTAAGTAAAAATGCGGAATTGAGATAATTCGGGATTGTGGTCGAAAATGTCATAACGTGCATAGTACAGCATTCATTTGAGACATAAGCATTTCTGATTATTGAAATTGATACAATTAGTAATATTCGAGTATTCTGATCATTGTAGAGGCTCAAGTGGAGCGTCGATCCTCTGACGCAGCTGAGACTTCCCGACAGTAGCTCGGAAGTTTAGAGGTGAGTAACCTAGTTGGTTTCTCAATCTCTGATGTGCTATATGCTTTGTGTGTGAACTATCTATGATTCTGATTGAGTGATTCGCATGTGATATGCTACTGTAAAGTGTGAACGCATGCTAGGCATGAATAGAAATCAGTAACTGATAGTTGTGACTGGAGCACATTCTGATCTGATTGGAGCTATAAGCTCACCTTTGTGATTGTGAAAAGGGATTAGTGCATACCCAGGGGGCTCTCCTATCCCTAGTGCGCGTGGGCAGTAGTGCATACCCGGAGGGCCCTCCTACCCCCGAAAACGCGATTTCTGTGTAATGTATATTGTGCCCAGCAATGGGATAATTCTGACGCCCAGTCACAACATTAAAATGAACTGGAAATCATTGTGCATTCAGTCTGTGATTGTTTTGTGATTGTACTGCGAATTTGATATGGGATTAATTGCAAATGTGTGATTATGGTATTATGAACTTCTGAATTGTGATTTTAAATATGATATGTGTTATTTTGTACGCAATTTCGCATAATGCATGAATTGAGTGAACCATCGATGATGGTTACTCATTGAGTTTTCGTGAACTCACCCAAATTGCGACTATTTTTTAGGACAGCGAGAGTGTGACTCCTAGCTCCGGATTTTTGAGACTTTTCCTGCTGTGTGTGTGCCGGCGAGAGTAGCATGGCTCACAGGTCGGTCAGCTGGGGATCTTTTGGGATATTTTGGGGATGACCTAGTTAGGAGTTATTACTGTCTATTTTGGGATCTATACCGTTGTTTATATGACTGAATGATGTAGTTATGGTTTTATGAAATGAAATGAGAGATACCCTTTTGGTTTTAAAATTTAGTGAATGTGATCTTACCGCTTTATTATTGATGCCATGAGGTTTAAAGAATTAATCGTATGATAGTGCACCCTCATCGTAGGGTATGTATCGGCATGACCTACGGGTGTCCCGGTGTATACTCTACGGTAAGGGGGCGCTACAATTAGTCAACCTAAACGGCATCACTAAGAACTCGAAATGCCCATACCTGCTCCTAAAAGCACTCTTAGACACATCGGCCTTTGCTATCCTCAACTGATAATATCCTGATCTCAGATCCAACTTAGTGAACACCTGAGCCCCCTGCAACTGATCAAACAGGTCATCGATCCTAGGCAGCGGATACTTGTTCTTTACAGTCACCTGATTCAACTGCCTGTAGTCGATGCACAACCTCAAAATCCCGTCCTTCTTCTTCACAAACAGCACTGGAGCTCCCTATGGCGAAACACTAGGCCTAATAAACCCCTTATCCAGAAGCTCCTGCGACTGAGCCTTAAGCTCCCTCAGTTCTACCGGTGCCATCCTATATGGCGGTATAGATATAGGAGCGGTACCTGGAACGAGGTCAATCGAGAACTCCGTCTCCCGATCCGGCGGCAAACCCGGTAGCTCCTCAGGAAACACATCAAGAAATTCCCTTATCATGGGAATATCCTGCAACCTCTACTCAGTTCTGGTATCCACAGCATGAGCCAAATAGGCCTCACAACCTCCCTGCATCAACCTCAGGGCACTCAGAAAAGAAATCATCCTGGCTGGCACTGCCTGACTAACACCTCAAAAAACTGCTCTCTGCTGACCAGGAGATTCTAAAACGACCTCCTTGGTATAGCAATCCATAACAGCCCTATGGGCAGTAAGCCATTCCATCCCTAGAATCACGTCAATCTCTCGCAAAGGCAAAACTATCAGGTCTGCACTCAACACTGCTTGATTTATCTGGATCGAGCACCCCTTGCAGACCTCTCCCAAAGCAGTAGTACTACCTAGAGGTGTACTCACCTGCAAACCATATTGCAACATCTCCCTATCCCCATGCAATCTACATGCTACATGCGGTGCAATGAAAGAATGCGTGAAACCTGGATCTATCAATGCATAAACCTCAAAGCTGGAAATCAGAAGCATACCCGCAACAACATCCGGAGAATCCTGGGCCTCCTACCTAGTCATGGCGTAGACCCTAGTCTGAGACTGTGGTTGGCTGCCACGTCCCTCGGTCCCCACAAAGGAATCTCCAGCTCTACCTCGGGCTCTACCTCGGCCCTCAATCCAGTCCACCATCACACTCACTGACCGTTGTCTACTACCAGCTCTTCCACTCACAACAGATTGAACTCCCAATGTCATAGGGCAATTCCTAATCAGATGATCCATGGAGCCGCATGCAAGGCAAGCTCCAGTCACTCGCCAACACTCCCCACTGTGCCTCTTGTCACAATGGACACAAACAGGAAGTGCCTGACCTGATCCTCTACTACTACCACCGCGGACCGCCCAAATCTCCCCTCTCAGACAAAACCAGATCGGATCGATCTTGAAGACACAAGGTCCCGCTCGGCGCTTTGATAAAACTCCTACCAGAGCTGCCCTGACTATCACTAGATCTCTTAATCCTGGATCCCTGACCAGTCTTAGTCTGACTCTGCCTCAGAAGCTGCTCTACTCGCACTACTGCAGCCCTCAACTCAATAAATGTGCCCATATCAGACCGGGCTAACCTGGTACGGATCTCCAAATTAAGCCCTCCCTCAAATCTCCAGCATCTATCAGCCTCTGTAGCAATCAAAACCGAAGCATACCCCATCAGCTCATTAAACCTCACCTCGTACTCTGCCACTGTCATCGAACCCTGTCTCAACTCCAGAAATTCCTGCATCTTCATCTCAAGATATACCTTGGGCATATAGTTGTCTCTAAATGCCCTCAGAAAATCGTCCCATGACAATAAGCAAGGCCTGGTGGTGCTACCTGGGACAGTCTTCCACCACTGGTAAGCTAGGCCCTGCAGGAGAGATACTGCATAATCAAACCTCTCCTCAGCATCACAATCCATCTGGTCGAAGACTCGCTCAGTCCTCTCCAGCCACCCCTCAGCCTTAGCAGGGTCTGTGCTGCCATAAAAGTCTATAGCTCCCTGCTTGGGCAGTCTATCATACCTCCTCTCCTGTCTCGCGGGAACCCTAGGAGGCTGTTCCTCAAATCGAGGCATTAAAGACTCCCTACTAGCTCCGACTGATCCAAGGTTAGCTGGTTGATCTACCTGATCACCAAGGGCGGATGACCTACAACAAACAAGAATTTTGATCAATTTCTACCTTTTTTGCTGAAATTCAAGTCTCAAATATACTATGCCCAAAAGATGTCAAACCATGCTCTGATACCACCTAATGTAGCGCTCCCTTACCATGGGGTACGCACCGGGACGCCCGTAGGTCGTTTCAATACATAAACCACGATGAGGGTGCACTACAAACAATCATTTCTATAATTCACATGGCATCGATATAATAAAACCTCAATATCACAATCGCTAAATTTTTAAAACCAAAAGATTTTCATTTCTTAACCTCAAAACCGAATTTACAAGTTTATCCGTTTCCACAAACTATACAAGAACTCCCAAAAAGGAACTGAGACAAAAGCCTAAACTAGGTCATCCTCAAAATCGATCCCAGCTGACCGACCTGTGTGCCATAACCACTCTTGCCAACGCTCACACAACAGGAAGAGTCGAACTCTGGAGCTAGGAGTCTACTATCTACGTCTCGAAAAAAGATGCAATGTTGGGTGAGTTTGCGAACTCAAATAAAAACCATCATCGATGGTCCACCCAACTCATGCATATACAAATAGTACATAGATAATCACATAATATCATGTTTAGAAATGTTACAAGCATTATCCAATTACACATATAAGGCATTTCGCCTTTCACACAATCCACATGCAATCATTTGTATATGCAATGCATATGTGACACTTTCCATTTTAATTCGTTATTGTGACCGTGCTTTGAATCGTCCCAAAGGCGGGCACATTGCGCTGAGCCCGTGGCTCAATACATGGGCCCGAATGCCCTGATACGTTGAGCCAGTGGCTCTGAAATACGTTAGGCACGAAGCCCTGTGTGTTGAGCTTAAAGCTCTGATATACGTTGGCTGCTCCGGTCACAACTGCCATTATCTGATCATGTTTTTATGCATGAAATGCATATGTTTCATTTGCCAAATAGCACATGCCTGATTTGCATTTATTAATACACATATAACACTTCAATAACAAATTCCCGATACTTCGGACACCTATGGTCCGAAACCAATCACGATTAAACACATAGCCCTCCGTTTCTTCCGCATGGCATAATTACATAATTTAACACACAAAAATCGAGGAACCAACTAGGTTACTCACCTCTAACTTCCGAGCTACTTCCGGGAAGTCTCACCTATGTCGGAAGATCGACGCTCAGCTTGAGTCTCTATAACAATCAGGATAAACCAACATTACTAATTGTACAGTTTCTAATATTCAATAATGCACATGCAGGAATGTGATGAGTACTATACATGTTATGACATTCCCGATTCTATACCCGAATCTTCCAATTCAATTCTCTTTTCCTCTAAAAGATAGCAATTCCTAACACCATAATTCAATTGACTAAGTTCTGAACTCTCTAAAGTCATACTCCAATCACAAATCACATTCCCTAATAAATCGCCATCCGATTTCGTGAACCATCGAATTCAATTCCGAGTTTCCCTCTTATCAATTCACAATTCTTAATCTCTAAATTTCAATCACTCAAGAACTAATTCAATAAGAATTTAACCTCAAAATGATTCATTAAAACAAACAACTTCAATTTCAGGAAACAGCGCCCTCGCCGCGGCGTAAGGTCGCTCACCGCGGCGAGACTACCTCGCCTACGTCGCGGCGTACGCGTAACCTTCTTCGCGGCATGCTCGCTTATGTTCGTCGCGACGTGCGGAAGAAACCTGCTCGTCGCGGCGTAGAATTACACGCTCGTCGCGACGTGCAAGAAGGGAATGGCTCGCCACGGCGTGTTCATCACACATTGCGACGTGCAAACCCAGAAACACGTCCGAAACCCAGAATTTTTCAGATCTGCAGATTTCTAATTCATCCATTCTCTTTACAAACACTCCAAAACAACTCAATACACTAAGCACAACTCATTTCTAACCTTAATTCCATCAAAAATCAATTATTCTTTAAATACCCAAATCAAAACCAAATAACCCTAAAACTCATCATCCGAAACTCTTATATCTCTCAACAATCATGTATTTTAACCAATGATCAATATAATCCACAATATAAACTATCCAAAGCAGAAAGAGTAAGGACTTACTTGTTTTATCTTCAAATTTCTCAAGAAACTCCAATCCCCAATCTCATACACACCCACGATTTTCACCTCTTCCAACACCAAACATCATCTTTTCTCATAACAAGCTTAAAGGATGGATTAAAGGTGAAGAATGGAACAATTAACAAGAAGGAAATGGAAGAAATGGGTAAGGAGGGATCCACGATGAAGAGAGAGGAAGAAAAATCCAATTTTCTTTCAAAACAAAGGAGAATATCGTGGAAGGAAAAATTCAAAGGGTTTAGGGTTATATACCTAAGGCTTAGGGCATGTTTGGCAAATCTCAAGCCACATGCCTAATTCTTAGGGTCTAAAAATCCGATTCTTATTCTAATTTTCTCCCAATTTTGCAATGACTATGAAAATTTAAATCCTAAAATCATAACTCTAATTATCTCGTGCCAATTGTCAATCAATTTTGAAACCGGAATCCAATTTATCAGTCCTTAGGCCATTTTTCGGTCCGGACCCATAACTCTAAAAATTTCAAAAAAATTTCTAAAAATCCTCAAAAATATGAAACACATGATTCTACACTCCAATTTCATTTCCCAAACCCCTAGCATTCAATTTTTCACTCCAATTCAATAGTCAAAGCTCAATCTGTACCATAATCACAAAATTTCCAATTTACACCATCATGCCGGGAAAATTGTCATACATGCATGTACACTCATATGCTTGTGCAATAACAATCATTTATCAATAATATAGAAACAAAAGCATGTGCAATTCAATACTATGGATGCACTCAATCCTAACTCGATCCAAATTACCGATATGCCCTTCACATCGGTAACGGGATGTTACAAATTACCACATCACTACTATTGGATGGATCAAATTATCAATCATGGAAATCCCGGATGAAATTCTTTATTCAAGCTCAGAGCAAGAGAGCCTAGTATTCAGTAGTACATGGTTGGATGCATCCAATGATCATTGATGATAAAAGAGAGGCAGTTCAGAAAGATCCGTCAGAATGGACAAGAATGGAAGAAGAAAGTGCACTGGCAAATTCACAAGCAATACATGTGATATTCAGTGTTGTTTATGAAGGATGCTTCTCAATGATTTCAGCATGTGAAACGACAAAAGAAGCGTGGGACATGTTGCAGACCATTCATGAAGGGTCTAAATCTGTGATATCGTCAAAACTACAAATATTAGTTGTGCGGTTTGAAGAGCTAAAGATGGATGAAAATGAGACTATTGGAGATTTTCATGAAATATTGAGAGATATAGCCAATCAAGCTCACCAATTGGGGAAGAAATACTCCAACGTGAAATTAGTCAAGAAAACGCTAAGATGGTTACCTCCAAGGTTTATTCCGAAAATTGCAACAATAGAGGAGGCTCATGACATTGATAATATGTCATTGGAAAAAGTCATCGGCATTCTCACAAATTTTGAGATGAATCTCTTAAGAGGTAAGCAAGAAAGGAGCAAAGGATTGGCACTACAGGTGGAAGCAAGAAAAAAAGGTGAACAGAAGGCCGGAAGAATTCAGTGTCATGAATGTCAGGGGTTTGGACATCTTTAATCCTAATGCGCTAACACATTGAAGAAACAAAGAAGAAAGTCTTTCACAACCACCTGGAGTGAAAATGATTCTGAAAGTGATTTGGGCAGTGGAGAAGAATTAGCGAACAATCTTTGCTTCGGTTACATCAAGATAAAAGTCCGATTACTTGTTTAGCGAAGAATCGAGAAGGAAGTAACCGACAGCATAACAGGGAGAAAATCTGAAAATTTCAGAATTAGTTCAGCTCGGGATTCAACGTCAGACTATGACAGTGACAGAAGTAGCTGTGATGATAAAGTTGGGAATACCTATGAGAATTACAAGGCTTTGTATGAGAAATGGGTGAAAATGCAGAAAAAGAATGAGAGTTTGAAAAAAGAGAATCTTCACTTGAAAAATATCATGCAAGAACTAGAAAAGAATTTGATGTTGATGTCAAATGAACTTGGTGAAGCTAGAATGAAATTAATAAGTACCAAAAAGGGATTGAGAATGTTAAATGGAGGTACCGAAAAACTAAAAAATTTGCTTGAAATTGGTAAAGTTAAAGGGGATCTTCAAGGCATTGGCTATAAGGGTGAACGCTCAAAAGTGAATGAAGAAAATTTTGATATGTTTAGATCAGGCCAAGAGGTAGAAACGTCGAAAAAGTCGAAGATTTATACCCACATGTCACTTTTGCGGAGTTATCGGGCATATAAGACCAAAAAGCTACAAGATGTTACAGATAATGTTTCAAAGGGGTCGAAACAAAAAATTTTGTCACTCTCCATTAAATTTCCAAGAGCATCCCATAGTATCGAAGCAAGCTTGGATTAAAAAAGGTCAAGTACAAGCACAAAAATGTAGTGAAGGGAAAACCAGAAAATGCCTAGATTTGCGCTTAATTCACTTGAAGTAATCGCACGAATCAAGAACTTTCAGTTACTTCGGATGATGAACCAACCAAAACAATGACAGCTGATTTGAACAAAGATTCTTTATCTCAAATTCGAAGAAATTATCCAGCAGAAAATGTTATTGGAGATGTGAGAGGAAGAAGAAAAACAAGAGAAAGAAAAAGGGTTAATTATCAAGAACTTGTAGGCTACTCATGTTATACATCTTCATTCGAGCCAAAGAGTAAGCCTAGGTTTGAGATTTTTCGAGAGGCACAGGGACAATGTGCTTTACATTTTTGAAGTATTTTTTATGTTAAAAAAAGCAAAAAAGGATAAAAAAAAGAAAATTTTTGTTTTTTAGTTTTATGTTGCTATTGACGTCTCATCTTTTAGTAGTTTGCTTAGTGACTTCTATTCGGTTCTACCGAAGACTCTTTAGCTTTCTCATCGATATGGATCTCTCTCGGATATTAGCTTGTTTATGGTGAATTTCCATTTAGGGGGAGATTTCGAGGTATATATGTGACTGTTTGTCTTATTTTTTGGCATCTTTTTGTCCCAAGGGGGACAAATTTGGATGATTGGAACTTGTTGTTTGATTAAGGGGGAGCATTGTGAGAGTGTTGTGAATTTCATCTTTATATGTCCAATTATGATTATTTATGTGGAAAGCTAGAGTTGTGACAAAAATGTCAAAAAGGGGAAGATTGCTGGAATATATTTTATATATTCTTTGTTTGGTTTTGGCATTTTGAATTGGGCATATAAAAAAATTAAAATTATTAATTGGATTGATGACGATGGGTGGAGATTGTGTTTTAATTGAAGTCCACATCGTAAATGGGCTGGTGTAAATGGGTTGGTGTGTTTTGGTTATTGGACTATTGTATATTTGCATAGACAAGAAGGACATCTTTTAGTGGAATTCAAGTTATCCAACAATTGCCTACTTATTTGATTTAGAAAAGGAGTCTGCGTATACATGTCACTAAAAACCTAAAGGTGTTTTTTACGGTAAAATAAGAGTGTTGTGTGAAGTTGATGTTGCGTGGGTCACAGGTGAGAAATACACAAAACTAGCTGGCTGCGCATCTTTGTTCTTTTATGAGTTGATGATTGTGTCTCACTTTAGGCATCATTATGCACTTGTTTTTGAGTTGTTAATGAATACAAGAAGGTGGGATAATAAATGTTAGTGGTGGTAGCAGAGTTGATGGGTTATATGTCTATGAATAAAATAAGAGCTTGCGACATACATTAAGAAAATCGTTGAAGAACTTGTTGGTGGCGTGGGTGTGGCAACTCAGTGGAGATTGTAAAGCCATGGTAAAGTAGCTAGGGTGTAGCGCGTTAGATGTTGTGACAGTGAAGTTTATTTTTGATTCACGGTAAAGGGGTTTTGTTAACACATGAAGTGAATCTTGTGATTTTGATGAGCCGTGGCAGTGGTATGAGTCTGATCAGCTATGGTGAAGAATTTCAGTTGGATTATTTTGAGAAGATAAAACTATAGGGAAGTCTTTCGTTTGTCTCAAGTATTTTTGTTATTTAATTTTTAGTTGATTAAATACTTGAGCTATTCTTATTTATTATTTTTTTGAGTGATTAGTTACTGTTCTTGTTTCAAAAGAGTGTTGAGAAAAATCCTATGCTGAGGTTAGTACGTGACGGTCGAACTATTGGGTGTGAAATTCTTTCACGGGAAGTGAGGTTGAATGATAGTGTCAAGAGTTGAGTGGTGTCGGCTCAGTAAAGCTTTGGGTAAAACTATTGTACTTTCGTGAAAGTAATTAAGCTGGGTGAGGGCCCCGCAGACGTAAGCAAGGTGTGCCGAATACCAAATTTCTGGTGTTTTTATTATTTCGGTTTTGGTTGCTTTTATATTTTATCGGTGCCAAGGAAATTTGCGAAAAGTTTGTGAAATTATTAACTCCCTTTGGTTTTTTCAAATTCAATATTTTTGAGTTTATGCATTTACTAGTATAATTTCCACTAATGATTATAGTTCTTAGGTAGTTATGCTTCCTTATCTATTGAAGAAGAATATTTTATAACAAATTAGATATCTCAGTGGTCTTAGTGCCTTGAAAATGTTAGATAAGAATATTATGTGGCTCCTTTTAGTTTGTAATGTTTGGTGTGATTTCAATATTTTCTAGTTACTTTCAATAATTAGCAGTAATTCATCATGGGCTAAATATAAACAAAATCAAGTTGTTAAAATATATACCAACACTAGCCGTTTTATTATTTTAATTTGTAATGGTATTTTTCAGGCATGGTAGGATTTTTAGAAGGTATTAAAAAAGGATAAATAAAGCAAACAAATAATAAAGAAATATATAGAGAAAGGGCAAGAATAATAACAAAAAATGAAATCATAGGTGAAATTATGTTGAGAATGCTTTTACCTTATTTTAATCTATGACCATGTCTATATATTATGTGTCCATGTTTACTTAGATGTAGATTTCACTAACTACAAGTTCATTATAGTACACAGTTTAGGACCAAACGTAAAAAAAACCAATAATTTGGTTCGATACATTAACATTAAACATTACAAATAGTCCTTATTTGTTGTTTAGACAAATGTTTTATAGTTTGGATTAAGTAGATAATTATGTCTAATTTAAGTTAAGACCAAAATTTAACCAGTACATATGTAACATCCCATCTCCGATGGGAATGGTAAAATGGTAAATTGGAATGGGATATGAGTGTGTGAACATATCTCGGCATGGTCATGCCTAATATGGCCTCTATATATGCATAAATTGTAAATTTTGTATATGCACATGATTGTACATGCATTCATGGCATTTCCCGTCATATGTGTTATTATGAGAAACATATGAATTAGTGCTTGAAAACCATATTGGAGTGAATTTTTGTGTGTTTTTCATTTTTGTGGAATTTTAGTTCCGGACTGAAAAATTGACAAGTGATAGACTGATTTGGTTTTCGGTACCGAAAATGACTGTCCAATGGCACTGAAAAATTAAATACATGCTTTTAGGATTTATTATTTTGAGCCATTGGAATGTGGAAAGAATTTAGACTAGAAATTGGAAGGAAATTAAGTGAAAATATGAGTGGGTGACATATGGCAAGTGACATGTGTCACTTGCCTAACATGCCACTTTTAACTTATTAATTCAAAGTTTTCCTCCCTTTTTGGGTGATTCACGAAGCTTCCTTGGAGTAGACCCATTTATTCTCCTCTTTTCTTCGCTTTCGTTGCTCCTTTCCTCCATTTCACTCGATGGTTGTTTCTTCTTCTTCTTCTTCTTCTTCTTGATTAACCTCCACCACACAAGGAACTTTGTTATACTACTTGCTTGCTCTTCCCTATTCTTGAAAATTCAAACCTAAGCAAAAAAGGTTGATTATCGTGTATGGTGGGGGAGATAGAGTGTTAGTGGGGGTTTTTAAAGACTTGAAGTTTTGGAAGCTTAATTAGGTAAGTTTTGAGTTTTATGTCTTGTTTTATTGTTAATTGCATTTATTGTGCTTATTGGTGCATTCATGTCATGAAGCTTGTGGTTGGATTGTTTGGGTATGAATGTATGTTTGTGTGAGGATAAACAATGCATATAAGGGTAGTATGTGTTGTATGAAAATTAGGATAGTTTGAAGTGGATTTTGTGATTAAAGATGAATGGAAATTAAGGGAAGCAAGTTGAGTTTAGGTGCTGCCAATTTGTGGTTGTTTGTCCAAGTGAAGGTATTGATGACATATTGGCTGATTTCTTGTCTAATTGGTATGCTTATTGAATTGGAATTGGAATGAGTATCAAAGCTGGAAAAGTTACCTTGTACATGTTTCAATGTTTTTTCCATAACTAGTTTTGTGGTTAAACAATTGAGGTGAGGTTTGTCTTAAATTAAAATTGAGACATTTGGTTACATTTCTTGTGAAGGAAGTGTTGCCCAATTTTGATTAGAAGAGTGTTGAATCTTGCTTTGAAAGTGAAGTATAGGTGCAGTATGAATAGTAATTCGAGCTTGATGACCTGAACTTTTGATGAATTTTTCTAGATTGATTGAGGTTGAACTTGTGAAATTGGTTTAAATCAAAGTTGAAGCTTTCCTTGTTATCTTTCTTTCTCCACTAAGTATGCAATTTTTTGATATGTATGTTGAGAGGTATGACCTGTTGACTTTTGGATGTTAATAGGTTGGTGCTGGAAATTGTTCTAGTATAGGTTTTGTAGTGATTGGATATTGAAGCTAAATTCTGGATTTTTGTGATTTTAATTAGCACAAGTGGCCTTATGGAAAGTTGTAGAGGGATGAACTAGCTTTAAAATGAGGTATAATATGTGAATTTTGGATGTCAGAATCGTGAGATATAAATTTGTAAAGTTTTGTTAGGTTAAATGTTGATTTCATGAACCCTAACAGGACAACCACCATAATGTAAGGATTTGACATAGTTTGAATGGGAATTTGCTTTGAAGTCCTTCTTGAGAATTGTGGTATATCGTCTGAGCTTTTTATTGCTATATGATATGGAATTTTTTGAAAATGGGATAAGAAGTTATAAATTTTGAAAGATTGGGTTATTGCTGAGAACAATTTGGGAAGGCTGAAACTTTGTTTGAGAATTTGATTTGGTTAGAGATGGAAATGGTTTTCAAATTGTTCATGAAAGTTGTAGCATTTTTTTTTGCTCTTTTGATTGATATAAAATTTGGAAATTTTGGCTGAAGGGATGAAAAGTTATGATTTTCGAAAGATGCTGAACTGTTGTGTTAAATGTGTTATTAGGCAGTGTATTTGAGTGCATTTTTTTGACACCCTTAGAGGTGTTATTAATTTTTAAAAGTTATGTAGGTTGGAAGAAGGGAATGTCAATAGGTGGTATTGCATAAATGGAAAATGAAATTTTGAAAAAAAAAGGGCGAAAATCGCCCTCGCGAGGGCGAGCTGTCTCAGCCCTCTGCTATATATATATATATATATATATATATATCTTGGGTTCCGTTTTTCTTCTTCATCTGACTCTTGTTCCATGTACGCACAATAGGTTCCTTTTCCAACAGGTAAGAATTACTCTTACTATGCATTAGTTAATGGTCCAGATCGTGGAATCTATTGTTACTATTCAACTTTGATGAGAAAGGTAAATCTATTGGCTAAACCACGTTATAAGGGATTTTATGCCTTTAATGATGCTTTAGATTATATCCTTCAAAATGTTGATATTGGTTACAATGAAGAAATCTTTGTTGAAAAAGAACCTCGAGAAGGTCCATTGTCAGAAGTCTACGATCAAGAAATAATCAGGTTGCAACAGGAAATTGAAGAACACTTGGAGACAATCCAAGAGTTACGTAAACAAAGTCAAGAAGAAGAACAAAACCGAAACAATACAATCGAGAGAGGAAAAGGAACCTATCAGGCGTACATGGAACAAGAGTCAGATGAAGAAGAAAAACGGAACCCAAGATTCCAAAAGAAAGAAACAGCTGGAACGCGTTCATTACGACCTCAGACACGTGAACGCTCGTCTCATCAGCCGCATGTTCAGCACAAATGGCCGACAAAGAAAAGTGACTGACAAAAGAAAAGAAGATTATAATAAATTGATAGTATACCATCACTATCATCTTCATTCATATCTACTGACACCACATCCCAATCCTGACCTAACTATTCAGGATAAGCCCTTAAAGCATGTTACACCTTTAATGGAAGCCCAATTTAGAAAGCATGTGCAAGTCTTATTGGATCTTGGAGTAATAAGGCCATCCACATCAAGACATCGAACAATGGCAATGATGGTCTATTCAGGAACAACAATAGATCCAGAAACTGGAAAATCAAAGCATGGAAAAGAACGTATGGTATTTGATTATCGGAAGCTCAATGAAAATACCTACAAGGACCAGTACTCTTTACCAGGTATCAATACCATCATCAAGAAAATAGGAAACAGTCGAATTTACAGTAAGTTTGACTTGAAAAATGGATTCCATCAAATAGCAATGGATCCTGAATCCATCCCATGGACAACGTTTATTGTTCTTGATGGATTATATGAATGGCTTGTAATGCCATTTGGCTTGAAAAATGCACCAGCATTATTTCAAAGAAAGATGGATCAGTGTTTCCGAGGACATGAAAGGTACATTGCTGCTTATATTGATGATATTTTGATATTTTCAGATTCGGAATATGATCATAGAAAGCATTTACAAATATTCTTTGATGAAAATACCTACAAGGACTAGTACTCTTTACCAGGTATCAATACCATCATCAAGAAAATAGGAAACAGTCGAATTTACAGTAAGTTTGACTTTCTTCCCTTAGATCTTTGCGAGACACTGTTATAATTCCTATATAACAAGTGCGGATTATCGCTTGAGTAACTTGATCAGAGTTGAACAAAAACAAGAATATTATTGCACACTGAATTTTTACAGAAAACTCTCTAAGGATTTCGGAGTATTGTTGGTTACTTTCGATGTGTCCTTTGATTACAAACTGAGATCTATATATAGAGATCTCTTTACACAATTGAAAACAATAATTGAGTAGTGACTCATCAATCCGGGTGCTCCTTGGGCCCTCGTAGACAATTGATGCAAGTATCCTCAATTATTATAGTTCACGGGTCATTATTCCCGAAAAACAACAAACCTTAGTGGAGAAAACAGTTACTCCACTTAAAAGACTACGCCAAGTGTGCGTCTGAAATTAAAAGATACTCTATTATAATAGGGAATCTTCTTTTCTTTTGTCACCACTTTTCTTTGTCACCATTTGTCTTTGAACATGCGGTGATGAGACGAAGTTCACGTGTCTGAGGTCGTAATGAACGCGTTCCAGCTGTTTCTTTCTTTTGGAATCTTGGGTTCCGTTTTTCTTCTTCATCTGACTCTTGTTCCATGTACGCACAATAGGTTCCTTTTCCTCTTTGACTGTATTGTTCTGGTTCTTGTTCTTCTTCTTGACTTTGTTTCTGTAACTCTTGGATTGTCTCCAAGTGTTCTTCAATTTCCTGTTGCAACCTGATTATTTCTTGATCGTAGACTTCTGACAATGGACCTTCTCGAGGTTCTTTTTCAACAAAGATTTCTTCATTGTAACCAATATCAACATTTTGAAGGATATAATCTAAAGCATCATTAAAGGCATAAAATCCCTTATAACGTGGTTTAGCCAATAGATTTACCTTTCTCATCAAAGTTGAATAGTAACAATAGATTCCACGATCTGGACCATTAACTAATGCATAGTAAGAGTAATTCTTACCAACAGGTGGAGTCATGATCTTGCTGAAATAATATTGTAGAGCACAGCATGCTCTATGTTTCTGTCCGCTGTTACTTGCTCTCCAGATTGCATCAAGTAAACATTTTTGCTGTTTGTCCATTGGTAAATTTTCCAATGGCCTATATGCTTTTGGATCTTTTGGATCCAAGATTGGTAGTTGGTTCTTGCCAAATCGGCAATATTCTTCCTCATGTTTTTCCGGTGAGGTCCGTTTCTTTGTTGGGCTGCATGCCCTGTTTATCAGCTCCTCTATTCGAACATGTCCTGCAAGGTTACCCTTAGCAGGTTTTGAGCTTGTACCTTTTTCTTTTCTGGCATGACTTCGAGTTCCATCAGAGCTTGTGGAAGATTCTTCAGCATCTGATTTTGTTTCTCGTTCAAACTGTCTTTTGTATAAGTCATTGAGGGTGGCATAAGGATTGACATATTTGTTTCCTCTTCCTTCTGCTTGCATGATTTGTTTATCTTTTCTGTCCATGAATTTGTTGCAATTTTTGCGACAATTCTGGATAATTGATCTGCAAGAGTGTTTTTCCTTCCGTCAATATGTTCAAGAATTATGTTTACACCTGTACCTGTAAGAAAATCAACAAAGTTAATCCAACGAATACGAGAGGGTTTATTCTGTGATTGCTTATTATAAAACCGATGATAGCTCGGCAATCGCCTAAAGTGATTTCTTTTTGATCCAAGTAATGAATCTTAAAAGAATTCAAAGTGTTTATGCATGCTGCTATTTCTGCGTCAATTGTTGATTTCATGACGTCAAATTTTCCACTAGCATAGGCAAACACTTGTTCCTACGATTTTGGACTTCCTTTATTCTTTTTCCATTTAGCAACACCTCCCCATCCTTCCATACATCCGTCAACTTCAATAACTATGTAGGCATCTGGCGGTGGTAATTGCAGTTCAGGTAATTTGTTGATCAAGGCTTTTATCCTTTTCACCAGTTCCCAGTCCATTGGGCTTATTCTTTTATCTGCATTTGGCGTTGTTTTGTTATATAATGGGCCAACTAATATACCAAGTTTTGGTATATAACTGCGAGCATAATTTAGAATCCCCAGCCATGATCGTAACCCCTTTTTTTCTTTGAGCTGTTCTTCAGGGAAATCTGATAATTTCTTTATGATATGTGGCTGAAGCTTAATTTTTCTGTTTCCAATGGTTGCACCAAGGAATTCTACTTCAGATACTCCCACTATCATCTTTTCTTTTGATAGGACTAAACCATATCTTTTACAAATATCAAAGAATATTTGTAAATGCTTTCTGTGATCATATTCCGAATCTGAAAATATCAAAATATCATCAATATAAGCAACAATGTACCTTTCATGTCCTCGGAAACACTGATCCATCTTTCTTTGAAATAATGCTGGTGCATTTTTCAAGCCAAATGGCATTACAAGCCATTCATATAATCCATCAGGAACAATAAACGTTGTCCATGGGATGAATTCAGGATCCATTGCTATTTGATGGAATCCACTTTTCAAGTCAAACTTACTGTAAATTCGACTGTTTCCTATTTTCTTGATGATGGTATTGATACCTGGTAAAGAGTACTGGTCCTTGTAGGTATTTTCATTGAGCTTCCGATAATCAAATACCATACGTTCTTTTCCATGCTTTGATTTTCCAGTTTCTGGATCTATTGTTGTTCCTGAATAGACCATCATTGCCATTGTTCGATGTCTTGATGTGGATGGCCTTATTACTCCAAGATCGAATAAGGCTTGCACATGCTTTCTAAATTGGGCTTCCATTAAAGGTGTAACATGCTTTAAGGGCTTATCCTGAATAGTTAGGTCAGGATTTATGATGTCTATTTTGCATAGCAATCCGTTTTTAGCCCAATGCCTTTGCGGATTCTTTCCAATGTATTCTAACTGCTCCAAATCTTTAAGGCATTCTTGTATTTCTTTTGAGTATTGTGGAATACTTTTTCCTATGTTGAAGTATACCTTATCCTTTATGGTACAATACTCATTTTCTTCAATTTCTAATTCAGGTATAGCCATGGTAGCTATCCTCGAAACTTTTGACAAATTCTTGTAAAATGTGACTGTATTTCCTTCCAGTCGTATTCCTCCTTGTTGCGCTCTTATGAAATTGCATCCTATACAAATTGAATACCATCTTGTGTATTCATTGGAACACAGAAAGTAAATGGTATTCTATAAGTATTTTCTCCAATACCCATTATTCCATTTTTCAGCTTCCATTCAGTGTTGAATACTGAATTAATTCCATAAATTTCCATGGAATAATTAACCTTTTCTCTTGCTTCTATTGGGATTGCATCCATCTTGACACAACACTTTGTTGCTCCTGTATCCAGTATTGCTCTTAAATGAAATTCCTTGCAACCTGGTATTTAAAATTGTACATCAAAATTGTACAATTGATTGTTGATCTTTCCTTTTGGTATCCCAACTTTTTCATCTGTGATAGTAAGCATACTTTCTTTTGATTGTTTATATACAACAATCTCTCCTTTTTCTTTGTCAATTGGACTTGACATTCTTTCTATTTCAGTTAAATTTTTATCTAACTGAATTTGCGGAACAAAATATAACTCAAATATAATCTGAGCTATTTTATCTCCAATATCCACAAAGTATTCAGTAGGATTTGTATTTACCATAATAACATAGATTGTGCCTCGGTAGTCTGTATCAATGACTCCTGCTGCCACATCTATTCCTCTTATTGCAATTGACGATTTTCCAGCTATTCTTCCATAAAGCCCTGGTTGCTCAATTTCCATTTGTATTCCCGTTGAAATTGATTTTCTTTGAAATGCTGGAATTACTATGCATTCAGCACTGTATAAATCAAATCCTGCTGCTCCATTAGTCCTTCTGTCAGGTATCTTTGCGTGTGATGCAATTGTTCTAATTTTAATAAAAACTGGGATGTCAATTCCTGGAATTTGTGGAATGCTTGAGACATCTGCTTTTGGGACTTTTCCTTTTCCTTTTTCTTGCGGTTTCACCACGCTCTGCTGACACTCTGATGCTTCTAGAAATGGCTGTTTATCCTTAATAATAAGAGCTCGATTAGATGCTCTAAGTTCATTTTTTAGCCTTTCTTCATCATATTTCTTTAACTGATCTAATTCCCTTTCAAGGAATGAGTCAGTAATTTTCTCTAATCTTTGATTTTCAGCTACTAATACTGAATTTTCTGTGAGAATCTGGTCGATATAATTGCTCATTTCAGCAATCACATCATCCCGATTAGAGAACAAGGGAACATATGTTGAATGTTTCTTTTTAACTCTAATGTTAAGATATAACATTGAGCAGAATGGACATACTGTCATGAGACATATTGGGCAATGTAGTCTCATTAATTATGTAGTTATGCTTTTGCAATAATTACATTTATCTTTGTCGATAAAGTAAACTGCAATTGGTGCATTATGTACCCACTCATGTGTACAATCTAGCATCTCTTGTCGTAGGTATACATTTGTTAGCCATGTGTACTTTCTTTGTTGAATTTCTCCACTGTCAGTTACGACTAATAGATATTCAACTGGATCTACAGTAAGTGTCTTTATAACTGTAGTAATGTCAGGATCTTCTCCTTCGGAAATTGATAGTATACCATCACTATCATCTTCATTCATATCTACTGACACCACATCCCAATCTTCTGGTAGTTGCAATTCATTGACTATTGCCACTCGTGCAATATTCCCATGTTTGTTTTTGCAATCTTTTGCATAATGTCCAATTTCTCCACACGTATAACAACGACACTTGTGAGTAGGTGGCTTCTTTCTTTTGAAAACCCTGATATGAGTATCATGTGGTTTTCCTTTATAATTTATTGCCTTTCGAAGGCCATATTTCTTGTTTTCTCTGTAATACCCAGGAATAGGTATTTGCTTGCAAAAGTTGTTGAAATCCTTCAATCCTCGTTGCATTGAAGCCTTTTTACACAATTCCTGTAAGTATAACCATGTAAAATGTACTCGCGGAATAATACCAATTGTATTACCTGGATGTTTTCTTTTGAACTCTTCTTCTATTTCCTTTCCATAAAGTTCTGGTAACTTTCTGAAGAATTTTTCTGATAATTCTGAATTTAAGTATGCCCTTCCTGTTTTTGCTGCAATATCCATGTATTCCTCCATGAATTGTGGCAAATGTTGTATTTCTTTACGCTGCATTCTTTCTAATTCCGCGTATGCTCTTTCTTGAAATGTTGTTGATCCTTGATAAGGATCTTCTAATGTTATCATTCTTCTTATTTGTGAGAAGATGACTTGTGTATCGTCAGCTGCAGCTACTAACATTTCGTACTCTTGAGGAAATGCTAATCTCCATTGTTGAAACATTCTCTTCATTACCTCCCCTAGGAGATTTTCAATGTATGTGATTTTAGCTTGATTGTCCACCCATGTCATTCTATCAACAAGATTTTTATTGTTTGATTCCCATCGAGATATGACATCTTCATATTGTGAAACATCTGTAGGCAGAACCAATATTGATCCCGCTCAAGTCATACCGATGGTAAATTCCATTGGTTTGATACATTGAGCCTTTTTCCTTTGAAATTCTTCCATCTTTCTCGAATTTCTGGTACATTGATTGACTGTTGTCGTTCTGTTGGTGGATATTGAGGATAAAATAGCTCAGATTAGGACAAAGAGTTAAAAAGAAACATTCAACATATGTTCCCTTGTTCTCTAATCGGGATGATGTGATTGCTGAAATGAGCAATTACATCGACCAGATTCTCACAGAAAATTCAGTATTAGTAGCTGAAAATCAAAGATTAGAGAAAATTACTGACTCATTCCTTGAAAGGGAATTAGATCAGTTAAAGAAATATGATGAAGAAAGGCTAAAAAATGAACTTAGAGAATCTAATCGAGCTCTTATTATTAAGGATAAACAGCCATTTCTAGAAGCATCAGAGTGTCAGCAGAGCGTGGTGAAACCGCAAGAAAAAGGAAAAGGAAAAGTCCCAAAAGCAAATGTCTCAAGCATTCCACAAATTCTAGGAATTGACATCCCAGTTTTTATTAAAATTAGAACAATTGCATCACACGCAAAGATACCTGACAGAAGGACTAATGGAGCAGCAGGGTTTGATTTATACAGTGCTAAATGTATAGTAATTCCAGCATTTCAAAGAAAATCAATTTCAACAGGAATACAAATGGAAATTGAACAACCAGGGCTTTATGGAAGAATAGCTGGAAAATCGTCAATTGCAATAAGAGGAATAGATGTGGCAGCAGCAGTCATTGATACAGACTACCGAGGCACAATCTATGTTATTCTGGTAAATACAAATCCTACTGAATACTTTGTGGATATTGGAGATAAAATAGCTCAGATTATATTTGAGTTATATTTTGTTCCGCAAATCCAGTTAGATGAGAATTTAACTGAAGCAGAAAGAATGTCAAGTCCAATTGACAAAGAAAGAGGGGAGATTGTTGTATATAAACAATCAAAAGAAAGTATGCTTGCTATCACAGATGAAAAAGTTGGGATACCAAAAGGAAAGATCAACAATCAATTGTACAATTTTGATGTACAATTTAAAATACCAGGTTGCAAGGAATTTCATTTAAGAGCAATACTGGATACAGGAGCAACAAAGTGTTGTGTTAAGATGGATGCAATCCCAATAGAAGCAAGAGAAAAGGTTAATTATTCCATGGAAATTTATGGAATTAATTCAGTATTCAACACTGAATGGAAGCTGAAAAATGGAATAATGGTTATTGGAGAAAATACTTATAGAATACCATTCACTTTCTGTGTTCCAATGAATACACAAGATGGTATTCAATTTGTGATAGGATGCAACTTCATAAGAGCGCAGCAAGGAGGAATACGACTGGAAGGAAATACAGTCACATTTTACAAGAACTTGTCAAAAGTTTCGACAAGTACAGAAATAAGGATAGCTACCATGGCTATACCTGAATTAGAAATTGAAGAAAATGAGTATTGTACCATAAAAGATATGGTATACTTCAACATAGGAAAAAGTATTCCACAATACTCAAAAGAAATTCAAGAATGTCTTAAGAATTTGGAGCAGTTAGAATACATTGGAAAGAATCCGCAAAGGCATTGGGCCAAAAACGGATTACTATGCAAAATAGACATCATAAATCCTGACCTAACTATTCAGGATAAGCCCTTAAAGCATGTTTCACCTTTAATGGAAGCCCAATTCAGAAAGCATGTGCAAGCCTTATTGGATCTTGGAGTAATAAGGCCATCCACATCAAGACATCGAACAATGGCAATGATGGTCTATTCAGGAACAACAATAGATCCAGAAACTGGAAAATCAAAGCATGGAAAAGAACGTATGGTATTTGATTATCGGAAGCTCAATGAAAATACCTACAAGGACCAGTACTCTTTACCAGGTATCAATACCATCATCAAGAAAATAGGAAACAATCGAATTTACAGTAAGTTTGACTTGAAAAGTGGATTCCATCAAATAGCAATGGATCCTGAATCATCCCATGGACAACGTTTATTGTTCCTGATGGATTATATGAATGGCTTGTAATGCCATTTGGCTTGAAAAATGCACCAGCATTATTTCAAAGAAAGATGGATCAGTGTTTCCGAGGACATGAAAGGTACATTGCTGCTTATATTGATGATATTTTGATATTTTCAGATTCGGAATATGATCACAGAAAGCATTTACAAATATTCTTTGATATTTGTAAAAGATATGGTTTAGTCATATCAAAAGAAAAGATGATAGTGGGAGTATCTGAAGTAGAATTCCTTGGTGCAACCATTGGAAACAGAAAAATTAAGCTTCAGCCACATATCATAAAGAAATTATCAGATTTCCCTGAAGAACAGCTCAAAGAAAAAAAGGGGTTACGATCATGGCTGGGGATTCTAAATTATGCTCGCAGTTATATACCAAAACTTGGTATATTAGTTGGCCCATTATATAACAAAACAACGCCAAATGCAGATAAAAGAATAAGCCCAATGGACTGGGAACTGGTGAAAAGGATAAAAGCCTTGATCAATAAATTACCTGAACTGCAATTACCACCGCCAGATGCCTACATAGTTATTGAAGTTGACGGATGTATGGAAGGATGGGGAGGTGTTGCTAAATGGAAAAAGAATAAAGGAAGTCCAAAATCGGAGGAACAAGTGTTTGCCTATGCTAGTGGAAAATTTGACGTCATAAAATCAACAATTGACGCAGAAATAGCAGCATGCATAAACACTTTGAATTCTTTTAAGATTCATTACTTGGATCAAAAAGAAATCACTTTAAGAACTGATTGCCAGGCTATCATTAGCTTTTATAAGAAGCAATCACAGAATAAACCCTCTCGTATTCGTTGGATTAACTTTGTTGATTTTCTTACAGGTACAGGTGTAAACATAATTCTTGAATATATTGACAGAAGGAAAAACACTCTTGCAGATCAATTTTCCAGAATTTTCGTAAAAATTGCAACAAATTCATGGACAGAAAAGATAAACAAATCATGCAAGCAGAAGGAAGAGGAAGCAAATATGTCAAACCTTATGCCACCCTCAATGACTTATACAAAAGACAGTTTGAACGAGAAACAAAATCAGATGTTGAAGAATCTTCCGCAAGCTCTGATGGAACTCGAAGTAATACCAGAAAAGAAAAAGGTACAAGCTCAAAACCTGCTAAGGGTAACCTTGCAGGACATGTTCGAATAGAGGAGCTGATAAACAGGGCATGAAGCCCAACAAAGAAACGGACCTCACCGGTAAAACATGAGGAAGAATATTGTCGATTTGGCAAGACCCAACTACCAATCTTGGATCCAAAAGATCCAAAAGCATATGGACCATTGGAAAATTTACCAATGGACAAACAGCAAAAATGTTTACTTGATGCAATCTGGAGAGCAAGTAACAGTGGACAAAAACATAGAGCATGTTGTGCTCTACAATTTTATTTCAGCAAGATCATGACTCCACCTGTTGGTAAGAATTACTCTTACTATGCATTAGTTAATGGTCCAGATCGTGGGATCTATTGTTACTATTCAACTTTGATGAGAAAGGTAAATCTATTGGCTAAACCACGTTATAAGGGATTTTATGCCTTTAATGATGCTTTAGATTATATCCTTCAAAATGTTGATATTGGTTACAATGAAGAAATCTTTGTTGAAAAAGAACCTCGAGAAGGTCCATTGTCAGAAGTCTACGATCAAGAAATAATCAGGTTGCAACAGAAAATTGAAGAACACTTGGAGACAATCCAAGAGTTACAGAAACAAAGTCAAGAAGAAGAACAAGAACCAGAAAAATACAGTCAGAGAGGAAAAGGAACCTATTGTGCGTACATGGAACAAGAGTCGGATGAAGAAGAAAAACAGAACCCAAGATTCCAAAAGAAAGAAACAGTTGGAACACGTTCATTGCGACCCCAGACACGTGAACGCTCGTCTCATCAACCACATGTTCAGCACAAATGGCCGACAAGGAAAAGTGACTGACAAAAGAAAAAGAAGATTCCCTATCATAATAGAGTGTCTTTTTATTTCAGACATACACTTGGCGTCTTCTTTTAAGTGGAGTAACTGTTTTCTCCACTAAGGTTTGTTGTTTTTCGTTGATTGCACATGGGAATAATGACCCGTGAACTTTAATAATTGAGGATACTTGCATCAATTGTCTATGAGGGCCCAAGGAGCACCCGGATTGATGAGTCACTACTCAATTATTATTCAAGTATGAGTAAAGAGATCTCTATATATAGATCTCAGTTTGTAATCAAAGGAAACATCGGATGTAACCAACAATACTCCGAAATCCTTAGAGAGTTTTCTGTAAAAATTCAGTGTGCAATAATATTCTTGTTTTTGTTCAACTCTGATCAAGTTACTCAAGCGATAATCCGCACTTGTTATATAGGAATTATAACAGTGTCTCGCAAAGATCTAAGGGAAGAAAAACATCAAATTGGTATCATCAATCCGGGTGCTCCTTGGGCCCTCGTAGACAATTGATGCAAGTATCCTCAATTATTAAAGTTCACGGGTCATTATTCCCATGTGCAATCAACGAAAAACAACAAACCTTAGTGGAGAAAACAGTTACTCCACTTAAAAGAAGACGCCAAGTGTATGTCTGAAATAAAAAGACACTCTATTATGATAGGGAATCTTCTTTTTCTTTTGTCATTCACTTTTCTTTGTCGGCCATTTGTGCTGAACATGTGGTTGATGAGACGAGCGTTCACGTGTCTGGGGTCGCAATGAACGTGTTCCAACTGTTTCTTTCTTTTGGAATCTTGGTTTCCGTTTTTCTTCTTCATCCGACTCTTGTTCCATGTACGCACAATAGGTTCCTTTTCCTCTTTCTTTATGATATGTGGCTGAAGCTTAATTTTTCTGTTTCCAATGGTTGCACCAAGGAATTCTACTTCAGATACTCCCACTATCATCTTTTCTTTTGATAGGACTAAACCATATCTTTTACAAATATCAAAGAATATTTGTAAATGCTTTCTGTGATCATATTCCGAATCTGAAAATATCAAAATATCATCAATATAAGCAGCAATGTACCTTTCATGTCCTCGGAAACACTGATCCATCTTTCTTTGAAATAATGCTGGTGCATTTTTCAAGCCAAATGGCATTACAAGCCATTCATATAATCCATCAGGAACAATAAACGTTGTCCATGGGATGGATTCAGGATCCATTGCTATTTGATGGAATCCACTTTTCAAGTCAAACTTACTGTAAATTCGACTGTTTCCTATTTTCTTGATGATGGTACTTAGAGCATCTAATCGAGCTCTTATTATTAAGGATAAACAGCCATTTCTAGAAGCATCAGAGTGTCAGCAGAGCGTGGTGAAACTGCAAGAAAAAGGAAAAGGAAAAGTCCCAAAAGCAGATGTCTCAAGCATTCCACAAATTCCAGGAATTGACATCCCAGTTTTTAACGACAACAGTCAATCAATGTACCAGAAATTCGAGAAAGATGGAAGAATTTCAAAGGTAAAAGGCTCAATGTATCAAACCAATGGAATTTACCATCAGCGCAAGCACAGACGGGATCAATATTGGTTCTGCCTACAGATGTTTCACAATATGAAGATGTCATATCTCGATGGGAATCAAACAATTGAAGTTGACGGATGTATGGAAGGATGAGGAGGTGTTGCTAAATGGAAAAAGAATAAAGGAAGTCCAAAATCGGAGGAACAAGTGTTTACACCTGTACCTGTAAGAAAATCAACAAAGTTAATCCAACGAATACGAGAGGGTTTATTCTATGATTGCTTATTATAAAAGCTGATGATAGCCTGGCAATCAGTTCTTAAAGTGATTTCTTTTTTATCCAAGTAATGAATCTTAAAAGAATTCAAAGTGTTTATGCATGCTGCTATTTCTGCGTTAATTGTTTCTGGATCTATTGTTGTTCCTGAATAGACCATCATTGCCATTGTTCGATGTCTTGATGTGGATGGCCTTATTACTCCAAGATCCAATAAGGCTTACACATGCTTTCTAAATTGGGCTTCCATTAAAGGTGTAACATGCTTTAAGGGCTTATCCTGAATAGTTAGGTCAGGATTTATGATGTCTATTTTGCATAGCAATCCGTTTTTAGCCCAATGTCTTTGCGGATTCTTTCCAATGTATTCTAACTGCTCCAAATCTTTATTATCAGATTTCCCTGAAGAACAGCTCAAAAAAAAAAAGGGGTTACGATCATGGCTGGGGATTCTAAATTATGCTCGCAGTTATATACCAAAACTTGGTATATTAGTTGGCCCATTATATAACAAAACAGCGCCAAATGCAGATAAAAGAATGAGCCCAATGGACTGGGAACTGGTGAAAAGGATAAAAGCCTTGATCAACAAATTACCTGAACTGCAATTACCACTGCGAGATGCCTACATAGTTATATCTTTTATGTCCATGAATTTGTTGCAATTTTTGCGACAATTCTGGATAATTGATCTGCAAGAGTGTTTTTCCTTCCATCAATATGTTCAAGAATTCTTACCAACAGGTGGAGTCATGATCTTGCTGAAATAATATTGTAGAGCACAGCATGCTCTATGTTTCTGTCCGCTGTTACTTGCTCTCCAGATTGCATCAAGTAAACATTTTTGCTGTTTGTCCATTGGTAAATTTTCCAATGGTCTATATGCTTTTGGATCTTTTGGATCCAAGATTGGTAGTTGGGTCTTGCCAAATCGGCAATATTCTAAAGTGTGTTTATAGCATCTGCATAATCTTGAAGAAAAGATTGACAGAATAGAAAACACTTTGTCAATAGAAAATATTGAAAAGAAAATCAGAAAAATACCATCAAAAAGTGAAGTGATTGAAATAATCAACTCCTCAGTTGATCAATCAAAGAAATCTGAAGTTATCCAATTGCTAATACAATTGGAACAGAAAATATCAAGAATTGAAGATCTTTTGGAACAATTATTTCAAAAGATTTGATGTCTTATTTAGTCGCTACTAGTGACGAATAATATAAAGAAACGTTAGCAGCAACTGAACTTCTAGGAATCCCAGCAGAAGGATTCATAAAAGCAAAAGAACCTGAAAAGTTGTCACAAGGAATTGTGAGCATCATAAAGAAAAATAATAGTGTAATTTATCTCTTGATAAAGGCACTAAAGAAATTGGATGTTTTGGAAACAAAGGTTGCGAGATTGGAAGATAATTTGATCAAAACCTCAAAGGAGAATCCGCAATTTCAAGAGGCTCTTGAAAAATTAATTCAAGAAGTCAACAGAATTAAAATCACAGAAAAAGGAGATACAGCATCACCAGCTGTAATAAGAAAATCATATTTCTTCAGAAATCCGCAAGAAATATTCAATTCGGAAAAAGAAAAATCATCAAAATGAGCCGACCAAGTACTAGTGATACCAGATCCCGTACGTCTTTTGAAAGGGCTAGATCTTCTAGAAACTTAATTCCAGTTAGGGATACTGAAAGAAATGAAGCATTGACAACTATTGATGATAGAATTCGTAACTATCATCGATATCAACAAGCAACAAGAAATGCTATAAGCCGTATTACGGGAAATAGCAACAGAAGAAGATCTCTAGAAATGAATCTCGATCCAAATTATCAATTACAGTTGTCAAATCAAAGGAGAGCTGAAATGGTACCAGCAGAAGTGTTATATACCACAAATTGGAGTGAACCAAAGAATAAGGTATATCAGCATTATTCAGAAGAGAGGGCACTAATTATAGGGGATACCCAAAAAGAAATGCCTTTGATCATGAAAGAATCATACCAGAAACTAAAAATGGAAGGATTGGATCATATTCATCTTGGGATGATAATGATACGAATCTTTGTTGAAAAAGAACCTCGAGAAGGTCCATTGTCAGAAGTCTACGATCAAGAAATAATAAGGTTGCAACAGGAAATTGAAGAACACTTGGAGACAATCCAAGAGTTACAGAAACAAAGTCAAGAAGAAGAACAAGAACCAGAACAATACACTTGCAAGAGATACTTGCAATTAAATCAGCAACATCAACTTCACAAGTAGCTGAATCAGGATTAAGAGTCCCAACGGATTCAAACATGGGACCTCCTCAATATCCACCAGCAGAACGACAACAATCAATTAATGTACCAGAAATTCGAGAAAGATGGAAGAATTTCAAAGGAAAAAGGCTCAATGTATCAAACCAATGGAATTTACCATCAGCGCAAGCACAGACGGGATCAATATTGGTTCTGCCTACAGATGTTTCACAATATGAAGATGTCATATCTTGATGGGAATCAAACAATAAAAATCTTGTTGATAGAATGACATGGGTGGACAATCAAGCTAAAATCACATACATTGAAAATCTCCTAGGGGAGGTAATGAAGAGAATGTTTCAACAATGGAGATTAGCATTTCCTCAAAATACAAATCCTACTGAATACTTTGTGGATATTGGAGATAAAATAGCTCAGATTATATTTGAGTTATATTTTGTTCCGCAAATCCAGTTAGATGAGAATTTAACTGAAACAGAAAGAATGTCAAGTCCAATTGACAAAGAAAGAGGGGAGATTGTTGTATATAAACAATCAAAAGAAAGTATGCTTGCTATCACAGATGAAAAAGTTGGGATACCAAAAGGAAAGATCAACAATCAATTGTACAATTTTGATGTACAATTTAAAATACCAGGTTGCAAGGAATTTCATTTAAGAGCAATACTGGATATAGGAGCAACAAAGTGGTGTGTTAAGATGGATGCAATCCCAATAGAAGCAAGAGAAAAGGTTAATTATTCCATGGAAATTTATGGAATTAATTCAGTATTCAACACTGAATGGAAGCTGAAAAATGGAATAATGGTTATTGGAGAAAATACTTATAGAATACCATTCACTTTCTGTGTTCCAATGAATACACAAGATGGTATTCAATTTGTGATAGGATGCAACTTCATAAGAGCGCAGCAAGGAGGAATACGACTGGAAGGAAATACAGTCACATTTTACAAGAACTTGTCAAAAGTTTCGACAAGTACAGAAATAAGGATAGCTACCATGGCTATACCTGAATTAGAAATTGAAGAAAATGAGTATTGTATCATAAAAGATATGGTATACTTCAACATAGGAAAAAGTATTCCACAATACTCAAAAGAAATTCAAGAATGTCTTAAGAATTTGGAGCAGTTAGAATACATTGGAAAGAATCCGCAAAGGCATTGGGCCAAAAACGGATTACTATGCAAAATAGACATCATAAATCTTGACCTAACTATTCAGGATAAGCCCTTAAAGCATGTTTCACCTTTAATGGAAGCCCAATTCAGAAAGCATGTGCAAGCCTTATTGGATCTTGGAGTAATAAGGCCATCCACATCAAGACATCGAACAATGGCAATGATGGTCTATTCAGGAACAACAATAGATCCAGAAACTGGAAAATCAAAGCATGGAAAAGAACGTATGGTATTTGATTATCGGAAGCTCAATGAAAATACCTACAAGGACCAGTACTCTTTACCAGGTATCAATACCATCATCAAGAAAATAGGAAACAGTCGAATTTACAGTAAGTTTGACTTGAAAAGTGGATTCCATCAAATAGCAATGGATCCTGAATCCATCCCATGGACAACGTTTATTGTTCTTGATGGATTATATGAATGGCTTGTAATGCCATTTGGCTGGAAAAATGCACCAGCATTATTTCAAAGAAAGATGGATCAATGTTTCCGAGGACATGAAAGGTACATTGTTGCTTATATTGATGATATTTTCAGATTCGGAATATGATCACAGAAAGCATTTACAAATATTCTTTGATATTTATAAAAGATATGGTTTAGTCCTATCAAAAGAAAAGATGATAGTGGGAGTATCTGAAGTAGAATTCCTTGGTGCAACCATTGGAAACAGAAAAATTAAGCTTCAGCCACATATCATAAAGAAATTATCAGATTTCCCTGAAGAACAGCTCAAAGAAAAAAGGGGTTACGATCATGGCTGGGGATTCTAAATTATGCTCGCAGTTATATACCAAAACTTGGTATATTAGTTGGCCCATTATATAACAAAACAGCGCCAAATGCAAATAAAAGAATGAGCCCAATGGACTGGGAACTGGTGAAAAGGATAAAAGCCTTGATCAACAAATTACCTGAACTGCAATTACCACCGCCAGATACCTACATAGTTATTGAAGTTGACGGATGTATGGAAGGATGGGGAGGTGTTGCTAAATGGAAAAAGAATAAAGGAAGTCCAAAATCGGAGGAACAAGTGTTTGCCTATGCTAGTGGAAAATTTGACGTCATAAAAAAAAATATATATATATATATATAATTTATTTTTATTAATTGTTTCATTTAATTACTTAATATGTTATTTTGGCCTAATTGTGTTCTTTTGTCAATTTCCTTCCGTCCGACGTCCGATTGACCTGGTTCTAGAGGCATCGGATTCGTATAATATTTAATTTCATTTATTTGTAAAATTGGGTTTGAAATTGTCGAGGATTGGTTAGGCCGAAGTGAGGGGTCCGGATCATGATTTTTCTGATCCGTCTTTAATTTATAATTGGACCTATAGAGGTCCAAATTGAGTGATTTCTTGTCAATGAGTTTCTAATGTTGAAAGGAAATTTTTGTGACGGGAATTTGTGCAATAATGCCGAGAATGTCACAAACATGCATTGTACACATTTTAATTGCTACATGTGCATTATTAAATAGTCTTGATTGTGCATTTGGTAATAGATGTATATTTTGAAAGTGATAGAGGCACATTTGGAACGTTAGCACACGGACGTTGTCGAGACTTCCAGGCATTAGCTCGGAAGCTATAGATGAGTGACCTAGATGGTTTCTTACTTATCATTGGCTTATGATTATTTGAATTTGACTCTATGGAGAATAATGGTGGGATATTGTTTGATTGTGAATTCCGGACAGAAGGTCCGGAGTATTTGGAAAAATATGGTATAGAAGTGTCATGGGTATGTGAAATTGTCATTGTGTTTTTATGTAAAATATTGTGAATAAATTGCCCGATTGTGATAATTTGGAAATGATTGTGATATAGGAATATGTGAATAAAGTGATTGAACTGTAGCATAAATGAATACGTGCATGATTGCAAAATCAGTTAATGATAGTTGTGACCAGTGCAGCCCCAGTTTCAGAGCTACAAGCTTAACGATTAATGAGCCCTTAATGGGACAGCTTCAGAGCTACAAGCTCAATGAATAATGAGCCCTTAATGGGACAGTTTCAGAGCTACAAGCTCAACGATTAATGAGCCCTTAATGAGACAGTTTCAGAGCTACAAGTTCAACGAATAATGAGCCCTTAATGGGACAGTTTCAGAGCTACAAGCTCAACAATTAATAAGCCCTTAATGGGACAGTTTCAGAGCTACAAGCTCAACGAATAATGAGCCCTTAATGGGACAGTTCCAGAGCATATTGCTCAACGATTGATGTGCTCTTATGGAGACAGTTCAGGGGCTCGGTCACAACACTAAAATAAATTGAAAACAAAATGTTACATGCTGCTTTTGATTTGATCTATTTGGTTGAATGAAAGGCCAAATGCTATATACTGATATGATAATAGTGATGGGGTACTTCTGATTGTGAATTATAAAACAACTATATTATGCTTGAGTGTTTGGTGAATTCAATTGGTTATGGATGTCTAATCGTATGAAATGTATTTAATTGTCTATGCTCAAGTAAAATTGTGAAATGTGGTCAAATATGCAAGAATGTGAATATACGTTATGTGAATTGATGTGTTGAATAAATTGAGTGAACCATCGATGATGGTTACCTCATTGAGTTTGCAAAACTTACCCAAATTTTGCAATTATTTTTCAGGACTCAGAAGAATACCCCGTTAGGCAACGGGCGTATAATCCTAGAAGAAATCGAGATTAGTTCATGTCTGCCTTAGTGTCTAAGAAAAATTGTACTTTCTGAATTTTTGTACAAATGATTAGGTCATGTTGTAAATGTTGGACCAATAGTGGTTGACAAATTAAATTCCTTTATGTTTTTATAATAATAAAATATATAGAATTAGTTAAGGACTTATTTCAGGTAATTTGGATTCAAATACATCAAGACTACATCAATCTTGAATTGGCAAGACATAAATCAAGGTGAAATCAAGAAGGAAATAATCTTCATCATGTTAGAGACATTAATAATGAAGATCATAGAAGATTTGATTGGATATAACCGTTGAAGCCAACATAAGTCGACTAGTACATCATAAGTCGACTTATATATCAAGATCTGTCAGGTTGAGAACATCACAAGTCAATTAATAGACTATAAGTCGACTTATCGAAGGATACAAGTGGACTTACACTGCATAAGTCGACTTATAGAAGAGCGGAGATAAAATTTTACAAAAATTGTTATTACAAGTCGACTTACAGACCACGACAAGTCGACTTATGAGTACAGCGAACTGATTCTGACAAAGTCAATTAGTCACAAATGGAAATGAGGGAGTTAAGAAACGGTCATATGAAATTAAGCAACGGCTAGAAGGGTTAACCAACGTTCATATTCCTCTCCAAACTCTGTATAAAGTGTGGATAATCAAGGCGTACAAATACGAAAGTCTGATTAGACAAATTACTTCACCTTGGTTCCAAAATTGTTTCTTATTGCTCTAAAGCTTATCTCATATTTGTATTGAGCATTGTTCTATCTTTTTCATCTCATTTTACTTGGGCTATTTGAGTGATCAGTGAAAGGTCACTTGTGAGGTAGGATTTGTGCCGAAAATCAAGTGGCATAGTAAGAAGTTCACACTCAACTAAAAAGTGTACAGTGAAGTGGTTTGCAAAATCCTAAGTGAGAGCTTAGGTAGAAGACGTAGGTTTTAACACCGAACCTCTATAAAAATAGTGTTTGCTCTTCTTTCCTACTCTCTACATTTAAATTTGTTTAAATTGTTTTTGTGTGAATTAACTTCTGATTTTATTGTAGAATTTTACAAAAAAACTTTAAAGATCTATTCAACACCCCTTCTAGATCGTTTACAATTGGTATCAGAGCAGAAGTATCCAGGGATGGCACACAACAATCTAGCGGAAGAAGGTAACACTAATAATCGCCCTCCTTTGCTTAATGATACTAACTATTCTTCTTGGAAAAATCCTATGAAGTATCACATTATAAGCGAGGGAGTATAATATTGGAAGATCATCATCTTTGGTCCACAAGCATCGTTGAAAGAAAATGGTGAATTAAAAACAGATCTGGAGTAGGACGACAATGATTGGAAGCAAGCCTACATCAACACAAAAGTTATGAAACTGATATATTGTGCTCTCACGGTTGAAGAAAGAAATCGAGTAAACTCCTGTACCAGCGTTAAAGAAATGTGGGAAAGACTTCGCATCACTCATGAAGGAACTAATCAAGTTCGAGAAACAAAGATCAACATGCTTCTCCATGACTATGAAATGTTTGTCATGAAGGAAGATGAGTCTATTTCCACTATGCTTGATCGTTTTGCAGAAATCATAAATGGATTAGGCAACCTTGGAAATCATATGATGGATAGCGAGAAGGTGAAGAAGATTCTTTGCTCACTACCGAAAGAATGGGACTCACAAGTCACCGCTATTATAGAGTCCAAGGATCTCAATCATTTGGAATTCAACGCCTTGGTGGGATCACTCATCAACTATGAGATCATTCTCAAATCAAGAGGAGGTAAAGGTAAGACACAAAAGTCAATTGCTTTAAAAGTTAATGCTTCTTCTCTTGATGAAAGTGATGAGGAAATAGATGAAGAAGAGGAAGACGAAGAAATAGCAATGTATGCTAGAAATTTGAGAAAGTTCAAAGAACTACTCAAAAATAGGAGGAAAGAATTAAATGGTGGAAGAAATGGAGAAAGAAAGAATTTTTCCATGGAAAGGAGATCAAAGGGGTATGATGAAAAGAAGAGCAATGAAGAATGTTGGAAATGTGAAAAAAGGGGACATCATGCTAGAGAATGCAAAAGCTCATCTTCCACTTCAAATTTCCATAAAAGTGATAAATATGACAAAGGGAAAAAGAAAGCTAGCCTAGTAGCCATTTGGAGTGATGATGAGGAAGCATACCAAAGCAATGATGAAAATAACTTAGCTCTTATGGCTAATAGCTCCTCAACAAGTGATGACAAAGATGAGGTAACTTTCTTTGATCAAGATCTTAGAGATTCTTTTAATGCCTTACAAATTGATTTTGAAGAAGCTATTAAAATCAACAAGAAATTGAGAAAGAAAATAAGGGAATTAGTTGCTGAAAATAGTGCCTTACATGAGAATATTGATGATTTAGATTGTCCTAAGGAAGATCATTCTGCATGCCTTGTTGAAAAGGAAAATCTTATTTGTGAGCTTGATAGACTTAGAAAGGAATTTTCTTATGTGGTTGGAAAATTTGCGAATGGAAACGAAAAATTTGAAAATTTGTTATCTTTGCAAAAATATTCAATTTCTAAACATGGATTAGGATATGATCCCTTTAATAGAGATTTTTCCTTGATTTATAAATTCACTAAGGATGGAAAAGTTGCTCAATGTGCTAGATGCTTGAAATATGGTCATATAGAACTTGTATGCAAAAGTATTAGGAGATGTGTTAAGGTTAAGAAAATCTGGGTGTTAAAAGGCACAACACCTCCTAATGTGGTTTATATGGCTAACCAAAATGGACCTAAAATGGCTTGGGTACCTATAAGAAGAAAGGATGTCTCTATTGTAGGTACAAGCAAGGGATGAAAAACCATCAAGCGCTTGGTACATTAATAGTGGATGTTCAAGGCACATGAGTGGAGACAAGAACCTATTTGCAGAAATTAAACCAAAGAACCAAGGTTATGTCACTTTTGGAGACAACAACAAAGGTAAAGTCATTGGTATTGGTAAAGTGGGTAAGGAACCTTTGCCTACCATTGACAATGTTTTGCTTGTTGATGGTTTGAAACATAACTTGTTAAGTGTTTCTCAACTATGTGATATAAATTTTAATGTAGTTTTTGAATCATCACATTGCATGGTTAAAAAGGATGGTCATGTTGCTTTCATTGGTTTGAGAAATAGAAATAGATACATTGTCGATTTACATGATGATAGCTCTTTCAATGAAAAATGTTTGGTGATATTAGAAGAAAATGCATTTTTATGGCATAGAAAATTAGGACATGCTCCTTTGCCTTTAATTTCTAAGCTTTCAAAAAATGACATTGTGAGAGGTTTGCCTAAGATAAAATTTGTTAAAGATCACTTGTTTGAATCTTGTTTAAAATGCAAACATGTTAGAGAATCTTTCAAACCAAAGAAAGAAATTTGCAAATCTAGAATTCTTGAACTTGTTCATATGGATTTGAATGGACCATCTAGACATGCTAGTCTTAGTGGAAAATTGTATATCCTTGTTATTGTGGATGATTTTTCTAGATTTACTTGGGTGAGATTTCTTGCTAATAAAAGTGATGCTTTTAACAAATTTACTAAGTGGTGTAGGTTGGTTCAAAATGAGAAGAATTTGACAATTGTTGCTATTAGAACTGATCATGGAGGTGAATTTGAGTGTGAATCATTTGAAAGTCTTTGCGACAAATATGAAATGGAGCACAATTTCTCAACACCAAGAACACCACAACAAAATGGTGTAGTAGAAAGGAAGAATCGCTCTCTTGAAGAAATGAGTAGAACTATGTTAAATGAGTACAATCTTCCTAAATCATTTTGGACGGAAGCAATCAATACCGCGCGCTATGTCATCAATAGAGTGCATTTACGAAGAGACAAAAATAAGACACCATACGAGCTTTGGAAAGGTAAGAAACCCAATATTTCTTATTTTTATCCTTTTGGTTGTAAAGTGTTTATTCATAATAATGGAAAGAACAATTTAGGAAAATTTGATTCAAAATCTGATGATGGTGTGTTTGTTGGTTATTCTCAAACTAGTAAGGCTTTTAGAGTGTATAATAATAGGACTAAGTGTGTTGAAGAAATTATTCATGTTAAATTCAATGATATGATTTCACCCCCGAGAAAGGTTTGTTTTGATGATGATGCAGGAAATCAGGAAATAGAGTTGAAGAAATTGAATCCAAGATTGAGGAATTGAAGTTAGATGAAGAAAATCATGTACCCAACATTAAAAAATGGGAAAAAGCAAAGAACCATCCTACGGAGCAAGTAATTGGTGATTTGAATGATGGTCTAAGAACTAGGAGAAATGTCTATGAGAATATGAGCAATTCAGCCTTCATCTCATTAGTAGAACCCAAGAATATAAAAGAAGCTCTTGAAGATGAGAAATGGCTACTAGCTATGCAAGAAGAGCTTAATCAATTCAAGAGAAATAATGTATGGTATTTGGTAGCTCCACCAAAGGACAAGACTATTATTGGAGTCAAGTGGGTAAATCGGATAAAATATGATGAGAATGGTGAAGCGATTAAGAATAAATCAAGGTTAGTATCTCAAGGATTTTATCAAGAAGAAGGAATTGATTATAATGAGACATATGCTCCTGTAGCTCGATTGGAAGTAATTAGACTATTATGTGCTTTTGCGTCACATAAAAGGATCAAATTAAATCAAATGGATGTTAAGAACGTATTTCACAATGGATACATTCAAGAGGAAGTTTATGTCAAACAACCACCGGGATTTGAAGATCATGAACATCCAGATTATGTCTACAAACTCAAGAAGGCACTCTATGGGTTAAAGCAAGAACTTAGAGCATGGTATGAAAGGTTAACTACTTTTCTAACTCAGCATGGGTATGTTTGTGGTAAGATTGATAATACTTTGTTCATTAAACATGTTGATCAAGATATGCTTATTTGTCAAATATATGTTGATGATATTGTGTTTGGTGCCACTAATGAATTTTTGTGCAAAGAATTTAGTGATTTAATACAAAGTGAATTTGAAATGAGCATGATGGGAGAACTCAAGTTCTTTTTTAGATTGCAAATCAAGCAGCACAAAAATGGCATCTTCATTCACCAGTCAAAGTATATCAAGGAGCTTCTAAAGAAGTTCAAAATGGAAGGATGCAAAGTGGCAGCAACACCAATGGCAACAAATGTGGTCTTGGAGAAATATGAACATGAAGAAGATGTTGATCAAAAAATCTATAGAGGTATGATCGGCTCGCTCTTGTATTTAACTGCTTCTAGACCTGATATTATGTTTGTCACGTGTCTTTGTGCTAGATTTCAATCTTGTCCTAAAATTTCTCATTTGAGTGCTTGCAAAAGAATTTTTAGATATTTGAGTAGAACTGTTAATCATGGTTTATCGTATCCCAGTTGTGAATCATTTGATTTATATGCTTTTAGTGATGCTGATCATGGTGGCTGTAGGATCGATAGAAAAAGCACTGGTGGCTTGTGTCATTTCTTAGGATCATCTTTGATATCTTGGGCTAGTAAGTTAGTGTAGCTATTTCCACTGCTGAATCTAAATATGTAGCAGCTGGGAGCGCATGTGCCCAAGTTCTTTGGATTAAACATCAATTTCTTGACTATGGTATTGTGGTTAAAAACATTCCTATTTATTGTGATAATACCAGTGCAATTTGTTTGAGTAAAAATCCAATTCTGCATAGTAGAACAAAGCATATAGAAATTAGACATCATTTCATCAGTGATCATTGTTTAAAAGGCGACATTTGCTTGAAGCATGTATCATCTAGTGACCAATTAGCTGATATCTTTACTAAACCTCTTAAGGAAGATGAGTTTGTGAATATTAAATTGAAACTAGGCATGTGTGATTTAAATTCCTTTGGTTGAATTTTTTTTTGCTACATTCATTAATACATCAAATGGTCAAAATATGAGGCAAATGTGCAAATGCATCTGAAGATTCCATCATCATGATTTACACTTGGGCTAAAATATGACTGATTTGGAGTTTTGACACATTCTAGTCAACTAATTGGTGTCTAAGTCGACTAATTGGTAACAAGTCGACTTGTGTGGGTCAATAAGTCGACCTATGATATACAGAGCACTATAGACATGAAGAAATTTAAGGATAAGTCGACTTATAAAGATCGACAAGTCGACTTATGAAGATCGATAAGTCGACTTATGGAGGTAAACAAGTCGACTTATGTTTACACGGGTTCTTTAAAACCTATTCTCCCTTTCATTCTTCGAAAACCTATTCTCTCTAACCTCTGAAATTTCTCTTCTCCAAGTCGACTTATTTCTTCCAATCTCTTCAAATCTTCTTTACCTATCATCCATCGACTTCCATTAGTACAAAACCCATTCATTATCTCTTCAAATCAACCTCCTTTTTCGAAAACCCCTTTCTCATAACTACAAACCCTAACTTTCATTTTTCCTCAAAATCTCTCAAAAACTCATGGCTCCACGCAAATCGAAAGGGAAAGACAAAGAACCCACTCCACCACAAGGTCCCCGTGTCCACTATGAACCACGAGTTCGTGGGTCTTCTTCGAGGGGAGATACTACCAGAGAGGATGACGTGGTTGAACCTCGGTTTGTCTCAAGGGAAGCAAAAACTTTGTATTACAAGGTACTCAAAAACGAAGTATTAATTCCTTCAATGAGATTTGATTGGAGTGAACTAGACAACAGTGAATTTACAGATGTGTTTTCTGAAATTACCAATCTTGGGCTGCGAGATTTTTTAGGTTATCAGGATGATATATATGAAGATGTGGTTAGGGAGTTTTATGTGAATCTCAGTGTGATTAGTAGTAATATTGCTAATGGAGTTAATCTAATATCCAAAATTAACGGACGGGAAATTTTTCTGTGTGAAGCTAATATGTGTACCTTATTTCGATTACCTAGAGGAGGAGTCAGGCCTAGAGCTTCATTCATAGATTTTAATATTTTGAGAAATGAGGATGGCGATACCGATGAGGAAGTCGAAGAAAATTTCAGCTATACTGAAGAGAAAGGTCTGAACTGCTTAGTCAGTTATGTTCTGATCATACTCCTCCGTATGAAGCAATGGACTTGCCTTTAAATTATCGATTGTTACATTATGCGATTAACAAGGTTGTTTATCCGAAAAAGGAAAGTAATAATCAAATCACATCATTGGATAAATAAATACTTTGGCATATGGAAGAAGGGAGAAAGATCAATTATCCAAGTTTGATTATCCAAATGATGCGAAAAAAGGCAAATCTATTACGCGGTCAACTTAAAGGGAAACCAGTCCGGTATAAAGGAATGTCGTATGCAGCTTTGATTACTTCTCTCTCTCAGTTACAAAGTTATGATTTGAGTACTTATGCTCACTATCCGTATCCTCAGAGCTGGAGATTTACCCTATATAATTTGAGAAGCATGAAGTTGGTAAAAACCATTGAAAAAGGCTGGGTTTACTCCTATCATGTAGAGAAGCTAGGTCTAACCTTGGAGGGTGAGCAAGTGCCTCCAAGACAACGTTCTAAATGGGTAGCTGATCGTCCGAGTAGCTCTCGGCCAAGTAATGTGAGAAGGAGTGAGGTCTCTCACGAGGAGCTTAATGACATTCACGATCAATTGGATGACTTAAATGATCGTGTTGATAACATACAAAGTGTGTTTGTTCAGTTACCAAAGAAAGTTGATGCACAATACCGTATGCTCAAGAGGATTTTTAATAAGTTAGGTTGTAGGCATGATGATTCTTCATCATGATGTATATTGCCTTTCGCCTCGACCAACATTTCTTCTTATGTTTTTCAAGTGGGTGTGGTGCTTCTTATGACTTCTGATATTTGTATTAATTGTTGGATTGTTATGTTATGTAATGACTTTGCATTTCTTTGTGTTTGCTTATGAACTGCCATTGCGACTATTTTTCATATTGATTTTTTATTATGACAAAAAGGGGGAGTAACATTGGAAATTGATAATTGGTATATAACATTGGAAATTGATAATTGGTCTCCTTTAGTTACAGTCACTTAATTGAGGGGGAGTGTGTTACAATGTCTTTGATTTGTGACTATCTTGATTTCAACTTCTGTTTATCCAATTAATCCTTACAAGGTTTTTAAATTCATTGGTTTATTTATTAAAGGGGAGACAAACTAACCATCGAGATAAGGGATTAAAAAACCTTGATCAAGTTTCTTGTTTTCAATTTCTTTTCAATTTTTAGATATTTTTTCATTATCAAAAAGGGGGAGATTATTGGACCAATGGTGGTTGACAAATTAAATTCCTTTATGTTTTCATAATAATAAAATATATAGAATTAGTTAACGAATTATTTCAGGTAATTTGGATTCAAATACATCAAGACTACATCAATCTTGAATTGGCAAGACATAAATCAAGGTGAAATCAAGAAGGAAATAATCTTCATCATGTTAGAGACATTAATAATGAAGATTATAGAAGATTTGATTGGATATAACCGTTGAAGCCAACATAAGTCGACTAGTACATCATAAGTCGACTTATATATCAAGATCTGTAAGGTTGAGAACATCACATGTCGACTAATAGACTATAAGTCGACTTATCGAAGGATACAAGTGGACTTACACTGCATAAGTCGACTTATAGAAGAGCGGAGATAAAATTTTACGAAAATTGTTGTTACAAGTCGACTTACAGACCACGACAAGTCGACTTATGAGTACAACGAACTGATTCTGACAAAGTCAATTAGTCACAAATGGAAAGGAGGGAGTTAAGGAACGGTCATATGAAATTAAGCAACGGCTAGAAGGGTTAACCAATGTTCATATTCCTCTCCAAACTCTGTATAAAGTGTGGATAATCAAGGTGTACAAATACGAAAGTCTGATTAGCCAAATTACTTCACCTTGGTTCCAAAATTGTTTCTTATTTCTCCTAAGCTTATCTCATATTTGTATTGAGCATTGTTCTATCTTTTTCATCTCATTTTACTTGGGCTATTTGAGTGATCAGTGAAAGGTCACTTGTGAAGTAGGATTTGTGCCGAAAAAACAAATCGTTTGTAAAGGTAGCTTGAGCTGGAAATCAAGTGGCATAGTAAGAAGTTCACACTCAACTAAAAAGTGTATAGTGAAGTGGTTTGCAAAATCCTAAGTGGGAGCTTAGGTAAAGGACGTAGATCTTAGCACTGAACCTCTATAAAAATAGTGTTTACTCTTCTTCCCTACTCTCTACATTTAAATTTGTTTAAATTATTTTTGTGTGAATTAACTTCTGATTTTATTGTAGAATTTTACAAAAAGCTTTAAAGATCTATTCAACCCCCCCTTCTAGATCGTTTACAGTAAAGTTAACAGACTGAACTAAATTGTATTCATGAAAAGGGCCCCCGCGGCCAATGTACATATTAATGATTGTATGTAAATTTTTTTCCGCATAATATATATATATATATATGCTGTGTATGTTTATGTTTCAAAAAAAATTATAGTGAGTTTTGACTGAGTGATGTAGCACGCCACCCTCACAGGGTACGAACTCGGATATCTCCATTGATGTCGGGTTCGGGTCATGCGAGAGTGGGGTGTTACATTTAGGTGGTATCAAAGCCCTGAAGTACGAACTTCTATGGGCATATACTGAAACATGGGTAAAGTTACCTACATTAAAGTCATGTCATAACAGACCATAGCAACTGATCCCTAGTCTGAGTCATATGGGTATGAGTCATACGTAGGAGCATGTGTTAAGTGATGAAGTCTGAGAAAAGTGGTGATGTGTCAGAATCTAAGCCAATGAAAGTTTATGGGCAACTGGAAATGGGAAAGGAATAATGAAAAATGACATTTATATTGTACTGTGATTAAAAACCCTCGAATGTGATCTGAATGTGAATACATTGTGATTTAGGAAAGAAGTGATATCAAAATGAATAATGAGACTTAAAGTGTATAAATCGAGTTGAACGAAAAACGAAACTTGTGATAGTCAGGAGAGGTCATATATGGACATGAAAAAAAAATTGGTTAAAAGTGATGGGAGTTATGATTTAGCTTAAGAATATATGAATATGTCCATAAGAGATCAAAAGCTCAGGATGACTAAGTCGTTATGATTTGGACTTGTATGTCCGATAAAATAGGGATAATTGGAAATGAGGAAAAAGTACATGGTTCGATAAGGGAGAGAAAGATTTACTACAGTTGTGTTGATGGGTGTATTATGGAATATATTGTATTGTAAGTGAAGATATTGTTAGGAAGAAGCGGAAAAAGGTGAGATTAAAGTGTACAAGCCCGGTTAAAAGAAATAACTCAATTAGACTTGGATTTAAAATGTGATAAAAGTTAGGATTGGAAAAAATAATACGTCTGAGATACTGTGATGACACTTCTTGATGCTTCTGCGTCTATAATTTGAAATAGATTATGGATGATGAAATAATAGAAACATGGCCTTATCAGTGTTTAAAATGCGCCTGAGTTTGGATTGCATATGTGTATGCAATTATGGAAAATATGATAAAGCAAAGGAGTAGAGTAAATGCACTCAAAATGTAAATTCTATAATTATGATAAGATGTTGCATAAGAAGAAGAGGTAAATACTAGAAAACTAGCACCGAATCGCTGTTAATATGTGGGGTAATGTGAGGTAAAAGTGCAGGCCACGATATGGGCCTACAAAAATAAGTTTTTGCTATGATCAAATAACAACCTCCAGTTATGGACAGGAACAAGGATAGAAATGTTATCTAGAGTTCATTGGAATGTAAGTAGCAGTAGCGAATTTGAGTACATGGCTATATGATATAAAGACATCTTTCAATAAGATGTTAGAATTTTGAATGGTACTAGCCAGGGTGTAAGTGTAAATGAAATTACTTAACGCCTCATTGAGCTTTAGTATCAAGGATACATCGACCATAGAAGTCGTGTGACAAATTGATCTTTTGAAGATCTTGTGAAATGTTGTAATTGATTTTTCTTGAGCTATTAGGAATGAAATGGATAATAGGTGAGTGAAAATATCGAGGTTTGTATCAAGAATCACTGATATAGGGTCAGAAAGCTGGGTAATTTAATTTATGATCAATGAAGACAGGCTTTCCATGACCAGTAGCTGAGATCAAAATCTCTTCTCTCGATTCAACAATGGAATCGAGTAATTCTTTCATAGTGGGCCAAGGCCCCTCGCTTGATTCAATCGGGTTTGCTTCAAAAAGGAATTGACAGACGCAATGGAGGGAATTTTGAAATAAGATGATAGGTCTCCCGGAAAAGTTTTGGAGTACTGTCTCCTTTATGGAATATTGGAGTTATTTCTATAGCAAAGATTCAATTATAAGGGTTAGAAAAGGCTATTGGGAGTATATATATATGTATTTTTTTCATGTAAAATATCCAACAATTCGGGGAGACATTCTTGTTCATGTGAGGTGAAATTTGATTCACATCATAGGCTATATTTTTTTAAAATCTATTTGGGAACCATAAATTATCACTGATAAAGGAATTTTCAACACAGGAAATTATAGTTGTAGATAGATTGAAATTTATGGAGCAATAGGTATAAATGAACAGACATTAGCATAAGTCAAAGTGTAATCGTTGGGAAAGTGATAGAACTGCTAAAATTCGTCGAGAAAAAGGAAGTTCAATGAAAAAAAAATGGAGGATAGCATGTAATAATACTACTGCACTGAGGAATTAGTTACTTAAGGAATTACCAGAACTAACTATAAGCACAATGAGTTTGAGGTTATATCTAATGGAGTTTGCCATACCCCGATAGGATTGTGATATTGAAGGTTTTTGTGATCCAAGCAAAATGACATCAGTTGATGACTATGGTCATAAAGGTCCAAAGCGTATATTGAGTATTTGAGAGAAAAGTATGTAAGCCGCGTTAATGATGACTAAAACAAAATAACGATAGTATTAAGTATGCCATTCGGATTCGGAGAGTTTGTAGTATGGACAATGGAGGTTCCCAATTGAGATCAAGAGGGAATTGGTTGTAATGTATAAGGTGATTTTGTGTACCTAGAGATAAATATAGCTGCATGAACTCAATTGAGATTTATGACTTAAAAATCTAGCTGGTTTGAAAGCTTGGAGTCATGATGTGGACATAAACATATGAGAGATACATATGACTAGACAGATCCGGAATTGGAAAAGATTGAAAGAATTGTGCTGAGGGAAACTGTCCTAATAAAGTTATTGTTTCAATTAAAGGTATCGAATAGAACATTTCATAGCAGAGTGCCACATTTGTGGATACTAGGTTACTCATTCTAGTGTAAGAAAGAGTGTATAGTGACGAGTTAAGAATTAATGGTAAAGGAACATCAGATTTGCAAAAAGGGGATTAAATTGAGGATTTGAGGAAAAATTGATGGGATAAAATATGTGTATTACCTGATAAATAGAGGTCCTAGTAAGTGTACCTCAAAAGGGTAATTGGCGGCTAAGCAAATCGAATTGAGTGATTATATGTTTGGTTTCCTTATAGTCTTGACTATTGGAGATAGGCATAAAGCTTCAGAATATAAGATTAATGCATAGTGCAAAATGATTACAAGCAATGAGACGACAAAAAGAGTCAATCACCCTGAGTAAAGGTCAGAACAAGTTGGGAGTGAGTGAAATGAATTGAAAATATTAATAAAGAGGTTTTGAAAGACGAATGGATTCTTGGGGGATTACATCGAAATTGTGACTATATGGAAAAAGATGCGAAGGTTCAGTGTTCCATATAAAAAAAAAAAGAAGAGACTTGTCCTGGAGTGTATCACCTGTGCCAAGGTGTAGTGAGGTGAGATACAAAGGAAATAGGGGAAGCTAAGTGTGACATCAAGTGATCCTTATATAATTAGGGAAAAAATGAGATTAAGGCATTATGAGTGATTTTATGATTAGTATGGTTATAATCCGATATATGTGATCTTGAAACTAGAAGGAAAGAGTTGAATACTTTGAAACTCATTACAGGTATAATTAAGGAAAAATGATATCTAAACCAAAAATTGATAGGAAACAGAGGAGTGTATGAGATAACAGTACCCCTGCCTTTTCAGTATATAAAAAAAAGAATTTCCAGGACGAAATTTTTATTAGGAGGGGAGAATTGTAACATCTCATCTCCGATGGGAAGGGTAAAATGGTAAATTAGAATGGGATATGAGTGTGTGAACATATCTCGGCAAGGTCATGCCTAATATTGTTGGGCCCCGAACCTTGAGTGGAAATTAGAAATGTGAATATGAAAGTAAATGAATGTGTTGGTGTATAAATTGTGTTATAAATGTCATTTGTGCCTTAATGAGATATGGGTTTATGTAAGGATAATGAGTTGAGGATCCTTAAGTAAGAACTATGGTGATATATGTGAGATATTATGCAAAAGCAAGAGGGGAACTTGGTGAATGACATAATGCTATTAAATGTAAGAAATCATATGAATTGAGGCTGAGATTTGGATAAATTCCATATAATAGTTGAATTGTTATAAATGATGTGCAATTAAGAAAGTGAAGTTAAGATGAATGTTAAATGTATATGCTGATTCAAAGGAATTTCAGGAATGATTGACATAGAATTGGCCAAAGTTGCCTTCTTTGAAGTTGTAGCTTGTTCTTTTATATTTCCAACGAGACTACAAGTGCAAGTTTTCGAGATCAGAATTAAGAGTTATAGTTAATACAAGTTATGATGTTATATAAGATTTATGTTAGTGACAGCTTTGATGAATGTTTGAGAATTGTGGTTTTGATGAACCAATTTAGTTGAGATTTGAGAAGTTCATGAACTGAATTTGTTGCTTGAATTGTTATGAAGTGTTTAGGCCTTTGAATAAGTAAATATGTGAAGATTATAAGTGTATATGATGTTAGTTTGGATGTGAGAAGCATTGGAAAAAGGTTGAAGAAGTTTTGGAAATCGCATGTCCGTTAGACGGACATAGAAGTCCGTTTAACGGACAGCTACGGGTCTAAAGGACCTCTTCCCTTGCTCATGTCCGTTAGATGGACATGGATGTCCGTTAAACGGACACTCTCGGATGGTTTGGTACATTTTGGGCCGTATGTGTCCGTTTAACTGACAGCCACCGGTCAACTTGTGCAAAACGCGATTTTTACCATGTTAGAGGCCGAATCTGATTTTTTGGTCTTCATAAGAGTTGTATATCTAGAAGTCTACGTTCAAATGGTCCAATAACAAAACCAATCCTATCTCTATATTGAAAGTTATGGCATTTGCGCCAAAAGAGTTTCAGATCAATTTAGGGTTTGAACATGTTGAATTGTTTTGATCATAACTCACTCATCCGACCTCGGATTGAGGTGAATCTTGAAGAAATGAATTCCTAAGACATGTATCTTTCTCTCCATGAAATCTTGCATCAATTAGAGTTGAATTGAAAGAGTTTTATTGAATCTTATGATAATCAGAATGTTTTGCTTCCTTCCGATCTTCCTATTTTTCCTTCCTCATCCGACCTTGTCAAATCTTTTGCTAATATCTTTTCCGTCCGACATCCGAATGACTTAGTTCTTAAAGCGTTGGATTCCTAAGATAATTAATTTCATTTTAATGGGAAATTATGAATTTTTAGAGATTTAATTGAGGATGATTGTTCAAATCAAAGTGAGACAAGAAAGTTTTGAACATAGTTCAATATTTTGTGAAATTCGAGATCTGTGGATATCCGATTGAAGCAATGTTTGAGGCATAATAAAATTAAGACATAGGGCTACAATTGTTATGAAGAAATGAGCTTTCAATTTAGCCTTTAAAAATTCCAATTTGTGGAAGGAAGTGAATTACTAGAAAATGTGTTAGTAAAATGATATGTCCAACATGTTTGGACTATAACTTTTGATGTAGTGCTCCGAATAGGATGATTCTTGTGGAATTATGAAATTAAGACATAGATGAATAATTCTATAGAAGGAAATTTTGACAAATTCCTTTAAATTGATAGTGCGAAACATGTCCGAAAGTAAGCCTGACGTAAAGTTCAGGGGCAGTTTTGGAAGTTAGCTTAAAGATTAAAGTATATAGGCTTAAGAGGAGGAACAAAATGGTCTTTGGCCATTATCTTAATGAGCTGGAACTATAAAAAGGTGATTGTCTTATAGGGCAAGAGGAGACCCACGAAATTAGAATGAAAGAGGGAAAGAAAGAGGAGAGAAATGCAAGATGTCGTGGAGATGAAGGAGAAGGAGGAAGATGAAGCTAGGGTTCTAATTTTGTGAGCTTCCAAAGGTGTTTTTGAGTAGTTTCAAAAGGGAAATGATGGAAGAAGTCAAGAGCTTCTTTCCAAGCGAGAAGAATTTCGAAAATGGAGAAGGTTAAGGTAAGAGCTAAGTTTTGATCTTTGAGTTTTTAGTGAGTTTTTGGTTGATTTGGCTTAAGATGGATATGGGTTTGTTAATTATGAAGTTAATTTGAGTGATTATGCATTGGGTTATGTTTAATTTTGGATGTTGATTTAATTAGGGTTTGTGGTTTGAATTGGGGCAAATTCAAGAAAGGATTGGAGAAATTGAAGCTCTAATCAACTCCAAGCATGGATAAGATGTGGGTAGTGTGTTTATTTTTCAAATTATGAGCTAATTATAAGTGGTGGTTTTATAAGCTATTGTTTTATAAATGATTGAATCAATTGCTTTTGAAATGATTTGTAAAGTGTTAAAGTCATTGTTTCCAAATGATTTACAAAAAATCTACAATGGTTCGGACAACTTTCCATAAATGACCTAAATTGTTTATTCAATGGATTTTTGAGTAAATTGATATAGATGAAATACTTATTGCATTCATTGTGTTAAATTGATTGATAATTTGATTATGTGAACTTGTGTGATATTGTGAATGATAGACTTTATGTTGAAATTGAGATGGCATGAAAAGTTCAAATTCATATATGCCTTCGGGTAAATTGTCTTTCAAGCATTATTATGTGTTACATGGGTTTGGTTAGGTCCCTCATGTGGAGTCAATGCACTGGTCTCATTTTTAAAGTCTTCTCCCGGCTGCCCGCTAGTGGCATAGGAGCTCCGATTTCGAACTCCCCATGTGTTTCACAGCTGCACAGGACCGCTTTGCGGGAATGTGCAGTATGTCCTGTTTTATGGACCGACCCAAACCGATTGATGTGTTATATGCTTTTTCTTTGTTTAGAATATGTTGCATTTAGATGTGAAGCATTTCATGTTTACAATGGTTTGAAAACTCGACAAATGAGAAATTTGGATTTTCCACTATGATAGTTTTGGAAACTATTGAAAATGTTTATAAAGGATTTTGGAAATTGAGAAGCTTTTGAGAAATAAACCCTCCGATGTTTTTTCCACTGTGACAGTTGATCAATTGAAAATAAGATTTGAAAATATTTTTGCTTATCATTTGAGTAATAAACATGTTATCCACGAGCTTCCGAGCTCACCCCCCCCCCTTTCATCCCTATCTCCAAGTATTCGAGCAGGAGATTGGATAAAAGACGTCAAGATATCAGTATTTATACATGTTTTGTATTTGGTGTATTTGGTTTAAGATTATTGGAAATGGTATTTTGGCTTGGAATGCCATTAGAGTAGTGTAAGCCTTTAGTTCATGATGTATTTTGGATTATGATACTGTATAAGAACTTGATTTATGGAAATTAGAAAAGTATTGACTATGGATGGTGCATAATGGAATTGTATACAATTGGTTGAGTTATGAATGTAATTGGGATATATATGTATAGATATGGATGAATGTGTTTGATGATGGGATATGAATTGTGATGATTTATAAATGCGATTGGTTTTGGGTTTGTTGGAAGTAGTAATTTGTATATGAGTTAATGGGAATTGCATATGAGTTTGAATGTAATAAATATGAATTGGATATGAAAAATGACTTGGAATGGTTTAGAATTTAGGATTGCGTTTCTGCTGAGATCCCGGACGGAGGGTCCGGTGGATTTGATGTATGTGAAATTGTCTGGAATTTATAGAAGTGAGTTTCATACCTTGCAGGTTTGGGTTTTGTTCTTGTGCAGCCGTTATGCTGCCCGATTTTTATAAGATATCATATGGATACGTGTATAAGTGTACAAATTTAAGGGCTTATTGGCATGAGTAAGAGATTGTTATAGTAAAGAATAAGAATATGTTTCGTTATGATGATATTGAGTTATTGCATAATTAAGAAGACTGTGATTAAGGATTGAGACTTATATGAGAAAAAAAATTTATACCGGTTCAAATAGGTCAAGTCTAAGGTATCCAACGCAACGCTTCCTTAAGATAATTATTCCCAGATGTCGGACACTTGTAATGCTATTCGATTTCTTTTCATTTGTATTCGATCCTATCGAATTGATCTATTTGTTTGGCATTCGTATTCGATTCCATTAGTATCCGATTTGTATTCGATTCGACTTATTTGATATTTGTTATTCGATAATCCGATTCGAAATCGCTTCGTATATGTTTCCGCATTTACGTTCGATTTGAATCATTGATTTCATTTGTATTCGATCCTTTTAGCTTCGCATTTGTTCTGTTTCATTCGCTTTGGTTTTCGATTTTCATTCCGCTTCAAGAGTGGTTATGAGTGTTCAGTGTAAGAAGTTGGGTTCCAGAAACGGGATCCAACAAATATGGCCTCCATATATGTATGAATTGTAAATTTTGTATATGCACATGATTGTACATGCATTCATGACATTTCCCGGCATATGTGTTATTGTGAGAAACATATGAATTAGTGCTTGAAAATCAAATTGGAGTGGATTTTTGTGTGTTTTTCATTTTTGTGGAATTTTAGAAATTTTTCTGAAAATTTTTTGGGATACCTTTCCAGACCGAAAAATTGACAAGTGACAGACTGATTTAGTTTCTAATACCGAAAATGACTGTCCAATGACACTGGAAAATTAAATACATGCTTTTAGAATTTATTATTTTGAGCCATTGGAATGTGGAGAGAATTTGGACTAGAAACTGGAAGGAAATTAAATGAAAATATGAGTGGGTGACATGTGACAAGTGACATGTGTCACTTGCCTAACATGTCACTTTTAACTTATTAATTCAAAGTTTTCCTCCCTTTTTGGGTGATTCACGAAGCTTCCTTGGAGTAAGCCCATTTATTCTCCTCTTTTCTTCACTTTCGTTGCTCCTTTCCTCCATTTCACTCGATGGTTGTTTCTTCTTCTTCTTCTTCTTCTTCTTGATTAACCTCCACCACACAAGGAACTCTCTTATACTACTTGCTTGCTCTTCCTTGTTCTTGAAAATTCAAACCTAAGCAAAGAAAGTTGATTATCGTGTATGGTAGGGGAGATAGAATGTTAGTAGGGGTTTTTTAAGACTTGAAATTTTGGAAGCTTAATTAGGTAAGCTTTGAGTTTTATGTCTTGTTTTATTGTTAATTGCATTTATTGTGTTTATTGGTGCATTCATGTCATGAAGCTTGTGGTTGGATTGTTTGGGTATGAATGTATGTTTGTGTGAGGATAAATGCATATAAGGGTAGTATGTGTTGTATGAAAATTAGGATAGTTTGAAGTGGATTTTGTGATTAAAGATGAATGGAAATTAAGGGAAGCAAGTTGAGTTTAGCTTTGTGGCTGTTTGTCCAAGTGAAGTTATTGATGACATATTGGCTGATTTCTTGTCTAATTGGTATGCTTATTGAATTGGAATTGGAATGAGAGGAATTGGATTGAGTATCAAAGCTGGAAAAATTACCTTGTACATGTTTCAATGTTTTTGCCATAACTAGTTGTGTGGTTAAACAATTGAGGTGAGGTTTGTCTTAAATTAAAATTGAGACATTTGGTTACATTTCTTGTGAAGGAAGTGCTGCCCAATTTTGATTACAAGAGTGTTGAATCTTGCTTTGAAAGTGAAGTATAAGTGCAGTATGAACAGTAATTCAAGCTTGATGACCTGATCTTTTGATGAATTTTTCTAGATTGATTGAGGTTGAATTTGTGAAATTGGTCTAAATGAAAGTTGAAGCTTTCCTTGTTATCTTTCTGTCGCCACTAAGTATGCAATTTTTCGATATGTATGTTGAGAGGTATGACCTGTTGACTTTTGGATGTTAATAGGTTGGTGCTGGAAATTGTTCTAAGTATAGGTTTTGTAGTGATTGGATATTGAAGCTAAATTCTAGATATTTTTTATTTTAATTAGCACAAGTGGCCTTATGGAAAGTTTTAGAGGGATGAACTAGCTTTAAAATGAGGTATAATATGTGAATTTTGGATGTCAGAATCGTGAGATATAAATTTGTAAAGTTTTGTTAGGTTAAATGTTGATTTCATGAACCCTAACAAGACAACCACCATAATGTGAGGATTTGACATAGTTTGAATGGGAATTTGCTTTGAAGTTCTTCTTGAGAATTGTGATATATTTTCTGAGCTTTTTATTTCTATATGATATGGAATTTTTCGAAAATGGGATAAGAAGTTATAAATTTTGAAAGATTGAGTTATTGCTGAGAACAATTTGGGAAGGCTGAAACTTTGTTTGAGAATTTGATTTGGTTAGAGATGGAATTGGTTTTCAAATTGTTCATGAAAGTTGTAGCATTTGTTTTTTTCTTTTGATTGATATAAAATTTGGAATTTTTGACTAAAGGGATGAAAAGTTATGATTTTAGAAAGATGTTGAACTGTTGTGTTAAATGTGTGATTAGGCAGTGTCTTTGAGTGCATTTTTTGATACCCTTAGAGGTGTCATTAATTTTTAAAAGTTATGTAGGTTGGAATAAGGGAATGTCAATAGGTGGTTTTGCATAATTGGAAAATGAAATTTTGAAAAAAAAAGGGCAAAATCGCCCCTCTCGAGGTATTTGTCCCTCAAGACGTCTGATCTGAGGGCTCAGCCCTCTGCTATATATATATATATATTTAATTTATTTTTATTAATTGTTTCATTTAATTACTTAATTTGTTATTTTGGCCTAATTATGTTCTTTTGTCAATTTCCTTCCGTCCGACGTTCGATTGACCTTGTTCTAGAGGCATCGGATTCGTATAATATTTAATTTCATTTATTTGTAAAATTGGGAATTCTTAGAGTTGAAATTGTCGGGAATTGGTTAGGCCGAAGTGAACGGTCTGGATCATGATTTTTCTGATCCGTCTTTCGTTTATAATTGGACCTATAGAGGTCCGAATTGAGTGATTTTAGTGTCAATGAGTTTCTAATGTTGAAAGGAAATTTTTGTGACGGAAATTTGTGCAATAGTGTCGGAAATGTCACAAACATGCATTGTACACATTTTAATTGCTACATGTGCATTATTAAATAGTCCTGATTGTGCATTTGGTAATAGATGTATATTTTGAATGTGATAGAGGCACATTTGGAACGTCAGCACACGGACGTTGCCGAGACTTCCAGGCATTAGCTCGGAAGCTATAGGTGAGTGAACTAGATGGTTTCTTACTTATCATTGGCTTATGATTATTTGATTTTAACTCTGTGGAGGATAATGGTAGGATATTGTTTGATTGTGAATTCCAAACAGAAGGTTCGGAGTACTTGGAAAGATATGGTATAGAAGTGTCATGGGTATGTGAAATTGTCATTGTGTTTTAATGTAAAATATTGTGAATAAATTGTCCGATTGTGATAATTTAGAAATGATTGTGATATAGGAATACGTGAATAAAGCGATTGAACTGTAGCATAAATGAATACGTGCATGATTGCAAAATCAATTAATGATAGTTGTGACCGAAGCAGCCCCAGTTTCAGAGCTACAAGCTCAACGATTAATGAGCCCTTAATGGGACAGTTTCAGAGCTACAAGCTCAACGAATAATCAGCCCTTAATGGGACAGTTCCAGAGCTACAAGTTCAATGATTAATGAGCCCTTAATGGGACAGTTTCAGAGCTACAAGCTCAACGAAGAATGAGCCCTTAATGGGACAGTTTCAGAGCTACAAGCTCAACGATTAATAAGCCCTTAATGGGACAGTTTCAAAGCTACAAGCTCAACGAATAATGAGCCCTTAATGGGACAGTTCCAGAGTCTATTGCTCAACGATTGATGTGCCCTTATGGGGACAGTTCAGGTGCTTGGTCACAACACTAAAATAAATTGAAAAAAAATGTTACATGCTGCTTTTGATTTGATCTATTTGGTTGAATGAAAGGCCAAATGCTATATACTGATATGATAATAGTCATGGGGTACTTCTGATTGTGAATTATGAAATAACTATATTATGCTTGAGTGTTTGGTGAATTCAATTGGTTATGGATGTCTAATCGTATGAAATGTATTTAATTGTCTATGCTCAAGTAAAATTGTGAAATGTGGTCAAATATGCAAGAATGTGAATATACGTTATGTGAATTGATGTGTTGAATAAATTGAGTGAACCATCGATGATGGTTACCTCACTGAGTTCGTAAAACTCACCCAAAATTTGCAATTATTTTTCAGGACTCAGAAGAATACCCCGTTAGGCAACGAGTGTATAATGCTAGAAGAAGTAGGGATTAGTTCGTGTCTGCCTTTGTGTCTAAGAAAAATTGTACTTTTTGAATTTTTGTACAAATGATTAGGTCATGTTGTAAAGTTAACAGACTAAACTAAATTGTATTCATGAAAAGGGCCCCCGCGACCAATGTACATATTAATGATTATATGTAAATTGTTTTCCGCATAATATATATATATATATATATATATATATATATATATATATATTGTGTATGTTTATGTTTCAAAAAAAATTATACTGAGTTTTTACCGAGTGATATAGCACGCCACCCTCACAGGACACGAACTCGGATATCTCCATTGATGTCGGGTTCGGGTCATGCGGGAGTGGGGTGTTACAACATATGTATGCAAATTTTTTTCTTCTTAAAAGTTATATGGCTAAAAGTGACTCATACCATAATCAATCTTCTCTCTTTTTTTTGGTTCAGCTCCTAATCATTTTTACTATTATAGTGATTTTTATGTTTGTTTATGATATTAAAAGTTAATTTAGCTATTTTGTGGCTATATGTAAGGTCATATATATTTAAGTTACATATATAAACATAGACATAGAGTAAATAGATATTTCAAATGCAGTAATGAGTGATGATAATGAGGGATGTATCCATTGGCTTGAGCTGATGTAAAGGCAGGAAAAAACTAATTCATAGAGTCAGTTTGTAATATTGGTTTATGATTTGGAATTGAATAGTGAAGTACTTATAATTCTATGTTATATGCAAATGATATCTTATTCTTCATATTCATAATTAATTAGAATACATCATTTTTATAAATTTTAATTGTTTTAGAGATTTTTCAAAGTTATACAAAAGACTTTACCAGATACTACTCATCGAATATCTACTAGAGACATATACCACAATTGACATAGGGATTAGAAAGGAAAGGAATTGAAAAATTAATCTTGGAATTGTACATGGTTAATCTTTGTAGAAGATTTCAGCGAGCATCACAAAAGAGTGGACATAATAATATGCTTCTGCATTGCTTGATATCCTAATACAAGGTGGGCAAGATGCTACAAATCATTTGAATCAAAATGTCTGTTTGTTGACAATAATATGAGTGAAACCTTTAATAGGTAGATCCTACCAATAAGAGATAGGTTAGTTAATATCATGTTTCATTGTTTCAAACCACAGTGATGAAGAGACGTGCAAATAAGAGATGATTTGTATATACTTAAAATTAGATATTTCATTAACCATTAGAGAGAAATTAGAAAAGAACAAAAAAAGGACTGCAATAGAGAATAGTCTATAATAAAAATGAAGAATATGAAGTTTCAGAGGGTAATGGAAAATATAATGTGAGAATTGGTATATAACAATCCTATAGTTATAGGATATAGGATCAATATGGATACCTTTGCTAACATATAATAAGTGCAATCTATCATTTCAAACAAAAAGTCAAAACATTTGTAGATGGTTGATACAATAAGGTTTGATTCCTTAGTTTGTGTTATCATGTGTTACATTAAGGTGCAATTTTCTTGCTTACGCTTAATGCAAAGGTGATATAGTAAGCGATTAAAGAGTCATGCTAAGAAGGCCAAAATCTACTAGAAGGAAAGGAACAAATAAGCATAAAAGTTGACAAATTCAAACACATTATCTTATAAGGTCCAGATACAAAAATGTACGAATACGGTAATTATGGCTTCAATGTTAGAAAAAGCAACAAGGATGGCTTATGCATACCTAGAGAAACATCTTTGTAGGTATAAAAATTTCTTTGCTTACATACCTTGAATTGTTTAGTGTGCTTTGCTACATGTATAAAACTCACGTTGTTATTCCCATTATATATATTAAGTTATCATTAAGGTATCTAGGTGTATAACCCTTCGATATTTTATCAATTTATCTTAGTTATAATAATTAATGAATATGTTTCATTTGATTAATAAAGGTTGCTGGTATAAATGTACTTAAAGATATTGCTATACAGAGCCAACAAAGCAATACTATGAGTTCCATATATGAGCATTCATTACATTATTAAAAATTAATTTAATTCAATTCTATTAATGATGTTTATTTTTAGGTTAATAGCTCTTCATATAATAGTAAAAAGAAGTTTGGATGTGTTGATCCATATACTTTGAAATTATAATTTAAACCAATGGATCAAAAGTCAGAAGGCAAATCTAGTATCACTTCCCAATATAGTTACAAGTTGAAGCAAAGAGGAGGAGAGCATCATTGACACAAGCATTATAAGAACAACTTTCTTAGTCAAGTATAAATAAGGGAAGCAATATGGCATAGAACCAAGCATATTAAATTCTCATTTGTGTTGTCTATAACGTTTAAATGGATGTATTGTTGGTATACTTTTTAGATATATGTGTGCTGATGTTTTCTTTTTAGATGGGTGTGTTGCTTGCATAACTTTAACTACATGTATATATATACGCCTATTTTATATGAATTCTAAAAATATTACTAATAATAATTTGTATACCACTTTTGTATATCAATTTCAAATATATTACTAATATTAATGCATTTGTTACTTTTGATTAATGAATTCCAAATATATTTTTATTATGAATTATTGATATTATAGGTGTCGATGATTTAATCGAGGAAACATTACATTCAATAGATAATTACAAATTATATTTCAATAAAAGTTATAGTGCATAATCATTACATTCATTAAAATTCAAATTTGAAATTTAACATTGCAATTCATTGCCAATTCATCGCCATTTCCCCACAATATTTTTGAAAATAACACCCACCGTAAACATAACAAATTATATTATAATAATCATTAACATAAATTTCAACTCTTTTTTCTCTTTGCCAATAAATTAATGTCTTATTTTAAGAGCTTTATCTGCTCCTTCATCTCCTTGGTTGTCCTTATTTCAGTAATGATTTTTTGAACCTCCTTCTTTAACGTACATACTTCTTAAAAATTTGTACTTTTCTTCTCTTTCAATATATCATTTAAATGATTTCATGTGCAAGGTAGATCTATCTTTACAACTCATTTTCTTTATTTGATTTGAGGTTAGGGTGTTCCAAAAAATTTTGGTTATTGAAAGGATTTTGGTTATAAGGTAATTTTGCATGTTATATAAAATCCTTATAAGTTTAAGCAATATACCTTATAGTAATACTTTGTGTGTTAATCTTGACACTCTCATCAACTTCTACTATTTATTGGGCATTTGGGGACTTGCTACTTATCCATTACCTATGCTAGTGCTCTCTCATTACTTTTAAGAACTAGTTTTATGGATATTGCAATCATTCTACTGCTTATTTGTTATCACCTAAACATATCTTGAAAATGTACCATAATTATTCCATTTTTTCAACTTTAATATGGTAAAAGAAATAAAGGAGACATTCAATATCTTTTGTATCTTATTAATGTTCAGTTTATAACATTTGGATTTGCACGTACTACTTGTAACATGTAACTGTAACATCCGTTTACATGAAAGAGGTATTTTAGTAATTATGGGTTAGGCGATAGATCGCATTGCATTTATTGATTGAATATGTTATTAGCCTCTAATTATAGAGGAATTGATTTCTTACATATGCATTTATTTATAGTACATGCATTCATGATTTTCCGGCATTTCAATTGTGACTAAGAACTGATTGGATTGTGAACCGACTGGACTGACTGAATCGTGTTTAATTGAGGAATTCAGAGTTATTGGGTTCAAGTGAATGATTTAGAATAGTTTATGAGTATTTGGTAATTTATAGTGGCTTATAGGAAATTTCAGAAATTAGAGATAATGCGGATAGGAAATTTTAGAGTGATGATTAAATGATAATCTTGGAAGAATGGTCTTAGGGCTATGGAAAATAATTATGTTGAGCCATTGAAAGGTAAAGACCGGAATATGGATGATATAGAGACCAGTCTATAAATAGTTAGGGTTTAGCAATTTTGGGGAAAATCGAAGAAGGCATTTGAGTTCTCCTCTTCCCTCTCTGGCGTTCTTGATTTCCTCCCATTGGTGAGGATTTCTTGATTTGCTTTAATGGGTTCTCTTCATTGATGTTAGTCTAACATGTTATAATGGTTGTTAAAGGTTGGAAGATTTGATATTGGTAGATCGGAGGATTTGAAGGATTTCTAGGGTTACTGGCGATCTTGAGAGATTTGTGGATTTGAGCTTTGATTGGTAAGTTTTAATGAATTTAATGTTATTATTAATGGTTTCTACTGTATTTATGGCATTTATTATGTTTGATTGGGTAGTTGGGAGTGTTTCTGGATGGGTTTTGTTTTGGTGTTGTCGTGGCTGTGTAAAGGATCGAAGAGTGGATTTGTGGAAGTTTTGATGATTGTATATGTTAAGGTTTCCGATGATGAAATTGTTTGATTTAGGTGTATTGAATTGTTTGAGAGTTGTTGAGAGAGGAAAGATTGGAATTGGAGAGTTATAGAGTCGGAAAGATGGGAATACTGGACTGGTGTGTTTAAAAGATGTGTTGGGGAAGAAGGAGAGCTGTATGTGTAGATTGGATTTAGATTGGAGACTACGAGCAGAGAGTAGCTCGGCATGCGGACGAGCAGAGTAGCTCGGCATGCGGACGAGCAGAGTAGCTCGGCATGAGGACTAGCAGAGAGTAGCTCGGCATGCGGACGAGCAGAGTAGCTCGGCATGCGGACAAGCAGAGTAGCTCGGCATGCGGACGAGCAGAGAGTAGCTCGGCATGCGGACGAGCAGAGTAGCTCGGCATGCGGACGAGCAGAGTGTAGCTCGACATGCGGACGAGCAGAGTGTAGCTCGGTATGCGGATCGATCGGTCATGCGAGCGATCGACCGACCAGCTGCGGATCGATCGGTCATGCGAGCGACCGACCGACCAACCAGTGTGTAGCTTCGGCCATCGCAGCGTAGCCGGACGAGCGATCCTGCGTAGCTCGTCAGGCGAGCGAGCGGTTCAGCCAGCGGGCTAGGGCTCATGCCCAGGTCGACCTACGGGCATGAGGTTGAGCGCCAGGTGCAATCAGGGACACGATGTCACTTGGTTTTTTTTCTGTTCCTTGTTGACCTCCGCCCTGGTGTCCGAAGAGGTGTGTTTGAGAAGTATTATGGGAGTTAGAATTGAATTAAATAGTATTGAATTATAGTGATTAAGGTCGGTCATAGTACATAGTGTGACTTAAGTGTCAATTGGGACAATTGGAGTTTTAATTGGAAATTGCTATAGAGGTTTCGACCGAATGAATAGGGAGAGTATGAATTGAGGAAATTGACTGAATAAAAAGGCAGAATTGGGCTTAAGAGTTCAAGATTGGGTTTTAGCACCGGAAAATCGTGAACATGCATAGTACGTCATTTCACTGAGACATATGCATTCTTGTCTTCGTTAATTGAGCATTTAGTAATGGGACTATATTTTCTTTGTTTTAGAGGCGTCGTTGGATCGTCGTTCTACGGACATTCTTGGAACTTCCAGCGTGCTCGGAAGTTACGGTGAGTAACCTAGTTGGTTTCTCAATCTCTTATGTGTTATGTGCTATGTCGTGAACTATTTGTGCTTTTGATTATGTGATTCGCATGAGATATGTATTAGTGAGAATTGTGAGCGATGCTAGGCATGAATAGGAATCGATGGCGGCAGTTGTATTTGGAGCTATAAGCTCATTAAATGTGATAAGTGAAAAGGATTAGTGTATACCCGAGGGCTCTCCTATCCCTAGTCTTGCGTGGGCTGTAGTGTATACCCAGGGCTCTCCTACCCCAAACGCGATTTACGTGTGATGTGCCCAGAAATGGGATAATTCTGACGCCCAGTCACAACAATTAAAATGAACTGGAAATCATTGTGCATTCAGTCTGTGATTATGCTGTGAATGTGATATGGAATTAACTGTAAATGAGTGATTATGATTTTTATGAATTTCTGATTTATGATTCCAAATCTGATATGTGTTACTTGTACGCAATTTTGCGTCATGCATGAATTGGGAAAACCATCGATGATGGTTACTCATTGAGTTTCGCAAACTCACCCAAATTGCGACTTTTTTTCAGGACAGCGGTAGTGTGACTCTAGCTCGGATTTTGAGATTTTCCTCTTGTGTGTGTCTTGGCGAGAGGAGCATGGCCCATGGTCGGTCATTTAGGGACCCTTGGGGTATTTTGGGGATGACCTAGATAGGAGCCATTCTTATTTATTTTGGTCATATCGGTTGTAAAATTATGATCGGATATTGTATTTAGGATTTATGAATGCAATGAGAAGTACTCTTTGGTTTTGGAATTTAGTGATTGTGATCTTACTGCTTTGATTATATTGATGCCATGAGGTTTTATTAGAAGCGATTATCTGGTAGTGCAACCTCATCGTAGGGTATGTATCGGTATGACCTACGGGCGTATCGGTGTATACCCCACGGTAAGGGGGCACCACATTGGTGGTATCAGAGCATGGTTTGGCATCTTTTGGGCATAGTATGTTTTAGGCTTGAATTTCGTGAGGAAAGCAAGAAATTGATCAGAATTGTGATTTTATTGTAGGTCATCCGTCTTTGGTGATCGTGTCGATCACTCGGTGACCAAGGATCGATGGGAGCTAGTAGAGAGTCCTCTGTGCCTTTGTATGAGGAGCGACCTCCGATGGTTCCCATGAGGCGGAGCGGAGGTATGATCGCTTGTAAGGTGGGGGTTGTCGATTCTGGCAAAGACCGACCTGCAGAGGCCGAGGGTTGGTTGGAAGGACCGAGCGGGTGCGGACGGATGGATTGTGATCACGAGGAGAGATTTGACTATCTTTGTTTCTTTGCTCCGAGGTCCAGTATCGATGGTGGAAGATCGTCTTGGGGAGTTCCACGGACACTGTGTTTTGACTTGGCGGACTTTTGAGAGCTTTTGAGACAATTATCGCCCATGGTTTATATGGAAATGAAGATGCAAGAGTTTTGGATTTGGGCGGGTCATGGCGGTGGCCGACTATGAGTCCGGTTTAATGAGTTGTCGGCGTATCGTCTGCTTACGATTTCTTGAGGCGGATCGGTCTGGGAGATTTGAGGAGGGCTGAATCTGGATATTCGTGCAGGTTAGCCCGATCGATATGGGCACCTTTGTGGAGCCGAGGTCGTGGCGGTCGAGGATTAAGCGACTTTTGAGACAGGCGAGTTGAGGTTGATCGTGGATCTCGGAGTAAGAGATCCAAAGATAGCGAGGTAGCTCGAGGAGGAGCTTTAGCGCACGTCGAGGCGAGCTCAGATTTTCGGGAGGTCCCAGGCAGTCTGGTTCGATTCAGAGAGGCAGATTTGGGCAGTCGGGTAGCAGTGGCAGTGGTCGAGGCTCCGGTCAGCTTCCTCTGTGTGAGTTTTGTGAAAGGAGGTATAGTGGGGAGTGTTGGAGGTTCACTGGAGCGTGTTTGAGGTGTGGCTCGATGGAGCATCAGATCCGACAATGTCCAGAGATTCAGGGAGCTCAGTCTGCTTCGAGTGGGAGAGCTGGTAGTAGACGATCGTTGTGCGTGAGCCGCAGATAGTGGACCTAGATCCGGCGAGGCGAGCTCGGAGAGGAACAGGAGATTCTTTTATGGGATCGGAGAGTCGGGATAGTCGGCGCAATCGCGAGCTAGGGTCTACGCCATGACGGCGGAGGCCCAGGACTCTCAGGATGTGGTTGCGAGTTTATACGCTTTCGATATTGAGGTGTATGCATTGATAGATCCAGGGTCCACGCATTCATTCATTGCACCTCATATGGTATGTAGATTGCATGTGAGTAGAGAGATGCTTCAGTATGGATTGCAGGTGAGTACACCTTTAGGTAGTACCACTGCTTTAGGCGAGATTTGCAGAGGATGTCGATTTGGGTAGATTCAGTAGTATTGAGTGCAGATTTGATTGTGTTGCCCCTTCGAGAGATTGAGGTGATTTTGGAGATGGACTGGCTCACTGCCCATAGGGCGATTATAGATTGCTATACCAAGGAGGTTGTGTTAGAGTCTCCTGGTCAGTCGAGGGCTATTTTTCGAGGTGGTAGACAGGCAGTGCCAGCCAGGATGATCTCGTTTCTGAGTGCTCTGAGGTTGATGAGAGGTGGCTGTGAGGCCTATTTGGCTCACGTGGTGGATTCGAGAGTGCAGCAGAGTCTGCAGGATGTCCTGTGATCGGGGAGTTCCCGGATGTGTTTCAGGAGTTCTGGGTTTGCCACCGGATCGGGAGGCGAGTTGAGATTGACCTCATTCAGTACCGCTCCTATATCGATACCTCCGTATAGGATGGCACCGGTGGAACTGAGGGAGCTTAAGGCTCAGTTGCAGGAGCTGTTGGATAAGGGGTTTATCAGGCCCAGTGTTTCACCGTGGGGAGCTCCGGTATTATTTGTGAAGAAGAAGGACGGGACTATGAGACTTTGCATCGATTATAGGTAGCTCAATCGGGTTACTGTTAAGAATAAGTACCCGCTGCCTAGGATCGATGATCTCTTTGATCAGTTGCAGGGAGCTCAGATATTTACCAAATTGGACTTGAGATCCGGTTATTATCAGTTGAGGATCGCAGAGGCTGATGTGCCTAAGAGTGCGTTCAGAAGCAGGTATGGGCATTATGAGTTTTTAGTGATGCCGTTCGGGTTGACTAATGCCCCGGCAGCCTTCATGGCCTTGATGAATAGGGTTTTCAGCCATACAGATCGGTTTGTGATAGTGTTCATTGGCGACATTTTGGTATATTGAGGTCTAGAGCAGGAGCATGCGAGACATCGAGAGTTGTCTTTGCAGACATGAGAGGATAGGTATTTGTATGCCAAATTCACTAAGTGTGAATTTCGCTCGACGAGTGGTGTTTTAGGCCACATAGTATCTGGTGAGGTATCGGTAGATCCTCACAAGATTGAGGCGGTGAGGAGTTGGGAGATTAGAGGCGATATGTCGAGTTGAGGAGTTTCCTCGGATTAGCGAGGATATTACGGAGGTTTGTCGAGGGTTTTCGTGATCTCCGCCTTTGACAAGACTTCAAGGAAGAGTGTGGCCTTGGATGGGCGATGAGTGTCGTGAGTTTCGTTGAGTTGATACATCGGTTGACTCTGGCCGGTGTTAGCTTTGCCATCTGGATCGGGAGGTTTCGAGGTTTATAGTGATGCTTGGTGAGTTTAGGTGTGTCTTGATGCAGCATGGGAGAGTCATAAGCGTATGCATCGAGGGCAGTTGAGAGCCCATGAGGGTAATTATCCTGCATGACTTGGAGTTAGCGGTGTGGTGTTTGCTCAAGATCTGGAGACATTATCGTATGGAGAGACATTCGGATCTTCACCGATCATAAGAGCTTGAGGTATTTGTTGAGTCGGAGAGTGAATCGAAGCGAAGGAGATGGTTAGAGCTGCTAAGGATTCTGATTGACTATCGAGTACCACCGGGAAAGGCCAATGTGGTGGTGATGCTTTGAGTAGGAGATCGCATGGTAGTCGGCTCAGTTCGTGTTTCGAGGTTGCCATGCTTAGTTCATTGAGAGCACTTAATGTGCGAGATAGATTTGAGTCGGGATGGAGCTTTGATTACGACTCGAGGTGAGGCCGATGTGCATGATCGAATCGGGAGGTGCGGGATCGGGATCCGGCTTTGGTCGATTGATTGATGAGTCGGTCGGGATGGCGATTTGAGTTTGAGTGAGGATGATACTTTATGGATGGGCGGCGATTGTGTGTTCTGATGTGGAGGATCGGGCGTGAGATTTTAGAGGCTCATTTGGCGCTTATGCCATGCATCCGGGGTCACCAAGATGTATCGTACTCTTAAGTTGCATTTACGGTGACGGGTATGAAGAGACATGTGGCGGAGTATGTTTCTCGGTGTTTGGCGTGCCCGGCGAGTTAAGTGAGCACGAGGCCCCGATTAGGAAATCTGCATTCGTTGCCCATTCGGAGTGGAAATGGGAGCGTATTCGATGGATTTTATCATGGGGTTGCCCAGGCGCCGAGGCGAGTGATGCTATCTGGTCATAGTGGACCGATTGATTAAATCAACCCACTTCTTGCCGGTGAGGAAGCAATACCCTCAATCAGTTGGCCCAGTATGTAGCGAGATAGTTCATTGCATGGGGTCCCGATTTGATAGTGTCGATAGGGATCGAGTTTACTTGAGATTCGGAGGAGTTTGCGATCGACTATGGGGACGGATTGAACTTGACCTGACGTTTCATCCTCGAACATGATGGATAGAGTGAGAGGACTATTCAGATTGTTGAGGATATGTTGAGAGCTTGTGTGTTAGAGTTAGAGGTGCTTGGGATCGATGTTGCCTCGGTAGAGTTTGCTTATAATAATCGATGCGAGTAGCATTGGTATGGCACCTTATGAGGCTTTATATGGACGTCCGTGCAGATCCCCTCTTTACTGGGATGAAGAAGGTGTGAGGATGTTAGAGGTTCCCGAGCTGATCCAGGATACGGTTGATAAGGTACAGTTGATTCGGAGTCGCATCAAAGGCGGCTCAGGATAGGCGGAAGAGTTATCGCGGATCAGCATCGGCGAGAGATGGAGTATGCTGTGGGTGATAAAGTGTTCCTCGAGTGTCTCCGTGGAGAGGAGTTCTCGATTTGGCCGTAAGGGCAAGTTGAGTCCTCGGTATATCGGTCCATATGAGATTCTTGGCGGATTGGACCGTTGGCTTATAGGTTGGCCTTAGAGAGAGATGTCGCAGCTTCATGATGTGTTCCATGTGAGCATGCTCCGGAGATACCGATCGGATCCGACTCATGTGATTCCGGCTCAGGAGATTGAGATAGCCAGTGATCTAAATTATTTTGAGGAGCCGGTGCAGATTATTGGATCATGGATCAAGCAGTTGAGGTCGAGTTATTCCATTGGTGAAAGTCCTTTGGAAGAACCATTCTCATAAGGAGGCGACTTGGGAGGCTCAAGAGCACATGAGGAGGCGGTATCCTCACTTGTTCGATCGGTCGGTAAGAAAATTTCGGACGAAATTTTGTTAGGAAGGAGAATTGTAACATCCGTTTATGCGAAAGGTGGGTATTTTAGTAATTATGGGTTAGGCGATAGATCGCATCGCATTCACCGATTGAATATGTTATTGGCCTCTAATTATAGAGGAATTGATTTCTTACATATGCATTTATTTATAGTACATGCATTCATGATTTTCGGCATTTCAATTGTGACTAAGAATCGATTGGATTGTGAACCAATCGGATGGATCAATCGTGTTTAATTGAGGAATTGAGTTATTGGGTTCAAGTGAATGATTTAGAATAGTTTATGAGTGACTGGTAATTTATAGTGGCTTATAGGAAATTTCCAAGAAATTCGAGAGATAATGCCCGAACCGGAAATTTTAGAGTGACAGATTAAATGACTGTATAGTACTGGAAGAATGGTCTTAGGGCTATGGAAAATAATTATGTTGAGCCATTGAAAGGTAGAGACTGGAATATGGACTGATATAGAGACCCAGGTCTATAAATAGTTAGGGTTTAGCAATTTTGGGGAAAAATCGAAGAAGGCATTTGCGAGTTCTCCTCTTCCCCTCTACGGCGTTCTTGATTTCCTCCCATTGGTGAGGATTTCTTGATTTGCTTTAATGGGTTCTCTTCATTAATGTTAGTCTAACATGTTATAATGGTTGTTAAAGGTTGGAAGATTTGATATTGGTAGATCGGAGGATTTGAAGGATTTCTAGGGTTTACGGCGATCTTGAGAGATTTGTGGATTTGAGCTTTGATTGGTAAGTTTTAATGAATTTAATGTTATTATTAATGGTTTCTACTGTATTTATGGCATTTATTATGTTTGATTGGGTAGTTGGGAGTTTTCGGATGGGTTTTGTTTTGGTGTTGTCGTGGGCATGTAAAGGATCGAAGAGTGGATTTGTGGAAGTTTTGATGATTGTATATGTTAAGGTTTAGATGATGAAATTATTTGATTTAGGTGTATTGAATTGTTTGAGAGTTGTTGAAAGAGGAAAGATTGGAATTGGAGAGTTATAGAGTCGGAAAGATGGGAATCTTTGGTGGTGTGTTTAAAAGATGTGTTGGGGAAGAAGGAGAGCTGTATGTGTAGATTGGATTTAGATTGGAGACTATGAGCAGAGTAGCTCGGCATGCGGACGAGCAGAGAGTAGCTTGGCATGCGGACGAAAGCGAGTAGCTTCAGCATCGGATAAGCAGATAGCTTCGGCATGCGGACGAAGCGAGAGTAGCTTCAGCATGCGGAGACGAGCGAGAGTAGCTCGGCATCACGGACGACGAGTAGCTCGGCATCACGGACGACAGTGTAGCTCGACATGCGGACGAGCGAGTGTAGCTCGGTATCTGGATCGATCGGTCATCGAGCGATCGATCGACCAGTCATGGATCGATCGGTCATCTGAGCGACCGAATCGACCAGCTATGTAGCTTCGGCCATGCAGCGGTATGGACGAGCGATCTGCGTAGCTCGTCGGTAAGCGAGCGAGCTGTTCACCAATGGGTTAGGGCTCACGCCCAGTCGACTGCTGCAGCGTGAGGTTGGCGCCGAGTGCAATCATGGACGCGATGTCACTTGGTTTTTTTTTCTGTTCCTTGTTGACCTCCGCCCTGGTGTCCGAAGAGGTGTGTTTGAGAAGTATTATGGGAGTTAGAATTGAATTAAATAGTATTGAATTATAGTGATTAAGGTCGGTCATAGTACATAGTGTGACCTAAGTGTCAATTGGGACAATTGGAGTTTTAATTGGAAATTGCTATAAAGGTTTCGACCGAATGAATAGGAATTGGTGATAGAGAGTATGAATTGAGGAAATTGACTGAATAAAGAGGCAGAATTGGGCTTAAGAGTTCAAGATTGGGTTTTAGCATCGGAAAATCGTGAACATGCATAGTACGTCATTTCACTGAGACATATGCATTCTTGTCTTCGTTAATTGAGCATTTAGTAATGGGACTATATTTTACCGTTTTAGAGCGTCGTTGGATCGTCGTTCTACGGACATTCTTGGAACTTCCGTGATGCTTCGGAGTTACGGTGAGTAACCTAGTTGGTTTCTCAATCTCTTATGTGTTATGTGCTATGTACGTGAACTATTTGTGCTTTTGATTATGTGATTCGCATGAGATATGTATTAGTGAGAATTGTGAACGCATGCTAGGCATGAATAGGAATCAGTAACTGAAAGTTGTGACTGGAGCTATAAGCTCATTAAATGTGATAAGTGAAAAAGGGATTAGTGTATACCCAGAGGGCTCTCCTATCCCTAGTGCGCGTGGGCTGTAGTGTATACCCAGAGGGCTCTCCTACCCCCGAAACGCTATTTCTGTGTGATGTGCCCAGAAATGGGATAATTCTGACGCCCAATCACAACAATTAAAATGAACTGGAAATCATTGTGCATTCAGTCTGTGATTATGCTGTGAATGTGATATGGAATTAACTGTAAATGGGTGATTATGATTTTTATGAATTTCTGATTTATGATTCTAAATCTGATATGTGTTACTTGTACGCAATTTTGCGTAATGCATGAATTGGGAAAACCATCGATGATGGTTACTCATTGAGTTTCGCAAACTCACCCAAATTGCGACTTTTTTTCAGGACAGCGGTAGTGTGACTCTAGCTCCGGATTTTGAGATTTTTCCTGCTGTGTGTGTGCCGGCGAGAGGAGCATGGCCCACAGGTCGGTCAGCTGGGGACCCTTGGGGTATTTTGGGGATGACCTAGATAGGAGCCATTACTGTTTATTTTGGTCATATGCAGTTGTAAAATTATGATCGGATATTGTATTTAGGATTTATGAATGCAATGAGAAGTACTCTTTGGTTTTGGAATTTAGTGATTGTGATCTTACTGCTTTGATTATATTGATGCCATGAGGTTTTATTAGAAGCGATTGTCTGGTAGTGCAACCTCATCGTAGGGTATGTATCGGTATGACCTACGGGCGTATCGGTGTATACCCCACGGTAAGGGGGCGCCACAGTAACGATACCTTAGTTACATATCCCGGATTGAACGTGAAAGATAAATAAACGAAAAAATGCAGAAAATATTTGATTTTGGTTCCGTAACTTCAAAAAAACTTTCTGAAGCTGAAACGAGCGTAAATCCACTACCGTCTTTACAGGTACTATTCACTGAAACTTGGTCAATGTCTTTCTACAGTTTTCTCAAAATGTAAGCTCTCTTAACAGGTCAGAGAATCCTTATGCTTACGAATAATATGAGCAACTGTAGGGGAGCCTAACCTTCATATATATAGCTTCCATATCGGGCTTCCCCATCACAGGCTCGATATAGGTCAAGTTCACACTGATCATAATTTATTTTCTACCCGAACTTCAAACCATTAATTTAGATTATTTATTAGGTCACTCTATTATCTTTATTCGGATCAAATTATGTAACTTAATTGATAAATTATTTGAAAAAACCAAAAATGCAATTAAAGATTGTCCAACTTTATGGGAAAAGTAAAAATGTCCAACATTCTCCCCTTGGACAATACTTAATTGCAGTTTTGACTCAAGTTTAAAAGAATTTGAAAACTTGATTAAGCTACGCTACTGTAATAGTCAACTAAGTTTAAAAATAAAATATTTGATCCAAAGATAACGAAAGTCCATCATTCCGTTCTATAAGGCTTTCGATACCGAAAAGTATGAAATGCATGTGTCATATGGGACACTTACAATCATGCATATCTAATATCTTACTAACATGAATGGAAAAATGGAGTATGACAAACTAAGATGATACCTGTATGATCTAAATTATATCATCTTCATTTGTAGATCTCAATTTCTCTAACTTTATACTAAACTGCATATGCTAAAGTACATTAGACAAATCTTATTTTCTCTCACCGAACGCTAAACAACATTAGAGAAAACTTATTTCCTCTCACCAAATGCTAAAAAGCATTAGAGAAAACCTTTATGTTCTCCAACTGAATGCTAAACTGCATTAGAGAACCTTTATGGGATTAAAAGCTTATATTCCCCTATGTCATGTGAAACTTTAAGGATATCCGTATAAAACTGTATGCATATAAATGAGATAGGCTCAAGGTCAGTCTTTATATATGCCCAATGACCTTTAAGATTGACACAAATCTTAAGACCTTCATATATATTATGACAATGTATGGTAACATCTATTACTGAGGATAAACAATGATCATCTTTATTGATGAACCATCATACCATCATAATACAACAAAACGTACAAATCTACATGGAGCAAACATAAAAATCCCCTAACTAACAGTGTCTAAGGACTTCAAAACACCCATGCTGTATACTTTTCTTCCAACCACAAGTGGGAAAAGTCCTTTAGTTAAAGAATCGATTTATAGTTTCTCAGTATTTAAATGCTCCAAACCTTAATGTATCCTCTTCGTATCAACTACTTCATAGTCAAATATTTAACCTCAAAATGCTAAGACCCTATGATATTCAATGTTGTTATTAAACAACACAACAGCTTGATTATCACATTACAACCGAATGGGTCTAGCCAATGAATCAACCACAAACAACTCATAAATCAAATTTCTAAGCTAAATTGTCTATGAAGCAGCCTTTGCATGCATGGTCGAGAAAATCACCTGTGTTTACTTAATACTATTCCACGACATTGTACTATCTACTAACTTTTAAAAAATGTAACCTTAGGTGAACTTTCGATCATCTGGATATATAGCTTAATTTACATCTAAATTCCCTATAAGGTTTAGCCTGTTGAATTTTCTATATGTCCACATATAATCCTTGATTTCCTTTAATTATCTCAACACTCACTTGATTGCATTTCAGTAATCTACATCTGGGTTAACCAAATACTGACCAAACAGTCAAACAGTAAATGCAATGTCCTACCAAGTACATAATTGAGCATATATTAAGCTATCAACTGTACTAGAATATGGGACATTTCTCAAAAACTCTCTCTTTATTTTATTCTTTGGATATTGTGCCAAAGATTATCTCTCACTATGAGAGATAGGTGCTACTACTGTAACATCCCATCACCGATGGGAAGGGTATTTTAGTAAATTGGGACGGGTTAGGAGTATTGAATTAGAACTCGGCATGCACATACAGCATTTAGCCTCTATGACTGATGATTGTTTTGCATATGCACATGGTAACATGCATTCATGACATTTTAAACTTTAGTTTCAAATTGAAACCTTTTGTGAAATTTATGGGATAATAGTATTTGGAAAATTATTTAGAGTGCGTCATAAATTGTTTCCCATTTTTAGGGATTTATGGGATTTTTTCTGGAATTTTTCGGGGTTCTAGCCCGGACCGGAAAATTTCAACTGACTGGCTGAGTGAGCCTTTTTTGTACTGAAAAGGATTGCCTAATGGCATGAGATTAGTGGATAATTGAGGTTAGAATAATATTCTAGTGCCATGATTAGATATTAATAGGAATTAGTACTAAATTAATTTGGATTAGGATAAATTATATTTTATTAACTTAAAGCCAAGTGTCCCATTTCATTAAATGGTTTTGTCTTATACTCTCCCTCACATACGACCTTCTCCTTGCTTCTTTTAACTTCTTAATCACTTAAAAAGGCCATTTATCCTTTGCATCTCCCGAAACTTGCCTCTTCTCTTTGGTGTGCTTCTCCTCCATTGAATTTCTTTATCTCCTTCCATTCCTTTGTTGGTCTTGCATATATATACATGTGTTCTTGTCTCCTTGCTTACTTCTACTCCCATACAAACCAAGGTTAAGCCTTGTGATGATGGTGAAGGGTGATAGTCGTGGTGTTGAAGAAAGTAGAAGAGAAATTAGGAAGTTGTTATAAGTTGGAAGATTGAGTGAAAGATTGAAAGCTTGACTAGGTAAGACTATGTTTTGAGCTTTGATCATTCTTTTAATGCATGAATTAGTAGATAGAAGCATTTATGAGCATCCTTTGAGCATTTATTTGATTATGGAATTGGTAGGTTTGAATGGGTTTAATGTATGCTTGTGTGAGGGAATTGGTTATGGTAGTTACAACATGTGATAAGAGTGTTATCAATGATATTTGTGATGAGTAATGAATGAAAAAAAAAGTATGGAAGTGTGTAAGTATGTGCTGCCAATTGTTGTGTCATTAGAGAAGTATATGTTGTGATGAATTGTGGTTGAATTAGAGGTAGAAATGGATACTTAGTGATGTGTAATTGATGTTAGAAGTGATAGGAGATAGGTAGTAGTTGAAAAGCTGGAAATTTCATTTTGACCTATTGGAATGTTTTGTTCATAAATAATTGTGTAGGTGTGCAAATGAGGTAAGGTTTGTTCCCAATGAAACTTTGGGATGTTGGCTTCAATTTAGTGTGAAATAGGTGTTGTTGAATTGTAATGTTAGAGGGTCGAAATTTTGCATGGGAAGTTACTGTTTTATTGCCTATGAACAGTAACCAAAACCTTAACCTATGAGTTTTGCTGATTTTTATAAATTAATTGATATGGAATTTAGGAAAATGGTCTTCATGAAAGTTGTAGCATATTGAGTTAGCTTTCCATTGCCACTGATTTTGCAATTTTTAGATATGGATAGTAGGAGTTATGGACTGATAACTATGGACTGTTTTTATGCATGAGTGAAACCTAGCTGGATTAGCAGATTTGGTGTACATTCTGTTTTGGAGTAATTTTAGTGATTTTTGTGGACTGAACTGGTTTTAGGGATGTACTGAAGAGTTCTAGATGATACATTGATCTTGGAAATGATATATGGCTTATAATTTTTTGGAAATCAGATGTGGGAGGTATGGAATTTCAAAAGCTGAACCTACATTGTGATGTTATGTGCTGATTAGGTCAGAAACTTGCATAACATATTTGAAACTGTTAGAGGCTGAATTGGAGTTTGGTTTCAGGAAGAATTGAATTTTGAAGATTTATCTTTTCAGGGATGTAAAGTTCTGATTTTTCTGACTTGTGTACAGGGAGTTATGCTTGTTATAAGTTCTTCGCTCAAATTGAATGGTTTCAGGGACAGCAACATTGGGGAATTAATTGACTTGTTTAGCAATGGATTTTGATTTTGGGTTGTTCATGAAAGTTGTAGATGACATTGTCATGTTGATGAGCATATTTATTGTGCAATTTTTGACTGAACTGAATGAGAGTTACTAAATTTACCATGTGCTGTTCTGTTTTAAGAAGTATGGACTAGGCAGCATCTTTGATTGGATTTTTGACACCCTTAGGGGTGGAATTGATTGTTATGGTCTTCTTGAGAATTGTAGAGATTTTTATGATCTTTCCAACAAGCTATGGTTTGTATTTTTCCGATTTGTGTGTTAAGAATTATGGTTGTTGGAAATTCAGATTGGCAATAAGAAAGAAAGGGGAAAGAAGAGAGGTAGAATTTTAATGGCATTAAGTGACCTACTTGCTTCTTTTGTCAATTTCTTTTCCGTCCGACGTCCGATTGACCTGATTCGTGAGGCATCGGTTTGTGACACAGTGAATTTCATTTATGAGAAATTAGGAATTTTAGGCGGAAATTGGCGTGGCCCCGGAAATTATTCTATAGTCCTTGTTTTATTTATTTTGGACCGATCGAGGTCGAATTGAAATCTTGTCGGTGGCTATAGTTTTCTAATTTTTGATGGAATTTTTATTACGGGAAAAATTTCGATTTAGGGCCGGAAATCTCATGAACATGCATTATACACTTACATGTGCATTATATTAGTTCGGATAGGACAATTAGTGATCGGATTCCTCTCTGTTTGTTATAGAGGCACATTTGGAGCGTCGATCTACCGACGTTACTGAGACTTCCAGATGTTAGGTCGGAAGTACAGGTGAGTAACCTAGTTGGTTCCTCAACCTTTATGTGTTTAAGATTTTGCAATTTTGCCATGTGGAGATAATGGAGGGTTTATATGTGTTTGATTTTGATTGATTTCGGACCATAGGTGTCTGAAATATTTGGAATGAGATAACGAAGTGCTACTTGTGTGTAACTGTTTGTGAATGTTACATTGGAGATCTCGGACGAGTTAGAAATGGAAAATTGATATTGAAGTGTTAATTATGCATTTCGACACATTGGATGGGATTGTCAATGTGATATAGTAGGATGAAATAAATTGGAAATGTAGATAATTGAAATACCGGACCGAACGTCCGAAGAACTGGCAAATAGCGTTGACATGTAAATGGAAATTGGAATAGGTACATTGCATGCATAAACATAAAAGTATGATCAGATAAAAGGCAGTTGTGACCGGAGCAGCCACCATATCGGGGCATATCACGCCTAGCGTATATGAGCTTTCATTCAGCGCACAGACCTCGGTCCAATGTATTGAGCCTCGGGCTCAATGTATCGAGGCTTCAAGCCCAATGTTTTCGAGCCAGCGCTCAACGCAATGTGCCCGTTCTTGGGGACGATTTGGTAGCGCAGTCCACAACAACGAAATGAAAATGGAGCAGATGTCACATCGCATTGCATAAATATATATATTGTAAATGACCGAAATATGTGAATGTTGAAATTGCATGTGTATATGAAATTGGAATTAAAATGAGATAATATGTGGTATTACTGTAAATGCTACTGTGTGCTAATATGATTGGTAAATGCATGAGTTGGGTGAACCATCGATGATGGTTTCTCACTGAGTTCGCAAACTCACCCAACATTGCAATTATTTTTCAGGAATTGAAGAGTACCCCGTTAGTGAATCGGGAGTATGATTACTACAAGAGAGTCGATGTTCGATGTCGGGATCAGTTCACGTCTGCATTTGTGTTATCTTAACTTATGTGTAAATTTATATTCCATGAAATTGTATTTAATTGATTGAGGTCCTAATTGATAAATATTATTTGACATGTGATCTTTGATAAAGTGTAAGACTGAAATGGTTTTTCGATCACGGGCCCGAATTGTTTATTTTTAATTCCAGCGCTCGGCGGTTTTCAAAAACAAAAATATCATAATAAGTTTTTACATTGCATTGACTGCTCTAGCATACCACCCTCGCGGGTCGCGGGCTCGGATATCACCGTCGATGTCGGGTTCGGGTCTCGCGGGAGTGGAGTGCTACATTTGTGGTATCAGAGCCCAGAAGTACAATCTTACATGGGCTTTTTGAAAAACAATGTGTCAAGTTACGTGCATTTAAGTTATGTCACGGCAGACAGTGACAACTGATCCCCAGTGTCGTATATGAGTCGTATGCATAAGTATGTCTTAGTCGTTTAAGCGGTTGAAAAAGGTGAGAAAAAGGATAATGTGTTAGAATGTGAAAAAAAAGAAATAATTGATATCGCAAAATAGGAAAAAGTGTATGGTTCGACCAGACAGATGAATAGTTAGTGTACTAGTATTGACGGATATATCGTGAAGTACAATATTGGAGTTATATTGGGTATATCATTGAAGTTGTGAATTCATAGAGGAAAATAGAGATGTGAAGGTAAATGAAAATAAAGTGTTCTATGATATAGAAAAGTTACAATTGGGATTGATTACCGTGATGAGAGTTATAAATAAGGATTGGTGATTTGGAGTCAAAATATATTAAGTGCAAAATCAAGAATGATTTCATATCTGTGATATTGATTTGAGTCTTGGAAATATATGGGTATAATGCAATAATGAAAGGATTGAAATGTAAGACAATGAAATTGGTAGATGAAAAAGTTGTTCGGGTTTAATTGATGCACTAAGTAAATGCACACCGCTATGGGAGCCTATGGTAAGTGAAATTGTTCAGTTGTAATTGATGAGTTAATGGATAATTGCTAGCGAAATTCTTGTCGGAAAAAAAATTAAATAAATTTATGATTTAGAATAAGAAATGAAAGTGCTTATAAGGATCAGTTGTGAATGAATTGAGATTGTATATGATCCTCACGGCGAGGACGGGTGTAAGCAGGGACGGTTGTTGAGTTCGAATTTATTGTCCTTTGTAAGTGTATATTTGATAGTGGGATTACCATCATGGGTGAAATGATTAAACATAAATGAATAATTTAACGTAAACATGATATAGGAGGTCATCGGTGGTCTATTACGTAAGCTTCGATTATAATGCCGGTAGCTCAAGTTCAAAATGAGTGAGAGTAAGGCATGAGAATGTTCAGAATGATCAATTGAGAAAAAAGTGAGACAGTTAAAGATGTTCGCATTGGTAATGAGCTTGAGGAAATAAAATGAGAGACATGAATAGAGTAAGGTCCCCATGATTAGAATTTGTACCAAAAAGAGAATGGTTATCGAGAATTAAATACAAATAAGGTATTCTTAGCAGTATGATCTATTAACGGGCAAATTGATGGGACTATAGAGATATATTGTCAGATAGGATGTGATGATTATGGTGATGTATGGTAAGATAGTAGAGGAAAAGAAATTGTTTAAGTGCCTTTCAGAGATTGAGCTTCATGAAATATTAAGAGTCACTAATATATATAGGGATGGAAAACAGTTGATTGATAAAGTTTTATGAACTGTATTAAAGCTAGCAGAGACTCAATCGTAAGAGATAAAATATGCTACTGAAAAAGTGAACATTATGTTAATGAGATGGTTCGATTATTGAAGAGAATTACTGAATATTAATTACAAATTTGAGGATTAAAGTTTATGTTCGAAAGTGCGAGATCGATATAACGATTGTTTATTCAAGTCGATGAGTGATCTATCGTGAATAAATTGCGTTATGTGGAGAAATTTAGGCAAGGAACATGAGGCAGAATATGATATGATGAGTCAAATTATACAAAAAAATTCTTCATTGGAGACGTTCGATAATGAAAGAGTTATATGAGTCAACTATGGGTATAAGTTTATTGTATTCTTGAAAAGGAACATGTCTCAATTATGTTTGGAGTGGATAATGGATATAAGCATAAGAAATAGATGAATTGGTATAATTGAGGAAATTGGTGAGCATGCAAGTCTCATAAGAGTGAATCTTAACCTGATTGAATGAATAAAGGATGGATTAGTATGCGAACATGGGATATTGGGAGAATAAATCAATATATGAGTATAGATAAAATGTGAAAGTTCAAAAGATATGTGTATGTGAAATGTGGAATTAATTAGAATTAACGGAATCTTTGGATGCGTTCGAAATTGTCAAAGATTTTTTCTTGGTTTTAATAAATTGACGAGACATGTGAATGTTATGGTGAGGAGACATTTGAAAAAAAAATTCACTATCTATATTGAAGTGTTTCAGTAAAGGTTCTGATGTGATCTATAGAAATTGGATAAAGTGATTTTATGCACCTTGGGATAAATATGATTCCATGGGCGGTATTATGATTGATGATTTGAAATTTGTTAAATCGATACCGATTGAGTTATTTCGTGCATTTGAATGATTTGAAAAGGATTCAGCGGCTGATTACTCCAAACTAAGCTAATGGTGCAATTCAAGGGATTGAGCAAAGAAATAAATAAATAGATAAATAAATTCAATTGCAAAAGATCAAAATTCGGGTAATAAGGTTATCAAATCTAGTGTATTATTGAGTGTTAATAGTCGAACTGACAAAAAGGGGCAAAAGAAAGCATTATTAGTTATGGGAATTGCAAAGTAGGTGTGCTTCAAAACGGATTGGCAAAACCCGAAGTGGGGATGTAGAAGTTGTAAATCGTATCGAAGAACTGAAGATAATTCCAATTGTTGAGGAAAGTGATAGGTATAGTTCAAATTAAGAAATATGGGTGAAATTCATTACGGGGCTGTTAGTGAAAGCGTAAGGAATAATGGAAGCTTTATGTTCTAGCAAGAGCGTATTGAAAAGTAATTGAAAGGTTAGAATGAGAAATCAAATGATTATAAGTGAATGGTTAGAAAGCACAAGAAACAATCGAAGTGTTATGTTCGAGAAAAAGTATTGTGGAAAAGCAATTGATGGTATAGTCATCAAAGTGAGCGATGACATGTGTGATTAACCAACGGTATTTTGGATTTGGGATATGAGATTGATGTATAGTTCAAAGGATTATGGCATGACAATCATTATATTGGTGTCACCATTGAAAAGTGTATAAGGGTCTTCTTGTCCAAAAGGAGTCGTTATCCCTATATTATGTGATCGAGGCAATAAAGTGATAGGTTAAGTAATTTAAGATGGTGACAATGAGTTAAATTGATTCACACTGAGGTTACAAATGTTATGAGATTTGTGGGTTGATAATAACGAAATCTGATAAGTAATAAATGAAATATTTTGAAGTGTGTCACCCCGGCCACAATGCACTTAGGTGGAAATAAAGGTGTAATTACGAAAAATTGAATTCGTGAGGAGTGGCCTCTATGCGACTGTGGTGTGAATAGCATTATGGATTGGTAAGTTAGGCTAAAACCTAAAAGATGATTCGGATTCACAAAGTGTTTCAAAGATAGAATTGGAAATATTGTTAGGATCCGATATATATGTTATTGATATTCAAAGTGACGAATTGCGCGTAATCATGAAAAAGCAGTAAAATCATGGAAAGTTTGAAAAGGGAAAAAGAGTGATTGATTGTTTTGATCTCCGTTCATTGACCGAATTTGGTCGGGTAGTGAAAACAGTGGAAAACAGAGGGTATTAATCAAAAGGACTCCCCTGCCTTCCTGATAAATCGTATATGAAATTTCGAGGACAAAATTTTTATTAGGAGGGGAGAATTGTAACATCCCATCACCGATGGGAAGGGTATTTTAGTAAATTGGGACGGGTTAGGAGTATTGAATTAGAACTCGGCATGCACATACAGCATTTAGCCTCTATGACTGATGATTGTTTTGCATATGCACATGGTAACATGCATTCATGACATTTTAAACTTAGGTTTCAAATTGAGACCTTTGTGAAATTTATGGGATAATAGTATTTGGAAAATTATTTGGAGTGCGTCATAAATTGTTTCCCATTTTTAGGGATTTATGGGATTTTTCTCGAATTTTTGGGGTTACGGCCGACCGGAAAATTCAATGATTAATGAGTGAGCCTTTTTTGTACTGAAAAGGATTGCCTAATGGCATGAGATTATTGGATAATTGAGGTTAGAATAATATTCTAGTGTCATGATTAGAGATTAATAGGAATTAGTACTAAATTAATTTAGATTAGGATAAATTATATTTTATTAACTTAAAGCCAAGTGTCCCATTTCATTAAATGGTTTTGTCTTATACTCTCTCTCACATACGACCTTCTCCTTGCTTCTTTTAACTTCTTAATCACTTAAAAAGGCCATTTATCCTTTGCATCTCCCGAAACTTGCCTCTTCTCTTTGGTGTGCTTCTCCTCCATTGAATTTCTTTATCTCCTTCCATTCCTTTGTTGGTCTTGCATATATATACATGTGTTCTTGTCTCCTTGCTTACTTCTACTCCCATACAAACCAAGGTTAAGCCTTGTGATGATGGTGAAGGGTGATAGTCGTAGGTGTTGAAGAAAGTAGAAGAGAAATTAGGAAGTTGTTATAAGTTGGAAGATTGAGTGAAAGATTGAAAGCTTGACTAGGTAAGACTATGTTTTGAGCTTTGATCATTCTTTTAATGCATGAATTAGTAGATAGAAGCATTTATGAGCATCCTTTGAGCATTTATTTGATTATGGAATTGGTAGGTTTGAATGGGTTTAATGTATGCTTGTGTGAGGGAATTGGTAATGGTAGTTACAACATGTGATAAGAGTGTTATCAATGATATTTGTGATGAGTAATGAATGAAAAAAAAAAGTATGGAAGTGTGTAAGTATGTGCTGCCAATTGTTGTGTCATTAGAGAAGTATATGTTGTGATGAATTGTGGTTGAATTAGAGATAGAAATGGATACTTAGTGATGTGTAATTGATGTTAGAAGTGATAGGAGATAGGTAGTAGTTGAAAAGCTGGAAATTTCATTTTGACCTATTGGAATGTTTTGTTCATAAATAATTGTGTAGGTGTGCAAATGAGGTAAGGTTTGTTCCCAATGAAACTTTGGGATGTTGGCTTCAATTTAGTGTGAAATAGGTGTTGTTGAATTGTAATGTTAGAGGGTCGAAATTTTGCATGGGAAGTTACTGTTTTATTGCCTATGAACAGTAACCGAAACCTTAACCTATGAGTTTTGCTGATTTTTATAAATTAATTGATATGGAATTTAGGAAAATGGTCTTCATGAAAGTTGTAGCATATTGAGCTAGCTTTCCATTGCCACTGATTTTGTAATTTTTCGATATGTATAGTAGGAGTTATGGACTGATAACTATGGACTGTTTTTATGCATGAGTGAAACCTAGCTGGATTAGCAGATTTGGTGTACATTCTGTTTTGGAGTAATTTTAGTGATTTTTGTGGACTGAACTGGTTTTAGGGATGTACTGAAGAGTTCTAGATGATACATTGATCTTGGAAATGATATATGGCTTATAATTTTTTGGAAATCAGATGTGGGAGGTATGGAATTTCAAAAGCTGAACCTACATTGTGATGTTATGTGCTGATTAGGTCAGAAACTTGCATAACATATTTGAAACTGTTAGAGGATGAATTGGAGTTTGGTTTCAGGAAGAATTGAATTTTGAAGATTTATCTTTTCAGGGATGTAAAGTTCTGATTTTTCTGACTTGTGTACAGGGAGTTATGCTTGTTATAAGTTTACTGCTCAAATTGAATGGTTTCAGGGACAGCAACATTGGGGGAATTAATTGACTTGTTTAGCAATGGATTTTGATTTTGGGTTGTTCATGAAAGTTGTAGATGACATTGTCATGTTGATGAGCATATTTATTGTGCAATTTTTGACTGAACTGAATGAGAGTTACTAAATTTACCATGTGCTGTTCTGTTTTAAGAAGTATGGACTAGGCAGCATCTTTGATTGGATTTTTGACACCCTTAGGGGTGGAATTGATTGTTACGGTCTTCTTGAGAATTGTAGATATTTTTATGATCTTTCCAACAAGCTATGAATTTTATTTTTCCGATTTGTGTGTTAAGAATTATGGTTGTTGGAAATTCAGATTGGCAATAAGAAAGAAAGGGGAAAGAAGAGAGGTAGAATTTTAATGGCATTAAGTGACCTACTTGCTTCTTTTGTCAATTTCTTTTCCGTCCGACGTCCGATTGACCTGATTCGTGAGGCATCGGATTTGTGACACAGTGAATTTCATTTTATGAGAAATTAGGAATTTTTAGACAGGAAATTGACGTGGCCCCGGGAAATTATTCTATGGTCACTGTTTTATTTATTTTTGGACCGATCGAGGTCCGAATTGAGTGCTGTCAGTGGCTATAGTTTTCTAATTTTTGATGGAATTTTTATTACGGGAAAATTTTGGATTTAGGGCCAGAAATCTCATGAACATGCATTATACACTTACATGTGTATTATACTAGTTCGGATAGGACAATTAGTGATCGGATTCCTCTCTGTTTGTTATAGAGGCACATTTGGAGCGTCGATCTACCGACGTTACTGAGACTTCCAGATGTTAGGTCGGAAGTACAGGTGAGTAACCTAGTTGGTTCCTCAACCTTTATGTGTTTAAGATTTTGCAATTTTGCCATGTGGAGATAATTGAGGGTTTATATGTGTTTGATTTTGATTGATTTCGGACCATAGGTGTCAAATATTTGGAATGAGATAACGGTGCTACTTGTGTAATCTGTTTGTGAATGTTACATTGGAGATCTCGGACCAGAGTTAGGAAATAGAAAATTGATATTGAAGTGTTAATTGTGCATTTGACACATTGGATGGGATTGTCAATGTGATATAGTAGGATGAAATAAATTGGAAATGTAGATAATTGAAATACGGACGAACGTCCAAGAAGCGCAAATAAGCGTTGACATGTAAATGGAAATTGGAATAGGTACATTGCATGCATAAACATAAAAGTATGATCGGATAAAAGCGCAACAGACCGAGCAACCACCATATCGGGGCATATCACGCCTAACATATATGAGCTTTCATTTCAGCGCACGTGACCTCGGTCCATGTATTGAGCCTCAGGCTCAATGTATCAGGGCTTCAAGCCCAATGTTTTCAGAGCCACTGGCTCAACGCAATGTGCCCGTTACTGGGACAGTTTCAGGCGCACGGTCACAACAACGAAATGAAAATGGAACAGTGTCACATGCGCATTGCATAAATATATATGACTGTAAATGACTGAAATATGTGAATGTTGAAATTGCATGTGTATATGAAATTGGAACTGAAATGAGATAATATGTGGTATTACTGTAAATGCTACTGTGTGCTAATATGATTGGTAAATGCATGAGTTGGGTGAACCATCGATGATGGTTTCTCACTGAGTTCGCAAACTCACCCAACATTGCAATTATTTTTCAGGAATTGAAGAGTACCCGTTAGTGAACCGGGAGTATGATTACTACAAGAGAGTCGATGTTCGATGTCGGGATCAGTTCACGTCTGCATTTGTGTTATCTTAACTTATGTGTAAATTTATATTCCGCAAAAATTGTATTTAATTGATTGAGGGCCCTAATTGATAAATATTATTTGACATGTGATCTTTGATAAAGTGTAAGACTGAAATGGGTTTTCGTATCACGGGCCCGAATTGTTTATTTTTAATTCCGCGCACTCGACGGTTTTCAAAAAAAAAAATATCATAATAAGTTTTTACATTGCATTGACTACTCTAGCATACCACCCTCGCGGGTCGCGGGCTCGGATATCACCGTCGATGTCGGGTTCGGGTCTCGCGGGAGTGGAGTGCTACAACTACAGGTTTATAGTTAATCATATTAAACCTTTATAACATATACTCAATGTATGCACTCTATGAGAGGTATGATGAGTGTTAAGATCTGTCCTGGTGAATCTGAATAATTAGGACAAAAGATGCTACGCCAAGGTCTTTTATGTTAAAGTTCTCGACCAAACGTTGCTTAACCTTATACAACATGGTCAACTAATTTGACATGAGCAATATATCATCCACATGCAATAATAGGAAGATAATTTTACTCCCCTTGACTTCATAATATAAGCATCTTTTAAACTTTATTTTTCATGAAGTCAAAAGAGGTCAAACCTTATCAAATGTAAGGTATCACTTTCGGGAGATTTAATGTAAGTCATATATTGATCTCCATAATGCGCAAACCATGTCAGTTTTATCTGGATCCTGAAATCCTTTAGGTTATACTATATAGACCTCTTTATAAAGGTCTTTACTTAAGAAAGCAGTTTTAACAACCATCTGATATAACTCTACATCATCATGAGCTATAATCGTCATAATCACTCAAAATGTATCCTACAAGGATACGGGAGAAAAGGTAACATTACAGCCAACCTTTCTGCCTGAGTTAACCATCAGGCAATTGAGCCTATAAACCACTAAATCGAAATTCTTTAGGTCTTTAGACTTCATTTATAACTAACGAGTTTGCAATTCCGTTACAAAATCAACTAGCTCTCAGACCTTACTATGTTTCATAGCTTACATCTCATCAATCATTACAACCCACCATAATTTCGCATTGGGTTCAAAAAAAAATTCTATAAAAGTAACTGGATTTGTAACATGTCTAATATCATAGTCCTATTCACCTAATAGACTATGTAATCATATAGGATAGTAGGTCATCTCACTCTGGTGGATCTTTATAACTGTAACACCCCACTCCCGTATGACCCGAATCCGACATCGATGGTGATATTCGAATCCGTGTCCCACGAGGGTGGCGTGCTACATCACTCAGTCAGTCAAAACTCAGTACGAACTTTTTTTTGTTCTTTTGAAGCCGTTGATTCCACGTTAGCGCGGAAAATACAGTAAGTAACTAAAACCCATGTTCATAATAAACCAGTTTCAGTTATTACAGTCATCCAAGAATAATTTACAATCAGTCAATGAGTAAAACATTAAAACCACAAAGGACTCAGTAGAAATACAAAGCATTGTTATACAGTGATTGCGGAACACAATTTGATAAGACACTAATGCAGACACGGACTGATCCCGACCTCTATCCTTCACTTGCCTACAGTAGACATACTCCCGTATCAACCGGGGTATTCTTCAGAACCTAAAAAATAGATGCAAATTTTGGGTGAGTTTTGCGAACTCAGTGAGAAACCATCATCGATGGTTCACTCAAATCATGCATTACGCACATGGCGTATAACATAACACAAGAGTATTCAATTAGCAATAACATAACAATTTACAGAATAAATAATAATTTGCGATAACATGTAACGATTTACTGATAAAATCATGCCATCTCGTAATCGTAATTTTCACAAAACAATCATTCATGTGAATGCAATGCATTTGTGACTCTTTCCAATTATTCGATGTTGTGCCCAAGTGCTCGATCGGTATTCGATGGGGACGATTAGGATTTCTCCCTGGGCTCGAGGCCTTGTCGATCTGATTCGTGGGATAAATCCCCTGGACTCAAGGCCCGTCGATGAGGAACTAAATTATAGCATCGAACCAAAGGTAATAGCTACTCTGAAAATGGTAAGTGAGATAGTTAAGAGAGTGAGATCGCCAACTGAAAGCCTTGTGGAGTCTGTTTACTGTGATGAGTGATAATGAGTTAGTCAAATAAGTGACGGAACAACTGACTGAATATGTTTACTGTGAACTTTCGGAAAATAAATTATGGAATGGAAAAATGTATGGGACATGTAGGAACATATGATTCTTGTCATCTTGAGCATAGTTGATTGAGAATTTCGAGGACGAAATTTTTATAAGGAGGGAGGAATTGTAACATCCCACCCCCTACTGGAAGGGTAAAATAGAAAATTTGTCATAGGATGGGATTGATAGGGAATAATTAGTACTGTTCATGCATAATAGGATTGCTACACAAGATCAATTGTGCACATGGAATTATCAGTACATGCATTCATGATAATTCCTTAATTGGGCCTAATGCAATTTTATTGGGATTAACATGGTTATAGGGTTTGAAAAATTATTTTGACTGATCCAGAGTGTGTTTTATATTTTAAGAAATTTTGAGGAATTTTTTTGGAATTTTTCGGAGAAAATTCTCGGACCGGCAAAATCGCCGGTAAATGACCTAAATGTGTTTTTGTTATGAAAAATGTGGTTTTCGTGTTTGAAAAATTATTGGGAGTGGACTGTTATATGTTTTACAATTTTGGGCAATTTCGATAATTTTCAAAAAAATGATTCGGGGAAATTCATGGAAATTCCCGGACAGGAAAAATAATCGCCAAGTGGCGAATCGGTTAATTTTCTACTGTTATTTGGGACTAAACTATTAAATATTGTGGTGGGATCCAAAAGTGGGCCCTTAAACCTAGTGGGAATCGAAATTGGGGTGAATTTGCTTGGTCTTGGTTTTATTTCTTGTCACAATTTGATTGGTCTTTGACTTTTCTTCATCTCTTCCTCCAATGGCCATGTGTCCTACGAATTAAGAGCTTTTGTCTTGTGCTTGGTCACTTGTTCTCGACTCTTCTTAGTGTTTTTAAAACAAAGGAATGTAAAGTAGCTTGTTTATGTCTCATCCACCGAAATCTTCTTCTCTTCCCCTTCATCGACATTTTCTCCATTTTTCTTAGCTTAAATGGCTACTTTCCTCCAACCTTTCATGCTTACAAGCTTGTAAACTTTAAACCTTCTCCCTTCTTGCTATGATGATCACCATGCTTAGGATGGAAAAGAAGTAAAGAAGTAAAGTAGTTGGAAAATTAAAGACTTAAAGAGGTGGAGTTGGAAGCTTTGGGTAAGATGATGTTATGTTTATGTTTTATTTATGGTTTTAATGCATAAATTCATAAGAAAATGATTAAAAATAGGTACTGAAATTTATGGTTATAGATTGACATGAAGGTCTTGATGACCTATTGGCTTAATTCTTGTGTTATTAGGATGGTTATGCATGTGGAATTGGTGTTAGAAGTGATAGTGTGTAAGTTGAAAAAGTAAAGCTAGAAAAATTAGTCTTTGACCTATTACACTGATTTGAGCATAACTAACTGTGTAGGTGTGCAAATGAGGTGAAGTTTGTGCCCAATGAAACTTTGGGATGTTGGCTTCAACTTTGTGTGAAATAGGTGATGTTAAATTGTAATGTTAGAAGGGTGAATTTTTGCATGGAAAGTTTCTGTTTGTAGGGTCTGTGAACAGTACCCGCATATATGACCTAATTACTTTGTTGATTTTTCTAAATTAATTGATATGGAATTAGGGAAAATAGTCTTCATGATAGTTGAAGCCTACATTGTTAGCTTTCCATTGAAACTGATCTTGCTAATTTTCGAGTTGAATATTGGGAGATATGAACTGATTTCTATTGATTGGTTTTATGCTTTTTGGAGAAACCTAGTCAAAGTGTTGATTTTGTGAGCTTTCTGTTTGGGAGCAATTTTAACAATTTATGTGAACTGAATTGGTGTGAGTGATCTTCTGCAAAGTTGTATAGGAAGGAATTACCTTGAAAATGATATATGGTTTGTAATTTTTAGAGGTCAGAGTTGGGAGTTATGATTTTGTAAAAAACTGATCCTGCATTAGGATGTGAATGGCTGATCATGGCAGTAACTTGCATAATAGTTTTGGAATTGTTAGAAATCGAATTGGAGTTTGAGTTCTTCATGAAACTTGAAGTTTGAGATCTTATCTTTTCAGGGATATAAGGTAATGAATTTAGTGACATTTGTGCTAAGATATATACTGTTGTGAAATGTTCTGTTCAGATTGGGAAAATTCTGAGGGCTGATGCTTTGGTGAATTGTTTGACATAGTTAGCAAGTGAATTTGAATTTAGACTATTCATGAAAGTTTTAGATAACATTGTGATCTTGATGAGCATATTTATTGTGTAATTGTTGACTGAAGAGAAGGAAAGTTACTGAATTTACAAGGTACTGTACTGTGTTGAGTGACTTTGAGTGAGCAGTAGCTTTCATGGGGTCTTTGACACCCTTAGGGGTGGAATTACTTTAAATGGTCTAAATGAAACTTGTAGAGCTTGTCATGATCTTTCCAATGAGATGTGGTTTATAGTTTTCTGAATTGTGTGCAAAGAGTTATGGGTGTTGGAAGTTTGGTTGGAAATCAGGAAAAATGAAAGGAAATAAGGGTTATATATTAATATGAATTTTGGTTTCTTTCGTGAATAACTTTTCCGTCCGACATCCGATTGACTTGATTCTTGAGGCATCAGATTCGTAGAATATTGAATTTCATTTTCTGAGAGATTGGAGATTTTTGGACGGATTTTTCTATGGAAAAAGATGATATTAGGGTCGGGAATATCATGATCATGCATTGTGCATCTTCTAAGTGTTACATATGCATTCTGAAATAGTTCAATCTATAACCATAAATTTCAGTACCTATTTTTAATCATTTTCTTATGAATTTATGCATTAAAACCATAAAACATAACATCATCTTACCCAAAGCTTCCAACTCCACCTCTTTAAGTCTTTAATTTTCCAACTACTTTACTTCTTTACTTCTTTTCCATCCTAAGCATGGTGATCATCATAGCAAGAAGGGAGAAGGTTTAAAGTTTACAAGCTTGTAAGCATGAAAGGTTGGAGGAAAGTAGCAATTTAAGCTAAGAAAAATGGAGAAAATGTCGATGAAGGGGAAGAGAAGAAGATTTCGGTGGATGAGACATAAACAAGCTACTTTACATTCCTTTGTTTTAAAAACACTAAGAAGAGTCGAGAACAAGTGACCAAGCACAAGACAAAAGCTCTTAATTCGTAGGACACATGGCCATTGGAGGAAGAGATGAAGAAAAGTCAAAGACCAATCAAATTGTGACAAGAAATAAAACCAAGACCAAGCAAATTCACCCCAATTTGGGTTCCCACTAGGTTTAAGGGCCACTTTTGGGTCCCACCACAATATTTAATAGTTTAGTCCCAAATAACAGAGAAAATTAACCTGGTTCGCCACTTGGCGATTATTTTCCGGTCGAAATTTCCTGAATTTCCGAATCATTTTTTGAAAATTATCGAAATTGCCCAAAATTGTAAAACATATAACAGTCCACTCCCAATAATTTTTCAAACACGAAAACCACATTTTCATAACAAAACACATTTAGGTCATTTACCGACGATTTTGCGGTCCAGAATTTTCTCGGAAAATTCCAAAAAATTCCTAAAATTTCTTAAAATATAAAACACACTGGATCACCAAAATAATTTTTCAAACCCTATAACTATGTTAATCCCAATAAAATTACATTAGGCCCAATTACCGGGAATTATCATGAATGCATGTACAGTAATTCCATGTGCACAATTGATACTGTGTAGCAATCCTATTATGCATGAACAGTACTAACTATTCCCTATCAATCCCATCCTATGACAAATTTCCTATTTTACCCTTCCAGTAGGGGGTGGGATGTTACAATTCCCCCCTCTTTATAAAAATTTCGTCCTCGAAATTCTCAATCAACTGTTCAGTATGACAGTAATTATATGTTCCTACATGTCCCATACATTTTTCCATTCCATAATTTATTTTCCGAAAGTTCACAGTAACCATATTCAATCAGTTGTTCCGTCACTTATTTGGCTAACTCATTATCACTCATCACAAGAAATGACTCCACAAGGTCACCATTGCGATCTCACTCTCTTAACTATCTCACTTACCATTTTCAGAGTAGCTATTACCTTTGGTTCCGATGCTATTCACGTAAATATGCACATAATTGCACATAATCAATCTAATGCAATTCACGTAAATCACATATGCATCACAATATATGCACTAATTCTTTAAATTATTCAAATCATAAATCACATAATTTGAAAACCATGAAATTCATAAGTCTTGTATTTTCTAAAACTCATTTTACTCCTTTGAAATCATAATTTCAAACATTTACATCCTTTTCAAACATTTTATCCATAATAATTTATCAAAATCAAATTTTGCTTTCTTTAATTTTCAAAATTCACATTTAGCTTATAATTCGATAAATAAATATACTACCCACCTCATATCCATGCTAGCATCTTGTCCAATGCTTCAATTTGACATTTTCTCCTTTCTTCCTTCCAATTGAAAATTCCCTAAATCAATTTCATCCAAAATTTAATCTCATAAATAACTTAATCCTTCAATTTGATGCATAAGTCATCAATTCTTACTAATTCCAAGATAGTTACATCACTAATTCCAAAAACCCCCAAAATTACAAATTGAACCTAAATCAATCCAATCAAATTCAATATCATAATTAACTTAATTTCTCAAATTGAACTTAGGAAATATCAATTCCTCTCATATTCGAGCTATTTCAATCTCCAATTTTGAAAATCCCCAATTTTCAAAATTGGCATAAACTAATTTGCACAAATTCAATATCATAAAACATAATTTCTTCAAAATTGATTCCATATTTCATCAATTCATGCTATTATTGATGATTCTACACCATTAATTCACAAAATTTGGGAAAATCCTCAAATTCTAAATTAAGCCTAAACCCCCAATTTACAATTTTTCAAATTAAACTTCACCTAAAGCATAAACATCAAAATTAACTTAGGATATCTCAAATTCATCACTAATTCAAGCCATCTAAAGCAACAATTTCAAAAACCCCCCAAATTTTACTATTCATCATCTTCTTCACTAAGTTTTCTCTCTCTAGAATCTTCCATAACCAAAATTAACTCATTATACTTGACAATCACTAAATCCATAACCTTCCCAACCTATCTAAACCAATAAACTCATCAAAGATTCAAAATCAAAACTTTCTCTCTCTTACCTTTTTCTCCTCCATTTTCGAATTTCTTGGAAGCCATGGGGCCTTCACCTTCTTTCATCCTCTTTCCCCCTTGAAAACAAATGAAAATCTCTTTAAAATCATGGGGAAAAATCGCACATGTCACCTTCCTTCTTCTCCTCTTCTCTTCTTCTCCATACGAAGCTTCTCTCTTCTCTTCTCCAACGTTTTCTTTCTCTTATTTTGTTCTGATTTTCCAGACAAATTTCGTGACTTTACCTAGCTTAAAAAGACATCCCATGTTGAGTTTAAGGCCAGGTCATTTAAAATGGGGCACAAATGACCCTTATGCCCTCACTTGTTTGCTTATTTCCAAAATTGCCCCTGCAGGAATTTGAAAAACTGACCACTTGCGTCCTGTTTTCAAGCATCTAAAAAAAATAATTTGGACAAACTTTCTTCTTAATAATTGTTCCTCTCGATCTTACGAATCCAACGCCACTGACGGCGCTCAATTCGGATCTAAAACGAAGAAGTTATAGCCGAAATACTATCGGACCTTCACAAAATCCAAGACTGAACATTACGCGAATTTAATTCCAGAAATTAACAATCTTAGGGATGAAACTAAATTTCGATCCCTTCATAAGAGTTGTAGCCCTATATCTTAAATTTATTTTCCCTTAAGATTCAACTCAATCGGAGTTGTACAGCTCCAAAAAATCACAAAATACTGAACCATGTTCAAAAAATTATCCAACTTATAACCTATAACCCATCTCTTACTTTGGTTCAATCAATCTCTTTTCATTTAATCTCCTAAAAATCATAATTCTTCATAAAAATGAACGTAATTGTCTTAGGAATCCAACGCTTCAAGAATCAAATCAATCGGATGTCGGACGAAGGATTTATAAGCAAAAGATTACAAAAGAGTCGGAGTTCAAACCAAGTTACAAGACTTCAAATACATACTTATACCTGAATTTTCCAAAAATCATATCTCTTAATCCCGAACTCGGAATTTGACGAATTTGGTGTCAATAAAAAGATCAAAGGAAGTTATACAACTTCCCTGAAGAACTCAAAATTAAATTAGGTCTCGAAAGAGGTTGAAAACTCAATCAAAGATTCTATCCAAAACAGCTTTTCCTAAACAACTTCCAATTTTTAATCGCTCATAACTCCTAGCTCCGATATCGAAAAATTACAAACTTTATGGCGTCGAAAAGATCGACATACAAGCTACAACTTTCAGTAATACAACTTACTTCAATTCAGACTAAATCCATACGACGAGTAGCCTCGAAGCATAGAATACACAAATCTATACTTAATAACATTTTCAAAACAAAGCATATCTTCATAAATTCATATCTCTCAATTCCGACATCGAAAAATAGCAAACTTTATATCCACGAAAAGCTCTCGACAGAGGCTACAAGTTTCATGTAGATCATTTTCTCAGATTTTGCCTCAATTAAAAAGTCAACATTTTCCTCAAAGTCAAACTTCAAACAAATTTTGACTGATCATAACTCTCACTCCCGATATCGAAAAACATCAAACTTTATGTCTACGAAAAGCTCTTAACATAAACTACAAATTTTCAGAAGATCGTTTTCTCAAATTTTGACTCAAACAAATAGTCAACTCTCAAGTCAACCATTTAATCACTATTTATCCCCAAAGTCAAACTTTCTAAATTCTTCAAATTTTCACACTTTTTTTCTTTTCAATTCTTGCTATTTAACTTCATTTCAATCAACTCATCCACTTTCTTCTCATAATCCATATAAGTTCACTCAAATATCAAAGTCTTCAAAATTAAACAATTCTTTTCTCATAAATTTTTCTTAATTTCCTCAAATTTCCTTATATTCATAAATTGTCTCACCAATTTCTTTCTCATTTAAAATCATTTTAATATTCTAATTTTTACCAGAAATTCGGGGTCCAACAGCTGTCAACCATCAGTTCATCCGTCCCTTTATTTGACTTTATCCTAGATATGAACCATTGCACTGTGGAAGTACCATGATAAGATGTTCCACTATATAGCCACCAAATACTTAATATGACTATCGCAAATTAGATTCATAAATTGATAAGCCAATGAGTTATCTGATGGTCATAGTCTTTCTTTTTGGGCCTCATACTGTTGGCTTCTTTATGTCATGCGAACCTTTACTAGCACTGGATTAACCAACATTAGTATGTGAAGAAGATTTAGTCTTTCTACCTTTGATCTTAGTGGGCTTCATCTTTACCTTCCATTTAGTTGCTTTGAGGGCTGTAGGAGTAGCAAGCTTGAGTTTCTCCTCTTCAACAATGTAATGGGCAATCAAAGCATTGAAGTCCCATTTCTCATCCAACGAATAATATATCATCACTAGATTACTAAACTCTGGACAGAGTGTATTTAGAGTCTAGTGAATTATGAAGACATCAGGAAGAGGAATCTTTAGCATCTTCATTATATTGTAGAGATGGATCATTCTTGATATGTACTCCATTACTCCCCTTCTCCTTTTACCTCATGGAAAACAATTCTTTCATCAAGCACTTGTCTCAACATTAGGTAAGACTATGTATCTCTAGGAGACATTATTAAAAAAACTCCTTCACTATGTTAGTATCCAGAAGTCGGCTAAGCAGATGGTCAAGTATGGATCTTAATGGTCATAAAACATAACTTGTTAGATCGATCCCAAGTTTCATATGCTGCTTTATGAGCTCTCAAGCTCATGGATGTAGGTGCAGATGGCCTATCCTGCTGTATGGCCATATCAACCTCAGTTATCTCCATAGCATTCAATACGTCATCTATCCACTTCTTCGTATTAAAACCAGTCAGGGTTTCAATGATGACACTGATATTGTTGACCGAAAAGGTGACTGCAAAATAATAATGCTTACATCAACACAAATGTAGGATAACAACAATACACAAAGCCATTAAATAGTATCTTTTTGGGAATTTGATCACACATATTATGAAACACCTTTGGGCTGAATACATACTATATGCAATTAGACCTTCACATAAAAATAATCAAAGTACAAACCATCAACTCCCATGACACTGCCACCTTTGGGCGAATAGATCACTTAAGCAACATCTTTCCTCCATCGTAAGTTTTTATGTACATCTCAAAATGTTATGTAAGGCCAATACCTTTAGGTAGAATAACCAAACATAAAAATAGAGACATCCCTTAAACAATTCAAAATGCTGACTTGAAAGGCCACTTTGGTGAATACATCCTCATCAGCACTCAAAAATTTCACAAAAATAAGGGATATATCTTTATGTTATCCTCACATCCTTGATAAGTGTATGATATGTGACAATGTACATCAATAGAAGCAAAAAACCAAATGCACAATCTCATTGTCACACACTCGTGTTGAAGACATTCTCTGAAAACTTTATTTGGGACTTTTATAAAAGAAAAATATCAATATAGCAACTATCGTGTATTACTGGACACTAAACCGACCGCCTAAGACACAAGAACCTTATGTATCTCCCTTATGGCAAGTTTGTTGCACAAAAATTTACTCAAGAATGACTTCAAAATGTCTTAATTCTTTTTCTAAGTAACTATCATGCAATCTCGAATACTAAAGCACAAAAATTCATTTGAAATTAGCTTCAAAACACCTTAATTCATTTTTCTAGAGTTAAACTTTAATTTATTACTAATGTAATAAATCCAGAAAAATAGAAAATTTTACTTTATAAATTTCCCAAACCTAGAAACTAACCAAAAACACCCTAGGATGAACTTATGGGAAATATATTTTTTTTTGTTTTTTTAAATACTGTAGCAAACAAACGTCAGCACAACGTCAACGTACTGTAGCACTGACATCATCCGCTAATGTCTACAATGACGCCAGCTGCGTATGGGAGGGTGCAGTGCATGGGCCACATGGGTCATAGAGCAACTAGTCTTCAACTTGCATGGCGTGTGCATGACACGTGCCAGACAAGCACTCACGCGAGCTTATTGATAGGCACATGTGTGGCTTGTTCCTATCCACCCACGCGTGGATCGCTTGTCTGGTGCGTGTTATTGTTTACTCATCGGGCGCATGTCTTACACGCACCCGACAGTTTCCGTCGTCTTGTCAAAAAATGGGGATTTTTGACATATTTTGGGTCTTTTTTGCACTCCCAGGCTCGTTTTCAACTGATTTTTCAAGGCTAAACACATTTATACTATTTTCATGCAATAAAAGGTCAGAAAAAACCGAGAAACAGAAGTTAACTCTTCGAAAATCTTAGGGAGAAAAAACTAAAAAATATTTGTTTTTAACCACCTAATCACGTCACTTCTTTGATATCATGTGTAACACGTAATGATACCTTAGTTACGTATCTTGGATCAAACTTAAAAGGGCAATAAATGAAGAGATGCGAAAAATATTTGATTTCAGTTCTGTAACTTCAAACGAGCTTTCTGAAGCTGAAACAAGCGTGAATCCCTCGCCTTCATTGGAACTGTTCACTAGACCGTGATCAACGTCTTTCTAAAGTTTTCTCAAAAAGTAAACTCTCTTAACGAGTCAGAGAATCCTTATAATTATAAATAATATGAGTAACTGTAAGAGACCTTAACCTTTATATATATAGTTTCCATATTGGGTTTCCCATCATAGGCTCGATATGAATCCGATTCACACTAATCGATATCCATTATTTACCCGAACTTTAACTCATTGATTTATATCATTTGTTGGATTACTTTATTATCCTTATCTATATCAAATTACGTAACTTAGATGATAAGTTATTTGAAAAAACAAAAAATGTAATGAAATGTTATCCAACTTTATGGGAAAAGTAAAAAATGTCCAACACTACTTTGCACTTCATCTAGGAGAAATTTTACAGAAGTAAATAAAACTAAGAGCGTGATGAAGAGAGCTTTGTATAGGCAATTGAAATCAGGAAATCATAATAAAATTCTCATATGGTCTATAAATAAATTATTAGTACCCTTAATGTTTTTACACTATAAAGGGAAAGTGTAAAATTAACTTTAGTAATTCTAACCACAAATTGATTTTGCATCTTTGGATGATAGATAAGCGTGAGTAGGAAAGTGAGTTACTTGGATACGATACGAGAGAGAGTTGGTGCAAAGCAGAATGAGAACTAAGAAGTGAAAGGAGGAGCAAGTGCGAAAGAGAGAGGAATGTTTGTAGCGTCGCCATGTTAAATCGAGATTGGGAGAAAGAATGAGGAGCTGGTGTCAGAGAAATTAGAGAGAGGTGTTCGCGATAGTTAGAATGAAGTGTTTACAATAGAACCAAAGAAGTTGAGGAAGGAAAACTAGAGAGAGATAGAGGAGGACGTCAAAATTAAACTTAATTTTTGTTACAAAATAATTAAAATTATTTAAAGTTTTAAATTTTAAATTTTAAATTCAGTCACATTGCCATGTGTATTTATTGATTATATAAAGTGTAACATCATTACCCAGTTAATATATATTTTAAATATTTTAAAATGTTAAGATTAAAATTGAACCTTCTGAAAATAATATAGTTTAATTTATATTTAATTGACAATGTTAAATACTTTTGGCCCAAGCCAAATTGATGTTACATTTGGATTGGGTACATATGAAATTACCACTACCTATAGTCATCATTATGTTGACTATACATATATGTTTTTACAATACAAACTGGAATCTCATTTGAGACCTCTAATCATTCCTAAGATTATCATAGGTTTTAATGCTTATTAAGGCTGCTGTTTGTGTTTAAAAAGGCAAAACTTGGCACATAGAAACTCCAATTTGAAAATTAACATCTTTAATTTATATCACCACTAATTTGCTAAAAACTTGAAACTCCAACTACCAGAGCAATGAAACAATTTAAGAGAAAAAAAAAAGAAAAGAAAAGGAAAATGGTTGAACACATATATGCAAATGGAATGCCCATAAATCAGAGGGAGTGTTTCACTTCTGATAAAGGTTTAATTCCATGGTGATATGACTTGGGTGTCCTTGTTCCCTTATTTGAATGCTACGTTCTTTGCATGTTTTAAAGTAGAGTGGAGCTAAAAATGAGCATTAGTTTCCATATATATTAGAAAGACTTTACCCATTTAATCACCTTTATTTTTTAAAGTAATATATCAACTAAGGCACAGGCACGCCCTATGCTTAAACCTAGTCTAGAACTCTTTTTTTTGCAGGCTTCTTTTTTAAAATTTACATATGTATTCCTTCTTTATTAGATCTCTACTTGTAAGCACATTTTACTACAAATCTTCAATCTACGCCACAAAATACAAAAATAAATTATTGTTATCCATAATTACAAATATTTTATCAATTAGAATAAAGCAAATTAATATAAAATATGTATATATTAATTTGCTTTATTCTAATTGATAAAATATTTGTAATTATGGATAACAATCGTTTATTTTGTATTTTGTGGAGTAGATTGAAGATTTGTAGTAAAATGTGCTTACAAGTAGAGATCTAATAAAGAAGGAATAAATATGTAAATTTTAAAAAAGAAGCCTGCAAAAAAAAGACACTGAACTTGTATGGGCTATTGCCTTCCGATAGGCCATTTCGACACTAAGCCTTTACGATCTTTCAGGTAACGAAATGGGCCTGTTGCTATAAAATGTAAGACAGAGCAAAAAATTGAGCACAACAAATAGGTAGGCGCGTGTAAGAAAGAGTAGAGGTCCGAAAATAGTTTTTGTTTCGGATTTATCATTAGAAAATGCAAAGAATTATAGGTTTTAAAATCTTCAAGACATAGAAACTATGTGGAAAACATGCAACAATAATATTGGTCTTGAGTCCTTTGACAATTTGGCCAATTATTAGTTTAATAATCCAAAAAAGTGAATAGCAGTCACGTGATGGGGTGGTGGCGCAGTTGGCTAGCGCGTAGGTCTCATAGCTTCTGAGTTATCCTGAGGTCGAGAGTTCGAGCCTCTCTCACCCCAGCCTCTTTTATCGGTTTATTACAAACTGATTTTTGTTTGACCTCTTTTTTTTTATTAGCCTTATGGTCTGTTTGGGTTATGAGTATTATAATAGAATAACATAAAACTTAACACAATTTTAAAGTTCGGAAGGATGTTTATAATGAAATGAGATGAAAGCGGAAAGTTTCATGTTACGTTTCACTCTATCATAAATAGTAAAAAAGATAAATCTTCCCTTCGAGAGATTTAGGAAGTTTACGATGGAACGTAAATTAATAAATATATACTATTTAATATATCTTTAATAATTTATCATAATAATAATTATTTCTTATCCTACCCTAATAACAACCAACACAATATAATAATATTTTATATAATTAACAATATATAAAAATATAAAAATAAAATTATAGTCAAGTCATAATTATGACTTTAATTATTTGTCACGGTTGTGTTTTTATAAGTCACAAGTTTTGTTGTTTTAAAACTATAACATTTGAGTTGTTTTTTCACTTTCGTTTAGGTTGTGTGGGAATGTTATATAAAAATATCGTAGTCATTTATTATATATTACATTACATTCTATCTATTTTCCAAACAACATTTTATTACATTACGTTATAAACATTTTCATCCTTCTCAAACAACTTTTCATTATATTACATTTCATTTCATTATAAATCATTTTATTTCGTTACATTACATTTCATTCCATCAATTAACATTTTAACCAAAAAGACCGTTAATGAGTTTGGTATCCTCGTTTATTTGCATTTGAGTGGAATAGTGTTCCATATTGTGGTTATATTATTCTGTCCCCTGTAGATGTTGAAAGCTTTAACACATGGTTCATTTTCCATTATCTATATGCTTCGTGGATAAACACTTCAAATGGGATTAATGGACGTCCGCCACGTATGAGTTCATGCCATTTGGTGCCTGTCTTTACTTGTAAATTGAGTTAAGAACTTAAGACATATGAGAAATGACAGCACTTAGCATGTAACAACCTGAACTCTCATACCCAAAATAATTTCGCTCTTTTGTGCATATAATAAGGGATACACATTATACAATGCCATCTTTAAATTTTGCTTCAATATCAAGACAAAAATAGTCAATGCTGATAGATTCTTTTTAAGTAAATAAACGTGAAGTTGGATAAGAAGTTGGTGTATCGGCTTTCAGCCACTCTTTCTAGATAGTTTAGACATTCCATCACCTATAAAAATGCAAGTGACATATAATCACTATCAATTTCCTACCTTAAAATTGCAGCTTGATTAATGCAACATCATAAGCTTTATATTAATATAGTAGTATGAGGACATCGAGGAAAATTTTGATCCTGCGTGTGATAAAATAAATACAATACTTTTTCATTTGACTTGTTGAAAGTCAATTTACTTAAAATTTATAATATAATTGATGCATGAATATAATAAAACATGAATCATAAATTCTTACCTTATTTTATAATTTGATTCTTTTCTTGTCATTTCTCTTGAACTATTTTATGAAATTCATTCATTACAACTATCATAGTCGCACATGTTTAACTTCTAATGCTATATGTATAAACCACTTGTGAGAAAACTATATAAGTGGTCAGAGAAGTGGTAGCTCCTTTAGAGCCTAAGTTTATCTTCAATAGAGTTTTAACCTTTTAGTGATTTAATTAAAATAAAATTCTAATTTTAATTATACTTTAAATAGAATAATTTAAATTCTAATTAAATATCAATTGAGAATAAGATCCAATATATTATATTGGTCCTTATTTATTAAATATTTCATATATAATCCTCGATTTCTCAAATTTTATAATCAAGTTTAACATTATTAAATTACATTTTCTTTCATCAACCTTTTTATGTGTAACTCATTATGTTCCTAAATATGTTAATAGTTAATATAAATTATAACTTTAAACCACATTTAAGATTAAATATATCTTTAATTATATAAATAAATAATTTATATCCATAGATTAAAATTGACGTCCAACACTAGTCACGACCAGGAAAAAGGATAACTTGCATACACAAGATAGTATCAAAAACTAGGTAATAAATGGTGTAGTGAAAGAAGCTCTTGTTTCTCTATAAGTTGTTGTATAGTTTGCATGGTGATTCTTAAGGTCTACTTTTAAGCTTTGGATCATCCTCCCCTCCTTTGTCAATAAGGTGCACTAGTTGGTCAGGCTAGTATCTCCTCTTCTCCTCTTTTTCTTTTTTATTTTGCATTTTTGATCCTTTTCGATCCTTTGTCAATCTTATTGGTCCATGTTGCTGCTGCTCCTTTAGCTCAATTTCTCCTTTCATTTGTTTAAGGCCGATTCTCTTAGTTCCCTTATACTTACCTTGTCTCAAGGTTATCTCAGTATAAGTCCCATATATATTTTCCTTCCTTCTTTTCCTGCCTAGTTTTATTGTTGTTTTAAGTAATGAATTTTAAACTTTCCCCTTTACTGTTTCTCCAACTTCCTTTTTAAGTAACACATCTGCCATTCCCACCCAAACTACCTCAGTTCAGGACCTCATTGTTTTACCTCATCTTCATCTTAATCGTGCTCTCCAACCTTACTTTTCTATTCACCCTCTACCTGAGCAAACCAAAGCTCACACTAAGAGGACTTGGATTCAAGTGCTTAATAACTTACTTGGAGTCTTCACCCTTCAATACATTCCCCTGGATTTTAGAGATTGCCAACTTGTAGTTGCCCTACCATTAAAACTGCTTCAAGAAGGGACTATAAAATGGAACTCTTCCTTGTTTGGTTTCTTTTTAGAGAAAAGGCTAGCCTATCCTCCTTTAAAGTCATGGGTGAGTAAAAACTAAAGTGCTTATGGAATAATCAAAGTTCTTATTCCTAATGACAATCATTTCATTTTCAAATTCAATTCATAAGTAAAAGCACAAAGAGTGTTAAATAATGGGTAATGACAATTTAACAATAAATTGATTTTCTTACAAAAGTGGCATTTATGGGTAGTTTCCCTAGACATAAGGAATAAGAGAATACATATTAGAGCAATCTTCATAACATACGTCTTGAGGACTAGATCATAGAAGGATTGAGTTATATTGCAAGCTTAATTAATAGGCCAATTGGAATGCGATGAGACAATAGTCACCCCCAAAAGGATTTCCTATGCTAGAATATGCATTAAGGTATAAATAAATTGGTCTCTACCAAGAACAATCCCAATCTCGTATGATGAGAATGATAAATTATACAAAGACTCAATATAATTCTCGTACCAATAAAGACCTTAAACTTCCTATTAGGGTCAAGTATGGAAAGCAAAAATGAAGAAATTCGAGATAGGTGGCTACTTTGAGGCGATGAGAATTAAGGATGATTAGGCCTAAAATAAAGATAAGGAAGATATAGTTATAAGTAGTTCAATAACTATATATTTAGATCAAACCAATCAAGGAATTGAGCTGGAGAAGTACTCTAAATATCTAAAGTTACACTTTATAAAGGATGCTAAAGTTACTCCTAGTTAGTAAGAGATAAACAAAGAGGTTGATACTCAGATAGTTCCATAAGATTTAAGCTTAATGTAGTTAGAGGAAACTAATGCTCTATCAAAAAATCAAGAACCTCCCTTTATATAAGTACAATATACCAAGATATCTAGGAAAGATGAGGCCTATTACCAATCATTAACCTCTGAAGTTATTATCGACCAACAAATAATAGGCAAGGAATTTAATCCATTACAAAAAAAGAAAGTTAGGTAGGAAAGCGAAGGGCCCTCGCCTTTATTATTAAAATGATGAATTTTCTTTGTTAGAATGTCATAAGGTTTAATAGCCCTCTAAACAATTTTTTTAAAGAATCATGTTCATTCAATAAATCCCACTTTACTGGTTGTTTTGGAAACCAAGCTCAGTAAACAAATATTGAAGCATTAGAATTTCTTAAATTAAGGAGAGATTATCCTTTCCAATCACATTGCTCATCATTATGGAAGGGTAGAAGTAGCCTATGATCCTTAAAATCTATAGGTGATAAACTTAATTCTCACAAACTAGTTGATTGATCCAAAATTGTTTATGTTACATTTAATGAACATCATTTATGTATCCTTTCATTTATGCGTCAAAATTTTCCTTTTAAAGAACTTCTTCATAGAGAAAATCATAGGAAATTCATTCGGAAATTTAGGTTCCTTATTTGTTGATGGGAGACTTTAATTGTACACTTACCCCTCTAGAAGCTTAAAGCAATATTAGCATTGGGAAATTTTTAGATCAGCTAGTGAAATCTGCCTTAAAAATAAAGCTAGTTGATCTTAAGTTTGAATTCAATCTGTTTACTTATAGAACAAATGACAAGTGACTACCTCCTAAGGAAGAAGCTAGACAGGGCAATGGTAAATTCAAAATGGATTTCTTCCTTTTTAGAGAGTAAGGAAAAGTTTGCCAACCCTTACTTGCCTAATCATTCCCCAATTCTTATTAGAAATATGGACTCTGGTACCACCCTACACTTTCCATTTAGGTTCAACAACCATTTGGCCTTTGATGAAGGAATTAAAAAGGCTATTTTAAAAGGGCAAAGTGTAAACATATAGGATCCCCCTTATAAATTTGTAATGCAAAGCTTCAGTATATAAAACAAGAACTCAAGATTCTAAATAATACTAAATAGAACAATATCAATGCCTTAGTAAATGTCTCAAATGATAAGCTTCAGAGAATCCAATAGCTATTATTCATTGACCTTATAAACTAAGTACTCCAAAATGAGGAGAAGGAGGTAATGCATGTTTATTTAATGGTTTTAAGGCTTAATAATATTTACTTAATCAAATATCAAGGGTATGATGGATGATGATGGGGATAAAAACAACTCATTCTTTTATAAATCTATTTTAACAAGGGAAAATATAAATATAATCACTTTTTTTATTACTAAAGGATGGTTCAAAAGTCTCAAACCAAAAGGATTTCTTATGCAGCTTATAACGACTTCAGTAAAACTTTAGATTCCAAAGATGATTCCACTCTTCTTCCAATTATATACTTAGTTGATTTATCCATGAAAAAATTCTGATGAATTTGCAAGCTTCCTAAATTCTCTATTTTCTCCCAACAATGCTGGAAAAGTAGCATGCAATTTCAAATATAATAAATCCCTAAGACTAGATGGGTCAAATGACATTTTCTTTAAAAAAAATCTTGGCAGTTGATAAAGAATTTGATTATTAATTTTATGATAAGCATTTTTATTAGGGGATATATGTTGAAGGAGTTCAATAAGACATTTATATGTTTTATACCAAAAATTCCTAGCCCCTCCTTTTTTAGCGGATTTCAGACTTATCAACTACTTTAACTTTATTTACAAAATTATTTCAAAGCTATTATCTATTAGTATGAAGCAAACTGTTAAACCTCTAATCAATGAAACACAAATAACCTCTATAGAAGGGAGAGATATAGGTGACAATATTCTTCTTGTGCTTATTCAAGAATTAAAATTTTCAAAAGTATCTAAAGTTATGTACAATGAAGGTTGACTACAAAAAGACCTTTCATACTCTTAACTAGTCTTTTACCCTTTATGTTCTTCAAGCTTTTGGTTTTCCGACAAAGTTCCTAGTATAGATAGAGCAATGTCTCACAACACCTTCTTTTAGCATATTGATGAATGGAATTCCCACTAACCTTATCAAAGGGGAAAAGCAAATAAAGTAAAATTTGATCCCTTCTCCCTTTATCTATATGCTCTAGCTATGAAGGTGCTATTAAGGTTGATCAAGCATTGTATTAAAATGGAAAAGGCTTTAGAATTCAAAAGAAAAAATGTAAAAGGTTGGAGATTCAAAATTTAACATTTACAGATGATTTGTTACTCTTCTTAGGTATAGATGTCAACTCACTAAGGCTATAATCTATGCTAAGAGATATTCAAAAATATCTTAGACTTAATAATAAAAAAAGAGAAGAGTTATTATTTCTCTCTCTACAACACACTTATTTAGTTGGCTTGCTTTTATATCTAGGTTGAAGGACAAAGCAATTGCCTTTTACTTATTTGGGAATTTCAATATCTCATAAAGATCAAAATTTTCAAAATTTTTACGTTTAATCTTAAAAATAAAGCAAAGGACAGGCAATTAGTGTAATAGATCATTATTTTATACTATGAGACTTCAATTAATCAATGTTGTATTGAATCCTTTCATATTCATTAGTTTTCACACATATCCTTTCCTTAATCTTTGATAAAAGGCCACTAAGAAAAACCTTAAAAGCTTCATTTGGACTGGAATAATCAATTCCTTATGTATAGCTAAGATTGCTTATAAAATGGTTTGTCTCCCGAAGAAAGAGGTAGGATTTAGAATACCCACTTTCAAATTAACAAAATTATTAATTAAGAGGATATAGAGATTTCTCTCAAATGAATAGTCATCATAGGTGAGACGGATTCACTCCTACTACTTAAACCAAAGTGGTTTATGGTTTTATGGAGTAAAACATAATACCTTCTGGACAATATAGATATCCCAAAACTCAAAGAAATGCTTCCTAGATAGACAATTGGGGTACTACATGTCCTATAATGGGGAATGATTCCTATCCACATTTAAGGGAAATTATCTCGCAGAATGCTTCTATTATACAATTAGTTATTTTCAATCAATTTAATCTTAACCAAGCAATTAAAGCTAGGTTAATTGGATTTGTACAAAGGCTAATAGGAAGCTTGTCTACTAGAGATCGTATCTATTAGACACAGAATCATTAAGGGAACTTCTTAAATAGATCATGTAAAGACATATATGAGATATAGAAATCCTTTAGTTCCATGGTATCATTTGGTATGGTTTCCATAGGCAATCCTTAGAATGTCTTTTATTATATAGATGGCTATACTAAGTAAGTGAATAACAAAAGACAGAATGATTGAACAACAACTAAATGAAAAATGATTGCTTTGTTTTACCCTCCTGGATTCAATTTGTTAACTCAAGGTTTATATTTAACGATTTTGATGATAACTGTATAATATTTCAAAATTCAAATTAGATTTATTCCTTGTAAAATTAACGGTCTAATTATTAAAAAGGAATTAAAATCATAAGAAATACACTTTTTTTTCTTATTGGAACATTCTTTTTGAACTTACCTTATTAAAAATGGTTTATCTAAAAGGATCCTACTAATTATGAAGGTTATATATTAGCTATGTGATTACTAGAAGATTTTTAGAAAAGATGACATTGAAGTTGTTTAAGGTTAAATCCATCCAATTGGCTAAAGATGCAAGTGAAGCAACGATTAGTTGAAGAAATTGACTAGTTAAGGAAGAACAACAACACTTATAAGGCAGAACGAACATATTCAAACTGTCAAAACATTTTGAACATCATCTATAGTCTTGAGAATCATATCATCAATATTGTGCTTTAGAAAGTGAAATCACTCTATCAAGAGAAAAATTGTTATTTTTTTTCTTTGAGTTTTTTAAAAGCTTGTTATACACTTTGAGTGTGAAAGGTTGGAGAACCTCGAAAAATTTGTACTTATGAGTTTGAAGAGGCTCGTCAAATTTAATATTCGATTTTTATAATAAAACACTCAAGTTGGATACTTGGGAACTGGATGTAGGCTTGGGTTATAAGTTGAACCAGTATAAATTGACTGAGTCTTTCCTCTCTCTCTCTCTTTAACTTCTAAATTTTTGCATTATATTGTGTATGTGTGTGTGTGTGTTGTTTTTAATTGGCTCCTTCACCTTTATAAAAGGCTCCTTCTGTTTTCAACTTCCAAGAGGTTTCTTTTAGTTTTTAACAAGAGCCTTCTAATTTTAAATTTTTTTAACAAAATTTAGCATTTAGTAGGCTCCTTTCGTCTAAACAAGTTCTTATCCCACAAAAGGCTCCTATTGACTAACAAGCTCCTATTATTTAAAAAGGCTTTACCGTCTGACATGCTGCTACTGTGTTAACTGTTATACAAATTGAAAGAACACGTGAAAAATTTTATACATATAATTCAAACCCTCTTGTATGTGTTTACTTTTATCATTTGACATCAAAGAGAGGTTTCACATTTTTGTGTTTCAAAGCATGTGATAAATCATGGCGAACACCTTGAGAAGTTTTGAAGGACAACCTGTCTCAAAACCTCCTTACTTCAATGGAAATAACTACTCATAGTGGAAAGAGAGAATGACTATATATCTCCAATTTGTAGATATCGAACTATAAAAAGTAATTAAAGTTAGTGCTACAATTCCCACTTTCAATAGCATAAAAGTATGGATTAATGCTGATAGGAGAAATGCACAACTAGACACTAAGGCAAAACATCACTTGATATATGCATTGTCTCTAGAAGAATATGAAAAGATATCCTACTGCTTTATAGTAAAAGAAAAAAAGTCACGTTCAAAGGAACAAATGAGCTAAAGAAGCATAAAATAATTCTTTGAGTGCATCAATACGAAACTATTGGTATGAAACAGGGAAAAACTATAGACGAATTCTTTGGACACTTCAACAACATCATCACGACCCTAAAGAACTTGGGAAAGATATATCCCAATGACGAGCTGTTGATGAAGATTCTGAGGTCACTACCAAGAGAATGGAGGCCTAGGGTGACAACTCCAGAAACAACAAAGGATTTAAACACTATTTCACTTTATTGGCTACTAGGAAATCTGATTATCCATGAAACCGTGTTTAGGCAAGATGAAGGATCTTCCTACAAAAAAGGAATGGCACTTAAAGTTATTGATGAATCAAACAGTGATGAAAGTAACACTGAGTTACAAATAGATAGAGATGACGAGTTTAACTTTATGGTCAAAAAATATGCCCTCTTACATAAAAAGAAGTTGATGAAGAAAATAGAAGGAAACAAGAAAGATGGAACAACAAATTCATATCAAAAGGCAACAACAACAATAACAATACACAAAACAATCAAATCATATAATATCACTGCAAAAAGCCTGGACACACAAGACCATAATATCCTCATCTGATAGGCTCCTACTATTTTAACTAGGATCTATTTATTATATGAATTGAAAGAACTGGCAAAAGATTCTATAAACATAATTCACCCTATCTCTTGCATCTGTTTGCTTTTATCACAATTGAACATATCTCCTAATGCCATTTCTCTATATATTTATGGAATAAAATCCTTCCTTTGTTTGATTTTTTTCCAGTTCCTACATAGAAAGGTATTCTTAATTGGATCACCTATAAACATTGGAGGAGTAAACATGAATAAATTGTATATAAACTATGCTTTAAAAGATTGATATATGAGAAGATTTAGAGGGAGAGGAACAACTATAGGTTCTAGAACATGAGGAGACTCAGGGAACATCTATTTTATAAGACACTAAGTGTTACAAATGAGTATAATGTTAAACTCTGTTGGACACCCCACCCTTGAGAGTCACGAGCCCGACGTCTTAAGTGACATCTGAATGCGTATCCCATAAGGATGGTGTGCCCCCACTAAAACAAACTTTAAAACAGCTTACTTCTACTATTTCTGAACAGATTTTGACCTCAATCATTTTGCACCTGCCTTAGGACAATTAATATAACTATCATTAGGGATATCGGGTTAAGATCATCTTAGGACAATTTCAAAGAGAGCTTTGAAATCTACAACTTTGAAGAAGACCTTGAGATCAAATTCTATCTTCTGAATGGTCAAAAATGGAGCATAAGATAGGTACAGACAAAACCAAATGGAAAAGCAGGTGAATGGGAAAAGACAGAAGAAGTGGGAAAATTGTTATAACTTTCCCTAAAGATATCGGATTAAGGTTTTCTTTATATGGTTTGAAACAAAACTTAAATATCTACAACTTTCATGAAGATCTCAAAGGCAGATTCTATCTTCTGAAGGGTCAAACATGGAACATAAGATAGGTATAGACGAAGCCAAATGAAAAAGCAGAAAAATGGAAAAAGACAAAAGAAGTGAGAAAATTACTATAACTTTCCCTACTGATATTGGATTAAGTTGTTCTTTACATGGTTTACAAGAGGACTTCAATATCTACAACTTTTATGAGACCTCAAAGATAGATTCTACTTTATGAAGGGTCAAAAATGGAACAAAAGATAGGTATAAATGAAGCCAAATGAAAAAGTAGATGAATGGAAAAAGACAGAAGAAGTGGAAAAATTGCTATAACTTTCCCTAAAGATATCGAATTAAGGTGTTATTTATATGGTTCGAAATAGAACTTCAATATCGGCAACTTTCATGAAGACTTGAAAGAAAGATTCTATCTTTTGAAGGGTAAAAAATGGAACAGAAGATAGGTATAGACGAAGCCAAATGAAAAAACAGACAAATGGAAAAAAGATAGAATAAGTGGTAAAATTGCTATAACTTTTCCTAAAAATATCAGATTAAGGTTTTCTTTATATGGTTAGAAATAAGACTTCAAGATATACAATTTTTATGAAGATCTAAAAGACATATTCTATCTTCTAAAAGGTCAAAAATGGAATAGAAGATAGGTACAGATAAAGCCAAATGAAAAAATAGACGAATGGAAAAAGTCAGAAGAAGTGAGAAAATTACTATAACTTTTTCTACAGATATCTGATTAAGGTTTTCTTTATATGGTTAGAAAGAGGACTTCAAGATCTACAACTTTCATGAAGACTCAAAGATATATTCTATATTGTGAAGTGTCAAAAATGGAACAGAAGATAGGTACAGACGAAGCCAAATGAAAAAGCAAACAAATGGAAAAAGACAGAAGAAGTGGGAAAATTGATATAACTTTCCCTATAGATATCGGATTAAGGTGTTTTTTATATGATTAGAAATAGGAATTCAAGACTTACAACTTTCATGAGACCGTAAAGATAGATTCTATCTTTTGAAGGGTCAAACATAGAATAGAAGATAGGTACAGACAAAATCAAATGAAAAAGCAGACGAATGAAAAAAGACAAAAAAAGTGGAAAATTACTATAACTTTTCCTACAGATATCGGATTAAGGTGTTCTTTATATGATTCGAAAGAGGACTTCAAGATATACAACTTTCATGAAGACCTCAAAGACAGATTCTATCTTATGAAGGGTTAAAAATGGAATAGAAGATAGGTTAGGCCAAAAAAAACAAAAGAAGCAAAATATAGAAGAAGATGATGTCAGCACAGAAGAAGCAAAACATAAAACAAGATGATGTTAGCATAAAAGAAGCAAAACATAGAAGAAGATGACGTCAACACAGAAGAAACAAAAAGGCAAAAGAAGCAAAACATAGAAGAAGATGACATCAGCACAGAAGAAACGAAAAGGCAGAATAAGCAAAACATAAAAGAAGATGACATCAACAGAGAAGAAGCAAAAAGGCAGAAGAAGCAAAACATAGAAGAAGATGACATCAGCACAGAAGAAGCAAAAAACCATAAAAAAGCAAAACATAGAAGATGATGATGTCGGCACAGAAGAAGCAAAAAAGCAGAAGAAGAAAAACATAGAAAAAGATGACGTCAGCACAAAAGAAGCAAAAAGGCAGAAAAAAAAAACATAGAAGAAGATGACGTCAGTACAGAAGAAGCAAAAAGGCAGAAGAAGCAAAACATAGAAGAAGATGAACTCAGCACAGAAGAAGGAAAAAGGCAGAAGAAGCAAAACATAGAAGAAGATGACGTCAGCACAGAAGAAGCAAAAAGACAGAAGAAGCAAAACATAGAAGAAGATGACGTCAGCATAGAAGAAGCAAAAAGGCAGAAGAAGCAAAACATAGAAGAAGATGACGTCAGCATAAAAGAAGCAAAAAGACAGAAGAAACAAAACATAAAAGATACAACTTCACTCTTGAACATCTTCCCTTGTAAGAACCATAACTTTCAGCTTAAATGTCCAAAATCTTCATGCTATGTACCGTTGGAAAGCTAAAACAAAGACCTACAACATATTTGCCTAAATCAGCCTAGATTAATCCAGATTTTTCCCTGAAGTTAGAAAATAATTTTTTTCTTTATGAAACTTGAAAAATTGCAACGTACAAACTTGAGAGAGTCATGAGAAAATATGCAAACATATTCCATTTGCATTGAAAGATAAAATTTTTACAAAGCTTTAGTGGGCATTTCATTCCAAAAATACATTAATACATCAAAATTCCAAAATACAAAAAAAATACATAAACCATGATTTGCTCAAAATGCAACTAAAGCCTTGATTTACAAAATTTGCTTCAAATACAAAATAATTAAGACTAGGAGTGCTGCCTTGCCTCTTGACCTACTCGATATCCTGCTCATCACCTGAATGTGTAGGAGGAGATTGGGGGGTGAGTTTAAAGCCCGTGGGTAACAATTTTATATTTTGTAACAAGCAAAAACATTTATAAGTCCTTTTTCAATGTAGAAATTCAAGTGTATGCAAATCATGAATGCATCACTCATATCAACTTGTCATGAACACATAAACATATCAAATGGTTTGGGTAAGTCCAAAACATGACGCACTACACATTTCCAATGCAATAGTCCTATGTAGACATGAATTCTTAAGGGAGTCCTTGAAGGAGCTCCATGCCACTAGTAGGCAGGTGGGAGAAGCCTATACTTGGGTCAACGTGCACGTGACGGTTCTTGAGGGATTACCACAAACCCCAAATAATACATAGATTTCAAAATCTTGTAAGCTTGATGCCCAAAATAGCACATTCTCTTGAAAATTTGTTTTTCACATGCTTGTTATATATTAAAAGCCATTTTCAAAAGTATGGTTTCATAATCATGCATCATTTTGAAGAATCATTTTAAAAACAACTTTTTATAAATCATCACCCAAATCAGGTATAAGCATGTAACACAATCTTACAGCATTTAAAAACATTAAATGCACATAAATGAGGTAGTTGCAAAATTATTTACTATCATTTCTTGACAGAAAACTTTTGTTGGCTTATTACTAACTATAAAAGTGAAACCCACCTTAAAGTCTTTGATTCTGGCTTGTTCAAATATGCCTCTCCTCTTGCTCCTCTTGTCCTTCTTGATTTCCTTTTTAACATAAATACAATTCCCAAATTAGTATAAATTTCCAAATGAGAACTTAAAGAAACTAATGTATAAATTGATCCTAGAACACTTAAACCCATGCATTTACTAAGCTCTTGAAACCAAAACCCTTCCAAAAATCCAAAGCCTTAAAATGCTCTTACCTCAAATCTTCTTCAAATGAAGAAATGCTTAGTTCAAAAGAAAGCTCTTATCTTCCTCTATTTTTTTTTCCTTTTTGTATAACACCAAAATCTCTCTAGAATGCTTAGAAAAGATGAAACCCTAGCTCAACTGTTCTCTTTCCTCTCAACCATCGAAACCTCTCTTCTTCCTCTCTTTGGTTTTGTTATTTCACTTCCTTCTCTCCCATTTTCGTTTTTCCCCCTCTTAAGGAAGGAGACAACACTTATTTCTTCCCATTTTACCCTTAATGAATGATAAAAGTCCACCTTGCCCTTCCTTTAATGCCTTATGGTTTTTAAACTTAAGTGACTTGCCAAAATTGGCCTTACACTCTCCCACTACTTTAATAGCCCAAAGCTCTTAACCTATACCATATTATCTTACCCACATTAGCATGCTAATTAATTCGAACATAAATTAATCTAGAAAGACCTCAAAAATAATCTAATCATGTTTATTTTTAAAAAAAATTCAGGGGCCAACAGACTCTATAGAAAAGGAAGGTCATAATTCAAAAGCACTTCATATATACATTCAAAGAGTTAAATACATAAGGTTAAAATTGCTCTTCAAGCTTAGTGCTTAGTAGTAGAAAATAGTCTCCCAAATTGGAAGACTAGTTAAGGGCAAAGGATGATCTTTTAAGAAAGCAAAGTACTAAGAGGAAAAGGACTCATTAAAATAAATAATAAGTTAGCCTCATATTGTTCAAAGATGTATGTTCAAGTTATAGGTGTAAAAGGATGCAAGTTATTCTTAAAGAAGGAAGTAAAAGGAAATATAATCTAGAAATGCTTACCTTCAGACAACCAAAAAACTTGAAGAAAGTAACTTCTCAATGGTTCTATTATAAGATTCACCTATAAAATGACAAAAGAAGTTAGTTAAATCTCTAACAGCTACATATCATGGGATTCACTGTAAGAACTAAGAGAAATGGATAAGGATAAAGAGGGAAAACCATGTCAAAAAAGTCTTATAATCTTAAATGGTATAGAAGCCTAGACATCTATCTTATGTTTGTTCATCATTAGATGAGATATTATTATTGGATATTATATATTTCCTAACATGACATATACTACTATGACTTTAAGCCTAGTCTGATAAGCCAAACCTTACACTGAGCTTGTAAGATTTTATACCTCTTATGATCTATCAATTTATTCATTTATTTTAAAAGGATTATAATGACCCAAATGTTAAGAATGTTAAAGTAGTTTTAACTAACCTATATTTATATGATTGTTTCTTTATAATTTAATCCTTTTATCACATAATATTCTAACTAAACATAAAGCATGGAATTAATGTATGATATATTTGAGTATAACCATATTAGTTCTCCACTATTAGTGTGATTCTATTACTGAAATTTATAAATTATTTTACAAAGTATCATTCCACCTTGGTTGAATATTTCCCAAATCAATACTACATAAGAATAATAAAACATTCTCCCTAATCACTTTAAGGTGATGAATGCTATATTAATCACCCATTTACTTCTGTCTAGTTCATGAGATATCCAATTACTACCTGTCGAGCTACCTTTGACTAGGATAGGTCATAGGTAGTATTAAAATATAACAATCTCTATATGAGACACTCTGAAGATCTTAAGTTGAAGGATCATTTATAAAATCATCACAATGAGAATTTTTATAAACATACAAGTACTGTTTCAAATGAAATTCTCATAGCCATGTGGTAGGGAATCTCGTTCCTTAAAAACAAGAAGTGAATACATGAGTTGATACATAGATAACTCAATGACCATGTAATATGATGGAGCAAATACTACTAAGTATACAACTTACGAAACTCTCTAGAAATACATACTGAAGAATACATATAGAACACATGTGTAAATGTACATATATTATTATTTAGAAATAATTTTATTGATGTAGTGCTTTCCCCAATCATATCTCAAACCATATTCACAATTGATTTCCTAATTAAAGAGCGATGATGACTAAGGGCAATTTAGGTCTAATGGGGATATGGAAAAAAATTAGGGGTACAAGGGTAATGCTCCATAGTATAATATATAGGCATTTTTATAAATTTGTGCCAAGGGTTTATAAATATACATTAATGTAACCCTATTTTTTATATAATAGAAAAAGGATAGTTACTTTGCTCCTAAGGATGTAGGTACATATTATCAAGCATGGTAAATTCTTATATTCTTTTTCTCTTCATTACATATTATTCTTGCTACATATTTCTAAATCATTGGTATTAAAGCATCATTAAGATGGTGATAAATTCTATTTTAAAGTTTAAGATGGAGAAGTTAAATGGAAATTAAAATTTTAGATTATAGCAATGAAAAGTGAAAGAATTATTAGTGTAGTAAGGAATTTTAAATGGGTTACATGAGAATAAAACTGATGATATAGACACACTCAACTAGGAATAATTACAAGTGTGAGTTGCAATAACCATTTGATTGTATCCAAAAGGCAAGCTCATGTACTACGTCATAGATATTGCATCCCTATGGAGATATGAACAAAAATGGGGAGTCGATATATTTCAAAGTTTCTCACAAACAAGTTGCATATAAAGCAAAGGTTATATAGGTTAAAGATAAACAAGGGTGTAAATTCAAAACATTATATTAATGCTTTCAATTCATTAGTTAGTGATCTTTAAAGGCTTAAGGTGACAATCACATGTGAGAATAAAGCAATGATTTTGCTATGCTCTTTACCTTTCTCCTACAAACATAAGGTGCTTATATCAGGAAAGGAAATAGTAGGCATGAAGGAAATCAATGCAACATTTAAGGCTCATGATCAATAGAGACCAAATACAAGTGAAAGCTCTTAAAGTGAAGGGTTATATATAATAGGAAATGGTGACCATAAGACAAAGAAAAGTAAATATGATTATAATAAAAGGAATTCCATATTTAAATCTAAGAGAAAAACAAATGTTTAGTGCTATAATTGCCAACAGATTAAGCACATCAAAAGGGAATGTCTAAACAAAAAGAAGTTAAATGATGAAAGGAAAACTAATGATTCATTAAGGTCAATTATAATGATGATTATATACTAATGGTGATATTTTCTATATTTCAAAATGTCAACTTATAGATTCTAGGTACAGGATGCTCCCATCATTGAAATTAAGACAAGGATTGGTTGGATTCATACATGCTAGGTAATTTTGATTTTATTTGTTAAAATGATGATAAGGCTTATATAACCATTAAAATCAGAAAAATTAAAATTAATATTTATGATGGTGTTGATAGGTTGTTAGGTGATGCTAAGCGTGTGTCATATTTAAGAAAGAATTTGATTTCTTTAGGAAACTTACCTACTAATAATTTTGGATATAAAACTGATAAGGGTAACATTAAGTTGGTTAAATGTGTGTTGATTGTAATGTAAAGGCTAATAATTGTAAACATTTATCGACTAATAGGGAATACTACTGTAGGTGGAGAAGTAGCTACTATAAAATTATATGATGATAGTACTATTTTGCAATATTTGTAATTTGGTGATCTTAGAGAACATATGGTGATTAAACTTCATAAAATAAGTTTATTGAAAGGTTTCAAATACTAAAAGTTATATTTTATAAGTTTTGTGTGTTAAAAATAATCTAAAGTAAAATTTAAGTCTCGTAAGAATAAAATAAAAGGAATCCTTAATTATGTGCATTCTGATTAGGATGAATCATAATATTTTGTTACATTTATTGATGATTTTTTTATAAAAGTTAGGGTGTATTTTATGAAATAGAAATTCAAAATGTTTGTCAAGTTCAAGATCTAGAAACTAGAGGTCGAGAACCACATAAGGAAAAATGTTCAATACTCATAATCGGGTAATGATATTAAGCTTCTAGACTTAATTCCAGAAATTTTATGAGGAGTTTGGTATCTAGAGGCATTTTATGGTTTGCAAGGCATCATAACAAAATATAATTTTAGAGATGATCAACAATCCATAACTAAAAGGTTCAGATGTTTAAGACTAAATATAGGGCTCTTAAAAATTTCTAGGAAAAAGTGGTGAGTATGATGTGTTATCTTAGTAACCATTCACCACAAATTTTATTAAATGGGAAAGCTGTGGAAAGTGTTAACAAGGAATAAAGTTGATGTTTCTAGCTTAAAAATATTTGGTTTTCTGGCTTATGTGCATATTTTTAGTGATAAGTGATCTAAACTTGATCCAAATTCAAAGAAGTGTATTTTTATAAGATATCTAAAATGTGTCAAGGAATACAAGTTTTAGGATCTAATATCAAACAAAAGGGTGATCAATAAGGATGTAACATTTAATGAGCATCCTATATTAAAGACTTTTTTTTGGCCGAAATTAAAACCATTTTATTAATAGCGAGAAATGGGATCGGCATCCTATTGCTCGGTTCACTATGGCACTGTGAAGGAAAGAAACCGGCATGAAAACCTCCACAGATTCAAGCCAATTACAAGTATTCAAAGAAGTAGAAAAATCATGTAATACGGATGTAGGGAGTGGCATTTCGTTCTAAGACCAAAGTTCCACGAATAATCAATGGCAAGTCTGCCTCTTGGCGAAAATGAGTCGAAACCCCAGATGATCCAATCCTGGACAAATAATCGGCAACAGTATTTACCTCGCGATAAACATGTGAGATTGAAGAAGAAGAAGCAGTCATCATATCCTTGATAATTTGAAAATCGGTGTAAAATTGCCATGGCCAACTTCCATTCCTATTTAATAAAGTCGCAATAGCCGAGTTATCTGTTTGAATTTGTGTTCCAGTGAAACCACAAGCATTGCAAAATCTTAAACCGTTAATAATAGCCTCCAATTCCATCTTCATGCTGCTCGATATTCCCACATAAGAAGCCTTAGCGTAGAAGAGAAAACCTGTCGAAAATCTTACAATAAAACCCCAACCCGACTGTCCTGGGTTGCCAAGCGATGAACCGTCTGTATTCAAAATCATAACATCATAATCAGGGGGTCTCCAACTAACCGTGTGAATCTGCTACTTTCTCGGTTGACGTATCGGGCAGTTGAATTTGCGTTCAACAAAATGACGATCATGGAAATCTCTCGACATCGGACGTTGAGCCAACAAAATCTCGGTAAGGTGTCGATGCACAGCATTGATAATAATTAGCTTGTTAGGTCTTATGTTGTCGAAAACAAAATTATTCCTGGATTTCCAAACCTCCCACAGGACAATTGAAGGTAATATTGAGATGAGCGTCTGGCGAAGAGACGAAGAGCTTCCCAAGCGGCACCAATACAAAAACATCGGCCACAAACCATGAAAACGAGGGATAAATATTCCCAGCAAAGAAGCAAAATAATCCCAAATTGCCAACACCACAGGACAATAATAGAAGGAGTGGTCACAACTCTCAGAACTTGATCAGCAGAAGCAACAGATAGTAGGATTCAAGGCGAAACCAATACCAATCAAGAAATTAGGAAGAGGCAAAAGTGAGTTCCAAAATTTCCAAACAAATATTGAGATTTTCGTAGGCAACAACTTATACCAAAGAAATTTTGCGACAGAAGAAATGGGAGCATGAAACCGAACAAAATCATATGTGGTTGCCAGTGAAAACAAACCCGTGGACGTAAGCTTCCAAAACACATGTGGTAAAAGTAGAACTAGTACAACATGCAATAATTGTTAAAACAACTAGAAGTTCTAGTTTAGAAGATAGAAGAATTACGTCAGGTGAAGAGCATATTCCTAGTCTAGCCATAGATAGAGTTAGACACATTATTAGACCTCTAAAAAGATATGGTTAAGAAGACTTAATCTCTTTTGTAATTATTATCAGTAATGGAGATCCAACTACTTTTCAGGAGGCTATGGACGGTTAAGAGAAGAATAGATGGATGGATGCTATGGTGGAGAAAACGAAGTCTCTTTATGAAAAATAAAAATGGGAGTTAGTTTACCTTTTTGAAGGGATGAATCTTATAGCATGCAAATGGGTGTATAAGAGGAAGTCACTAGTTTCAAAAAAAAAAAAGGAGAGAAGTATAAGGCTTGCTTAGTATCAAATGGTTATGCATGATCTCAAGGGTTTGATTGTAATGATATTTTTGCTCTTATGGTCAAACATACTTCTTCTGTCAATGATTAAATTATTAGCTAGTTTAGAAATTCATTTTGAGCAGATGGCTATAAAGAAAACATTTCTTTATTGTGACTTAGAATAGTAGACTTACATAAAGCAATAATAGTTAACTAGGAGAGGAGCACTTGATTTATAAATTAAGGAAGTCACTATATAGGTTGAAGTAGTTGGTATATGCATAATTAACCGTAGTTATACCCCATATTTGATGTGTTTTTAAATGATATTTTATACTTTTATTTTATATTTGGTACTCAACTCGCTCCAAGTGTGTGTATAGATTACAATTTCCTTCATGGAATTAAAGGGGAAGAATTCAAATGAAAACATGGCATAAAACAAAATTTTGAAGAATAGGAGGGATACACAATTGTGCATCAGCCCGTGTACTTCTCTAATGCTATGCAAATTCGTGAATTCTAAAGATTTAACATTATGCACAGTTTGATGCACGACCGTGTATTAGCCCTTGTATCTCCCATAACTCTAATATTTACTATAAAAAGACGTGTTTAGAGCCAAAATGGAGGCAGTTATTTACAGAGACATTCTATGACTTTGAGGGGTGACTTAAAGGGCGATTTTGATCTAGCGAAGTGGAAAACACAAAGAATTCATCGAAAGATCCAACAGAATACAAGATCAAACCTCTAATTGTAAGAATATTTGATAGGACATAAAAAAGGAGATTTAGATTTATGAACCTGTTATTTTCTGTTCGATCTTCTTTCTATTATTGTTTGACTTCATTTTCAATCATGTAAAACTAAATTCCTTTAGTGTCTAGGCAAGATGAGCCTTATGTTTATGCCATAACATGTTTTGATTCTTTTATTTAATGCAATTGTTTTGATTGATCTATTGTGATTAAATTACGTGTTTAATTTATGTTCTAATAATCTGAAATATTATATCATAACTTGATTTCATAACATAGAGATTGAGAAATCCTTATATGAATAGATCTATTGTAGTTGAAAGGATTTGATTGCAACCCTAAAGATAGGATGACATAAATTCTCTGGATTAGGGTCAAACCTAAAAGTAAAATTCATAATTCGGTAAAGCAATCCTATAAAATTTAACCTGAATAACTCAATTGATAAACTTAGGATTAATTGTTATTTGAATCACGAAAGGTATTAACATACCAAAGAAAATTTCATGGTCCAATAATCAATAAAATAATTGCATAATAAAAGATCAACTAGTTAAGGGTTTTTGGGGGATTTGTAGCCTAGACATTAATTCCTAATATCGATAGGATTTTAAGTGATCTATTATTTTTTTGTTCAATCTTGCTGCTTGTTTTATTTTATTTGCTTAAGTTTTGCTTTCTTTAATTAAAAATTAAAATCAAATTTGTAGATTAAATAATAGGACAATGGTAGCAACCAATATTCATCATTTTCGTTGGATTGACCCGTACTTATCGTTATTATCTATAGTTATGTCATACACTTGCAATTATTTTAGAAAATTTCAATCATGTTTTTGGCGTCGTTGTCGGGGACTTTGACATTAGGAAAACCTTAGTTTTATTAATCTAGTCATTAATTTGTTTTTTATTTTGCTTTATTCTTGCTTTTACTTTATATTGTTTTATTTGTTTTGTTTATTTCTTTAGTTTAGAATTAGACTCCTGATCAATTTATGACCTACAGTACATATGAGAACTTACTAGACACGAATCCTAAAATAGGGAGAACAATGCAAAAGAATGTTTCTAGGACTAATCTGCAAGAGTTTGAGCTAGATCGCCAGATAAAAGCCTTAGAAATTCATGTGGATATGGAGGAATCTAACAATATGGTAGACCAATCATATACAATGTTTGACTACGCTATACCAGACCTAATTGATGCAGAATCTAATATAGTGAGATTGACTATTTAGGCTAACAACTTCGAAATCAAACCAAATATCATTTGGATGGTGCAGTAGTCAGTCTAATTTGATGGAATCAAGGAAGAAGACCCCAATGCTCATATCTCTATCTTTTTAAAGATTTGCGATACATTTAAAATCAATTGAGCAAACAATGACACCATTAGACTGCTTCTATTTCCATTCACCTTAAGAGGAAAGGCTAAGTAGTTGTTGAATTTTATTCCACATTCCTCACTTACTACATAGGATCAAGTGGTGGAAAAATTTTTGCTGAAATACTTTCCTCCTGAAAAACTGCAAAACTAAGGTTGGCATCTCGTCATAATCCCAAACTAAAGGGGAATCACAATACAACATATGGGAGAGATCAAAGAAGAAACTCAAAAGATGCCCTCATCATAGACTACCATTGTGGATGTAAATCCAAACTTTTGATAATAGGATAAGTCAAAGTACAAGGCAGTCGACCGATGTAGGGATGATGAACAATAAAAAACCTAAACCAGCCTAAGAGCTAATTGAAGGTATGGTCATGAACAATAACCAGTGGTGTTTAGCTAAAACATGAACTAATAGGTCAGTAGGAGTTTATGAAGTAGATGCGGTGGCGTAGTTGGAAATTTAAGTGGAGGCCCTAAGCATGAAGATAGATAGATGGACTATAGCTCCACAAAAAGGGTGAAGTAGTTTAAAAAGTGCGGGTTAGACCATCAAGAACAGGAATGTCAATCAATTCAACCTACACACGTAGATTATTTAGGGAATGCTTCAAAGCCCCAAAATAATCCTTATAGTAATACGTATAGCCTTGGATAGAGGAACCACCCCAAATTGTCATGGGATAATGAAGAATAATAAAGAAACAATCATCCAGCTGCATTTTAGCAACAAGTATCACAACCAAGGAAGTCTGGCATGGACGAGCTGATTATGAAATTCATTCAAAAATCAAGGACAAACATCAACAAATAGATGCATCCATATAAAACTCGGAAATAAATGGATCAACTTGCAAAGTTAGTGGTAGAGAGACCAAAGGGGAGTTTGTTGAGCACAACAGAGACAAATCCTTAAAAGAGAATGATGGAAATCACTCAGACCATTAAGAAGAAGCTCCAAGAAGAGGAGAAGGAAGTGACCACTAAAAGTCACTCGAAAGTTGAATGTGGATTTTACCTGAAGAGACTCAAGGACTTTCAACCTGCAATGACATACCCTATAAGAGCAACTCAAAAGTCATTAGAGGTAGAGTTAGATGAGATCCTTGATTGTTTAGAACAATCGAAGGAAGAGCTTCCTTCTATTAACTCTCTTATGTGGATACCAAATAGTATAGAAATATTGAAAGAGACATCATTAAACAAAAAAGAATTAAGGAAGCTGGAGACTGAAGTTCTAGGCAAGGAGAGCTCCAACAAAATGATTAAATTACTAGAAAAACAAAATTACCCCGGGAATTTTCATCGACTTAGGAGCTAAAATAAATAACATGCCTTATACCTTAATTAAAAAAATGGGAATAGGAGGACTTAAACCGACTAAGATATGTGTCTAGATGGCTGAAAGAACATTTAAACATCCTAGGGGAAAAATAGAAGGTGTACCTGTTAAGGTTAATAAGTTCACAGTCCTAACTGACTTCATAATTTTAGACATAGAGGAAGATTTAGAAGTACCTCTAATCCTTGGGAAACTATTCCTAGCAACTGTTAAGTTAAATATAGATGTTGGCAAAGGCAAGTTAATGTTGAGAGTAGGGGATGAGAAGGTTATATTTAGAGTCTCTAATGTCAAAAGAAAATATTTTGAATTTCTGGATGCTATTAAGGTCAATGAGACTTCTCAAGATGTTTTGCAAGATTCTACATATAAGGATCCACCGAAATTTCCACAAACTCAAGGGAATAAATCAAATGAGAAATACGGTGGAAAATGTCAAAAGGTAGCCCATCTATAATTTATGGAACCTATATTAAGGCTACAATAACATAATTTAAACAAGCCACCTTGAGTGAAAATGGTGCATGAACCTAATGAAAGTAAAGAAGTGCTGCATAGGAGGCAACCCATGAGTTTGTTATAATTTCAGTTTGATTTCTTTATTATTTTTTCTTTCATATTAGTATAGGTTTAAGAAATTAATTTTTTGGTGTGTTTAGGACAGAAAGATTAAACATCTTGGAAAGAATTGTGCGTAATTAGCATATTAGGGTATGTGCATTTATGAATTATAATGTTAATGTGTAAATATTTTTATGTTTAAGGATCACATTTTAAAAGTTGCATATGTTTACAGAGAGCTATAAACTCTCAGGACACACTGATGTTGTTTTGCACACTTTAATACATGCTTATATATCAAAATGAGCAAACTCCCAAAAAGCTACATTGTAGTACATCAGATCATTTAATCTCACGAAACACCTTAAAAAGCCCTAACTTAGATTTTTCATTCTTTCCTTTCCCTCTTTCACTATCATCGTTGCCTTTGCTTTCTCTAGACCTAATTTTTATTTATACAAGAATGTGTCTTATATTGTGTTTATTGGCATTAATCTTTTATAATGATCACAACTTAAAACATGATCATGTCCTAGAATGTATTTGTTTAAAACCATAATAGTTTTCTAGTATTTATGGTTTGTTCCATTTTAGCTTTTAGGAGTTTTTTAATATTTTTTTATTAAGAGTTATGGGTATTTTTCCTTGTTCTTTATTGAAGTTCAAACTTATCAAAGAGTTCTTTCTTTATAGCATTTATTTACTTAATGAATTTGTTTTTAAATCTTTATATTCAACAAGTCAATTCTTTATATATATAATTTAGCCTTCTTTTGTTTGAGTCAAACTTGTTTATGGGTTCTCTAGGTTTTATTCCTAGGTAGATTCGTATCATTGGATTCTCTAAGATTTATTTCTAGGTGGGTTCACATCATTAGGTATCGGAACTTGGCTCTAAAATAGGTGCGGTTATCTTTTCATTCTTTATATTATTTTATTCCAATCTAATTCTTTATTTAAAATTTTTTTTTCTATTACTTTTTGTTCATTCTTGTTCATCATTTTGCATCTCTGAAGTTTTAAAAAAATGAAAATTCCTTCATTGTGTCGTCTAGGATTTGTTATCTCCACTTATTATGATGGGATTCTCTTTTCAATCCTTTATTTTCATGCCTTTAATAACCAATTATTTTAAATTATATTGTATGTATCAAAATTGAAGAAAAGAAAAGAAAATAAATAAAAGGAAAATCATATGGTAATGATAATATTAAGTAAATATTATAAGCATAACTCAAAATTACTTGTTATTCCTTTCGTGTTTGATATAAATTTCTTAATTCTTGTTTAACCCATGGTTTATTATTTTTCCTCTACCATTAGTTCATTGGGTGTATTAGGCTCCACCTTATTAAAGTTTTTGTTTGAGTTTGTTTAATTCTTTACATAACTTATGAAGGAAACAAAAAGTGGATAAAGTTAAGAAGATGTTATATCAAAAAATATAAACAAAGAGTGAAATATAGTGGTTTATCTTTGAGAGTAAACACTTAAAAGAGTGTAAGAAAAATTTTGTTTCTTAACTTTCATATAACTTATGTCTTTTAAAGGTGTTTCAACACTAAAAGAGGAGAGGAAACACTCATACTTAATGCAATTCATGTAGTAGCAATTTGAGAGGATGAATATGATGTATGTGGGGTTAGCGATATAATGGAGAAGCAGTCAAATATATTTTTGAATTACAAAGGAGATGAGAAAATTAAACTCTTCATGAGGGGATGCATAATAGGCATAATCTGGTAACTCTAATGGAGATTGATAAGGAGAATGATGAACTAACTAATGATGATATTGATCTTGCATTTAAGGTTATAGTGGATAATTTTAAGACTCAAACATGAGTTTGGGGTGATTGTGAGCAAAGGACAGATCCTAGAGTTTGAGAAGGGGTATATGGAAATCTTGGCAATATTAAGAAAACCATATCTTCGTTTAAAAGTAAGAATGATTATAAAGCCTATTTCGAGTGGGAGACAAAGGTAAAATTGATCTTTGATTGTTATAATTACTCTAAGGAGAACAATCTCACGTTGATAATAGATGGGCTTACTAATTATTCCATTACATAATGGAATCATTTGGTCAATAATAGGATAAGGAATCATGAGCAACCTATAGATACTTAAAAAAATTTGATAACTCTTATAAGAAAGAGATTTAAGTCAAGTCATTACTATAGAGACTTACATTATAGGTTTAGAGTTCAATGAGAAAACAGAGTGGAAGTTTACTATAAGGAGATGGAAATAGTCATAATTTGAGCTAATATGGAGGGGGACAAATAAGTGACTATGGCAAGGCTCTTAACTAGGTTGAATACAAATATAGTTAATAAAGTGGAGTTAGAAGAGATGGTATATATGGGAATGAAAATGAAAAGGCTACTCAATCATGAAGAAGTATCAAAGAACCTCATTGGTACTAGTATCTCTTAAAGGTATAATTACAAAAATGATAATAGGATCCCTTTTAAAGTAAAATCGAAGCTACATAAATATAAAGAGCATACCTACGATAAAGGAAAAGATAAGATTAACTCTTAAATTTCTTTTTAAAAAAAACTCTTAAATCTTGTAATAGAGATATTAAGTATTTTTTATTTAAGGATATCGTATATTGCCTCAAATGCCTAAATAAAAGTGTCATGACTATAACGAATGATGGAGACGTGATGAGTGAGAGTGAGAGTGATTCAAAAGAGAAAAAGGTTATACCATTATTAGAGGACTTTAGTTATTAGAGTGTGGAGTATTTAAAGGGGAGATGTTTGTTACTAGAAGAGTATTAAGTCTTCAAATCAAGCAAGAGCATAGAGGGAGAACATCTTTGATACTAGATATTGTATTTACAACAAAGTATATGGTATGATTATTAATGAGAGGGAATTGTACTAACATAGCTAGTGCTACTATTGCAAAAAGTTGTAATTGTCCAATGTGAAACAATTGAAGCCATGCAAACTTTATTAACTTAATGAATATGGAAAATTGAAGGTAAATAAATAAATGTTGTTGTCTTTCTTTATTAAGAGGTATAAAGATGAAGTTATGTATCATAATTATTAGGAAGACCATAGCAATATGATAGGAGGGATAAACATGATGGATTCAAAAGTAATTATGCCTTTATGAGGATGATAAACCTATTACCAATGTCCTGTTAACATTTAAAAATGTCTGTAAGGAATTGATAAAGTTGAAAAGAGAGTATAAAGAAAGAAAGAGTGGAAGAGAAAAGAAAGAAGGTGAGAGGGAGAACTCTAAATAAATAGAGTTAGTTATAAGAGAAACAGAGAGGGAGAGTGAGAGTTAAATAAAAGGAGTTAACATTGCAAAAAATAAAGAAACGTGTGAATGATTAATTGTACTTTTATATAAAAAGATTTATTTAAATGTCGAATAGATTGAAATTTCATTTTTTAGTGTTGTTGTTTCCTTATTACAGGAGTATGATGATATGTTGGCTAATGAAGTCCCAAATAGATTACCACTCATTAAAGGGATCGAGCATTAAATTGACTTGATAACAACAAATGTCATTCCTAATAAACCTGTTTGTAGAAACAATCTAGAAGAAATAAAAATGATGTAAAGACAAGAAGAAGAGTTAATAACTCAAGGGTAAATAAGGAAGATAGAAAGCCCTTATGTGATTTCAAAAATTGTAGTGCCTAATGCAACATTTAGTAAATTGTGGTAAGTAAAAAAATGTCAACAATATAATAGTAAAGTATGAACATACCATTTTTGTTGATTGCCTTTGTATTGCATATTTTTTAATATTAATTTGAAAAATAGGTATCACTAGATTAAAATGAGAGAAGGTGATAAATGAAAATTATAATATGGGCTACATTTAGTATTGGCAATAGGGTTCAGACAACTTGAATTCATCAGGCCAGGTCTAGGTTGATAAGGCCTTGGGCTCAATTTTCTAAACCTAAGTTGCCCAGCTCGAGATCCAATCTGCAAAACGATTTCATTTTTTCTGAAGCTCAACCAAGCCTCCAACTATTAGGCTCGAGTCTGGGCCTGCCAGATCTGATTTTTTATTTTTAAAAAAATTCAAAAAATGATGTCATTTTGGGCAGGTCTAGACTTAGACTTGGCAATCACAAGACCAATAGGGCTTCATGCTAGGCCCGAGTCTGAACCCAACATTATAGGGCTTGAACCATCACCATCCCTAACTACTTAATGGTTAGTTATACCATTTGATCTTACTAAAGCACCTAGTACCTTTATAAGATTAATGAATCATGTATTGCACACATACATAGACAAATTTATATTTGTTTACTTCAATGATATTCTAATGTACATGTCAAAAGGAACATATTGATCACTTGAAATATGTGCTTGATAGCTTAAGGATGGAAAAAATGTATGCTAACCTTAGAAATTTCACTTTTACATAGGAAATTATTTTTCTCATTTACATCATTAGTGCAAAAGAAATAAAGGTAAATGAGAAAAAGTTAAAAAATTAAAGAATAAGGTTGAGACTTAAATATATAATTAAGTTAAGGAGTTTTCATGGTTTAGCTAGTTTCTATCAGATATTTATTAAAGGTTTTAGTACAATTATTGCACCACTTACTGAAATTGTTAAGAAATATATAGAGCTTCATTTAGATGGTGAACAAGAGCAAGTTTTCAATGTTTCATAAAGATATGATATTTTTGACAATTTTTTAGCATTATTTGAATTTTTTAAACTTCAAAGAATGAATGTGATGTACTAAGATTAGATACTGGAGTTATTTTAATGTAAGATAAAAGGCCAATAGTTTACTTCAATGAAAAACTTAATTAGACAACCTTAAACTACCAAACTTATAGCAATGAGTTATATGCATTAGTGAGGGCATTAAAGACACGACGACACTATAGCCTAAGAAATTTGTAATGCATATAGACCATGAGTCATTGAAACACCTCAAAGAGCAAGGTAAGTAAAACAAACACCATGTTAGGTGCTGAAATTCATTGAAACATTCCCATATGTTATTAAGTTTAAATGAGGTAAAGAGAATTTGTTGATTGATGCCTTATCTCAGAGGTCTATTTTTCTCACTCCCTTAAATGCAAGGTTATTATGATTTGAGGATCTAAAGGAATTATATGATAACGAAAGTGACTTTGGTAGTTTTCATTGGATATATCAAAAAAGGCAATTTGAGAATTTTTATAGGCATGATGGTTATATATTTCTTGAAAATAAATTATATGTGCTTATGATTTCTATCCATGATTTATTTGTATGTAAGGCATATGGTGTAAGTTAAATGAGTTACTTTGGTGTGTAAAGGTTTAATAAGTTATTTTGGTGTTAAAAAGACATTATATTTTAACCACGAATTTTTATTAGCTTAAAATGAGATGTAATGTAAAGCGAGTATGTGGTAGGTTTATCGCTTTTATGAAAGGTAGATATAAAGTTTTACCATATAAGTTATACTTGCATTTACTTGTACTTAGAAAATCATAGGTAGATATTTCTATAGATTTTGTAATAGGTTTAGCTAGATCAAAATCTTATTGTGGTTGATATGCTCTTTAAGATGACACACTTTATTCCTTGTAATAGATTTAATAATGTAACCAATGTTATTGATTTGTTCATTAGGAAAATAGCACGACTACATAAAGATCCTATGACTATAGTGAGTGACTAGGATACTAAGCTCCTTAGTTATTTTTAAAAAGTTGTATTATAGGTCATCCTTAAAATGATGGTCAAAATAAATGATAAATAGGGATTTAACTATGTTACTTTGTGAATCATTCAAACGGATGTACAAATTTAGGAATATTGCTTATTATTTGTTGAGCTTACATTTAATAGTGTGTGAACTCGTTTTTATTTACTTAGCATTTAAATTTTTTTATAGTTTTAAGTTTCTAACTCCTTTAGATTTTTTACCTTTACCTATTAATGAAAGAGCTAGTTTAGATGGAGCAAAGAAGGATTAAATGGTGGGACAACTTTACAAATGTGTAGAGCAAAAACTTAAAAAGAACAATAAGTATTATGCTACCAAATCTAATAAGCATAGAAGATGAGCTATCTTTAAAGTTGGTGATTGAATTTAGGTTCATAGGAGAAAGGAACAATTCTCATTACAAAGGTGGTCTAAGATACAACTAATAGGGGATGGTCTATTCTAAGTAATTAAGAAGATCAATGATAATGCTTACAAATTAAAGCTTCCAAGTAAGTATAACATTAGTGCTACTTTTAATATTATTGATCTTTCTTCTATTGATGTAGGTGACGATGAGGTTAAATTAGGGATAGCAATGGATAGGGTTCGGTTCGGGTATTACTCTACCCATATCCATATCCATTTTTTATGACTCAATCCATTATCCATTTAAAATCCATCGGTTTTTACAGTTTACTACCCATATCCAAATCCATTGGATTGTTCAGGCTTTTGGATATCCATCGGGTTGTATAACATATAAAAATATAACTTTTAAATGGAAAATATAAAGAGCAAATTTTGTGAACGCTTTAAATCAAACTTACTTTAATAATAATAAGTCAATATTTTGTTTTGTATGTCTTAAAAAATCATAAAATTGGAATAATAAAAATAATAATATCTAGTGTAAAGACAACATATATTTTTCACAATCAAGAACTGGAACAAAGACAAAAATATCCAAAACTTCAAATTACCTTTGCATGAACTCCATAACATTCAAAACTACATCTCCATATCATTTGCATTATTATCATCCTATAAAAAAATAAAATATGATGAAAAATTAAGGACTGAGGAGTAAATTGGGGATTTTAAAGTTGTTTCTCCCAAAAAAATATTAATATTTTATTATATTTAACCATAAATATTCAAGAAAAACGAAAAAATAAAGTTAATAAAAAAGGGTCAGTATGGGTATCCATCGGTTCGGTTTATCACTAGACCCATATCCAAATCCATATCCATATCCATATCCATTTAAAATCCATTTTTTAATCCTCCATGTCCATTTTTTAGGTCTGGTGATGCAGATATTAATCACGTTAAAAACCTATTGCCATCCCTAGGTTAAATACTTTTAAAAAGAGTGAAAATAATATGAGCAAGGATTTAAGCTTTAAAAGCACATTACTTATACCTAGTGGCCTATTTATGAGAGTTAGAAGTAAGAGTGTTCAAAAGGATTTAAATGGATTAATTCAAGATATACTTCTTGGTCACACATCAAAGGGCACATTAAAAACTAATTAGAGAGGCTTATCAATTTTACAAGAATATTAACTATCAGTAACTTGTTTCAAGTTAATATTAATGAAGACTTGGATTTGAAAACTCTTGGCATACAACCATGTGCCTAACTTATGTCCCTACTGGATTGTAGAAGTGAAGTTACAATGAGTTACATGACTTCTAGCATAACCATATACCAGCCCATGTAACGCTTTAGAAAAGTAAGTTATGAGACAAGACCTCCAATATAGATGTATCAGATCTTAGTATCCATCTCACAAAAGTTACATAAAGCTTAACAGTCTTAAATATGAGCATATCTTAGACCGTGTACATTGAAGCTAAATTTTTTGTAATAAATATGTCCTAAAACACAGTTAAATCTTAAACCATATGTATATATATATAGCATGAAGAATTTCTGTAAGAAACATGTCATAGAATATGGTTATGTCTGTTAAAAATCCTTATAGTTTTCTAATTTTTAAGTGTTATTTCTTTTAATTTTAAAGAGCTTTTTAAAAAGTTTTTGTTTGTTGAGACTCGTGAGTGCTGCTTTTCTTATTCTTTATCAAACTTCAAACTTATCAAAGATTCTTTCTAAATGGAATTTAATGAATGACGTTCATGAATATTTATAATCATTAGTTCAATTCTCTTTATATGTCTAATTTTACTTTCTTGAATTTGATTCAAACTTATTCATGAGATCTCTAGTATTCTACTAATAGGAAAGTTTATATTCATGAGTTCTCTAAGGTTTATTCCTTAGGGCATCTCCAACCATTACACCAAATTTTTACACCAAATTTGGTGTAAAATGGAATATTCTCAGCATCTTTTACACCAAATTTGGTGTTGCTCCAAATTTTTACACCAAATTTTACACCAAGATTTTTACAAAGAATATACCACAATAATTTAGTTATTAACTAAATTAATTTATATTTATATAACCACAATAATTTAGTTATTAACTAAATTAATTTATATTTATATAACCACGATAATTTAGTTATTAACTAAATTAATTTATATTTATACAAGAATTTTATTTTTTATTTATTAAAATAAAAATAAAAATCATTATTCTTAATTAATTAATATATACTTTATATTAAATTAATATTATTTACAAAATATATTTAATATTATTACAACAAATTAATAACATACACAAATATAAACTGATTAAAATTTCTCATTTAACCTCTAATCATTTGAATTTCCATATCGTTCCCACAAATGTTCAATAAGTGCATTACGAAGTTCATAATGAGCTTCTTTATCTCTAATTTGCCTATGTCTAGCAAGGAATTCTTGAAATACAACTGTATCGTCTCTATTGATATTAATTTCAGAGACTGGTGTTTCGCTCCAATCTTGTATAGCCACTTGAGTATCACGTTCGTCCTCAATGATCATATTGTGCATTATAATGCATGCTGACATAAGATCATGTAATACGAATTTTTCCCAAAAGCGTGTCGGTCCCTTGATAATTGCAAATCTTAACTGGAGAACTCCAAATGCACGCTCAACATCCTTCCTACATGCTTCTTGCATCTTCGCGAATAACTTCTTTTTTGGGCCTCGAGGATCATGAATGGTTTGTACCAAGGTAGACCATTTAGGGTAAATACTATCAGCTAAATAATATCCAGTATCAAACACTTTTCCTTGAATAACATAATGAGCAGAAGGTGCTATACCTTTGGCAAGGTCTGCGAACAAGTGAGATGCCTCTAATACATTAATATCATTATTTGACCCTGGCAAACCAAAATGTGCATGTCATATCCATAAATCATAATCAGCTACAGCTTCAAGAATAATAGTTGGAAATCCACTACGTCCACTATATTGTCCTGCCCAAGCTGTTGGACAATTTTGCCATGTCCAGTGCATGCAATCTAAGCTCCCTAGCATCCCTGGAAAACCTCGTTTTTCATTAATTTGAAGCAGTCTTGCAACATCATTAGCATTCGGTGCTCTTAGATAAATCTGTCCAAATACCTCCACAATGGCTCTACAAAACCTTTTTGTACTCTCAATTGCAGTTGATTCTCCAATTTTAATGTATTCATCAGTTGAATCAGCTGATACACCATACGCCAACATTCGAAATGCTGCTGTTACTTTTTGTAAACTAGATAATCCTAGTTTACCACATCCATCTCTCCGTTGCGTAAAGTAAACATCATGACCTTCAACAGCACCAACAAGTCGTAAGAATAAATTCCTACTCATTCGAAATCTCCTGCGAAACATTGCTGCATTATATCTTGGATTTTCTGCAAAATAATCATCCCATAGTCTCTGATCTGCTGCAGCACGATCACGATAAATCACTCTATGACCAGAGATTGAGCCTTTGTGCTTTGGTTGGTTTACTATAGTGTTCATATAGTAATCCATTGCAAGGTTGTTATTGGTGTATGCAGATAGTAATGCTTTGTTTTGTGCTAATATTGCAGAAGTGAGATCTAATTCATCCTCCAATGATGAGGATGAAGATGAGGATGATATATGAGAAGAACTAGCATTAGTACTCATGGTTGTAGACAAATATGGTGAAGGGTTCAAAGAACAATTTGCTAGTGATTCGTTCCCTTATATAGTAAATAATTCAAGACAAGATAAGGAATCTCTGCACAGAATCTAACTCTATCTCTTCCCATCCGTTGGATGAGATTGCATTCATTTCAACCGTTAAGTGGTATTCGTATCATATCCACACAATATCCAAGACAAGATAAGGAATCTTTGCACAGAATCTAACTCTATCTCCTCCCATCCGTTGGATGAGATTGCATTCATCTCAACCGTTAATTGGTATTCGTATCCTATCCACACAATATCCAAGACAAGATAAGGAATCTCTGCACAGAATCTAACTCTATCTCTTCCCATCCGTCGGATGAGATTGCATTCATCTCAACCGTTAATTGGTATTCGTATCCTATCCACACAATATCCAAGACAAGATAAGGAATCTCTGCACAGAATCTAACTCTATCTCTTCCCATCTGTTGGATGAGATTGCATTCATCTCAACCGTTAATTGGTATTCGTATCCTATCCACACAATATCCAAGACAAGATAAGGAATCTCGCACGTAATCTAACTCTATCTCTTCCCATCCGTTGGATGAGATTGCATTCATCTCAACCGTTAATTGGTATTCGTATCCTATCCACACAATATCCAAGACAAGATAAGGAATCTCTGCACAGAATCTAACTCTATCTCTTCCCATCCGTTGGATTAGATTGCATTCATCTCAACCGTTAATTGGTATTCGTATCCTATCCACACAATATCCAAGACAAGATAAGGAATCTCTGCACAGAATCTAACTCTATCTCTTCCCATCCGTTGGATTAGATTGCATTCATCTCAATCGTTAATTGGTATTCGTATCCTATCCACAACATTTCTATAAATAGATTGTTAGTTCTACTAAACTGAAACTCTCGTTTGTATAACTCTCTTTGAAATCCTAATCTCTGCACTCTTTCAAACCTATCGTCACTCTTTCAAACCTATCCGAAAAATGGCAAGCTCTAATTTTGGGGAAAAGCCTTCAAATACCTCTCGAAGTGTATCATATTCAATTGAAGAAGATCGAGTCCTGTGCCATGTCTATCTTAATGTTTCTCAAGACCCAGTCACAGGTAGAGATCAATCTATGGCTCAGTTTTGGTCTCGCATCACAACTGAATACCATCAAATGCTGCCGAGTCATATCACTACTATTCGACCTTGGAGATCGTTACAAGCTCGATGGCAAACAATAATGACAGCTATTGGAAAACTCAGAGGATGTGTTCGACAAATTGAAAACTTGAATCCAAGCGGTGCTTCTGAACAAGATATTGTAAGTGCTTTATTTATTTATTTTTTATTTGTATGAATTGAAATATGTTTGATTTATACCCTAACATCTAATTTAAGCTACATTATTGTCTTACAGTTCGAGAAAGCAAAAGATTTACTCATGCAAGAACCCAAATATCAGAAAGGTTTCAAATTTGATCATGTATGGCCAATTTTAAAAAACATGGAGAAATATGCTGATACTAGCAGAGAGAAAGCGTCTGGTCATCGAAAACGATCCAAGTGCAATGAAATGTCACCATTCGAATCTCATAAATCAGATAAGTCAATTGGATCATCATCATTTTGTATTGATTTAAATAATGATTTTGAAGCTGAAGATCCATTTATTGAAAGAAATGATGAAGCTGATCGTCCTATTGGGAAGAAGAAAGAAAAAAAGAAAAAGCAACAAAATGAGGAAATGAAACAACTTTTTATGTCCATGAATAAAGAAATCAGAGGAATGTTTCATGAAAGTCAATCTCTTCTTGAAAAAAATTATGAACTTCAATTGTTACGAGCTCAAAATGATGCAAAAAAATTAGAGCTACGTCAAAGACGGGAAAATAACAAAATTTTATGCAAAGATTTGGATTCAATCAAAGATCCAGTGATGCGTGAGGCTTTCAGAAATGAACAGATGAAAATTTTTGCCAAAAGAGCTCAAGAAGGAGAACCTCAAGGAGGAGCTGGCTCATCTAGTGGCTTTAGCCAATATTTTGATTTTGGAGGAAATGAGGATGATCTTCCAAATTATTAATTATCTATGTTAAATTAATATTTCAAGTGTTTTAGTTTTATTTTTAAGTTTATTGTTGTTATTTTAGTTTGTTTATAATCTCGAGTCTGATTTCCGTTGTAATTTATTTAAGTCTAGATGTAATTTCAAATATTTATGTTGAGTTTTAATTTTATGTAATTTCAAATATTTATGTTGAGTTTTAATTTTTATGTAGTTTCAAATATTTACATAATTTCAAATATTAACGTAGTTTCAAATATTTATGTTGAGTTTTAATTTTAAAATCAATTGTGTGGTTTAAATTTATGTACTTTTATTTCAAATTTACTTTTGTTCTTACATATTTTATTAATGAATTTATAACATTTATAAATAAAATTATAAATAAATATTAAAATAAATTTAATATTATATTCAATATTAGTCTCGTTTTAAATGTTTCAATGAGATATTTGTAATGATATATTTTGTGTAAAGTAATAAATAAGTTAAATTTAATTATTTAGCCAATTATGTAAATAAATCAATTTGTGAAAGGGATATAAAAGGAAAAAGTTAAAAAGTACATGGCTAAAAATGTCTTGGTTGGAGAAGAATTTTTGCACCAAAACACCAAATTTGATATTTTGGTGTCTTGGTTGGAGATGCCCTTAGTGAGTTTGCTTCAATTACATATACAGACATGTAATCATGGAGTCTTTAGTTGAACATGGCCTAAGACACAATTTGTTTGAGTGTGTTCTTCTACAGAAAGAAGAAATGAGGATATGGTTGATATATAGGCAGCTTAGAGACTGTTATATGGTAGGGTAAATGCTTAGGAGTACATATTCTAGAGTGTATGTGCCCATATCCCTTTTTAAAAGCAAATACCTAAAAGTATATCCTAGAAAACAAGCATATTTGTGTTTATATTCCTCTCGAGAAAGAATTTTGAAAATGCAGTGCTAAACATAACCTAGGATATAATTTTGTCTACTATGGATGGCCAAATTAAAGAGTGAAAGATATTGAGGGGAATATAGGCTTTATTTGGATATGAAAAATAGGTTGAAGATGTGGGGCAACATCATAATATAATATAAGGGTAATTCTATAAATTTGTTATAAGTAGGATTTTATATATAAATTGATGTAAACCTATTTATAATATAATGGAAAAAGAAAGTTATGTTCTTTAGGACGTAAGCATACATTATTGAACCTTGTAAATTCTTATTTTCTTTTCTCATCATTATATATTATTGATATACCAATAACTCATTTACTTAATTAATTTTATCCACTTTAATATTTGATATGATATGTGATATCGTGCAGACATATTTTAGACTTGTTCTTTTGTTCCTCATCTTTTATTAGGTTTAGGTTTATTAGTTTCTTTATTAGGCTTTTGTAAAATAAAGTTAAAGGCTACTCTAGTGTTGGCACTTTAATGCCTAAATTAGTTCCCAATTCAAGAATATTGAGAAAAATAAGGAATTTATTTCCAAATTATCAATTATTTTACAAGCCTAAATTATCAATTATTTAATAAAATTATTATATTAAATATTACTATATTCTATTTAATATATTAATATTATGATTTGGTCAGAGTTGATATTAAGAAGAATTATTAAGAGTATATTAGGTAGTATGTATTTATTAGTCTACGTTCTATCCTAAATCTCCGAATCGGATGTTTCTTATTTTCACTGTTTAAGATAGAATGGAACGTAACATGAAACCCTTCGCTTCCATCTCAATTCATTACATTCCATTATGAAACCTTCAAACAAACGATGGAAGTGTGTTACGTTCCATCCCATCCCATTATTAACCTTCAAACCAAACTGAGCCTAAGGTTTTACTCAAACTTTGAGGTTTTATGGGGTTGTAGTTTGGATTTAAATTTTCTTTTAATCTAATTGATCTCAAAATGGTTTGTTTTATTGAATGAATTTTTCATTTCTTGTATCATGAGTCACTTAACGATTGATAAAATAACAAGTAAAAGAAGAAAAAAGAATTATTTTAGGCTTGGACTATACTGACCAATTAAATATGGAACAAATATTAGGAAAATCTCATGTAGTCTGGACTCTTGAGAACCAATGGTCCAAATGAAGTTCTAATTAATTTTCTAACTAAACTAGACCAAAACCAAAAAAATTAACAATTTATATGATACACAAAATCATATTACGAAAAATTAGGAAAGCTATCATGATGGGCTGAAACTTGGATGATAGCTTTAAATTACTTTTTCGACGATAGCTTTAAATTCCTTTTACCTAATCTTTCATATTATTTCAGTGTTGTTTGAATCATTGTTTCCAAATATTTAAACACTGATTTTGTTGACTTTCAATAGAAAGCACGAAACTTAAAAGAGAAATAATATGAAAATTGATAATAAGTTATAATTAAATAAAGATTAAAATAAAACATAAGTAGATAAAAGGAGCCTTGGAAAGAAACAAAGCATGACTTAATGCTATGTTTGAATTGACGTAAGGTTTATAATGGGATAAAATATAAATAAATATAATATTAAAAATTTGTTGTTTGGGAGAGATAGAAAGATTTATAATGTATTATAGTGAAAAATAGTTTATCATTTTACATTTCATTCTAAACTCTTCAAATTAAAGGTTTCTCATTTTTACTATTTTGAATGAAATTGAATGTAATATGAAACTCTCCTCTTCTATTACATTTTATTTCATTTTATTGTAAACATTCTCTTAAATAATAAAATAATATTATATTTCATTAATAAACCTTCAACTAAATATAACTTAAATGAGGTTTAAGACAGGAGAAATATGTTGCGGGTTGAAGAAAGGCAAGCAGAGAACTGGGCACTGATTTCCTACCATAAGATGCTCTGTTCCCCGATCTAAAACAAGCATCACCTAAGAGGATATAGCTCACAAGGGCGATAGCTTACGTCCCTGGTCCTTTTAGCTAGAGACGTTTTTGTTAAATGGTATTTCTCGTCCCGGGGTATTCCTTAATTTTATTGATGCCCGGCAGACAGTGCCGGCCCTGGGCAGGGACTAGCAGGGCACCTGTCTAGAGCATCTGTCCAGGGCCCCTCTTCAACAGCCCCTCTCATGTGAAGTTGCTATATTCTCGTTAAAGTCATAATTCATCACTATGACTTTAATATTATTAACGTTAAAGAATTAAAGTCATTTAATGACTTTAACTTTAACATTATAAGTTAATGTTGTATTTTTTTTAATGTAAAGGTAACTTTGTAGTCTCATGCTTATAAATTATTTTGAAATATTTAAGTATACCCTTATTTTATAATTTCTTTATTTTCATCAATCAAAAATTAGCAGCAAAAAATTTAGCGATTTTGTCTTCTAAATTTCGAGTATAATTTAAAGGTAAAATTTCTGATTTTTTAATATATTTTTACTCTTTGTTTTTATTTTTAATATTAGATATTAAATTTTGTTATTTTTTTGTCCATGTATCACAGATATAATATCATTTATATATCTTTGTGATATATTGTGAAGCTGTTGGAGTTTGGTTGTGGCTGCATACTTCTTCCAGTTCTATACAGGTGCTTTTATTCTTTTTATAGTCTAACTGTGTTATAATTAGTTTATATTATGTTGCCTAAAAAGCATTTGTCTAGAAGTGAAAAAAGGAATTAAAAAAAAAGTAACACAATTGATATAGTCCAAAAAAGGAGCAATAAATAAATTTATTAAAAGAGTAGGCTCCTCTAATGAGAGTTTCGAGGAATTAGGTGAAGGTGATGAATATAGAGCCTACATTTCCAACTAAATGTTGTGTTATTAGGAAACGACAATTTGATGAAATTAACCATAATGAAAAAATACAATTAGCTGAGGATTCTTTCAGGGTTAATTATTTTCTAGTTGTTGTGAATATGGCAATTACTTCATTAAAGAATAGATTTGAACAATTAATGACACTTGATAATATGTTTGGACTTTTATTTGATTCAAAGAAGTTGAAGTCATTAGATGATAACGAATTAAGAGAATGTTGTACTAATTTTACGACGACTTTTTCTCATAATAATGTGTCTAATGTAGATTTAGATGATCTTTTTCTGAATTAAAAGTATTACAAATGACTTTGCCAGATGAGTTAATGCTATCAGTTGAAATATTAGAATTTGTTCAAACTGCAGATTGTTATCCAAATGTTTTAATTGTTTATCGAATTCTATTGACTATATCTGTAACTGTAGCATCAGTTGAGAAAAGTTTTTCAAAATTAAAATTATTGAAAACCTATCTGTGTATTTGTTAGTGTTATGATCATTTAATATTTAGTTGATTATGTAAAATTATAAATTAAATCATTTATGTTTCATACAAATATATAAACTTAAATATAGTGTTAATTTATTGGGGCTCTTTTTTTAAATTTTATCCAGGGTCTATAAAACTATAAGAACGGCCTTGCCGGCAGACCAGGGTAGTTTTCTTTAATGCTCATCTTCACGACGTCTTCTACACCTGAATCCCCATTTTAGGAAGAGCAAGCATGAATCATGACATAAGAAACAACAACCCTAAGATTTCTCAACTCTGGCGAGGCATATATGACGGACTTTTGCTATAGAAAGATAGTTGTGGCAGTGGACGCATGGAAAACGAACATCAATGTTTAATAATTAAAAATATATAAAATTAATATTAATTTTTAAATTATTTATTTTAAAGTGAAATTTTTATTAATACTTTATTAATAAATATTATTTAAATTTAAATAAAAATATTCTATTTTATTTTTATTTAATTTATAATTATTAATAATTATTTTATTTTTATTTTTATTTTAAAATTAAAAATTAAAAATTAAAAATTCACAATAACTATAAAAGTTGAAATAAATAAAATAACTAATTAAAAAATTTTGAAAAAAGAAGAAGAAGGAGAGGCAGAAAAGAGGGAGGGTTTAAAATTTTGCAAAAAAGCCTTCCTATTTTTTAAATTTTAGTATCAACCAATTTTTGGTTGATTTTTTTTAATACCAACCAATAACGACCAATGTCATCCAAAATTAGTCGATACTGACCATCATTTAAATCCGATGCAACTAATCTTCCGTTTTATACCAATTTTAGTCTAATATAATACTTACCGGTCGATACTAGCCGATACAAAACGATATCATATTCCCAATTAACATTCACATTTCGCATTTATGGATGATTGTAAATCCCTTGGGGATTTTGACACGATATCCACCTACCAACATCATGATTTTTTATCCCTCCATTTTCACAAAGATTAATCATATCTTTGGATGCATACTGCCTTTCTCTGAAATGATTGTCACTATCGTCAAAGTTGTAACTATCAGTCACAAACGTCGTTTTCTAGGGTCGGACTAAATGTAGATTGTTTGCTCATTCTTTCCTCGAATCTTATATTATGTCAAACACAAGCAAGTAGTAGTATATCTCATACTCTGATACAGGATATTGTTCAGAAATAAAGTGTATGCAACATTTATATAAGTTGTATGAAAAACTTAACAAATAAATAATAACAAGATTTTTCCATTCAAAAAATAATAATAACAAGATTTTTAACGAGATTTGGCTAATGAATTTGTCTATATCTTTAAAAGTCCAGATCGAATGTTTATTTATTAATTAATCAAAATTCTATTTGAAAATTTTAGATTTTCTTTATATGCAAACTAGGTTTACACAATTTTAGTTAATTATGAACTCCAACCGATATAATTTAACACAATTTGCTCCCTTTGTCAAAATTCAATCTTACTTAAATATGAGTTAGTAAATCACAAAATCATTCTAGATTTTGTATTTCACCAAAAAAAAACATATTTTTTCAAATAAGGCTGTATATGTCACAGACACTATATAGAACACAATTGTAGATCTTACTATTTCTCCTCAAACGTGGACGAGATCAGTCATGTTTATGTCCCCAAACAGTGGATCATTCTACTTCTTCACATATTCAGATACAATTTGTGACACAACCGTGTCTCAAGTCATATATTTATAGAAATACTTCTACTACACTAACACATCTGTGTCTTCAATTAATGTCTTCAGCCTGATTTCTAAAATTGAATATCCTTGGCTATAACCATATCTCAAGTCATGTTCACCTAAAGACTTCTAAATATATATATGTTATTCCTAAAACATTCTAAGATTGTAACTAATGTCTATGAATCATACATAATAATCTCCATTTTGGTGAGTATATTCTATATAGGTCAGGTTGTAACTATGTCTAACACCCATAGATATCAATCACCAAGTTAAGCTTGAACTTATACACATCGACTTTATCAACATATCAATTGTATTCTCTAAAATGTAAATATTTTCTAATAAGATCTAAACATATGCAATTAATTCCTTGATTTTATGAAACCTCACATCCTTCACCATTGCATCCACCCATCTATCTTTCTCCTAACTTTCCCTAATCTTTTAAAAAATAGTTGGATCCTCTTCATTGACAATAAGAGGATATGTGACTAAGTCTTCCCAACCGTATCTCCTTGGCAATTTGATGATATGTTTCGCTCTATCCTTAGCTATACCATACTAATGCTCTTTTATGATATTGTTCTATCTCCTAAACTAGAATTTTCAACTCCTTTAGCGTATGTTCCAAGTTGTTCTAGTTTTATTTATACTACCTTTGAACTAGTACTACTATCTACTAACCTTGATATGTTCTTTTCATATGTTTGCCTAAAAAAATGTTGCTTCTCAAATATTGCTTCCTTAAAATTTTACTAAACATTTTATTGAGTGCATGAAACTTGTAAGAATCTAACTTCTAATGCTTATCACCCTTCAATAAGCTCCCTTTATAAATTTAAGTCATCTCTTGCTCACTAAGATAACTTATTTACATGTGCTATAATGCAATACTATCTTCCTTTAACTTCATTACTACAACTTCTCTACAAATTAATAATTATGCTCCATATGAATCTATAGATATTTTTCACTGATTTTAGCTCTTTTGTTATAATCGTCACACCATTTACCATCATAATATTATCTTTACCAGTCTTATAGCCAAAATCGTTTGTATGTATAGTTTCCAAAGACATCAAATTCTTTCTCAAATCTGATACGTGTTGAACACCACTTAACGTCTTAACCATACTATCAAACATATTAATCTTGACTTTACACATTTTGATGATTTTGTGTAAACTTTATCATCCATAACTGAATATTCCCAAAGTTGTATTATCTATATAATACAAACTAATCTTTATTTGTTGTCATATGATGGAGCATCCTATATCAAGAATCTATGAGTTGTAAAGTTAACTGGTTAAAATGTAAAACATATCTCTATCACTACAATCTATCACTACAATCAGAGTCCTTGTTCTACACTATAGTAGCAGATCTTGATGAATTATTAGTTTTTGTTTTGTACCTTTGATCCTTCTTAGTTGGATAATCTCTCTTGATATATCCAATTTACTTGCACTTATAGCATCGAATTATCTTTCCAATTTTGGATTTAGATCTAGGACCTTATTTAGATGAGACATCTTTCCCCTACTTTCTTCCATAATCCTAAATTTCCCTCATGTACATTCCTTTAACTTTATAATTTCATCGATTTTGAGTCTCTGTTGGTTATAAGTCAATAGTTCAACGGTAATGTCCTTCGCACCAATTGTCTCCTTACTTATATGAGCATGGTCACCAAATACTCATAAGAAGAAGGTAAAGAACAAAGTAGAATCATTATATTATTTTTTCTATAATAATCACCTAGAGCCTTAGCAAACCACTAAATATTTGATTAAACATATTAATATATCATTTTAGATCCATTTCACCTACTTCTTCATTCTATATAGTGTCTACTTCATATGTAATTTATTTATAAGAGACTTTTGACAGTTATCGACTCTCTAACTTATTCCATACATTTACAAGGGATATAATTTTCATGTTATGGTATATGACCTCATCTCTTAAATGTAATTAAATGGTTCTCATTGCTCATGCATATAACAACTCTTAGTCAAGTTCATTCATGTCTTCTAACTTATTTTCCGACAACCTTTTTAGCAAGCCTTGTTAGGCCAATAAATCCTTCAATCTTCATAACCATAATTTGAAATTTCTAATTTTATTTGAACTTTTCTTCCTCAAATCTTGAAAATAAAGTCATTATTGCCTCGATGATTCTCTATTACCACTTTTTGAGAAATAAGGTTTATGTATTAAGAATATAAGTTTTATGACAGGAAAAAATAAGCAAACAAACAAGAAGAATATTTTTTAACTAGGTTCAGCCAATTAAATGCATCTATATCCTTGATGGTTCAAAGCGACTAATTGTCTATTGATTAATTAAAATTCCACTTGAAGATTACAAATTTTCTTTATATATCGACTAGGTTTAAATAATTATTATTAATCACAAGTGCTAGCTATTATAGTCCAACACAACTTGCCCCCTTTACCACCTAAGCATGAATCTAATAAGCCAAAAAATCTTTTTAGAGTTTGTAATTCATCAAAATCATATTTATAGACAAGGTAGTCTATCATAAACATGCCCTAAGATATGACCGTTTCCTAAGACATGGATCTCATTATTTCTCTTCAAGCATGACAAAATGGGACTAAGTCATGCTTATGTCCTCAAATCATAAATCCTCCTACTTCTTTGTGTGCTTGGATATGATCATGTCCTATATCATGTCGTCCATGAAAATAACTCCACCATACCAATATGGCCTTATCTTTATCCTATGTCTTTACCTTTGATTTTTATAAATGAACATGTCTTAGGCCATGCTCATGTCCCAGGCCATATTAACCTAAAGAGTTTTAAGGAAATTTCGCATTCTTCCTAAAACACTCTATGATTATATAGAGTGTATATGAGCTAAAATCATCCATATAGCATTATTATTCATTATCTCATGATAAGCATTCAAAGAAAAAACTTTAAAATATCTCATATTCATGTAATCTTTCTCAACTTAGGATGTGATATTTTATTGCCAATGAAGGGAGGAGGGAGAGAGAAGAAGTAAATGGTAAAGTTAAAGAGCATAAATCATAAACCAACTAAGTTATATTGAACCAGGACTATATAGAGATAAAAAGAGTTTAGATACTTAATAACTATGAGGAAAAGCTAAAGAGCTTATAGGGCATTTTTAACTTAAGTATAGTAGAAATCAACTATTCACTATCGTATAGGAGAATTTGACTGAGAAAATGAAACTCCCTCTTTTAGAAAAAATCTTAGACTTCGTGTTTATAGTCTAAGAAAAATTCTTAGACTCCTATCGTATAGGAGTATTCTTTTTCATTCTTGCTTTCTTTTCTTTTCTAATTATTACCAACTCCTACTTATCCTCTCCCTCTGTTGTTTTATTTCTCATTTATCCTTAAATTTCTCTCTCTTCCATCTAGTCTCATCATGTCCTTTTTTGTTAATTTCTTTAGTTTGGTTTTTCTCTTCACTCTATTTTTCTCATTATTGTCTTTTCATACTTCCTTCTTTTATGTTTTAATTTATTGTTTTTGTTACAAAAGTCACTTTGTTTTACTTATTTCCAAGTTAGACTTTTCAACTTACAAATTGGTCCTTAAGCAATTTCCTTTTTTGGTATTTCATTCCAAAATTACGTAATCTCTATATTTAAACTTAAATTTTAGTTATAGTTTTAATTGACCCAAAATTCCCAAAATATAAACAAAGCTTAAGAAATTAAACCATTTTATGACAAAAATAAAACTGATTGAAACGAAACTTAAATAAAAGATTAAGTCATGAAACTAATATAATTAAAACAATGCAAGTGATATAATTAAAACAATGCAAGTGATGAAAATTAATAAAATATGAAACTAAAACTAAAAGCACATATTTTATTTTATTAAATTTTAACAAAAGTTATATAATAAAATAAAATGGGAAAAATTAAGCATCTAGATGCTCGTTATTTTTTATTGGTCATCATTACTAACTCCTTATTTATCGAGATAAATCTACATAAGCTTATGTGTGTTGATCATAACAAGAAAGATACTTCCAAGAAAAAGAAAGAGGTAAGGGCAACAAGAGGCTTTAAAAGATCTACGTGCTACTTAAGTTGGCTTTATTGAAAAGATGGATGTTGATGAGGAATTGACAAAAACTTACACACTTTTATGGATTTTTATCAAGCCATCAACTTCCAATGGTGTAGCAAACAAAAATAAAGATAAAAAGATTGACTTTAAGGTCTTTATCCCCAAGTGGGACATTAAACCTAAGGATTCAGCTTTTGAGAAAGTCATAGTCAACATATAGATGTGTCGAAGCTTAGTTATGCTCAAGACTAGAAGACCGCGAAAAGGAAATATTTGGCTTTGCGTTTGGTTACTGTCTTCAATAGGCAGAGATGGAACGAGACGAAAATTTGAAGACGGAACAAAACAAAAATTGGAGACAGTGAAATGTTTGGTTGCGATGGACAGAACAGAAAAAATTGTCTCCGTCTCGAGGACAGAAATGTGTTTAATTGCAGTGGATAAAACAAAAAACAGTATTAATGATGAAGATGCCCCTACAGTATAATATGATTGGAAATATGTAATTCGTTGATTATTTTAAAATGAATGATTTGTATTAATAAAAAAATTAACAAATAATAATAATAACAATAACAATAAGAAATTAATTTCAGATAATAATAATAATAATAATAATAATAATAATAATAATAATAATAATAATAATGATAGAAGAAGAAGAGGAAGGAAATTAATAATAATAAGGAATTTAATAATCACAATAATAATAAGAAAATTAATTATGAATAATAATGATAATAAATATAATAATAAGAAAATTAATTTTGTATAATAATAATAATAATAATAATAATAATAATAACAATAATAATAATAATAATAAGTACAAAATGTATAATACTAACAACAATAGCAATTATTATTACAAAATTAATAATAATAATAATAATAATAATAATAATAAGATAATTAATTTCATATAATATAATTAATAATAATAATAGGTACAAAATTTGTAATAATAATAATAATAATAATAATAATAATAATAATAAGATAATTAATTTTTATAATAAAATTAATAAAATAATAATAATCAAAATAATAATAATAATAATATTTATAACAATAATTATTAATAATAATAATAATAACAATAAATAATAATAATAATATTATTATTATTGTTATTAATGATGATGATGATGATGATAAGATAATTAATTTAGCATAATAAAATTAATAATAATAATAACAACAATAATAACAACAACAACAACAATAATAAGTTTAAAATTTATAATTATAATAATAACAATAAATAATAATGATGATGATGATGATGATGATGATGATGATGATAAAATTAATAATAATAATAATAATAATAAGTTTAAAATTTATAATAATAATAACAATAATTAATAATAATAATAATAATAATAAGATAATTAATTTCTTATAATAAAATTAATAATAATAATAATAATAAGTTTAAAATTTATAATAATAATACCAATAATTAATAATAATAATAATAAGATAATTAATTTCAGTATAATAAAATTAATAATAATAATAATAAGAAGTTTAAATTTTATAATAATAATAAATAATAATAATAAAATAACTAATAATAATAATAATAACAACAACAACAATAATAATAATAATAAGTTTAAAATTTATAATAAATAATAATAATAAGTTTAAAATTTATAATAATAATAATAATAATAATAATAAATAATAATAAATAATAACAATAATTAATAATAACAATAACAATAATAATAATAATAATAAGTTTAAAATTTATAATAATAATAATAATAATAATAATAATAATAATAATAATAATAATAATAATGATAATGATGATGATGAGTTTAATAATATAATTAAGAATAAAAAATTGCTTATGTGAGAAGAGGGGTATTTCTAACATTTTTTTATGTGTTTTCTTTTTGTCCTTAGGACAAGAATTCTTGTACTACAGTCTTGGAAGGAACAAAATTTTTTTGTCTTTGTTCTCTAAAGATGGAACAAAAATGGGTGAGGCAGCAAGCAAATACTACAGAGTACAGAACTTTTGTGTCCTTGTCAGTCGTCTTCATCCCTAAAGATGCTAACCAAACCAAACACTGCGTAGATGTGTTACGTAGGTAGATCTATGTCAACATCATAAAGGTAATAGATTTTTCCTCCTTTATCTTGTTATATGTGCAGACTTGTCAAGATAGAGTATTCATAATTATTAAACTAATTGAAGTTCTAACACATGATTTGATGATACCAAAACATGATAGTAGTGATGTTTTTATCCTTGGTGATATTAGTAAAGCTTTAAGAAAATTCAAGTGAAGAACTAAGAACAAGGAGAAATCAAGCATATCAAAATGTAAGGAAATAATTTTAATCATTCTTATAATCTTATCTTGGACATTTCAATAAAGTACGGACTTAAATCATTATATAATCATTACCACTCAAGGCATCTTGTACATATTTTCTCATTGTTAAAAGGAAATTTAGGAAGGATTTAATGAAACCTTGTTGAAGCATCAAAATGCTTCTAGAGAACTTTTGAAATAGTATTTGACCAAGTTTATGTCACAAGAATGTATTTTGATCTTTGAGAGAACTTGAAAAGTTTTTAAAAACGTATCATAAGAAAGTTTAGTCAATCAATATGGTGATTTGTGTGACCAACGTTAGAGTTTTGAATAAATTGGTCGATCGATATAGTAGCATAGTCAATTGGAAACATGTATCGAGAGTTTGTGACTAATATATTGGTCAAAAAACACTAGAGTAATAGACTAATATTGTTGTTACTAATTATTGTAATTGTTACTTTTTGTTTCTAAAGACTATTTTTGGTTGTTTAGAGTATAAATAGAATAAAATGAGTTATAAAAGTGATTTTAGGTATACTAAAGAAATGTTCAGAAGCTTGAGAAGTTAGGAGCACTTAATATGCATTATATAACACATATTAAACCTCTGTTCATTGGTGTTCACAAGAAAAGGAGTTTTTCTATTTGTATAATTGTTGCAATTAAGAAAATTGCTTGCATACGCTTTATGAGAACTTCTCTTAACCTTGAATAAGATTTATAGAGAGTTACTCTTCACCTTGATAAAACAAAACATTTGTGAAAAATTTTGTTCACTTTTAGCAAATAAAAAGATATTATATGAATGACTCTCGTAATTTATTGAAGGAAGAAGATGATGAATGTTCAAGTGAAGTTGGGATAGTAGACGGAGGCCAAGGCTTATTTGCCTAAACCTTTATATGTTAGTTTTATATCTCTTTTTTACTCTCTTTTATTTTTGTTTTGTAATTTTTTACATTAATTTGTTATAACCATTCATTAGAATAAACAATTTATTTCTTTAATTTAGAAATAAGATTAAAAAATGAACACACAATTCACTCTCATCTCTTATGTCATCAAAACTAATAATAAAGTAAGTTCCAATGACCATGAAGATCTACAATGAGAAGTCTAAAAGAGATTCATATAAATTAAGGAGAGATGGTCATCATATAATAAGATCATAAGAAAGCTTAAACAAACAGTAAAATCCTGCAATAAAATATTAAAAACTTTTGATGAAAAGGTTTGCAGTCTGATTGCAGATTATATATCTTATGGAAAAGAAAACAAGATATAAGACCCTATTTGTGTTTTTAGCATTCTTGTATTTAATGATGTTTTTTTAATTTAAGAAATGTTGCTTTTTGAATTGTTCTTAGTGTATTTATATTTGTTCATAATTTTGAATGTTTAGAAGAAAAATAAAGTGAAATTTTCAACAAAAGCGTAAGAGAGTGTCACACTAAAATGCGATATATATTAAAATAATATCGAACGTTCTCCTTTTACAAGGATCAATGTAAAGTACCACCATTCGTGTTCGGGTGATAGAAATGGATCAGGCTTCTTGACGCTCCCTACCTGAGCTTTAGCTCGATCAAATTTGAGCGACTTGAAGTCTAATTGAATATTATTAAATATTTTTAAACAATTAAAAAGACATTGTTTTTATTTAAAATTTTAGACTTGGATAGAGTTTGAGAGCCCAAAATTTTCAAAAATAAATTCAAACATAGCACAAGCCTTACCGTTCTTACTTGTTACTCCCTGGAACTTTGAACTTAACTTTGCTCTAGCCATGAAGAACAGTGCAAATAGCTACTTAGAGGACTCCTGCACCATACGTTGATTCAGAATTCCAGAGTAATTGTTCTTTGAATTATAGTGTATCATCTTGCTTCAAAATGCCTCGTACTTCTTCTAAAAGTACGTAGTCGTTTTCTGGTCAATTTAATTAATATGACGACGCAATTTTGGCTTCTCATAGAGATGACCTATTAGGTGAGGGTGTAGCCCTGAAGGGTGATGTAGAGGGCACATGGGTATAATCCGTGACTGATACTGTAAGGATCCTTGCTTTCAACAAAGACACCAAAAACAGGAGAGTATTAAGTGACCATATTTAAGCACATCACATGCACTGTGGGTTCTAGCGGCTCTAGTTGCTTGATTTGGCCCTTAAGCCTAGTGATCTATCAGGATCTGGCTTGAAGTGTCCAAAATCATTGCTTTTATGGGCAATGGAAATGAGAGGCATTAGGCAACTTGATCTTTGTCTAGGCATGACGCATTATGGACAGTTCATCATAACCAAATATCAAGCATCTTTCATGTGGGGTGGATCCCATTAATGTCTAATCATGAGAATTCAGCGTTTTTATAGAATGAGAGTGCAAATTTTGTGAAGGAAACAGCAGCCACGTGGTCTAGTGATCGGCATGTTATGGTAGGTCTGGCATTCAGGGAACCCATTAGTAGCCCAACGGGCTTGTGCTGTTCATCATTCTGGACTCCTTTTAAATGGTCTGATGTATTTGTTTTCGTTCTGTTCTTTCATTTACAAGCTCTTGTGGGTGTTGTTTTAAGGGATTTTCCTGTTTCTATTAGTGTATCCATTAGCTCTCCGTATACAAATAAATTCACTCAACTATCTCATTTCGTATAGTTTGCCAACCGGTGAAGAGTTACAAGACAAGAGCGGAGAGATTGGCAAATGCCAAATTTCCTGTCGTAAGAGTCAATCAAGCCCCATGTTACTTGATCTCACTCCTGGTTTTTGTTGCCTATATAATTAAACAGATATTTTCTCGTATTCAAAATAAGTGTCGTTTTAGAGAGATGTATATTTATTAAAAAAGTTAGTGAAATGTTTGATATACCCTTAGTAATTGCATGTTGAATTGCCTTGAAAATGTAATATGTATAATTAGGATGTGAGAGAAATTAAAGAATAATTTTGAAAATAAAATTATAAATGTGTGGTTCTGCCGGATTCAGGCTGAACGGTGCGTTGCCGTTTGGATCCATGAGTTGGCAACCTTCTGCGTTGTTCCTCGACGTGAATATACCTGCAAAACAAGGAAGGCTCGTCAGGGGTTATGTCTCGATTAGCCCCTCCGACGCTCAAGTGAGTTTTCTGGTGAAGGTGGGACCGATGAATGTAGAGAAAATAAATTAGGTTATGATCTCGTACCTCGATTATGGGAGAATAATACCTTTTATATAGTTTTACAGTTAGGTTTAGGTCTTTACGTGTTTGCATGGGAGACTCTTTTCAACCGATGGGTCGAAAGGGGGCATGGCCTTTAGGCGCAGGACTGATCTTCGATGATTGGACCGATCGGCCCATGGGTCGTCTTGACCGGATCCGGGCCCAGCACGGTCGACCCGACCATAAGCCCCCCTACTCCTCGAGTCTGAGCGAAGAGAAGGGTCGGAGGAGTATCTGAGGTTTTATAGCTCGGTCGTAGGACGACTTCGGGGTTGGGACGATCGGTTGAGCCTTGAGACATAGCTCGTCTGTTGGTCGACTAAATGGAATGATCGATCGATTGAGGCAATCTTTATATAGCCCGACCATGGGACTACCGGTAGTTTTAATTGGTCGGTGTCGACTAGTTGTCTCCATTAAGCGGTAGCGTGAAGGCATTTGAGGCATTTATTATTTGTGGCGCGCGCCGTCTCGATGCCTTTCGAGAATCAAACGTATCGTCTTTATAGCCGTTACCGGTATCCCAAGACGTCCTTTCAATCGGTCGCGCCGTCCGGATTTTGATTAACCTTAATTTGTCTCCGTCCGGATCGTGCGCGTGTCCAAGAGTAGCTCGGATTCTCTCACGTGTCGAGCTTTGGTTGGATCTAATTCGAGAGTTTTCCTATAAATGTTTGGAGTAGGCGGACGATTTGCTTTTCTTCGCACTCATTTCGTTCTTCTTTGTCTTCTTGCTTTCCTCTGTTTTTCCCTATTCTCATTCTCGGAAGTTGTCTTGGCGTCGCTCAAATTTCCGATTCCCTACCATTAAATAGGTCGTCCCTTCCTTCATTCTCCTCTTCTAAATTCCTCTTGAAAGCATGTCATCTAGCGGTTCTCGGTGGGGTTTCTCAAGTGATTACATTGACGGAGGTCATCGGAGGTTATGGTGAGGTGACGGCGGTGTCGAGGTTAAGGTATGTTGAAGAGATTACAACAAGGAGCGGAAGACGGGCTAATAGTAAAGGAGTTGCCAGGTAAATCCAAGATGTCTGCAAGGAGTTCGTCGGTCGATCCTTAGAACAGTATCTCTTGGGATGGGAGCCTAGGTTGGCTTCGAGAATGAGGAGTCGGCAGCAGCGAGATGGGTAGATTGCCGTCTCTGAGTATTTCTTTTTCGGTCGGAGGCTTGAGATTACCGTGCGTCTCGATCGTTATCTGAAGTGTCGCTAACTATCAATTGAGGTCGAGTCGATCCTCCGAATGGGTGGCGTTTCATTAATGGACTTGTCTTGTTGTGCCACCAATTGGTTGTCCGCTCGGTTAACATCTTCGCCCACTTCGATGATGAGCCGAGTCCGAGTTACGGGGTGGCATCCTTCCTAATGTATAAGGATGCCGGTATCGCTTAGCCGGACGTCTGGTAAAATTTCCGGCTGGAGAACAAAATACTTCTTCGTGAAGCCTCCGGGGGCTTCTTCCGAGTCCCAGCCGTGGAAGTATCCCCAAGCCGAGCGATGGAATGACTCATCGAGTCTACTCCTTTTCAGGGAGGAGCGGGAGGTAGTTAACCGTATAAAGGAGCTTGGCCAGTATAACTTCGCTCGGCTCATCTCGGGGTATGGCGGGGGGGCCTCGGCCAACTCTCTACTGATTGACCCCCTGCCGCGAGTTGGCGGGCTAGGAGAGGGAACTGCCCCTCTGGTTGACCCCTCATGATTGATTTATCTTCTTTATTCGTAGGTTTTGGTTCGGTTTCTAACCTGTTTCCTTTGTTTGTGCAGCTATGGTCAAAGTTAATAATTTTCCCGGCCCCTCCAAGTCCGCCAAGGGTAAACGTAAGGTTGTCGGTTCCTTGGGGGCTAGAGGACAGGCGGAGAGGGGAGAGGCTAGTTCGCGGGTTGCTCGACCCATTGTTTCCGGGCAGCGTGATGTTCCTCCTACCGTCCCCGAACCATTGGCGGCGCCTGCTATAGTCGTCTCGCCTGGTCCGAGCATGGTTGTGATCGAGGAAGAGGAGGAGGTTGAACGACCTCTTAAAATGAGGAGAGGGGCCCGGGTAACTGACCGGCCTTCCCCTGTGGATGACCGATCTCCCAGTTCCCCCGTAGCCGACCGATCTCCTTGCTCTTTGGTGGCTGCTTGTCCTTGATGGTCGACCAATCTCCCGTCCTTGGGCCAACTCGAGGAAAAGGGAAGCGGGTGGCGTCGGGCGTGGAGTCTCGATCAGTCGCCGGGGACTCCTCAACTAATGACGTCGGCGTTGTCCGTCATATCATGGAAACGATTACTCCTCCCGTGGACATGGAGAAATTTGACCAGAAGAGCAATAAGGATATGGGGTCTCTACTCTTGCGTACTTGCCTGAGGAGCTCAATGATGTCGTTCGGCGGTGCGGCGTTTGGATGTTACGGACCGTGAGATTCAGGACCTTCAAGCGGATCTGAGGCTCAAGAACGAGCTTTGAAGGTAGAAGAGAGAGACCTTCAAAGCTCGAAATTCTTCTTTAGAGGAGAGAAGAAGATTCGGAGGAGGCGGCAAGTATTTTGAAGGCCCAAGTTGACACGGGGGAGATGAGCGCCATGCGAGCTCATTTCACAAGGAGGAGGTCGAAAGGGTAAAGGCGATGGCAGCGAGGAGCAAGTTATCCGAGGAGTATCACGATGTTCATGGGCGTGGGAGTCGGAGAGGTGCTCAAGGAGAAATCTCTCGAGACCATGCCCAAACCGAGGATATGTTAAGGAGGTGCAAGCCTTCGTGAAGGAACAAAGGATTGAGGCGATCTGCGATGGCGGGCGGTTCTTGCGGACGAGTGCTTGGAGTACTCCTGCGACCGCCCTCGTGATCTGAAGAATTGTTATAAGGCTGCGTTCTGAGGGTGGACGGTCCTTCGTTCGAGAAGTTTGTCGAGCCGTTGCTTCCTACCGCTCTTGGCCTTTCTCTGGAGGAAGTGACGGAGAGAGCTATGGAAGACCGGGCCCATCCGAATGAAGATCTGGACCTTAGCTCGGTAGGAGGACGAGCTTCCTCATGATGATACTTCTGTCCCCGCTTCGACTTTTCCGCCTGATTCCGGGGCTTCTCCTGTGTATTCCCCCGGGTATTCTCCCTCTACGGAGTTTTGAAGCCCACCTGGTCGGGCTTGTGACCAGGGCCACTTTTTATCAATACAATCTTTACCTTTGCTTTATTTCTTTCTGATGTCTCTTTCCGTATTCATACTCTTTATTTTCAATGTATGTTGAGTTATGATGAAATTGACCCAGGGATCTCATTCTGGCGACCCGACCGACCGTAGTCGGTCTATGGAGAATGCCGAGCAATAATGATGGCGAGGACCGGGGATCTCATCTGGCGACCACCAACCGTAGTCGATCTGTGGAGAATGCCGAGCAATGACGATGGCGAGGACCCAGGGATCTCGTCCTGGCGACCCGACCGGCCGTGGTCGGTCTATGGAGAATCTTAGAGCAATGGCGATGGCGAGGACCGAGGATCTTGTCTGGCGACCCGACCGACCGTAGTCGGTCTATGGAGAATGCCGAGCAATGGCGATGGCAAGGGACCCAGGGATCTCGTCTGGCGACCCGACCGACCGTAGTCGGTCTATGGAGAATGCCGAGCAATAATGATGGCGAGGGACCCAGGGATCTCATCCTGGCGACCCGACCAACCGTAGTCGATCTGTGGAGAATGCCGAGCAATGGCGATGGCGAGGGACCCAGGGATCTCGTCCTGGCGACTGACCGACCGTAGTCGATCTATGGAGAATGCTTAGAGCAATGGCGATGGCGAGGACGAGGATCTTGTCTGGCGACCCGATCGACCGTGGTCGGTCTATGGAGAATCTTAGCAATGGCGATGGCGAGGACGAGGATCTCGCCTGGCGACCCGACCGACCGTAGTCGGTCTATGGAGAATACTGAGCAATGGCGATGGCGAGGGACCCAGGGATCTCGTCCTGGCGACCCGACCGACCGTAGTCGATCTATGGAGAATACCGAGCAATAGCGATGGCGAGGGACCCAGGGATCTCGTCCTGGCGACCCGACCGACCGTAGTCGGTCTATGGAGAATGCCGAGCAATGGCGATGGTTGATTGAATTTTTATTCTTTGTCACGAATAATGGAGCTTTTCATTGCCGAGAAATCTTAAAATCGCTTTATTGATGATAATAAAGGCATGGGCCGTTAAAAAACCTGTCTGGCTGGGACAGGAAAAAGGTTCCCACGCGTTGCATACAAAAATGGTAATAAGGAAAGATTAACTAAAATAAAACTTATCTATTGGTAGAAGGCCTTCAAATTCTGTGAGTTCCAAGGCCTCGGTAGAATCTTCCCTTTCTCATCGCTGAGGATGTAATAACCATGCCCGACTTGCTTAATCACTCGATAGGGTCCTTCCCACGTCTGCCCGAGCTTTCCTGGATGCTTTCCAGCCGCCTCGGCTTTTCGTAGGACGTACCCACCTACCTTTACATCGCTCGGATTGACCCTTCTGTTATAGAACTTGGTCGCCTTTTGCCTGATGGCTTCTAAGCGAGCGGCTGCCCTTTCTCTATCCTCGCTAAGGAGAACGAGCTCTGCTCTGCGGGCTTCATCATTCCGCTCTTCTTCATAGCCCGACACCCTCTGATTGTGCAATGCCGCTTCTACTGGAACCAGGGCTTCTGCCCCAAAGGTCATCCTGAACGAGGTCTCCCCTGTGGCTCCGTTCGGTGTGGTTCTATATGCCCACAATACTTCGTCTATTTCTTCCACTCAGGTCTTTCGGCCGTCCAGGCGCTTCTTGAGGGCGCTCATTATCTTTTTGTTAGTGTTCTCCGCGAGATCGTTACTTTGGAGATGGGCTACCGAAGTCAACCGTAGCTTGATCTTTAGTCGGTCGTAGAAATCTCTAAACTTGAGGTTGTCGAGCTATGAGCCATTATGCGTAACCAACACCATAGGCATCCGGCGGCGTAGTATATTCTTCTTTATGAAACTTTCCATCTTCCCTCGGTGATTGTGGCGACAGACTCAACTTCACCCACTGGTGAAATACTCCTTTATCCTTATCGAATTTCTTTTGCCGGGACCAAGAGGAAAGGCCCCAGATATCCATTCCCCATCGAGCGAAAGGGATAGGATGGCTCACGATTTGCATTCACTCGGTTAATTTGGTGAGACAGTCTTTGTTTCTCTGGCGAGCCTCACATCGGTTGACCTTTTCTGACAATCTCTTCTCATTTTGACCAATAGTACCCTGTCGATCAATCGGTGAGCCAACATTCGCCCCTATGTGATTTCCACATCCTTCATGGACTTGACCATTGCACTTCGACTTCTTCCTTATTTAAGCATCGAAGCGTGACCGATCGTGAGACCGCTTATACAGAGCGCCGTTAACTATTGTGTACTCGACGGCCTTTATTCTTAGTTTGTTGGCTTCCGATGCATTTTCTGGTTGTTTTCCTTCTAAAAGGTACTGTGTAATTGGTTCTGTCCAACTCGACCGACCAGTATTTACATTGAGAACTTCCTCAGTTTTCTGAATGCTAGGCCGATCTAGTCGTTCGACCAGAACATTATTTATGGCATCACGGTCGGAAGCCATTTTCGAGAGCGCATCCGCTTTAGCGTTTTGAGCTCGTTCTATTCTCAACTGATTAGTCTTGTTGAAATTGCTCAACTCTGTTTACTAGCTCGGATACTTGATCATGTTGTTCCCTTGGCCTCATATTGCCGGTGACTTGGCCGACCACCACTTGGTCGTCGCTATATATCTTGGTGCTTCACCTCCATCTCCTTGGCGAGTTGGAGGTCGCTATCGAGCATCATATTACGCCTCGTTATTGGAGGCTTTGAATTCTAGTCGAAGGCGTACTCCACCTTTTCTTCCAAATGCGGGTGACCGGACTACTCCGCTCCGCATCCCTCGGCATTGGATGATCCATCAACAAACAAGCTCGAGTGAGAACCGCTCGTCCTTCGAGCTCGGTTGACTCATCTCGTGATGAAGTGCCAACACTGCGTTTAATGGTCGTGCGGGGCTTGTATTGTATTTCAACTCTCGGTTCTAGCCCATTTTATCGGCCGACCAAAGTTTGGGCTTTTGAAAACCTTTGTCGAGGGTTGGTCGGTCCATACCTCGATAGTATGACTTTGGAAGTAAGGCCTCGACTTTACGGCTGCCATTATCAAGGAGAGGCGAGCTTCTCTATGGGCGTATATCGCGTTTACGGCGGTCAACACTTTGTCGACATAGTAGGCGGTGTCTTTGCTACTTCCTTCCGATCGGATAAGTACCGCTGATCGACCCCTCTGTAACCGCCAAGTATAAGATCAAATTCTCCCCTTCTACCAACGGGCTTTGCAGAATAGGCGGGCTGGACAAGTATTGCTTTAAGTGTTGGAAAGCTTTCTCGCACTCATCCAACCATTGGAACTGGGTCATGTTCGCTTTCCTCAGGACTTTGAAAAACGGGAGGCACTTGTCTCCTAGTCTGGAGATGAACCTGCTCAGCGAAACTATCCGACCGGTCAATATCTGAACATCTTTCAGGCATTGCGGCGAAGGCATCTGTATGATGGTCTCAATCTTCTCTAGATTAGCCGATTCCCATTGGTGATCATAAACCCGAAATTTTTCTTGATGCCACCCCAAACACGCATTTTTGAGTTTAGCTTCATCGGAATTTATTCAAGGTCTGGAAGACTTCTTGGAGATCTTGTACATGCTCCGCGGACGTCTTACTTTTGACCACCATATCGTCTACATAAGCTTCCACAGTTCGGCCAATTTGTTTTTTGAAGACTTCTGTGACGAGCCGTTGATAGGTCGCCCCGGCGTTTTTCAAACCGAAAGGCATTATTTGGTAGCAATATGTGCCTTAGTCGATTATGAAGGCGGTTTTTTCTTCATCCTCCAGGCTCATTTGGATATGATGATAGCCCGAGAAAGCATCCAGGAAGCTGAGTAGTTCATGGCCCGAGGTGGAGTCTACTAATTTGGTCGATCTTAGGCGAGGGAAGTGTCTTTTGGACATGCTTTGTTCAAGTCGGTGAAATCTATGCACATTCTCCACTTGCCGTTCTTCTTTTTCACCAAAACAACATTGGCAAGCCATTCTGGATATTTGACCTCTCGGATGAACCCGGCCTCCAGCAACTTCGCTACTTCCTTCTCAATCACTTCCTGTCGCTCCTTACTGTGCCATCGCTTTTTTTGTCTGATCGGCTTGCAGTCATGTCGAATACCGAGGGAGTGCGATGCGACTGATCGAAAATTCGGGCGCTGTACCTTGGTACCCAATGGCCACTGCTTTCCACCAAACGATCTGTGATTCCTTTAACCAGTCCCTCGTAGCTCGGAACCTAGGTTTGTGAACTTAGAAGGGTTGGCTTCATCGATGCGACCCGCCACGTTTCTTCTTCGGGTTCAATCTCTCCGTCTCTTCGTCAGTTCTTACATCAAGAGAACTCGTCAACACTACCGCTCCGTCTAATGTTTTAGTCTCCGCTAAATAACATTCCCTGGCGATTCTCTGTTGACCCCTAACAATGCCTACCCCGTGAGGTGTCGGGAACTTTATAACTTGGTAGTAAGTGGAGACGACCGACCTGAGGGCATTTTGAGTAGCTTCATGGATTATTGCATTATATGCCCATTGGAACTTCGACCAGGAACTCAGCGTCCCTTTCTATCTGGCACGACTTCTGCCCAAACTTCACTTTCAAATTCACCCGGGCGAACGGGTAGGCTGACGCCCCGGTTACTCCTTTAATGGGGTCGTCTGTAGGTAATAGTCGCTCCTCGGTGTTAGAGTAGTGCCCTGAAAGCAATCGCCTTTAGCGCATTTTATACAAATTTGTGTACAGTCTTTATGTATAAATAAAGAAAGGCATATTTCATTACGTTCTTTGTTCATTATTTATGAGCGATATTGATCAATAAACAAATTAATGAAGTCCATGATATATGACATAGCATGAAGGAAATTGTGATGTGATCATACTCTTGAGATTCCTATCATGTGCAATTATGTCGGTATCTAAATTATCCTAGTCATAGGATTCTTGAGGCTGGACATCGGTAATCCGGAAAGACTAGCACATCTCAAACTCCTTGATTTGATCAGCGGTGGATCTCGAAACTATAAGTATGAGATATTTAGGGTTGAGATGTGGATGCTTACTAGAGGTAGTAAGTACATTGGATGACTGCTATGAGATCATCACGTGGATGTCCTATTCTAATGTCGTTGATAATCTCATCATAGCAATGGTGCAAGTATCCTTAGACTTGAGGTGCTCGAGGATATCTTGAATCTTGATTACGTGCTTTGACTCCATTCCTTGTTGCACTTACAGAGGTCGCTTTCATAGGGTGGTGCTTGGAGTGCGACTTAAGGTATTGAAGGTAATTGAGTAGCCAATAGAGGATTCACCACTACGTGATAGTAGAAGATGATACCCATGGCCTCTTGTCGGGGTCATTACTTGAAAGTCTCTGGCGGAACATATATGTCATGAAGAGTGTCTTGATGACATATTAAGTAATGAGTCCCAGACGAAGCGATATCACTGGACTAGATTTGACTTAGTCGATCTAGTAAGAGTTGACACTTTGCCCATACTCATAACCAAGTGGGGTATAGCATAGTGAAAGGGCGAATTGTACAGTAATTGTCTATGGAAAGGTTAGTTATATGGTTCATGATGAATACATGTTCATTCGTCAAACCAATTACTTTCAATCAATTGGGGTCGTGATGTGTTGCTAGATACCACTCATGACTTGCTCGGATTAAGTGTTAATCTAAGTGGCCAACATAACTTCAGGAACCTAATGGGTCACACGCATAAGAGTGTCTCGGAGAATTAAGAAATAGTTTTAGACGAGTTCGATATATGGAGAGCAATCGGATTAAATGGATCCTGATGAGATCGAGATATGTCCCGATGAGATCGCGACATTGATATTGCTGAAAAATGTTTCCGGTGGGTTTTTCCATACTGGGACCCGGTAGGTCGGTAGGACCGACCCTAGTGTGACTGGACCACTTCAACATTTATTTATATATATATATAATTAATTAATTAAAGAATTAATTAATATATATATATATATATATAGGCTATACATGGATGGAGGATGAAGCTTAGCTTTACTATATATATAAGGTAACGTGGAAAGGGAGAAGCTTTTTATGCTTAGTCATTGATTTTATTAAATGGCTAGAAGACAAAGAGGCAATATAAAAAGGATGAGGTGAAGTGCTCGTTGGTTTTGAGTGAAGAAGAAAGGTTTAAAGAGAAAAAGAGCTTTTCTTCTTCTAATCTTCATCGATCATCTTCATCCTTCAAGGTTCTCCTCCATCATTTTCCAAGCTCTTCAGAACAAAGGTAAGATCTAGCAGTCTTTATTTTGTTCTAGCTATTCTCGGGTCAAAGGGTTTGTCCTAGTTAGGTTCCTCGATCTCTGCGTGGATACCGTTAGAGACGGTCTTCTTTGGCCATTATGGTTTGAGTTTGTTGTATAGACACATGGATCCTGGCTTTCGGGAAGGTCTCGGAACAAAAAAAAAAATTTCCGCACCGTGGGCATGTGATGCTCACACCGGGATTTTCCTACAGTGGTATCAGAGCCACTTGTGTCGTATATAACGAAGAAACCATGACTAGGTCGGAGTTCCTTATTGCTTATGACGATGATGCATGTTAATTGAGTGAATTTCGAATTCAGTATAGAAATATATTTTTCGAAATTTTCTTGCCCAGATATATTCACAAGATGTTGTTACATATTTCTGTGGAAGCTCGGAATTTATCAATGTGATTTGATATGGTTTTGCTAATTTATTCCCTAATGTTCTGGTTGCTGTCTTTGTGCACATTCAATGAACAGGCATGCTTATAAATTCGAGAATAAATTGTATAAAAAACATTTTTCGGATTTTCTTTCACCGAAATGTCTCTAAGATGTTTATTAATGTCTATGAGAATGTAAAAATGTTTTCAAGATGATTTACTATTTATTTGAGAATTTATTGTGTGCTGATGGGAATAACTGTGTTGAGGAACACAGATTCTACATTGACTTTATTGCTGAGGTTGGATGAGTTTTTGATGGAAATAAATCCTGAAAAAATTCATGGAGCATTTTGGGAACATGTTTTAACCTCTGTAATTTTATCAGAATTTATTGAAATTTTTTCAATGAGTTTTTCAAGCAAAAGAAAAAGCTTGGCAGTTTTGAGAAAGTTGCTGGTGCTGTTTTGTTTGAAATGAAAAATTGTGTATTTCTCAATTCCAATACCTTGGATCATTTTTAATGTGATTAAAAAGGTGTTATATTGATGTTGTATGCTTTCCAAAATGAATTTCTTGAAATTGGGTTTCCAAATATTTTTCGGATGTCAAATGTGTCACATTAGCGTCTCGTTAGTGTATTTCGTTGTCTTGATTATTTTGGCAGTCACAAATTTTGTGACAGGTGCCGAAATAGTCTTGATAAAGTGTATACTACCTAGAGATACTTAGAGTGATAATTTGATATTCTTAAATTATTTGAAAATCTAAATGAATAAGAGTGTATTCATCAATTTCAAGTTTCATGTATAGTTTGATTATATATGGTAAGCATGGTATAATGAAAGTGTTTCATTGGTACATCATAATAAAGGATATTACACTTGGTATTGTGAATTTGATCTACACGGATTGAGAAATTAACCGATTAGAGAGCAGGCCAAAACCAATCGACTAGCACATGTTTGATCGTGGCACATCCATTCGATCGATTAGAACATACACCGATCAAGCTGGAAAGTGGATTCAATCGATTAGAACATGCACCGATCATTGGAAAGTGCGATAATCCATCCTAGTCATTGGGCGTGCCGATAACTTATAGTAGTCGATTAGCACGAAGTTCGGTCGGTAGCACGTGCACCGATCATTACAACAACATGCGAGAGGTGGGATAATGGATGATTTTAGGTATAGACTCAATGTGATTGATGAAATACCTAACTCATTCCATATAGTCATGGTGACTATAATCCTCTGACTTGGAAAAGAAGAAGATGAGACACGAAAACCCTCGAATCATATGAAAACTAACGCTTCCATTAATATGGGAGAACGAGTTCTTATAGAGTTGGGTTGTTGGGTAAACCCAAGCTCGCTCTATACTGGATATGTTCGAACCATGAAAATAAGATTTTCGGATTAATGGGTCGGTTTTCCCTAGAAGCGTTGATTTGTTGAGTAAACTCAAGGTCAACGTGGACAAAGGCGAAATTGGGTAGTGTACATCAGATGTACCCACATCAAGAGTTGATAACCTAATGAGTGTGCATACATCACGAGTTGATAGCACTAGTCGATAGTTGCATTTATGAATCAAGTGGTATGACCGATACCTGCCGATAGATCTAAGGTGGCTTATTGGGTAAACCCAAGGTCATTTTAGTAATGTCGGATATCTATGATACAATTGGTATGACCGATACCTACTGATTGACCTAAGGTGGCTTGTTGGGTAAATCCAAGATCATTTTAGCAATGTCGGATATCGATCCACTAGGACATTTTGTCATAATGTTTCTTGGATTCGTACTGAGGGTTATGGATTCTTTGAAACTAGTGGGAGCCATATGCATGTCATGCAAGTCCTTATGATCATGCATGTAATTCTATTCTTACATTCTTTCTCTCTTTCCCTAAAGGTTGATTGAAGATGACTTCAAGTGTGAACTTACGCTCACTTATGGACTCCAACAAATTAACTGGACCAACTTTCTTGATTGGCTGAAAAATCGAGAATTGTTCTCGATCGAGGATCTGGGCTATGTCTAGATGTTCTACTTCTGATTCACTACTTTGGTGATGCTTCGATGAAGATCGAGAAAGTAGGAAGTCTGACGAAGAAAACCAAAGAGCGCACCAAAGGAACTTGCTTCCATTGTGGCAAGATTGGCCACCTGGGCGAGCTATAAAGTCTATCTGGAAGAATTGAAGTAAAGAAGGCATCGGATGCCTCGACTTCTTCGGTATGTTTGTCATTGAAGTTAATCATTTTCGACCATAACATATGGGTATTAGATACTGGTTGTGGCTCACATATGCAATAATATCTGGGGCCTCGGGGACGATGAACAACTCATGAAGGGAGAGATAGACTGCGTGTAGGAAATGGAACAAGAGTTCTTTGCATTAGCGGTAGGCACTTATTTCTTGTCACTCCCGGTGAGCTTGTAGTTAAATTGGATGAATGTTATTTTGTACTGTATTAACAAAGAACATATTATGCATTTCTTGTTTAAATAGAAATGGTTTCCATTTGACTTTTAGTAACAATGGTTGTTCTATTAGTTTGAATGGAATGCTTTATAGTCTGGTACATTATGCAATAGAATTTATATATTAGATATATCACATCCAATTATGAATGTCAATGACACGAAAAAACATAAGCGAGATAATTTAAAATCAACTTACTTATGGCATTATGCGCTTGGCCATATAAATGAGAGCGACAGCTAAGCTCCATAAGAGTGGTAGTTTAGGTTCATTTGATTATGAATCATATGACACATGCGAATCTTGCTTATTAAGCAAGATGACTAAGTTACCCTTTAAGGAAAGGGTGAGCGAGCGGAGTATTAGACTTAATACATTTAGATGTATGTGGTCCGATGTCCATCCATGCTAGAAGTGGTTATCTTTACTTCATTACCTTTATCGATGATTATTCTCGATATGGGTACTTGTATCTGATGAGATACAAATCTGAAGCATTTAAAAAGTTCAAACAATTCAGAAATGAAGTAGAAAACCAACTTGGGAAAAGTATCAAGACATTACGATCGATCGTGGTGGGGAATACTTAGACCAAGTTTTGGATTATCTCGAGATAATGGGATTTTATCTCAATGGACTCCTCCTTACACACCACAAAGATAATGGTGTGGCGAAAGGAGAAATCAAACCTTGTTAGACATGATACGATCGATGATGGACTTTGCAAAGTTACCAAAATCCTTTTGGGGGTATCTGATAGAGGCGATTGTTTACTTGTTAAGCGAGTTCCATCAAAGAGCGATTGATGTTACTCCATATGAGATGTGGACTAACAAAAGACCTATCTTACTCATTTGAAAGTTTGGGGCTGTCCGACTTATGTGAAGTGGACACGGTCGGATAAACTTGATGTAAAATCGACAAGTGTTAGTTAAGTAGGATATCTAAAGAAACAATGGGATATCAATTCTACCTCTTTGAGGAACAAAAGGTGTTTATTTGAAGCATGTTGTCTTTTTAGAGAAAGAGTTTCTTTACAAAAGGCGGTGGGAGCAAAATTGAGCTTGAAGAAGTTCAAGATGCTCGAACGAGCAGATCAACTCTGCTGAACTCAAAGCGTGACTCATCACGGATGAAATAACGTTCAACCTTCTACAACACACGAAATTAGTAGGTCACGTAGGATCGCTCTGTTCCCGAGAGATATGGATTTCTCGTAAATGAACAATATGACGTATTGCTCATAGAAGATGATGAGCCTACCACTTATGAAGAGGTTCTGAAGAGTTCAGAGTCTCAGAAATGGCTTCACGCCATGTAGGCTGAAATGGATTCCATGTATGAAAACCAAGTATGGACTTTGGTTGAGGCACCGAAGGAATAAAACCCATAGGGTGCAAATGGGTTTTCAAAAGAAACCGGCATGGATGGTAATGTGATTACCTATAAAGCAAGGCTTGTGGCTAAAGGCTTTCGTCAAAAAAGGAGTTGACTACTGACGAGACCTTGACCCGATGGCAATGCTTAAATCCATTAGAATACTCCTAGTCATTGCCACTCATTATGATTATGAGATATGACAAATGGATGTGAAGATAGCTTTCCTAAATGGAAATCTAGGCGAGGATGTGTATATGACACAACCCGAGGGCTTCACCTCTATGATGGCGAAAAAGTATGCAAGCTTGAAATCCATCTATGGATTGAAACAAGCATCGAGGAGTTGGAATATCCGATTTGATGAGATAATCAAAGAGTTTGGTTTCTCACAAAATCCGGATGAACACCGTGTATAAGAAGGTTAATGGGATACGCAATCGTATTCCTTGTGCTATATGTGGATGACATATTATTACTAGGAAGCGATGTCTCTATCTTCTGTCGGTCGAAGATTTGGTTGTCAAAACAATCTTCCATGAAGACCTTGGTGAAGCAACTTATATCCTTGGGATAAGGATCTATAGAGATAGATCAAAGGTTGCTTGGTCTTTCACAATCAACGATACATAGACAAGATGCTAAAGAGGTTTAGCATGGAACAATCGAGAGAGGTACCTTCCATCACTTATGGGATAACACTCAAAATCTATGTGTCTAAGACACGAAGATGAGAGGATCTTGCATGAATATGATCTGTATGCATCTGCGGTAGGATCTATCATATCTGCTATGCTATGTCTGAGACCGATGTATCATATGCTCTAAGTGTTCTGGCGATACCAATCGGATCTGGTGAGAGTCCTTTGGGTGGTATCGAGAATATCCTCAATACTTGCGAAGGACTAAGCATGTTTTCTTGATATATGGGATGGAGATCTCGGTGGCGGGTATCTGGATGCGATTTCAATCGATAAGGATGATTCAAATCCCAATCGGTTATGTATTCACACCGAATGGCGGGCGGTCGGTTGGAAGAGTTCCAAACAAAGAGCATTGCCGATTCAACAACCGGCGAGTACATTGTCGCTTGAAGCGTGAAAAAGCGGTTTGGATCGAAGTTCATTCTTGAACTTGGTGTGGTTCCTAGCGATGATGGGCCCATCGGTTGTATTGTGACAACAATGGGGCTATTACGTGACGAAAGAACCAGGTCTCATCAACGATCGAAACACGTACTCATGAGATATCACGATCGGGAGATCATTGGTCGGTGATGTGCGAGATAGAAGAATTCCACGAGCGAATATTGCGATCCGTTGACAAAGCCATTGTCACGTAAGAACTTTGATTCTCATGTACTACGCTTATGGTATTAGATATCAAGGCGATTGGCTTTAGGTCGAGTGGGAGATTGTTAGAGTAGTGCCACAAGGCAATCGCCTTTAGCGCATTTTATACAAATTTGTGTATGCAGTCTTTATGTATAAATAAAGAAAGGCATATTTCATTACGTTCTTTGTTCATTATTTATGAGCGATATTGATCAATAAGCAAATTAATGAAGTCCATGATATATGACATAGCATGAAGGAAATTGTGATGTGATCATACTAAAGATTCCTATCATGTGCAATTATGTCGATATCTAAATTATTCTAGTCATAGGATTACTGAGACTGGACATCGGTAATCCGGAAAGACTAGCACATCTCAAACTCCTTGATTTGATCAAGCAGTGGATCTCAGAAACTGTAAGTATGAGATATTTAGGGTTGAGATGTGGATGCTTACTAGAGGTAGTAAGTACATTGGATGACCTGCTATGAGATCATCACGTGGATGTCCTATTCTAATGTCAGTGATAATCTCATCATAGCAATGGTGCAAGTATCCTTAGACTTGAGGTGCTCGAGGATATCTTGAATCTTGATTACGTGCTTTGACTCCATTCATTGTTGCACTACGGAGGTCGCTCATAGGGTGGTGCTTAGGTGCGACTTGAGGTATTGAAGGTAATTGAGTAGCCAATAGAGGATTCACCACTACGTGATAGTAGAAGATGATACCCATGGCCTCTTGTCGGGGTCATTACTTGAAAGTCTCTGGTAGGAGCATATATGCCATGAAGAGTGTCTTGATGACATATTAAGTAATGAGTCAGGACAAGAAGCGATATCACTGGACTAGATTTGACTTAGTCGGTCTAGTAAGAGTTGACACTTGCCCATACTCGTAACCAAGTGGGGTATAGCATGGTGAAAGGGCGAATTGTCGGTAATTGTCATGGAAAGGTTAAATGATATGGTTCATGATGAATACATGTTCATTCGTCAAACCAATTACTTTCGGTCAATTAGGGGTCATGATGTGTTGCTAGATATCGCTCATGACTTGCTCGAGTTAAGTGTTAATCTAAGTGGCTAACATAGCAAGGGAACCTAATGGGTCACACACATAAGAGTGTCTCGGAGAATTAAATAAAATAGTTTTAAGCGAGTTCGATATATGGAAGCAATCGGACTAAATGGATCGATGAGATCGAGATATATCTCGATGAGATCGCGACATTGATATTCTTTGAAAAAGGTTTACGGTGGGTTTTTCCATCTAGGACCGGTAGGTAGGTAGGACCGACCCAGTGTGGTGGACCACTTGACATTTATATATATATATAATTAATTAATTAAAGAATTTATATATATATATATATAAATAACGTGGATAGGGAGAAGCTTCTTATGCTTTGTCATTGATTTTATTAAATGGCTAGAAGACAAGAGGCAATATAAAAGGATGAGGTGAAGTGCTTTCGTTGGTTTGAGTGAAGAAGAAAGGTTTAAAGAGAAAATAGTTTTTCTTCTTCTAATCTTCATCGATCATCTTCATCCTTCAGGTTCTCCTCCATCATTTTCCAAGCTCTCGAACAAAGGTAAGATCTAGCAGTCTTTACTTTGTTACAGTTATTCGGTCGAAGGTTTGTCTGGTTAGGTTCTCCGATCTCTGCGTGAATCTGTTAGAGGCGGTCTCCTTTGGCCATTATGGTTTGAGTTTGTTGTATAGAACACATGGATCACGGCTTTGGGAAGGTCTCGGAACAAAATTTTGTTTTCCTTGCCGTGGGCATGTGATGTTCTGCAGGGATTTTCTACACTCGGGTACCTTCATTTGCTTGAAGGCCTCATGTCTGACAAATCGGCCGACACTGCCTGTGTCGATCATTACCGTTCACCTCGTGTCCGTCCATGTTCAGATTTACCACGAGCATCGTCGTGAGGGCAACTTACTCCATTGAGATCGGACTCATCAAATGATATCACCTAAATCGCTCTCCTTGGCTTTTGGTGTATGAGTCTTTATCGAACTGTTTGGCATATCTTTTCTTCCTTTAGTGGTGGATCCCATTGCATTTCCGCCGAATATCGTATTGATGATTGACCGGATCGGTCTTCTTCTTGCTTGACATTTCCGTCGTTCCTTTCCTTGACCGCCCTCTCTCTTCTCGTCGGTCATCTGTATTTGTGTTAAATACTTCATTTTGTCATTTCGATTCGAGGCGGTCGTCATTATCTGTCCAGGCCGTTCGTGATCGGCATTTTGTTCGTGTTTCACGAACCTACCTAACTTTCTTCCACTTTTGAATGAGGAGTTCGATCTCTTTTTCAACCGCTGACAATTTTTCGTATCGTGACCAACCTCTCTGTGGAAGCAATGATACAAGTTAGGGTTCTGTCCTTATAAGGGGTCTTCATTTTTAGGCTCTCGGATAGTTTCCCCATCCGCTCATGGCCCTTGATGCTTACGCATATGTCTTGTTTAGTGGGTGAACTCTGCCGATATCCTGTCGATCGGTGGCCTTCTCAACCCGGTAGCTTTTTTTGCTTGTCGGTGCAGCCCTATCATTTGGCGGCGATCATCCGTCAAACCGCCTCGTATTTTCAGCCTTCTTAATTTGAATGTACTGTCATGCTTGTTTCTTATTTCTGAGCGGATCGGAGGTGATCGAGGGCTAATGATTTCTTGAACTCTTCGTCCCTCGTATTGTTCATGGCGCGACCGGCGTGGACGAGCAAGTGGTCGGGAACCTTGACCGCATTGTTGAGCCGGGTGATGAACTCCATGAACTCTCATTCCTCCGCGGGTGAGTTGTATCACCTCCAAAGTCATCTTCTGCGATTAACTTACTGTGGCGGCGATTAGAATAACTCCTTGAAATCTTGAAACAAGTGATCTGATTTCGAGGCGGTGTTGAACCATCGTAGAGCTCCTCTTTGTAGTAGTCTGAAAGCCTTACATTGGATAGCGTCAGGGACCTGATGTAGGTTCATCGTGGAGTGGAAGTCTTTGCGGGTAGTCGAGGTCGGTCTTTCGGTATATATTTCTGGAATCGGTATTTTTGTCTGCCGGTCTTTGGGAGGCTATCAAGATCTCCGCGTAAAGGAGAGAGTTGTATTCTTGCCGTCGAGGCGTCTGAATGACGGAAGCTTCATGCATAGCGCGTTAATCCGATCGTCCACGATTTTTCTAGGTTTTGTGTCGGTGGCGATCGGTCATCATCTTTGGTTTGTCGCCTGACTGTCGAAGCGAGGCGTCTGGCTTTATTCTTGTGGAATTGGGGCTACGAAGATCTGGCGAATCAACGGATCGGTACTTCCTCGATCATTTTACGGTCAGCCAATGAGTGCGGTAGGAATAGGTTCTATACCGTCGGTGTTGAAGATTGGGTGTGTCTTTGAGTCTTGACGTTATCCTCCATGAACCTCTCTGCTCTTCTGTTTCAAGGTTTGAGGTTCTTTGTTGATCGTTAGGATCGAGAGGATTCCGTCTTGGGAGGCGTGCGGTCTGGTGGCATAATTCTGACATTATGCAAACCTAGGCGCCAGCATCGTCGGTATGACGGTATTTCTGTCGAGATCGTCGTGCGCCGCTTGGCCGATTTGTATGATTCGGATGTGGTTCCGGAAGTCGGGCCACTACGCGGCCAGCGAATTAATTCTGGGATTGAGGTTTGAGCAGTGCGTTCTGCGTTTGGATCCACGAGTTGGCAACCTTCTGCGTTGTTCTCGGCGTGAATATACCTCAAAACAAGGAAGGCTCGTCGGGGTTGTGTCCCGATTAGCCCTCCGGCCTTCGAAGTGAGTTTTACGGTGAAGGTGGGACCGATGAATGTAGAAAATAAATTAGGTTATGATCTCGTCGCCGATTATGGGAGAATATCGCTTTTATATGGTTTCTGATTAGGTTTAGTGTCTTTCGTGTTTGCATGGGAGACTCTTTTCAATAGATGGGTCGAAAGGGGGCATGGGCTTTAGACGCAGGACTGATCTTCGATGATTGGACCGATCGGCCCATGGGTCGTCTTGACCGGATCCGGGTCCAGCACGGTCGACCCGACCAATGTGCATGAAAAATCGTGAACGACACTTATTTTGAATAATTAAAATTTATCTAAAACGATATTTATTTTAAATAGGAGGGGATATATTATAGTGCGAATTAACCTAAGTCTTCTTTTTGATATTTGGAGCGTCAAAACCATAACTACCCTAAATATACTTTTTTTATAATTTTTTGCTTTGGTAAAATTACACAGATACAAGCGACAAAATAGCCAAAATAATACGCGCTTTTTGGGAAATGTAATTGTTTTCCGACTATCGTCAGTGTGACGTGATCCTGATTTTGTATCTGATCTATACGTGACATCTACGCGACAACTGATCCATGCCAAGTGGTGGAGGTGGGACCTATTTATGACTTCCGCCTCCACTCAAGTTTTGGGCTGAGGTTGGGAAGGGAACTCCTGATGATGAGTCTGAGGTGGATACTAATACCCACCTCGTGTATTCCTTTTCTTCTCTGTTTGGCCTTCCAATTTAATTTCAACCCATGTGTTTAAATTTATTATATTACTGAACTTGAAGAAGAACTAGGGAGTCAAATGGGTAACCATGTTGCGTGAACTCGATTGAAGATATGTGGGGGGACTATTTATTATGTACTTATTTCATGATTACCACATTAATTATTCATTTAATTGCTGTCGGTTCTCATTTCAATTTCAACTGAAGTTTTAAAATTGAAAGGGTAAGAGTAACGTTAGTATTATTAAGTAGCAATCCATTTTCAGGTCTGCCTGTGTCTGTAAAGCTCCTGAACAAAAGATAACAGTTAAAGGGAAAGTAATAATACCATATGCCAAAATGATAGCAAGAGTAGCAAAATAACCTTAAAGCTTAAAGAAGGAGAATAAATAGTGATACTGGTGCGGGAAATATGAAATAACCCCACAAGGGCAGCTTTCATATTCATGGTTTATTCCCGTAAGGCAATGCCACATATCATATCATCATGCAAATGGATTACAATTATTAGTGGACGCAACGCCAAGCAATAAGTGTGCAATGTAAATGTCTTTTTTTTGGCACGTAGGGTAAAATAGAATACACCATGGTCTGGCAATGTGGAGGTCCTTTTGTGAAATGGATTGCATTTTTGGATTGTATGAACCGACGATGATGAAGTAGGCCGTCGTTCTGTCAGGGTTCCTGCAGCCAAATTTCGCAGCTTCCATACTATTCAGCTCATCTCATTTACCAAAACAAACTAACCCAATCCTTTCGTACGCTTCGAAATTAAGATCACCTTTCGATATATGTTATATGAAGTCACAATACTATGTATATTTGATAAATAGACCTTACAATCACACAAAATGAAAAATAAAATGTTCAAGTGACTCAAAATTAAAATTAATTGAACTAGAAGTTAGTTAAAATTGTCATAAAACAATTACAAAGAGCTTCGACTCCGGGGATGATATATAATCTGAATACCGTAGGGCTATGAAATTATTATGACTGGAACCCTGTGAAAACAATAATCATCAAGACACTGATGTGTGACATACTGCGAAGTGCGAACATAGACGGTAGGCTCAAGGTCTCAATCAAGAGTCAAGACACTTACGCGATATTCCTAGTAGGCCCAAGTCTAGGTTACTGTTTTAACTTGTACCCTTGGTTGCAATTCTCATCCCACTCAGACTAGGGTTGAAGCCAGCGAGACGTCTCTTGCCTTATAGATTAGTCCGTATGTATAGTGATAAAACATATGGTATATATTTTTGGTCGGGTCGGTCGTGTTGGGTTCGGATTCAGTCAAAATTACTAGTGAGTCGATCGGTCCATTCTTGAATCTCTCTCTCTACCTAATAGTATATTAAGCTGGCGTCAATGCTGTACCGGTACGTCATGCAGTGAGAGAGCTCACGCATAGCGTAAAGACTAACCTAAAGATCAATCCATATATAAGGTATAATTCTCATATATGATGCTGTGATCACAACCCCAATTCTCTCTTATTATAGCGAGACCTACCTTCACCAAAAACTTTACTTGGCGTCGGAGGGCTAATCGGACCATGACCCAGACGTCTTTCCTTTTTTGCGGTATCTTCACGTTGAAGCTAATCTGAAGACAATGCGATCACATGGAGCATAACGCAACATTCAATTCGGTAGAATCCGTGAACCAATTAGGCGCTCACCGTGGGCAGACTTCCTGACACCGTCTAAAACACACGGATCGGTCGGTAATGGCGATGAACCCCGATATAGCTATTATCGCGGCTCTGGCGATGTAGCGATGGGTTTTGTAGCTACTGCGACTCATCGCTTCAGCCGCATGTTTCCATGCGGAATCCTCAAATCCTAACGATCGACCACAACCTCGAACCTTGGAGCAAAGAAGAACAAAGCGTAGCTTTGGAGGATAACCTTCTACGCTCAATCGTCCCGAATATCCAACACCGTCGGGTGCGGATCCTCTTCATTGTGTACCTTACCTGACAGCAGATCGAGGCGGTGATCATTGATCATAAATTTTATAGTCTCAACCAAGATGACAATATATTTACGCATGGCAAATGGCCGACAAACCAAAGATGACGATCGATCACCGCCGTAGAAGACTAGAAAATTGTGAATAATCGAATTAATGCATTTATGAGCTTAGTCCAGATCTTGAAACGACCTGATCTGACTCTCCTTTCACTCTGAAATCTTGGATAGCCTCCGGTTTTGGTACCAAAATACCAACCCCTGAAAAATATCTTTGGAAAGACCAACCCTTGGATTACCCGCACACTTCGATCCATGATGAATCTACATTGTGTTAGAACGCTATCGAGGTAAGACTTTCTGACGGCCTTCCAAGAGGGAGCTCGGCGATGGTTCAACAACTTTTGCCCCGAATGTATCACGTCTTCGAAGATTTCGAGTTATTATTCTGAACGATTCGTCACCGATGGCGGCTGAAGAAGGCGGCTTTGGAGGTGATCTGCAACTTTCCCAGGAAGGAATGAAAGTTTGCGGAGTTCATCACTCGGTTCGATAACGAAGCGGTCGAGGTTCCCGACCTCACTTGCTTTCATCCATGTTGGTCGTGCTTATGAACAACACGAGGATGAGGAGTTCGAAAGTCATTAGCCCTCGATCAGCCCCTATCCGTTCGAAATAAGCAGGCGGATAGGTACATTCGAACGAAGAAGTCTTTGAAAATCGAGGCGTCGGATGGATGATCGCTCGCCAAATGAATGAGGCGGGCAATTCGCCTGGCAAAAGGGCGGTCGAGTTGGAAAGGCCAACCGTCGACAAGGCTATCGACGGAGTTCACCCCGCTAAGCAGGTGATATCTGAAGTATTGGCGACCATGAGGCGGATGAGAAACTATCAAGAACCCGAAAAATGAAGACCCCTACAAGGATAGGAACCCCAATTTATATTATCGTTTTCCTGAAAGAATCGGTCATGATCACGGAAGATTCTGGCGGTTGAAAAAGAAATCAATTCCTCATACAAAGAGGAAGGTTAGGCCAATTAAATGAAACACGAGCGAAATACCGTCGGCATAATCGGTATGAGGACGGGTTGGCGGACGATGGCGTATACAGAGGCAAAATAGCGAGGAATGATGGAGGGAGGCGAATGCGAATCTGAGATGTCGGCGAGAAGAGAGAGGGCGATCGAGGGAAAGAAGCGATGGAAACATTTGGCAGCAAGGCGATCGGCCATGGAATCATTAACATGATATTCGGTGGAAATGTAGCGAGGATCCACCACTAAAGGAGAAAAAGATATGCCAAGCAATCGGCGAGACTCATCTACCAAAAAGGCGAGGGAGAACGACGGGATGATATCATTCGATGAGTCAGACCTCGATGGAGTAAGTTGCCCTCGTGATGGCCTTTTCGTGGTAAATCGAACATGGGCGATTCTGAGATGAAGCGGGTGATGATTGATCACGAGCAACTCGATCGACTTGTTGTATTCTGAGGCCTTGGCGGATGAAGGTACCGAAGATCAACTACTACCAACAGACGTTCCCATTAAAGAATGTAAAGGCGTCGACCTACCCGTTCGCCCGGGTGAATTTGAAAGTGAAGTTCGGGTAGAAGCCGTGTCAGATAGAAAGGGACGTTGAATTCCTAGTCGTAAAGTTTCAAGAGGCGTCTGATGCAATAATCGGGCGAAATACTCAAAATGCCCTCGGATCGGTCGTCTCCACTACTACCAGTATAAGTTCGACACTTCACGAAATTGGTATTGTCGAGAAGTCAGCGAGAGAATCGCCAGGGAATGTTACTTAGCGGAGACTAAAACATTAGATGGGGCGGTAGTTACGAGAGCTCTCTTGATGTGAGCCAGATGAAGAGGCGGATATGATGAACCCGGTGGAAGAAGCGCGGCCGGTCGTGATTGGGAAGTCGACCCTCTAAGTTCACAAACCTAGGTTTCGAGCTCTGAAGGACTGGTTAAAGAAATCCTGATGCTTGGTAGAAAATAGGTCAATTTTAAGCTGGAGTGCGGCGACATGCGAAATTTCTCGATCGATCGCGCCGCACTCCTCGGTATTGGCGTGACTCTGGCCGATCGGACAAAAAGCGATGGCACAATGAGGAAGCGACGGGGTGATCGAGAAAGAAGTAGAGAAGTTGCTTGGTAGGGTTCATCAGAAGTCAAATACCGAATGGCTCGCTAATGTGTTTTAGTGAAAAGAAGAGCGGAAGTAGAGAATGTGCATAGATTTCACCGACACGAACAAAGCATGTCGAAAGACGACTTCCTGCCTAAGATCGACCGGTTAGTAGACTCTACCTCGGGCATGAGCGCTCGACTTCTGGATGCTTTCTCGGGCTATCATCATTCAAATGAGGCTGGAAGGCGAAGAAAAGACCGCCTTCATAGCAGAGCCAAGGTATATATTGCTACCAAGTAATGCCCTTGACTTGAAGAACGCGAGGCGACTATCAACGACTCGTCGTGGAGGTCTTTAAAAACATATCGGCGATCGGTGGAAGCTTATGTGGATGATATGGTGGTCAAAAGTAAGGCGGACATGAGCATGTGGAAGATCTCGAGAAGTCTTCGGACCACGAATAGATTTGGATGGCCGAACCGGAAAAATGTGTTTTAGGGTGGCTTAGGAAAATTCCTAGAGTTTATGATCACTCAGCGAGGATTGAAGCTAATCGAGAGAAGATCGAAGCCATCATCAAATGTCCTCGCCCGATGCTTAAAAGAAGTGCGAGATATTGACCGGTCGGATAGTCTCATGGCGAGTTCATTTCAGTTGGGAGACAAGTGCATCCCATTTTCAAAATCTTGAGGAAGCGAAGCGTGACCCGGTTCAATGGCGGGATGAGTGCGAGAAAGCTTTCCAACACTTAAGCAATACTTGTCTAGCCGCCTATCCTGCAAAGCCCGGTAGAGGAGAGAACACGATCTTATACTTGGCGGTTACGGAGAATTCGATCGGTAGCGATACTTATTCGATCGGAGGAAGCGAACAACACCTATCTATTCGTCGACAAAGTATTGGCCGGATCGGAAGCGATACGGCTATAGAAAACTAGCCCTCTCCTTGATAATGGCGGCGGAAGCTAAGGCCTACTTCAAAGTCATACCATTGAGATGTGGACCGACCAACCCCTCGGCGGTGCCTTAAAAGTCGAAACTTGGTCGGCTAATAAATTGGCGGTAGAGTGGGAGAGTTCGACATCTGATCAGACCTCACGACCATTAAAGCGCGGTGTTGGCGAGACTTCATCGCGAGATGAGCCAACCTAGCTTCGAAGGACAAGCGAGTTCCACACACAGGAGCTTGTTTATTGACGGGTCGTCAATCTTAGAGGATGCGGAGGCGGGGTAGTCTTGATCAGCCCGCACAATAAAGAAAAGGTGGAATATGCCCTTGGCTCGAGTTCAAAGCCTCCAATAACGAAGCGAATCGAGGCCACGATAGTCGGTCTCAATGGCTAAGGAAATGGAGATAAGGCATCTAAAGATATATAGTGATAGCCAGTGGTAGTCGGTCAAGTCACCGGCGATTATGAGGCCAAGGGAGCGGCATGATCAAGTACAGAGTGGTAAAAGCGGGAGTTGAGCAATTTGAACAATCCTCGATCAGCGAATAGAAACGAGCTCGAAATGTCAAAGCGGATCGCTCTCGAAATGGCTTCCCAAATAGCGATGCCATAAACAATATTCGGTTGAGCGACTAGACCGGCTAGCATTGAAAAGCCAAGGAAGTTCTCAGCGTAAATATCGGTCGGTCAAGTTGGATGGAGCCGATCATGCGATACCTTTAGAAGGAAAACATAGGAAGGCAGCGTGAAAGCCAAGAAATTAAGAATAAAAGCGCGAGAATACCGCGGTCGTTAATGGTACTCTATATAAGTGGTCTTCTGACGGCCATTGCTTGATGCTTGTGAAGAAGAAGCCAAAAGCGGTAATGGCGAAAGTCTATGAAGGGATGTCGCGGAAATCATGTAGGAGGCGAATGTTGGCTCACGGTGATCGAACGAAGTCTTATTGGTAAACAATGAGAAGAGGCGCGAGAAGGTCGGCCGATCTGAGGCACGCCAAAAAGCAATGACTGTCTCACCGGTAAATGAGAGAGGATGAAAATTGTGAGTCATCCTATCCAGATTCGCTCGATGGGGAATGGATATCTTGGGTCCTTTCCTCTCGGTCCGGACATAGAAATTCTTGATAGTGGCGGTGGAATACTTCACCAAATGGGTAGAAGCAGAAGCGGTCGCTACAATTTCTGAGCGAAGGTGGAGAACCGTGACGAAGAATATACTTACCCGCTTCGGGATGCCTATGGTGTTGGTTACGGATAACGATCGACATCTCGATAACGACAAGTTCAGAGATTTCTGCGACCGACTAAAGATCAAGCTGCAGCTGACTTTGGTAGCCCACCCCCAAAGCAACGATCTTGCGGAGAACACGATAAAAGATAATGAGTGCCCTCGAGAAGCGCTAGATGGTAGAAAGACACAGGTGGAAGAACTAGGCAAGTATTGTGGGCATATAGAACCACACGAGCAGACCATAGGGAAACAACATTCAGGGATGACCTTGGTGAAGCCTAGTTCGATGAGGGTGACATTGCATAATCAAAGGGTGTCGGGGCTATGAAGAAGAAGCGGAATGATGAAGCCATGAGCGAACTCGTTCTCTAAGTGAAGATAGAGAAAGGCGGCCGCTCGTTCGAAGCCATCGAACAAGCGACCAAGTTCTACAATAGAAGAGTAAAGCCGAAGCGATGTAAAGATAGGCGGAGTGCGTCTACGAAAGGCCGAAGCGTAGGGAAGCATCTGGAAGCTCGAGCAGTGTGGGAAGGACCATATCTAGTGATCAAGCAAGTCGGGCATGGCTCTTACATCCTACGCGATGCAAATGGGAAAATTCTACCAAGGTCGTGGAACTCCCGAAACTTAAAAGCGTTCTACCAATAGATAAGTCTTATTTTGATCAATGTTTGTTCAATAATGTTTTTGTACAACACTTGTAGGTACCTTTTTCCTGTCCCTGCCAGGCAGGTTTTTTAACGGCCCACGCCCTCGTTATCATCAATAAAAGGGTTTTCAAATTTCTTGGCAATAAAGAGTTACATTATATGTGGCAAAGAGTAGAAAATCCAATCAGCCATCGCTCGCCATCTCCATAGATCGACTACGGTCGGTCGGGTCGCCAAGACAAGATCCTTGGGACCCTCGCTCGCCATCTTCATAGATCGACTACGGTCGGTCGGGTCGGCAAGACAATATCCTTGGGACCCTCGCTCGCCATCTCCATAGATCGACTACGGTGGTCGGTTACATGAAACAAGATCCTTGGGACCCTCCTCGATATCTCCATAGATCGACTACGATGGATTGATGCATGAGTAAGATCCTTGGGACTATAGCTCGCCTCGCTCGACAGATCGACCGGAGTTCTGAGGCGATCCTCGGAACCATCGATCGACTTTGCCATCGATCGATCACCGACGGATCGACCGAGTTCAAGGCGATCCTCGAAACCATCGATCGCTATGGTCGATTGATGCATGAAAAGCAAGATCCTTAGGACCATAGCTCGACCTCGCCGATGGATCGACCAAGTTATCAAGGCGATCCTCGGAACCATCGATCGACTTCGCCATCGATCGGTAGGGTCGCCAAGAGCGGGATCCTTGGGACCACAACTGGCCTCGACCACATGCTCGATCTCAATGTCGGTTGGCCATGAGCGACTTGGCTAAATTCTACTACGGATCGAAAATAAAGAATATAAACATGGAAGATAATTGAGAAAATGAAAGGCAAGTTCATTTCTTGAATCAATACAGCCCTGGCTTGGCGGTGAGCTTTAAAATCAACAAAGGAGGAGGTTGAGCGGCCAGGGGGCGGGAGAAGCCTCGGAAAGAGGCGGATGCCGGAGAAGCCTCGGAAGGGAGCGACACAATGGGGCAGGAGGCGAGGCAGGAAGCAGCCGGAGAATATCTTCATAAGGAAGCTCTTCTTGAGCCGAGATCCGGCTCTTCATCGAGAATGGCGCTCATCGACCCCTCGGCCTTCTCCCCGACCTCCTCGAAAGAAAGCCCAAGAGCTGCGGGAAGAAGCGGCTCGGCATAATCCTCGAATGAAGGGCACATCGACCCCTCGGAGTGTAGAGCTCGTGGCCCTCCTCGAGGCAGGAGGTTATGTCACAGGCGAGCTCTAAACTCTCCTCGTCTGAAACCGCCTCTTCCATCACTTAATTGCCTCGATCCATTTGCTTCCTAGCAGAGCACCGCACCTCCCTTGCAGTGTTCTCGGCTCTATTTCTACCTTCCACTTCTGGAATGGCAATCTTGGTGATATTTCTTGTTAAGCTCCGCTCCGCCCTCACCGTTTTCTTGATTCGTCCCTCTCCTCCTCCCCTTTGGCGGTCGTGTCAACAAGCGCCCATCTCCCCTCCAGGACTTCTTCTCCTCTTCGAGGATGCGTTTTAGCTGGAGGAGGTCTCCCCTCCTTCACCTCAAAGCTCGCCCTTCAAAGCCTTCACCTGATCATGGAGGTCCTGGACTTCCTGGTCCAGAGTCTCCAAACGCTGCAGCGCTGAGAAGGACGTCGTCGCACTCCGCACACCGAGATGAACGAGCTAAGACCCTAACTCTAGGTTACTCCTCTTGTCCATGATTTGTTCGTCCACAGGGGGAGTAATCCTCTCGGCAATGTAACGGGACACCTCGAGATCCCCGATCGTGGCATCCTTGGCCAACTTGAGGCGGACTCCCACCGCCTGGGTTTGCGGCTTGCACCTTTCCTTGCCTTTCTTCTCTTTCCTGTTCGGCTCGACTTGCAAAATTTGGATGATAGATCACCAGTAGAACCAATCTCTTCCTCTTTAGAGGAGGCCCCGCATCCTCCTCCTCCTCCTCCTCTACCTGAACTACCTAGCCTGCGCCGACCGGCACAATTGGCAATGACACCGAATTAGCAGGACGGTCCCCGGCAGGTGGAACACCCGTCGACACTGCGGAGGATTTGGTTTGGGGCGGGGCCCGCACCATTGGGTTTTATCCCCTTTGGTCACGTCGAGTTCTAGATTTAGCCCCTCCCTCGTGGGGAGTCGAACCTGTGACCTCAAGGTTTTGTTGGGTGCATGACCCTGACGTGACCAAAGGGGATAAAACCCAATGGTGCGGGCCCCGCCCCAAACCAAAAAGGCACCTTTTTGGTTTGGACCGGGTCCCTCACCGGCCGGTATTGTCCGTTTGGTCACACCCACATCCGTAGAAGCGCGCATCCAGTAGAGGCGTGAAGTCGAACACGTGACCTCAGGGTTTTGATGCGTTGAGATGCACGCCTCTCACTACTGGACTACGTAGCTCAGTGGTGTGAGGCGTGGGTCTTGCACCCAACAAAACCCTGAGGTCACAGGTTCAAGCGACGAGATCCGCGCCTGGCGACTAAAGGGGACAATACCAAAAAAGGTGCGGGTCCCACTCCTAAACCAATTTTATTATTTAATTTTGACATTTTTTGATAATTTGATATCTACGGTAAAGTTGATGAATTCAAAATTTAAATCTATGTTAATTGAATTTAATCGGGCAGTAATAACTGGCTTGTGATGAGACTAAATAACAATTCTTGTTCAACTTAGATTTTTGACATAATGGTTTAAGTGTAACAGAAATTTATCTTGAGTTGGAGTGTGTGTAGATCACATCTATTTGTGTGCAGAAGTGAGTTGCATGAGATCTTGACATTGTGCATGTGTGAAGACTTGCTAGTAAAGTGGAAACAAATGTAGGATAAATTTTGAGTTAATTATGTAACACATATTGGTGGCAGTAGTGCAGAATGTGAAATTGGAAGAGGATGTAAGGTGTAAGTTTTGTGCTATATGGGTGTTGATTGGCTATTTTGATGTTGGTTGTACGTTAGTAAGACTTTTGGAGGTGAACTTATTTGTTTTGTGGTAAGCCTTTGGTTGGAGGACCTATGTGACGTTAATCTTTTATGTGGCTATCGATTGGATGGAAGAGAGTGCAACTGTGTTTTGATTTCATCTTTGCATGAATCAGCTTGGGAATTTCATTTTATGCTTCAACGTCTTTCCTCCATGAAAGTATTCCTTGAGATAGTCTATTTGGATTTATAGTTGATTGGTTATTAGAAGAAGATGAAGACTCTTTGAGCATCTCGTGACCAAGGAGGCTGAAGTGTCTATTGCCTTGAGCGTGCTTGTTGGTTGGGTTGGCGATGGAGATTTTGGTACAACTGTGATTTTGCTTTTGACATTACGTGAATTAGCTATCCATATTTCTAACTCTTCAACGTCAAATGCTAGTGACATTCTCAAGATAATTGATTCATCTTTCTGGTGTATGTGTCATTTTGGTGTTGCCTTTCAATTTTATGAAGTGTGGTTTGAGTGGCTCTCTCTGAAGATTCATGATTGAAAGTTAGGCGCAAAATCTCAGTAGCTGACTACGACAATTTACTTGGTGAACGACTTTCAAATCTGTCTTAAAAGGAGTTGAATTTATTGGAAAGTTGTTTGTTCCTATTTCAAGTGTATTTAGTTTTCGTTCTTTATTATTCTAGTTACTTAAGTTATTTGTTTATAATTCTTTCGTTAAAAAATTGAATAAGAAAATCCTCTGTTGACGTTAGTACGAAGCGGTCATACTATTGGGTGTGAATTCTTTCATGGAAAGTGAGGTTGAGAAATATTGTCAAGAATTGAGTGGTGTCGGCTCAGTAAAACCTTATACTTAGGGGTATCCCATATCGAATGGAGAGGAGAACGAAGCATGCCTTATAAAAATGTGGAAACCTCTCCCTTATAGACGCATTTTTTCCTGGGAGTCGGGAGTCGACTCGGGAAGGAACAAAATCGTGAGGGCTTGAGGTCCGAGAGGCCGAGGCCTAAAAGCAGACAATATCTGCAAGCTGGTGATCTGGGCTGTTATATTTGGTATTAAAGCATGATTAGGCATCTGTTGAGGCATATAGGAATATTAAGCAGAAAGCATCATAAGAAATGCAGATAATTATTGAAGTTATTGTTTGTTATAGGTCATTCGCTCTAGATGATCAGATTGATCAACCAGCTGACCAAGGATCGGTAGGAGCTAGTAGGGACTCCTCGGTACCTCGATCAAAGGAGATGCCTCCTAGAGTCCTCGAGAGAAGAGAGAGGAGGTATGATAGGTTGTGAAAGCAGGGAGCTGTGGACTTCTATAGTAACATAGATCCCGCTGAGGCCGAGGGATGGTTAGAGAGGAAAAAGAGGGTATTTAATCAAATGGACTACAAGCCTGATGAGAAGTTTGATTATGTAGTGTCTTTACTGCATGGCCTAGCTTACCAGTGGTGAAAGACTATTCTAGGCAGTACCACTAGGCCTTGCCAGTTGAAGTGAGGTGACTTTCTGAGGACCTTCAGAGATAATTATATGCCCAAGGTCTATTTGGACATGAAGATGCAGAAGTTCTTGGAATTGAAGCAGGGTAGGACATTAGTGGCAGAATATAAGGTCCGGTTTAATGAGTTGATAGGTTATGTTACTGCTCCGATCCCTACAGAAGATGATAAGTGTATGAGGTTTGAGAATGGACTCAATATAGAGATCAGGACAAGGTTGACGCTTTCAGACCTGAGCACTTTCACTGAGTTGAGAGCTGCTTCAATTAAAATTGAGCAGCTGCTGAGAGAGAGATAAGCTGAGATTGGGTAAGGGTCTAGAGGAAAGAGGCCTATTGTGAGTCAGGGCAGTTCTGGCAGGGACTTTAGTAAGCGCCAGAACAGAGCATTTAGACCACCAGGTGAATCCGGATAGATAGGACCTGGGCAAAAGGGCAGATTTTCACATATTGTCAATGGAAGAAGTGCATGACAGAGATTGAATCAGTATCCAGTTTGTGAGCACTGTGAGAGGAGTCATGGTGGTGAGTGTTGGAGGCTGACGGGAGCTTACCTCAAATGCGGCTCTATGGACCACCAGATCAGGAATTGCTCTATTACTTTGTAAGCTTAGTCTGTTGTCAGTGGACAATTTGGGAGTAATACTACAGTCTAGTAAAGTAGAGATGGTGGATCTGGACCGAGAGGCCGAGGTAGAGGCAGAAGGAGAGCTGGGAGTTCTTCCATGAGGACTGAAAGGCGGGGCATCCGACCGCAGTCCCAGGCCAAAGTCTATGCTATGACTAGGTAGGAGGCTCATGACTCACCAGATGTTGTGACAAGTGCACTTCTCATTTATGATTTTGAGGCATTTGCACTGCTAGATCTAGGATCTATACACTCTTTTTATCGCATTGCATTTGGCATGTAGACTGCATTATGATAGGGAGTTGCTACAATATGAGCTAGAAGTGAGTACACCTCTAAGTAATACTACTGCTATAGGAGACGTCTGTAAGGGGTGCTTGATTAGGATTGACCAAGCAGAGTTGAAGGCAGACCTGATTATACTACACTTGAGAGAGATAGAGATTATCCTAGGCATGGATTGGCTCACTACTCATAGAGCCATAATGAACTGCTACACCAAGGAGGTAGTACTGAAATCTCCTGGTCAGTCGAGGGCAGTTTTCAGAGGAGTTAGTCAGGCAGTGCCAGCTAGGATGATATCATTTATGAGTGCACTGAGATTGATGCAGGGAGGATGTGAGGCTTATTTGGCCCACGTCATTGATACTAGGGTTGATCAGAGTGTACAGGACATTCCTGTGATTAGGGAGTTTCTAGATGTGTTTCCCGATGAGTTACCTGGTTTACCACCAGATCGGGAAACAGAGTTCACGATTGATCTAGTTCTAGGTACTATTCCTATATCTATTCCTCTATATAGGATGACACCTGTGGAAATGAAAGAGTTAAAGGCTCAACTTTTGAAGTTGTTGGAAAAGGGTTTTATAAGACCAAATGTCTCGTCTTGGAGAGCTCCAGTGCTATTTGTGAAAAAAAAGATGGGATTATGAGATTATGCATTGACTATAGGCAATTGAATCGGGTAACAGTGAAGAACAAGTACCCGTTGCCTAGAATTGATGATTTGCTTGATCAGTTACAGGGAGTTCAGGTATTTACAAAACTGGACTTGAGGTCAGGTTACTATCAGTTGAAGATAACTGAGGCTGATGTACCTAAGAGTGCATTCAGGAGCAGGTGTAGGCATTTTGAGTTTTTAGTGATGCCGTTTAGGCTGACTAATGCCCTAGCAACTTTTATGGCCCTAATGAATAAGGTGTTTCAACCCTACTTGGATAGATTTGTGATTGTGTTTATTGATGATATTTTGGTGTATTCGAAGAGTAGAAAGGAACAAAATCGTGAGGGCACGAGGCCCGAGAGGTCAAGGTCCAAAGCGGACAATATTTGTAAGCGAGTAATCTGGGCTATTACAAGGTTTGAATTTCTTCAAGGGGTACAGGAAATGTGTACTTTACATTTTGAAGTATTTTTTTATGATGTTTTAAAAAACGAAACGTAAAAAAAAGATTTGTTTTCTTTAGTTCTTTTTTTTATTACACAAGGGGGTTACAAAACTAAATTAAAGTCCGTGGGTCCAGAGCGCCCTGCTCATCGCGGCGGAGAAGCTCCCGAATGCCAAAAGGAGGCTCGGGGAGTAGATAGAGACCCGGACTGCATACCCTAGCAAGTTGAGCTAGGTTGTCCGCAAGACCGATTGCCTTCCTGCGCACATCTTTGCAGTTGAACAGTCCACTTTCGCTGCAACAGCTGGTGCACACCTGTCACCAAAACAGACAACTCAGTCAGTATCCCGAGGGAAGTAGAGAGCAGATTAATAACCTCAAGGGAGTCGATTTCTAAAATAACACGTCGAAAGCCCATGTCCCAGCCAGTGGAGCCAGGGCGACTCCCATAACTCCATGAGAGGCGGTGAACCTGCTCAAGATCTTGATGGAAACCGCCTCTCCACTTTCCATCGCAATCCCTGAGCAGACCTCCAGAGTAAACCCTGTGGGAAGCCGGGTTCGTATCGCTATCAGTGTTAACTTTCACCCAACCCTCCCTAGGCTTCTGCCACCCAACGCAGGTACCCACTGGTAAGGCCAGTGTAGGAAAGACACACTTCTCCATCATCCGGGCGAGGGTAATCCATCCCACATAATCCATGATTACTCGGTGCCCCTCCTTGGGCCATGAAAAAGTCGGGTCAAAAATGCTATTGTTTCGCCATTTCCAGAGGAACCAGCAAGTAACCCCAAAGATTGTGGCCCATGCGTCCTGCGACACTGGGGTTTGCTGAGTGAGGTTACTCTGCAACCAAATGTCCACCTCCTGCTGGAAGAAAGTCTCATCTACCAACTCTTTATTATCGTCCCATCTTTTTAGTTGTTTGCATTATGACTTCTATTCAGCTCTAACAAAGACTCTTCAACTCTCTCATCATTATGGGTCTCTCTCTTGGATATCTCTCTCTCTCTCCACAAGCAACACTCATATTTAATTGTTTGGGTTTATAAATTTGATAAGTCTTATGAAGATGGAATTGAAGTAAGTAATGATATATTGGCATATGTATTGACTGGTAGTAAATTGTCACCTTGGCATGCTTATAATTCTTCCGCTGAACCTACTATTGATTTTTATATTCCTTTATTTGCTGAGATTGATTATGTTAAAGACATTCTTCGTTTTGACAATATTTTGTCTCAAAGGGGAAACATCAGATTGCTTATGGTGAATGTTCCATTCAGGAGGAGATTTTAAGGTATATGTGTGATTATTCGTTGTGTTTTTTAGCATCTTTTTGTCCCAATGAGAGAAATGGATTTGTGCATTTGATGGTTATATGTCCAATTATCTCCTTTAGAAGAAGTTTTGACTATGTGACAAACAATGCCAAAAAGAGGGAGATTGTTAAGATATACGGTATATATCTTATTATTTAGTTTTGACATTTTCGATAATTGGACATCTAAGATAATGTTGATGAGTTCAAAATTCAAATCTATGTTAATTGAATTTAATTGGGCAATAACAGTTGGCTTGTGGTGTGACTAAATAACAATTCTTGTTCAACTTGAATTTTTGAGATAATGGTTTAAGTGTCATAGAACTCTATCTTGAGTTGGAGTGTCTGTAGATCATGTCTATGTGTGTGAAGAAGTGAGTTGCGTGAGATCTTGACATTGTGCATGTGTGAAGACTTGTTGGTGAAGTGGGGAACAAATGCAGGATAGATTTTGAGTGAATTACGTAACACACATTGGTGGAAGAGGGTGTAAGGTGCAAGTTTTGTGTTGTATGGGTTTTGATTGGCTATTTTGATGTTGGCTGCATGTTAGTGAGACTTTTGGTGGTGAACTTGTTTGTTTTGTGGTAAGCCTTTGGTTGGAGGACCTAGGTGACATTAATCTTTTGTGTGGTTGTCGATTGGATGGATGGGAGTGTAGCTGTGTTTTGATTTCATCTTTTCATGAATCAGCATGGAAATTTCATTTTATGCTTCAACGTCTTTTCTCCGTGAAAGCATTCCTTGAGTATTCTATTTGGAATTATAACTGATTGGTTATTAGAAGAACTCCATCTTATGAAGATTCTTTGAGCATCTCGTGACCAAGAGGTTGAAGTGTCTATTGCCTTGAGTGTGCTTATTGGCTGGGTTATCAATGGAGATTTTGGTGCAGTTGTGATTTTGCTTTTGACATTGCGTGAATCAACTATTCATATTTCTAGCTCTTCAATTTCAAATTGCTAGTTCCAAGGTAATTGATTCATCTTTCTGATGTATGTGTCGTTTTGGTGCTGCCTTTCGATTTTATGAAGTGTGCTTTAAGTGGCTCCCTTTGAAGATTTACAATTGAAAGTTAGGCGTAAAATCCCAACAATTGACTACGACAATTTGCTTGGTGAACGACTTTCAGATCTGTTTTAGAAAGAGCTGAATTTATCAAGAAGTCATTCATTCTTATCTCAAGTGTTTTAATTTTCGTTCTTTATTATTCTAATCACTTGAGTTATTCATTTATTGTTCTTTTGTTAAAAAATTGATTGAGAAAATTCTCTATTGAGCTTAGTACGAGACGGTCGTACTGTTAGATATAAAATTCTTTCATATGAAGTGAGGTTGAGAAATAGTATCGAGAGTTAAGTGGTGTCGACTCAGTAAAGCCCTGGGTAATTCTATTGTACTTCAATGAAAGTATTAAGCTAGGTGAGGGTCTCGCAAACGTAGACAAGGTGTGCCGAACTGAGTTATCAAATTTATAATGTTATTTATTATTTCCTATTTGATTGTTTTTGTTTTTGTTTATATTAGAAACGAACACGATAAAATTAGAAAGTTTGCGAAACTACTACTCCTACAATTTTCACATACGATTAGGACGTCCAAATTTTTTGAAGAATCAATTTTATATTTTATTTGGAAGTATAAAAAACAATATTCTAATTTATTTAATTAATGTTTTCGAGACCAGCAAGAAAAGTACAAAAAAACAAGCCCAAAGTTAAAACGATGTTTTCATACTTTCCGGCAGTTATGGCAAGTTACCGACCTTGGGCGGTGCGGCCAGGAGGCACCTGCCGGGGCCCACTATGAGAGCCCCCCTTCAACAGCCCCCTCTCATATGATCTTAGTATAATAACATTATTACTATAATAGCGTTAAAGTCATCTATGAAATAACGTTAAAGTCATTTTAACGTTAAAGTTTAATATTGTTTTTTAATGTAAAGGTTACTTTGTGGTCCCATTGACTATACCTATGATTGTAGCGTCAATTTGAGAGAAATTTTTCAAAGTTAAAATTATTGAAAACTACTTGAGGTCATCAATGTCACGAAAGGTTGAATAGTTTAGTATGTTATGTATTAAGAAGGATATGTTGAATGATATTGATCTTGATAATATTATTAATGATTTTACATCTAGAAATGTATTTAGAAATTATTTTCATAAATCGTGATCCTACGAGTATTTGTTAGTGTTATGATTATTTAATATTTAGTTGATTATGTAAACTTATAAATTGAATCGTTTATGTTTTATCTGAAAATGTAAACTTAGCGTATTGTCAATTTTTTTTAGGCTCTTTTTGTTAATTTCACCTAGGTCTATAAAATTATAAGACCGGCCTGATTGTAAGGCAGTTGAGAGGATGACAGGAATTATACACTTGAATTAATTATATTGCGGTGGATATATGTAGTGTTGTAGAATATACATGCACATTACCCGTCAAAGGTACACTGATTTTGTTTTCCGACAAAATCCACATTCAACATAAACTATTGTGTCAATTAAATTTAATAAACCATTAGTTTTGAAGTTTCAGAGACACAGTTGAAAGATCATCATCCGAGTCTCTTTCGATATTTTGAAAACTAAGAAAAATATCATTAGACAAGTTGATAAACTTTGATGCCACACGATAAAAGCAGACATCTTATCCGTCACTAGTGTGAGTGTGAACTTCTGGGTGACCACTACGATATATCAATTTCAAAGTGATGACAACGAGGTCACAACATTATCCGTTCTCGTGACTAAACTTAAGTCACCATTGGCTTCAATCGTCGTCGAGACAAATAAAAAAGAAAAAAGAAAAAAGAAAGAATCTGTTCTATCCATTGCCATTCAATTCCGCGTTAACTCCACCGCCATCCCACGACGAAAACGAAAAGGCCAATAGAGGGTCTGGTCATCTGCTACGCGGCTCACGCAGACTGCCTCAGTGCGCTCGGCCCACCGACATGTAAAACGCGGCAGAGTGGACCTCACTTGTTTCGAAATTGTTGACTCCCGCTCTTGGCACGTGCGCTTTTTCTAATCTTCTAGTTTATTGTGAGTGGGTCCATGGTTATTGGGTCGATAGGATGAGGAGCAGAGGAACATTACCATTACAAGAAGAAAAGGCGAAGTTGGATTGCTAATAGACCAGATTGTACTAAAGTGTAAATCAAAGATGATTCCCATCTAACCTTCAAAATAGGAGTTCAGTCTCTCCATTTTCATTCTTATTCTAATTTACATAATCTCAATCTTAAATAAAATACTTAGCATTAAAGTCCTTGAAGAAAGAAAATGAATCTGCTAAAAGTTAAATACTTTGTTTAACTAAATTGACAATTCTGTATAATCTTAAGTCGTAGTCTCTCTTCGGCATTTGGTATCTCGTTGTTCAACACCAGCAGTATTACTTCTAATACGTTTAACTCACCCACCATCCTCGTCCCATTCTTTAAATTAATCCTCCTATATCTGGTTTAGTTAATGTACGTAACCACTTCCCATTTAAGATAAAACCCCCACCAGTACCAAGCTACGGACTTTCTTCAACAAGCCCGAGGTATGGCTCAAGTTGATTACGGGCATTAAATGCAAGTGTGAAGCTGTAAGAAACGTCCAATGGAAAGCGTCGTATAAGTATGAGGATTGAGGAATATGGTGGTGGGTGATTTCCGGCAACAAGCACAACCTTTTCCTTGTTTATAATAAACGTGTGTGATTGGAGGGTCTTTTGTCGTTTTCTCTCCCTCGCATCCACAACATCTCCGTTGTAAAATTCCATTTCTTATGATTCTAGTCAACATTAATCAAAATGCCAAGATGCCACCTTTTTTCCCACCGCAACCCTTGGTATATAAACATGAACATAGTATAAAAAGATTCAAGATGGTGGTGCAAATTGACTACCAGTCAATTTATTGATTTATCAACTTCCTCTGACGCATATTAGAATAATGAAAGAGAGTTTAATTATATAATTACAGTGAGTTGCAGGCAAGAGCTGTTCTGAATTGGTCTGTTTATGTTTGACTAAAGACCAGAGAACTAGAGACTGAATCCCTACATTTTATTATTCCTCCCATATTTCAAACAAAATACTATATAAGGGAGTGTATTCAGTGTTCACGAGAGCTCTACCTTGATTGGATCCATACAAAACTCCGCCCCTCTCTCTCTCTAAGCGTAATCAGGGAAAATTTTGAGGTACGAGAGAGACCAAAAAAACTGCCATTGAAGCTTGAGGAAGACACCTTTCAACAAAAAACGGTTGTTTGCTGCTGGTTTATAAACATTCATCAAAGTTTATTTATTTATTGGGTCTAATTCTTTGCTCAGTATTTCTCACCATTTAAAGGTAGCTTCATGTTCTTTCGCTCTTTCATTCTTTGGACTACTTCACTTCTTATCTTGTTAGATTCCAAAGATGATTCTGGTTTACTGATCTACACGTAATCTTGCTCTTTCTCTCTTGTTTTTAGCCTTAGGTACTAAATTAAATTGAATTTTACTGCAAGTGAGCTCTTTTCCAGTCAAGACATCTGACGTGTCTGAAATGTGTCTGCATTTCTGGCCGTTTTATGTTTTCTGAATCGGAATTTCCTTTCTTTTCTCCTCTTTCTGAGTTCAATTTGTAATTTCGCGTTTGGAGAAGTATGTTCTTTTATAAACTTATTTGTGTTTGTGGATCTAGTATCATTGCTCGTGTATTGATCTTCAACCAAGGTTCCATTTTTGTCTTTCTTAGTAATAGTAGCTCGTTTAAGCCCCTTTTGGGAGCAAAATACCGTCGGTTTTGACAAAATTTTTATGCTTCAACTTTGTCTCTTATCTGGGATATGATCTATGAGTAAACAGTATCTGGGTGTCACCTGTTTTCCGAAGTTTAAGGTTTAATTTCTTTCACTAAAATTTGTTTGTTTGTCTTGTTTTAACACCGTTTGATCGACTATATGGAGTTTGTTTTCTCAGACATGAATTTACAGCTGTTATTCATTCAGGTAAGAAAATGTCAAGGCCTCTACATCGAGGCATATCAGGGTTGCGGATCTCTGGGAACAGTCGTGATTTATGGGAATCGCAAAAGAAATACAAACCGGGAAAAGAAGATTTGGAAAGGACTCGTTCTTCTGATCATAGTTATCTTGCCTTCAAATTGCCTTTTAGTCTACTATTTTCTGATAATACAACACCTTCCAAGTATAGTGTCAATGAAAACGGCTTTGCGTGCGACACATTCAACACAGGGACTGCAAGAAGTCGACACAAATTGGCGTGGCTACTTCTGAGGTTTAGTTTGGTTCTGATTATAATTCTGGCTTTAACTGGGTCTTTTTGGTGGACTATTTCGATATCAAGCTTGTCAAGAGGTCAAATAGTACATAACTATAGACGACTCCAAGAACAACTTGTTTCTGACCTTTGGGATATTGGCGAGTTGTCTCTTGGTTCCTCAAGGTTGAAAGAGATGGAATTCTGCTCGGAGGAGTCTGAAAATTATGTTCCATGTTTCAATGTTTCAGAGCATCTTGCTTTAGGCAGTCCTGATACTAGTGAAAGTGATCGTCACTGTGACCGAGGATCGACCCAAAGTTGTCTTGTGCTACCACCAGTAAATTATAAGATTCCTCTTAGATGGCCTACCGGAAGAGATGTCATCTGGGTTTCAAATGTTAAAATCACTGCACAGGAGGTGCTTTCCTCTGGTAGTTTGACCAAGAGGTGACAAACTGTTAAACCACCTTCGGAAACTTTATGGAGGTTTCAGTACTATTTTCAACTCATATTTCCCTCTTTCTAATGCCAGGATGATGATGCTGGATGAAGAGCAAATTTCTTTTCGTTCGGCCTCTCTAATGTTTGATGGTGTTGAAGATTACTCACATCAAATTGCTGAAATGATTGGCCTACGGAATGAATCCAATTTCATACAAGCTGGGGTGAGTTCCAACCATTATACAGAAACATCCAACGTATGCATGTACTATGTTTCTTTTCCGGTTGAAAGTGAAACGTAAAGGATTTCCTTTATTTGGATTTTCCAAATCTGCCTACCTCAGCTTTATGCAAAAGGGAAAAGAGAACACTAGTATTCCTTCTTCCTAGTCATGTCCTTTGAAGTGCTGGCATAGGAATCCTATTTCATTCATTTGCTGCGATCTTGTGAATGTATTTGTAAATGGTTTTTCTATTCCTGAACTTAATGACGATATATTAGCTTACATGGACTTATGTGCGTATATTTGTTCTGCTTTACTCTGTTATGCCCTCTGTAATATTGAGCAAGCCCTAGATTTTGAATCAACTAAGTCACTTGTCTGATTTGCTTGTTCCATTTGAAATAATTCTTGATAAGTACTGCTTTATTTACTAATTTATGCAGATCAGAACCATTTTGGATATAGGATGTGGCTATGGCAGCTTTGGCGCACATCTGTTTTCAAAACAGCTTTTAACTATGTGCATTGCAAATTATGAAGCTTCAGGGAGCCAAGTTCAGCTTACTCTTGAAAGAGGGCTTCCTGCAATGATTGGTTCTTTTACTTCCAAGCAGTTACCTTATCCTTCTCTATCCTTTGATATGTTGCATTGTTCACGATGCGGCATTGATTGGGACAAAAAAGGTACCAGTTCTTGATTATTGATCATATATCAAAATTAAAGGTTGACAGAGAGAGAAGCTAGTAGTCTGTTATGTGAATATTCACTAGATTTCCACACATCCTTTTGTTCCCTTTATTTGTTTGCTTTCTTCTAGTTTTTATTTTTGTCAAATAATTGATCATTTATTGATGTGATACAGATGGCATTTACTTGATTGAAGCTGATAGAGTTTTAAAGCCGGGTGGATACTTTGTCTGGACTTCACCAATTACTAATGCTCGTAACAAAGAGAACCAGAAAAGATGGAACTTTTTCCAAGATTTTGCTGAAAGTCTCTGTTGGGAGATGTTATCTCAACAAGATGAAACTGTAGTATGGAAAAAGACTAGTAAAAGGAATTGCTATAGCTCAAGGTGGCTGGAAAAAGAACTTAAATTCATGATATTGTGATTTATGGTTTTACTTAATGTATCATACCTATTCTAGATACCTGTTCCTATATGAGGTGTTTCTTAGCAAAAACTGTTTTGTCTATAGGAAGTCTGGTTCAGGCCCCTCACTCTGCAGCAGACGCCATGATATTGAATGTCCTTATTATCGACCACTAGAAGCATGTATAGCTGGAACACACAGTCGCCGCTGGATTCCAGTTGAAGAGAGAACCTGGCCATCTAGGTCACACTTGAACAATAATGAGATTGCTATTTATGGTAATGTACTTTCTGTACATTGTTTCTCAACTCCATTTTGATAGAAAATTTTATTTACTTTGAAGCTGTGGATATTTTAATTTCTCAGGCTTGCATCCAGAAGAGTTCATGGAGGATGCTGACAACTGGAAAGCAGCTGCCACTAACTATTGGTCCCTTCTTTCTCCATTGATATTCTCAGACCATCCAAAGAGACCTGGTGAAGAGGATCCTTCTCCACCTTATAACATGCTAAGAAATGTGTTAGACATGAATGCTCATCTTGGTGGTTTTAACTCTGCACTGCTGGAAGCTGGCAAGTCTGTTTGGGTTATGAATGTGGTCCCAACAAATGGACCTAATCATCTCCCTTTGATACTTGATAGGGGCTTTGTTGGGGTGTTGCATGATTGGTACGTTTTAAATCTCCTCTCATTCTTTCTATTTTGCTTCCGTTGGTTATGTTACCGTCTAGGTATATATTTCTGCGTTTAGAATTGAAAAGTGGATCAATTGGAAACAATTAACAGTTGATTGTTCTGGTCACTAGAAAGTATGCTACGCTATAATTTACAAATTGTCCTTTATTATTGTGTGGCTAATATAACATCCGGTTCTAAGATTTGGACCCTTTTTTGTTTCTTTAATTGTCAGAAAGTGAGTTGATCATGGAAAGTATATTTCCATCAACTAATAAGGCTGTTAGATGTAGTCCAGATGAGGAACTTGACTTGCCATTCACAGGTCTGATTTTGATGCTATGGTGACTGTCAATAGACATATGCTGCAGAGCATATTGTCAAACATGAAAGTTCCACACAGGGTAACTTTCTTGGGGTCGGGATTATGCAAAATAGGATTCATTATTGAATCATTTCTTGATACACATATTGATGCTAACCCACCTGTAATTGTACTCATATCACATAGGTGTTGCGTTAACCAGTTTATTCCTTAATTATATGATTATCTTTTTTACTTTCTTATTGATCAGAAGAATACTTAGATTTTCAGGTGCGAAGCATTCCCAACATATCCAAGAACTTATGATTTGGTGCATATGCAAGGATTACTATCCCTTGAAACTGGTCAGCGACGTAGATGCACTTCACTGGATATATTCATCGAGATTGATCGGTTACTTCGACCAGAGGTACCTGAGTCAAAAGTCCTTTTTAACATTCTTTATGTCTCTTATGTTTCTCGTTGCTAATGTTGGGGAAGTTTTGAGTTCTGATCCATATATAATGATGTAAGCATATTTGAATGCCATGAACTGTCTGCTATAATGCATAGCCGAGTTGCAGTAGTATCTGAACTTCTACCATATCGATCTAGTAGATTTGCATTCATGATGCTACTGGTGGGTGGATATTAATGATTCTTTTGAGTGCTTAAATATCCTGCAGATTAAGGCCTATGAAAGGTTACATAAATTCTATGAGAGCCTTATTAAGTAGGGTTACGTTGGAAAAAGCATTGCTGTCAGAATGGTGCTGGGCCTTGTCTAAATGGTGCTTTTGCATTAAAAAAGTCTGTACGAAAACTAAATAGTATTAAATTTGACCAGTTTCTTTTGATTTTGTCATTAAGTTCACCTCCTAACCGGCCCTCTTCAGCCATCTAGTATAGTTAAGTTTTTCATTGGTCTTCCGATCCCCACGCTCCTTTTTCCATGTTCGTCAAACCATATTTTTTGATGCAGGCCAGGTGTGCATGCACATAATCTACTAATGTGATGAAGCTGAGAAGGTGTTTGTGCGTTGTAAATCATTATCTGTAGTCATCTTACCATTAGGTTTTGGCAACTAGCTGAAGCCTATAAAAATTGTCTACGACAGTCACCAGAAAGGATAAGAACGTTTACATTTTCACTTACGTAAATGAAACCGTAATCAACTTTGATTTCTTTCTATTGGCATTACAGTTTAGCTTAGAAGAAGTTGAAAGTGAAGTTAACGAATCTGATGAAAATTTTTTTGTAGCATCTTTTTCCTGCATTGAAACCATCTTTACATATGTCTGAACATGGAGTGGTAATATGCTTGTACTTTGTGTTTACTGACGATATTGGTGTTCGGTGCAGGGCTGGGTGATAATTCGTGACACAGTACCGCTTATTGAATCGGCAAGAACTCTAACAACACGTTTTAAGTGGGAAGCTCGAGTTGTAGACATTGATAGCAACAGTGATGAAAGACTTCTTATCTGTCAAAAACCTTTCCTCAAGAAACAGGCAAACTGATTGCAAATTTTTTCGAAGTAGTAGCCCAAGAAGTTGGATCATGTTTATTCATATTCATTTTGTTCAAGTTAATGAATGTTTATAAAGCTCAGCGATAGCATTAAAGATTGTGAACAGAAAGAAGAAAGCAGAGAACAGACAACAGACAACAGGGAACACAGTGTATCCTGGTGGAACCAACCACCGAGACTTCCAAAGCCGTAAGGCTTACAGAGGTTCATGTAATTACTCAAGTCGAGGCAGGGAGTATGCAAGAATATAGAATTAAATTTGTTAAGAGTTTTTAATTTCATTTTACTGTCGGTTCTAATTGTACAACCATAAGTAATATTGTGAAGCTGATTACAGAATAAGCAGATTCCTGTTTCATTCATTATATTGAATTGTTACTACCAACTAATCTACTGAAATTCAACGGTTTATTACTGTAGTTGCAACTATAAAGAAATTGTCACTCCTTCCGATTCATAATAAGAGTCGTTTTAGAAAAATACACGTTTATTAAGAAAGCTAATAAAATTATAGATATATCCTTATTAATATTTTCATAAAATTACTTCGGTAATCAGCATCTTAAATAAAATTGTGAGAGAAATTGCTTTAAAATTGTAATCTGGATAATTAAGATGAGAGAAAAATGAAAGGTTAATTTTGAAAGAAAAGTTATAAACATGCATACAAAGTCAAGAATGACACTTATTTTGAATAATTAAAATGTGTCTAAAATAACTCTTATTATAAATCGGAGGGAGCAGTAAAAATTAATCGTCTTCACCTCATAAGCTTGTTCTATTTGATCAAACGGTTGCCCCGTTGACTTTCCAGTAGCTTGCATTGATGTACCCGTTTCTGTCATGCTTATAGCTGTAGCGTCCTGCAACTAAACTAAGGAAACAATGGGGTTCCGATAATACCAAATGCCAATTCTCTATTGGTTCTCTTTCTTATTTATTGCTTGATTTCATGCATCTTTTAACATGCCCATGCAAGAGGACATAGAGATGGCACTCACGTTGATAAAGCCTGAATTCTACAAGGAACCTATCAACAAACATCCAAATTAGTCTCGAGGGATGCTCTGGTCTAGCACTGCAACTTCTCACGCTTATTATTGTTAAGGTAAATGTGTCAAGCTAACATCACTTGGGAATTCCAAGAAATCCGACAGTCACACACTCACACACATCCAAGAGAGAACGAAGGTCCTGAGGAATACCACAAATGTGCGAGTAGCTTCAAGGCAGTGGTGAAAACCGTTGCCATTGCCAAGAACTGAACATACTCTGAAAGAAGAATCTTTCAATGGAATGAAGAAGAACGTAAAGGTGGTGTCTTCTTTAGGTAATTGGTTTGGTTTTTTGACCTGTTACAGCTTCTATATGCACCACTGGCACTGTTTCTACTGACGCTGGAGGATGAGACACTGCTGCTGACTCTCCTTATCGCCTTTCTGCGACAGTTATAGGTGGTCCCGAGGGCAGCTTTCGTAACACTGTCTGTGACGACCTCCCTTACTCTCCGTGATTTTATGGGCTGCTTGTTCAAGTACACAAGCTTTGGAAGAAGACTGGAAATTGCCTTGCGAAGTTGATCATCACCAATATTGCTTTGGACGGGATTGCCCAACAAATTTAGAGCTTGCATAGAGTGGTAGTTGGCAACAAGCTGACCCAAAGCTTTGGCAGTTGTAATCTTGTTAAAGCTCAAGTCCAGGACTGTGAGCTTCAGAAGCCTATGCAATCCTTCAACATTACTAATCTTATTGCCACCAAGAAAAAGTTCCTTGATTGTTGTGCAGTTTGACAGTCCTGACATCACAAACACCCAAGAAAATTCAAACCACATAACAGAGAAGTCTAAAGTGTCAATTCTCAGGAAAAGGAAAATTGTAAGATATAAAGAGGAATTGTTAAATATCCAGTTTATTAGAAATGACACCTTGTCCTATTCGAGCTATGCGATTATATCCGAGATCAAGCGCTCGCAATCGAGTTAGTTCTCTCAGTCCTTCGATAGTGCTGATCTTATTTCTTGACAAGTTTAACACATGAAGGCCCTTTGGCAATGATCCTGAGGTTATGCAAACTGAAACCGAGGAACAAACAAACATGCAGCTCCTTTAATGCCAACAAGTATCTAGCATCCAAAACAAAAGAGATCCGTATCTTTGCCACATGGCATTTATATTTTTACCAGAAACATACCTATAGAATTATTAGACAGGTTAACAGATCGAAGACTAGAGAAGTGTGACATGATGGGTATGGCTTTTAATCCAATTGAAGAAGTATGAGCTGAAGTTGTGGAAGTATTCAGGGACTGGATCATACTGCTAGCAATTAGAATCTCCTCAGACAAGCTATTATCTGGACATCGAGTACTTGCGGACATGCTTCTCGTTAGCGATTTGTCATTCTCAGGAGATGGTGGGAAGGCAGTGAAATCGTCGCTACCCTCATCATCATCATCGTCGGGTGGTGGCATTTGAGTCTCAAGATCTTTAACCCACTCATCAACTCTTGAGAAGGAAGAAGATTTCGTTCGGAAAGCAACCCATTGGTTATGTCGCCAAAAACCAGAAAATGAATCCCCGAAGCCGCTCCAACTTTCTTCTATACCTCCATTGCCATATTGGTCCTTGTTCAAGGATTCTCCAATAAATGACCCCATAGATTGTGTTCTGTTTAAAAACACAGTACGATTCGGTTCAACTGTATCCGAATGGTATCCACCTTGCTGGTTAAAAGAAGCACTTACTGCTTGCTGTTGTTGTTTTGCAGTCAATTGTTTATGGAGATTTCTGTGGCTCCAAAGGAACAATCTCCACGGCAGCTTTCTACTCCTCGAAGGTAGGACTTGGCTTGAAGAATGCTTCCTTAATATCACTTTGTCAGCGCTGCAATGGCTTCTTAGAGATGAAGGGCTACCCAGCATTCTCCACTTTACTGATTGATCATATGATTCCCCAGAAAAGAGCAATTTCGAAGGAGGTAACATCTCTGCCGATACCTTCAGCACCTCATTTAATTCCAGATTAGAGCAGGAACGTTTGAGTTTTGGTGAATCACGGAACTGAGTTTTACAAAACCCAGGATCACTAACATGTCCATTTTGGACCACATCAATGACACCCTTCTCCTCATCATTTTCAGTTATTTTTGTATTATGCCCAGTGAGCTCAGTGGGCAAAGCATCAGAGGAGCCCATCCTCGTCCTTTCAGTACTAAGTTCATATCTACTTGAATTATCCATGAAAGATTGCAGATCCAAATCTGATAAATCCCTCTTCATCAAGACATTCTCTTCATACTCATCTTCCCCTTCATATGCTACTTCGGGAGCTTTGTCCGTCCCCAGAGTCTTACAGCTCATCTCCCTGACACTTGCAAACTTGTTCTGCATATCATTAGGTGCTGACACAGTAAAAGTTGCTTTTTTCAACTGAGTCTTTAAAAGTTTAACTGGGTAGTCAGGCCCAACTTTCAGGGATTTCAGAATCTTGTTGAGGCCAACTTTATTCAACAAATCCTTGTCAACCTAAAGTTCACACGACAGAGAAGTTAAGAATAAGCAGATCACACAGTTCAACAAACTCGAAATTATAATACATATGTTTCCGAGTCATAGTTGATCCTCACCATCTTTTCATTCCTTCTGCCAGGAAGCCAAAAGCAGCAGCTGAACCTCGCCATCTTGAAACGTAGTCTTATTCAAAGTCCTCCGAAGAAGCACTCTGTAATCTTATTACTCTTTGTCAATCTTCTATCTTTGCAAATTCAAATCTGTGCTACCAATGGTGACATCTCTCAAGAATGCTAATGAAAATGGTAGGGGGGAACAATTATTGGGAAGAGAACAATGGTTACATACAAGATGATTGAACCAAGTTAGTCGTAATCAATGGGAAGGCACCAAAACAAAGACTGAGTCCAATAGTATGAAGATGATGCCTGAAGACAGGAAAATGAAGGGCTAGTGCCTGTTCCGGTACTACCACAAATCACGACAATGTCGGCCAGAGTTGTATGAACAGCAGCTCCTCTCTGGAAGCTTCCAAGAAACTATTCTCGAAAACCTCTCCTGTTCCATATTCAACCATATGTAAGAGCATTGCGGGTCCTAATCTAAACAATTACAAACAATTGACAGGTTTGTTCAAAGTCCACCTAACAACGAAATCTTCAGAACCCCATTACAGAACAAAAGCGGGAAAAATAATGAGTTTCTCGAATCAAAAGGAAGTGCTAACATCCCCATCAATCTACAGGGAAAATGATTAAAAACAAAAATTCGCATTAATACCAATGCAGGATGAAGATAAACAAACAAGCTTTCCGTACACAGTTTTCAAAAGAACCAAACTTTGCGCCAACACATTTCGACGAAAAGATGAATCTTTTAACAACATATTACAAGTTGTTCGACAAAAATGGGTAAACCCCATAGAAGAAACCGTAGTTACAAGAACAAAAGACAGCGTACCGACAAGCTCTACCTTCTTGTACAATAACAACGTACACACCTTGTCTTCGTAGCAAGGATATAGTTGGAGACAGAGCAGAGCAATAACAGAGTTCTGACAAACGAAGATTAATGGTGGGAAATGACAGGAAATCAGATAAAACATGTAAGAGAGCAGACGGTAGAAATAGACAAATGTGAGAGTTGTGATTGTGGGCATAGACAACCCGCAAACACAAGCATATCAGACATTACATGCATTTACACGCTTCAGTCTGTGACTGTTTAACAATATTGCAAGTAAAATTAGCAGGCCACTTTTTAATTGTATTCTATATTTTGCTATGGAATCTTCTGTAGCAAGATGAATATTGAATACAACAATTTCGTTATTGGAATGTAAGTCCAATAACGAATAGGAATATAAAAAGAATTAAAGATGCACTGGAATGTAAGTCCAATAACGAATAAGAGTTGTATCAACGAAGTACGTGATAAGCTATACCAAATTAATATTTTCTATGGGAATGCTACATATTATATTTTTGTCATGAATGAATTTATTAGTTAGTAAATTAAAATATCAAATACTCTAAAATAGTTATGAAGTAAAACATATGAAGAAGTGTATAATTATTTTAGTTTTAATATTTTAATTTATTAAATAATAAATTTTATATATAATATAAATACAATATGTGAGAGTTACGTGAAAAAAAAACTAATATGGTGTAGCACATTACGTCATTCACATTAACAGAAAACTTAATGTCGGATTATTTTTGTTAAGAAAATGAAAGTTGAAAAATTTTAACGTCACTTTTAAAGTTCACGCTAGTATTGTAAAAATTGAATAAAGTTCGAGTTTTTGTTTACAATTGACTAAATATTTTTTGATATCTCATTGTTTCGTTGGACTTTTATGTCAAATTATTATTATTATTATTATTATTAAAACTAAAATTAATATCATTAAATAATTATTAATATTATTATAGTAAATACAATAATATATTAATACATAAGGGTAAATTTTAAAAAATCATGAACTTTACTCAATTTTGCAATACTATCTTGAATTTTGAAAGTGATGATAAAATGTTTCAATTTTAAAATTTTCATAAAAATAGTTCATTGTTAAATTTGTACTTAACGAGGCTAATATGAATTTTCACATCGAGAAATTTATTAAACATGTAGATGACATTTGGCCTATTAATGTCACATTAGTTAAAATATTTAAAATCTATGGTTTATTGTGAAAAATCTTAAAACTTTACCAATTTTGCAATATTAACTCAAAATTTAAAAGTAAAGTTAAAATTCTCAAACTTTCAATTTTAATAACAATAGTCGGCGTTAAGTTCTCTGTTAATATGAATGATGTGGCAAATCACTTCAAATTATTACTTTTTCCATATAACTATCGCATATTATATTTTGTCACAAATGAATTTTATTATTTTAAAATTAAAACATAAAAATCTTAAAATAATATTCCATTCCTTCACTTTGAAACTATAAATTGCACGTCAACTATTTGACGAAAGTCATGAGACAAGAAAAGAGCAACACTTAATTAACGACCTTATGTTCTTCCACATTTCATTATTCTTTTACTATAAAAGCACTTATCTCAAAAAACCAATTTAGTTTCATGCCAAAAGGCTATGATAAAAGCTTTACTTTTCCTTAGACGATTAATAGAATATTACAAGGAAAGATAATATCGCCTACACATGGTTTTTATTGACTTAGAGAAGGCTTATAATAGGATACTTAGGAAAATCAAGTGAAAGTGTTTAGAAGTTAAGAGAGTCCCCTATGACTTATATACGAATTATTAGGAATATGTATAAAGATGTAAAGACTAGAATAAAGATGATAGGACGAGATACAAAATATTTTTCTATCGATATTAGGCTACACCAAGGCAACTTATTGAGCCCTTTGTTGTCTACAGTAGTGATGGATGAACTGATCAGGAATATCTAAAGAGATGTGTCTTGGTGTATGTTATTTGTTGATAATATTGCTTTAGTTGATAAAACAAAAGAGGTTGTCAATGTTAAGCTAGAACTTTGGAGGGATTAATTAAAGTTGAAGGGTTTTAAATTAAGCAGAACTGAGACTGAATACTTGAGTGTAACTTTTCAAGCCATAGCGTGGTAAATATAAAGATTAGTTCAAAAGTTATATCACATAAAGAGTGTTTTAAGTATCTAAGATCTATTATCCAAAGCAATGAAGAGATCAATGAAGACATTGTTCACCGCATCAAATCATGATGACTTAAATGGAGAAAAGCATCAAGAATTTTATATAACGTGAAGATACTACCCAAGCTCAAAAATAAATTATATTGTTTAACGATTAGGTCAGTCATGCTTTATAGAGCGAAGCGTTGGCCCATCAAATAGGTATATAGTCATAAGTTAATAGTAGCAGAGGTGATAATGTTTCGTTGGATGTGAAACATTACTAGAAGAGATAATATCAGGAATATAATGGTAAGAGACAAATTAAATGTGACTAATATTAGTGAAAAATTAAGAGAGACAAGACTTAGGTGTTCGAACATGTTAACAAAAGATATCCTGATGCTTCAGTGAAAATATATGAGAAGATTGTACTTAGATACTGTAAAAAGAAAAAAAAGAAAGGCTAAGAAGAGCTGGGAGGGGAGATTGAAAATGATATTGCTTTGTTTGAACTCATTGATGACATAGCTCTCAATTAAAAACTTTAAAATACTAAGATACGAGTAAAGGATCTTACATAGAGAAATTCTTCATTCTCATATGTCTTTTAAACAATTTCCTTACATCTTATGCCATGTATTTAACCTAAAAATTTATTATGTGGTACTTTTCTCTTAGTTATTTAACTTAAACATTTTCTACTTAGCTTCAACATTTTCTTATGATAACTTGTCGTCTTTCTTGTTTCTTGTTTGTATATTTATTCACTTATTTTATCTTTTATTTTATTCTTTATCTTATTCTATATTTATTGTAATATTTATTTTATTACTTATTTTTATATTTTTTATTTATCGTATTTATTTATCTATTTATATGTTGTTAGTATTTTCTTTTATGTCTATTTTTTATTATTTTAATATTATATTTTATTATTAATTTATTTTCAGTTTTATTTTATTCTATATTTGTATATTAGTTATTTATTTATTTAGTACATATATATATATATATATATTTTCATACGGATAGAAACAATCTCTTTGTCGGTTAGGGGAATTGATTGTGTATACGGACCTCCTTATACTTCGTGTCTAATAAAATTTCTACTAAGATATTGTTGTTATTGGTATTAGTGTAATAACTTTTTTATTAATTTAATTTGTATTCTTCTATTTTATATAGCTTTTTACTTGAATAATGGGTTACATGTTTTGATCGAAAGTTGAAATGATAGAAAGCAAAGTAAAACATTTGAATTTTTTCCTGCGGTTTGCACTTTCTTAAAATATGATATATACTTTAGAAATTGTTAATTAAGCATTTATTGTAAAGCCCATCATTAACCAAAATAAAAGCAACCCCACCCATAAACTATTAAACATGTATAAAAGGCAACATCTGAAAGAATTAGACACGAAATAGCACCAATGAAACAACTTTTTCCTCATTTTTCTATCAACTCTTTCCAGCTGGTATGTATCTTAATGTACCATCTTTCGTCTGCATGTGACATTTTTCTCATAGGTTCCTTCAATATGTTTGTTTTGCATAATATTAGGAGGAAGTTGTAGAGGTTAACAACCCCAAAAACTCTTAAAAAATAGGTTAAACTCTAACTGCTATTTTATGTCTTTTTTTGTAACTTTTGAACATCCTTTACTAGTTTATAGTTAGACTACATGTTGTGTATGTTTGAAACAATAGTTGAAGTCATGGAAAGGGATAAAAATAGAGAAAAGGTGGTTGGAAAAAGACAAAAGAAGAGGAGATACAGGACAAGAGGAGAGAGTGAAGAAGATGACATTTTTTAAAAATTTTAAGTTGAATGAAAGACTAAAATAGAAAATGTAAATAGTGAAGGAAAAACCTGGAATTTACTCCCAAGAAGGACATTTTTGGTATTAATTGAAATGAATGAGATTAAAATAAGACTTTTAATTAGTTAAGAGTATTTTAGTAATTATGGTGGTTAGGTTAGTAAGGATATTATATTTATAATTAAGAATAAAGTAGAAAAGGAATAATGTTCGATTATTAAGTGTACTTGAGTTGAAAATTTTCCTAAATTAGTCTAATAAAATTTTGTAAATTCTAGCCCTAAGGTCCCACTAAGGAAAATTTGGATTATCAATTAGTTGAGTCGAAATTAAAGTAAGAATAATCTTAGACTTTATTCTTAAAATAGAGTACCTTTTATTATTGATAAATTATTTTGTAGTGATAGATATTTTGAATTAGTCCTTAATTAAATTAATAATTAATAGTTATATATATGAATTATGTTTATTTATTTCACAAATAATTAACAAATTACAAGGCGTTTCATTTTTCTATTTTGTTACATATATTGAGGTGTAATGTTTGTTAATTCAATGAAAATGTGTTAATTAAATAGAGACCGAATGATAATATGTTGTGTATAATTGGTGAAAATAAAGAATTTGTGACTTGCCTAAGATAAGTTACGTTTGATGGTCTTAGATTGATAGGTTGTGTAAATATGAGCAATTAATGGCTAGGTATCTTGTAGGAAAATCCCTGTGTGAGTATCACATGTCTACGGTGCGGAAAACAAAAAATTTTGTTCCGGACCTTCCAAAGCCGGATCCATGTGTACATACAATGACTCAAACCATAAAGGCGAAGGAGACCGTCTCTAACGTTATCCACGCAGAGACGGAGAACCTAACCGGACAAACCCTTTGACCCGGGAATAGCTAGAACAAAGTAAAGAGTGCTAGCTCCTACCTTTGTCCTTGGAGAGCTTGAAACAACGATGAAGAGAAGCTTGAAGAAGCTTGGAGAGGAGAAGCAAACTTGATAATCGATGGTGAGAAGAGACAATGTTTAGGATTTTCTCAAAATCCTTCCTTCCTTCTTTCTTCAAAAGCCACCGTCGATCACCTTCTTACTTCTCACCTTTTATATGTCTTATAACTCATTTAAAGACATATAAAAGCTAATGGTCATCAAGCTCCCACGTTAGCCTTTTATATATATATATATATAAAAGTTAAGATGACTAAGCCCCTCCTCCTTCATCCACGTTGCAACATATATATATATTAATTTTTTAATTAATTAATTATATATATATATAAAAATAAATGCTGAAGTGGTCCAGTCACACTGGGGTTGATCTCTTAAGACTCACGGGTCCCAGATGGGAAAACCTCCGGAAACATTTTTCAGCAATATTGATGTCGCGATCTCATCGGGACATATCTCGATCTCATCGGGATCCATTTAATCCTTTTGCTCTCCATATATTGGAACTCTGTCCAAAACTATTTTACGAATTCTCCGAGACACTCTTATGCGTGTGACCCATTAGGTTCTCGGTTATGTTGGCCACTTAGATTAACACTTAATCTAAGCAAGTCATGAGCGGTATCTAGCAACACATCATGACCCCCAATTGACCGGAAAGTAATTGGTTTGACGAATGAACATGTATTCATCATGAATCATATCACGAACCTTTCCATAGACAATTACCGTGCAATTCGTCCTTTCACCATGCTATACCCCACTTGGTTATGAGTATGGACAATGTGTCAACTCTTACTAGATCGACTATGTCAAATCTAGTCAGTGATATCGTTCTTGTCCTGATTCATTACTTTATATGTCAATGAAGACATTCTTCATAACATATATGCTCCGCCAGAGACTTCAAGTAATGACCACGACAAGAGGCCGTGGGTATCATCTTCGCTATCACGAAGTGGTGAATCCTCTATTGGCTACTCAATTACCTTGAATACCTCAAGCTGTACCCAATCACCACCCTATGAGCGACCTCAGTAAGGCAACAAGGAATGGAGTCAAAGCACGAATCGATATCCAAGATATCCTTGAGCACCTCAAGTCTAAGGATACTTGCACCATTGTTATGATGAGATTATCAACGACATTAGAATAGGACATCCATGTGATGATCTCATAGCAGTCATCCAATGTACTTACTACCTCTAGTAAGCATCCACATCTCAACCCTAAATATCTCATATATACGGTTTACGAGATCTCTTGCTTGATCAAATCAAGGAGCTTGAGATGTGCTAGTCTTCCAGATTCCGATGTCCGGTCTCGGTAATCCTATGACTAGGGATAATTTGAATCTTGACATAATTGCACATGATAGGAATCTCGATAGTATGATCACATCATAATTTCCTTCATGCTATGTCATATATCAAGGACTTCATTAATTTGCTTATAGATCAATACCCATTCATAAATAATGAACAACAAGTTAATGAAATATGCCTTTCTTTATTTATTCATAAAGACTGTACACAACTTTGTACAAAATGCGCTAAAGGCGATTGCCTTCAGGGCACTACTCTAATAATCTCCCACTTGACCTAAAACCAATCGCCTTGATATCTAATACCATAGGCGAGTACATGAGAATCAAAACTCTTCTGTGACAATGGCTTTGTCAACGAATCATCAATATTCTGCTCTGTGGGAATTCTCTCTATCTGCACATCACCTCGACTAATGATCTCCCTGATCAGGTGATATCTACGGAGTACGTGTTTGGATCGTTGATGAGACCTTGGTTCTTTCGCCTGCGCAATAGCCCCATTGTTGTCACAATACAACTGCATGGGCCCATCACTGCTAGGAACCACACCAAGTTCAGTAATGAACTTTTTGATCCAAACTGCTTCCTTTGCTGCTTCTGAAGTGACAATGTACTTTGCCTCGGTCGTTGAATCGATAGTTGTCTCTTGTTTGGAACTCTTCCAACTAACTGCCTCGCCATTCAGTGTGAATACGTAACCTGATTGGGATTTAAAATCATCCTTATCAGATTGAAAACTGGCATCTGTATACCCGCTCACTTTGAGATCTCCATCTCCATATATCAAGAAAACATCCTTAGTTCTTCGCAAGTACTTAAGGATATTCTTGACAGCCACTCAGTGACCCTCACCAGGATCCGATTGGTATCTGTTCATAACACTTAGAGCATATGATACATCGGGTCTCGTACATAGCATAGCGTACATGATAGATCCTACCGCAGATGCATACGGGATCATATTCATGCGCATCCTCTCATCTTGTGTCTTAGGACACATAGATTTCGAGAGTGTTATCCCATGAGTCACGGGAAGATACCCTCTCTTGGATTGCTCCATGCTAAACCTTTTTAGCATCTTGTCTATGTACGTTGATTGTGAAAGACCAAGCAATCTTTTTGATCTATCTCTATAGATCCTTATCCCAAGGATATAAGTTGCTTCATCAAGGTCTTTCATGGAAAATTGTTTGGACAACCAAATCTTGACTGATTGTAGCATCGAGACATCGTTTCCTAGTACTAATATGTCATCTACATATAGCACAAGGAATACGATTGCAGTCCCATTAACCTTCTTATACACACAGTATTCATCCGGATTTTGTGAGAAACCAAACTCTTTGATTACCTCATCAAAACGGATATTCCAACTCCTGGATGCTTGTTTCAATCTATAGATGGATTTCTGAAGCTTGCATACCTTTTCGCTATCATAGGAGGTGAAGCTCTCAGGTTGTGTCATATACACATCCTCAGCTAGATTTCCATTTAGGAAAGCTGTCTTCACATCCATTTGTCATATCTCATAATCATAATGAGTGGCAATGGCTAGGAGTATGCTAATGGATTTAAGTATTGCTCTTTTGAAATTTGAAGGTCTCGTCGTAGTCAACTCCTTGTCTTTGACGAAAACCTTTAGCCACAAGCCTTGTTTTATAGGTAATTACATTACCATCCATGTCGGTTTTCTTTTTGAAAACCCATTTGCACCCTATGGGTTTTATTCCTTCGGGTGCCTCAACCAAAGTCCATACTTGGTTTTTCATACATGGAATCCATTTCAGCCTGCATGGCATGAAGCCATTTCTCAGACTCTGAACTCTTCAGAACCTCTTCATAGGTGGTAGGTTCATTATCTTCTATGAGCAATACGACATTCTGTTCATTTACGAGAAATCCATATCTCTCGGGAACAGAGCGTATCCTATGTGACCTACGAATTTCGTGTGTTGTAGAAGGTTGAACTGTTACTTCATCTGTATGAGTTACGATTTGAGTTCAGCGATTGATCTGCGTCATTCGAGCATCTGAACTTCTTCAAGCTCAATTTTGCTCCCACCGTCTTCTTGTAAAAGAAACTCTTTCTCTAAAAAGACAGCATGCTTCGAAACAAACACCTTTTGTTCCTCAGCAAGGAAGAATTGATATCCCATTGTTTCTTTAGGATATCCTACGAACAAACATTTGTCAGATTTTGCATCAAGTTTATCTGACTGTGTCCGCTTCACATAAGCAGGACAACCCCAAACTTTCATATGAGTAAGATAGGGTCTTTTATTAGTCCACATCTCATATGGAGTAACATCAACTGTCTTTGATGGAACTCGCTTAACAAGTAAACAATTGTCTCGATTGCATACCCCAAAAGGATTTTGGTAACTTTGCAAAGCCATCATTGATCGTACCATGTCTAACAAGGTCCGATTTCTCCTTTCTGCCACACCATTATCTTTGTGGTGTGTAAGGAGGAGTCCATTGAGATAAAATCCCATTATCTCTGAGATAATCCAAAAACTGTTGGTCTAAGTATTCCCCACCACGATCTGATCGTAATGTCTTGATACTTTTCCCAAGTTAGTTTTATACTTCATTTCTGAATTGTTTGAACTTTTCAAATGCTTCAGATTTGTATCTCACAAGATACAGGTACCCATATCGAGAATAATCATCGATAAAGGTAATGAAGTAAAGACAACCACTTCTGGCATGGATGGACATCGGACCACATACATCTGAATGTATTAGGTCTAATACTCCAGTCGCTCGTTCACCCTTTCCCTTAAAGGGTAATTTAGTCATCTTGCCTAATAAACAAGATTCGCATGTGTCATATGATTCATAATCAAATGACCCTAAACTTCCACTCTTATGGAGCTTAGCTATGTGTCTCTCATTTATATGGCCAAGGCGACAATGCCATAAGTAAGTTGATTTTAAATTATCTCGTTTATGTCTTTTCGTGTCATTGACATTCATAATTGGATTTGACATATCTAATATGTAAATTCCATTGCATAATGTACCAGTATCATAAAGCATTCTATTCAAACTAATAGAACAACCATTGTTACTAAAAGTCAAATGGAAACCAGCTCTATTTAAACAAGAAATGCAGAATATGTTCTATGTTAAAACAGTACAAAATAACATTCATCCAATTTAATTACAAGCCCGGTGTGGAGTGACAAAAGTAAGTGCCTACGGCTAATGCAAAGAACTCTTGCTCCATTTCTCACACGCAGTCTAGTTCTCCTTCATGAGTCGTCTCATCGTCCTCGAGGCCTGCATATCATTACATATGTGTGAGCCACAACCGGTATCTAATACCCATATGTTATGATCAGAAACAGTATTAACCTCAATGACAAATGTATCTAAAGGAGCTGAGGCATCTGATGCCTTCTTCTGCTTCAATTCATCCAGATAGACTTTACAATTTCGCTTCTAGTGGCCAGTCTTGCCACAAAGGAAGCAAGTTCCTTTTGGTGCAGTCTCTTTGGTTTTCTTCTTGGCTGCACTTCCTTTTGGTTTCTTAGACCTTTTTCTTCTTTAGATTCTTTTCTTTGAACCAGAAGAAAAGTCCACCATAAGCACTTGCTTACTATCCTTCTTGATAGATTGCTTATGATATGCTTTCTGATCTTCATCAGAAGCATCAGCAGCAGGTGGATCAGGAAGTGGAACATCTAGGACATATCCCAGTTCCTCAGACCTGAGAACAATTCTCAGATTTCTCAGTCAATCTAGAAAGTTGGGTCCAGTTAATTTGTTCGTGTCCATAAGTGAGCGTAAGTTCACACTGGAAGACATCTTCAATAACCTAAAGGGAAAAGAGAGAAAGAATGTTAGAGTAGAATTACATGTATGATCATAAGGACTTGAATGATATGCATATGGCTCCCACTAGTTTCAAAGAATCCATAACCCTCAGTACGAATCCAAGAAACATTATGATAAAATGTCATAGTGGGTCGATATCCGACATTACTAAAATGACCTTGGGTTTACCCAACAAGCCACCTTAGGTCAATCGGTAGGTATCGGTCATACCAATCGCATCATAGATATCCGACATAACTAAAATGACCTTGGGTTTACCCAACAAGCCACCTTAGATCTATCGGTAGGTATCGGTCATACCACTTGATTCATAGATGCAACTATCGACTAGTGCTATCAACTCGTGATGTATGCACACTCATTGGGTTATCAACTCTTGATGCGCGTACATCTGATGCACACTACCCAATTTCGCCTCTGTCCACGTTGACCTTGAGTTTACTCAATAAATCAACGCTTCTAGTGAAAACCGACCCATTAATCCGAAAATCTTATTTTCATGGTTCGAACATATCCGTATAGAGTGAGCTTGGGTTTACCCAACAACCCAACTCTATAAGAACTCTGGTTCTCCCCATATTAATGGAAGGCGTTAGTTTTCATATGATACGTGAGGGTTTTCAGGTCTCATCTTCTTCTCCTCCAAGCCGTAGGATTATAGTCACCATGACTATATGGAATGATTTAGGGCATTTCATCAATCAAATTGAATCTATACCTAAAATCATCCATCATCCCACCTTTGCATGTTGTAAGTCGACTTGTGTATGTGTAAGTCGACTTATGCTAGTGTGTAAGTCGACTTATGCAGCTGTGCACGAACAAGTCGACTTGTACCATTGTGCAAGTCGACTTATGCGTCTACAGTGCATGGACAAGTCGACTTGTATCTTTATTAGTCGACTTATCCAGGTGGAATGGCTATCTAATCAGCTAATTTCTCAATCCGTGCAGTTCCAATTCACAATACCAAGTGTAATATCCTTTATTATGATGTACCAATGAAACACTTTCATTGTTGCTTACCATATATAGTCAAACTATACATGAAAAACTTGAAATCGATGAATACACTCTTATTCATTTAGATTTCCAAATAATTTTGCGAATATCAAACTATCACCCTAAGTATCTTTAGGTAGTCTACACTTTATCAAGACTACTTCGGCACTGGTCACAAAATTTGTGACGGCCAAAACAATCAAGATAAGGGAATATACTAACGAGACGCTAATGAGACACATTTGACATCCGAAAATTGTTTGGAAACCCAATTTCAAGAAATTCAATTTGGAAAGCATACATCATCAATATAACACATTTTTAATCACATTAAAAATGATCCAAGGCATTGGAACTGAAATCTACACAATTTCTTATTTCAAACAAAACAGCTCCAGCAACTTTCTCAAAACTGACAAGCTTTGCCTTTTGCTTGAAAAAATCATTGAAACAATTTCAATAAATTATGAGAAAATTACAGAGGTTACAACACGTTTACAACATGCTCCATGAATTTTTTCAGGATTTATTTCCATTAAAAACTCATTCAAACTCAGCAACTAAGCCAATGTAGAATCTGTGTTCCTCAACACAGTTATTCCCAGCAGCACACAATAAATTCTCAAATAAATAGTAAATCACCTCAAAAATATTTTCCTTTCTCATAGACATTAATAAACATCTTAGAGACATTTTGGTGAAAGAAAATCCGAAAAAAAAAATTTCTAAAATTTATTCTCGAATTTATAAGCATGCCTGTTCAAGGAATGTGCACAAAGACAGCAACCAGAACATTAGGGAATAAATTAGCAAAACCATATCAAATCACATTGATAAATCCTGATCTTCCACAGACATATGCAACAACATCTTGTGAACATATCTGGGCAAGAAAATTTCGAAAAAAAAATTTCTATACTGAATTCGAAATTCACACAATCAACATGCATCATCGTCACAAGCAATAGGCAACTCCGACCTAGTCATGGTTTCATTGTTATATACGACACAAGTGGCTCTGATACCACTGTAGGAAAATCCCAGTGTGAGCATCACATGCCCACGGTGTGGAAAACAAAAATTTTTGTTCCGGGACCTTCCCGAAAGCCAGGATCCATGTGTCTATACAACAGACTCAAACCATAACGGCCAAAGGAGACCGTCTCTAACGGTATCCACGCAGAGACCGGAGAACCTAACCGGGACAAACCCTTTGACCCGGGAATAACTAGAACAAAGTAAAGAGTGCTAGCTCCTACCTTTGTCCTTGGAGAGCTTGAAACAACGATGAAGAGAAGCTTGAAGAAGCTTGGAGAGGAGAAGCAAACTTGATAATCGATGGTGAGAAGAGACAATGTTTAGGATTTTCTCAAAATCCTTCCTTCCTTCTTTCTTCAAAAGCCACCGTCGATCACCTTCTTACTTCTCACCTTTTATATGTCTTATAACTCATTTAAAGACATATAAAAGCTAATGGTAATCAAGCTCCCACGTTAGCCTTTTATATATATATATATATATAAAAGTTAAGATGACTAAGCCCCTCCTCCTTCATCCACGTTGCAACATATATATATATATATTAATTTTTTAATTAATTAATTATATATATATATAAATAAATGCTGAAATGGTCCAGTCACACTGGGGTCGATCCTACCGGCCTACCGGGTCCCGGTATGAAAAAATCCCGGAAACGTTTTTCAGCAATATTGATGTCGCGATCTCATCGGGACATATTTCGATCTCATCGGGATCCATTTAATCCTTTTGCTCTCCATATATTGGAACTCTGTCCAAAACTATTTTATGAATTATCCGAGACACTCTTATGCGTGTGACCCATTAGGTTCCCGGTTATGTTGGCCACTTAGATTAACACTTAATCTAAGCAAGTCATGAGCGGTATCTAGCAACACATCATGACCCCCAATTGACCGGAAAGTAATTGGTTTGACGAATGAACATGTATTCATCATGAACCATATCACGAACCTTTCCATAGATAATTACCGTGCAATTCGTCCTTTCACCATGCTATACCCCACTTGGTTATGAGTATGGGCAATGTGTCAACTTTTACTAGACTGACTATGTCAAATCTAGTCCAAGTGATATCAGTTCTTGTCTTGGGACTCATTACTTTATATGTCAATGAAGACATTCTTCATAACATATATGCTCCGACCAGAGACTTCCAAGTAATGACCCTGACAAGAGGCCATGGGTATCATCTTCTGCTATCACAGAAGTGGTGAATCCTCTATTGGCTACTCAATTACCTTCAAATACCTCAAGCTGTACCCAATCACCACCCTATGAGCGACCTCTGTAAGGCAACAAGGAATGGAGTCAAAGCACAGAATCAGTATCCAAGATATCCTTGAGCACTTCAAGTCTAAGGATACTTGCACCATTGCTATGATGAGATTATCACTGACATTAAAATAGGACATCCATGTGATGATCTTATAGCAGGTCATCCAATGTGCTTACTACCTCTAGTAAGCATCCACATCTCAACCCTAAATATCTCATATGTACAGATTCTGAGATCCACTGCTTGATCAAATCAAGGAGCTTGAGATGTGCTAGTCTTTCCGGATTACCGATGTCCAGTCTCAGTAATCCTATGACTAGGGATAATTTAGATACTGACATAATTGCACATGATAGGAATCTCAGTAGTATGATCACATCATAATTTCTTTCATGCTATGTCATATATCAAGGACTTCATTAATTTGTTTATAGATCAATATCCATTCATAAATAATGAACAGCAAGTTAATGAAATATGCCTTTCTTTATTTATTCATAAAGACTGTACACAACTTTGTACAAAATGCGCTAAAGGCGATTGCCTTCAGGGTACTACTCTAACATATCTGTCCGTGGAGTAGGTACTGAGGCATCCTGAGTTTCAAGGATGTCCTATGTTAATAGCTAGGCATCGGAGTAGTATTAAGATGTCCTGAGTTTTGGGGATATCTTGTGCCAACGTCTAAGTACTAGAGTAGTACCGGAGTATCAAATAAGATTGAGAAATTGAGGTACCCTGTGTCGATATATACATCTAATTATATTTTCACTTTGGAGAGAGATTATGATAAGTAGAGATGAGATGGTAGACCATTGGATGTAAGTCTATTAGATTAGGTAGCGCATAGACAATCCTGTTAATTATAAGATAAAGCATTAATGACAACTACAAATTAATATTTGTGTTAATCATTGTTTAGTAAAATTCTGAGATATTTATTAATTGTTTGGATTAGACTGAGTAATGTTGCGGATTTAGTATTTTATGTATGTTTTAATCACTTGACTAATGTTTTATATTTGTATATTGAGTTATTTGATTTTAAGGGTATAGTCGGTTATTCTTACTGAGTAGACAACTTATCCTTTGCCACTACTTTTTTGGAGATTGAGTGAATGCCGATGATCTTAGTGCACGTGATAAGCAGAGTAAAGATTAAGTGGTGCTAACATATTACTTGAGTAAAGTTGATTGAATGTGTATTTTTTTAATGTAATAGTTTGGGTAGTTGTGTTATATAAAATATTTTTACATATGACATACATCTCTCTTTTGGAAATAATGATGATTTTATTAATTAACATTATGCTTTGGGAATGATTGGGATACCTGTGATTAAAGAAATTTGGGAGCATCACAATTATGGTGTCTGAAGCACATGAATTCATTTTTTTTAAAATGCAAATTACTAAGGTTCTTTTAGTTTATAAAGTAGTACAAATATCAAATTCTCTGTAATAGCACAATACAATACGAATAGTTAATTGGAATTTATCAATTTTCTTGCTTAATTAAAGTGGCCAACCTCCGTCATCATAGTCGTGTTAATGAGCTTCCTTATACGTGCTTTAGTAATATTGTTTTTTTGAAATTAACAGCTAAAAACACAAAACCAAAGAGTAGAAAGGCACTAAAACTAACCCAAGCCAATAAGCTTACCCCATACACCCGGATCCTAAAAGCCTTTCAACATCAATGGCGAAACAAGAAGAACAATTAGAAACTAAAATGGAATCTAAACAAGAAGGACTAGCATCCCAATGATGAAGGTTTGAATATAATAAGGCTACCCTAGCTAATGAATGAACCACCTTATTGGCAATCCTGCGTATCCAATGAAAGGACAAATGAAGGAATTGACGCTTGAGCGAGAGACAATCAAGGGCCAAAGTTCCAATCTTAGACAAATTCAAAGAAGAAGCCGAAATAGCTTGAATATCCATCAAACAATCAAATTCCACAATGACATTATCAACCTGCTTTTCTTTCAACTAAGAAAGAGCTTCTCTTATAAAAATAAGCTCAGCAACAATTAGATCAAAAAGAGTGGGAAAGTGATCGGAAAGACTAGCAATAAATTAACCTTTGTCATTCCAAAGCACAGTAGCAAGTCCTGAAGCATTCTTATCTCTAAACACAGATGCATCAACATTGCATTTAAGAAAATCTTCATATGGTTTGACCCAAGATGAACCAGCATAATGTGGAGCTTCAAGTCTAATAGTAACACAAGAAAAGGTCCTTTAAGAATCCTGCCAATCCTGGATAAAATTATCAACAAATGCAACCACTGTGAAAGAAGGAACATCCTTACGTTGCCAAAGTATGATATTTCGATGGTACCAGATACTCTAAAGCATTGCCAAGCTGCGTCCCATACTAGTTGCTGAGGAGTTATTTAATAATTGCACAATAAAGTTCTCAACCGTACTCACTAAAGAGCTCAATCTAGCTAAAGAGCAGATTTTTTTAGCTTTAAGACATTCCATCAATACGTGATTAATATCTTCTGCAAGGCTGCAATAATCACAGGCAGTATCAAACATAGTACCCTTCCTATGAAGCTAGTTTTTACAGGGGATGAAATCCTGAAGACAACGTGTAACACCCCACTCCCGACGAGACCCGAACCCGATATCCATGGTGATATCCGAGCCCGCGACCCGCGAGGGTGACGTACTAGAACATTTATTACCTTATTAAAAATCGCATGACATTTTCTTTTTCTTTCAAAAACATTAGAGTGCGCAAAACAATCATTGACTTGACCCAATTATAACAAAACATTTTCAAATATAAAACCATTTCACTTATAAAACAATTTCAATCATTATTAGCACTCATTAGTGCTCAGTCACTCTATACAATTACATAAACCAATTGGGCCTACTAAATACCAAATCAATACACTAATGCGAATCTGCATTTACATCGATCCCGACCGATACTGCTGTCTTGCTAGCGAGAGGCGTACTCCGTGTATCCAACGGGTACCCTCCATTTCTGAAAAATAGATGCAATGTTGGGTGAGTTTGCGAACTCAAGAGAAACCATCATCGATGGTTCACCCAACTCATGCATATCCGCACAATCACACAATATTGTACATATATCATAAACAAGAAATCACGGCGATCAATTTCACATTTTATAAGGCAACAAGCCTTTCACACAATTCACATAAAACATTTATTTATGCAGTGTGCATGTGACTCTTTCATTTTCTTTCGTTCTTGTGACCGTGCGCCTGAGCTCATATACATTGAGCCATTGGCTCTGAAACATTGGGCTTGAAGCTCCAAAACGTTGGGCATAGCCCTGATCATCGAGCCGAGGCTCGGAATACGTTGGGCACGAGGCCCTGTGCGTTGAGCTTAAAGCTCTGAAATTGGTGGCTACACCGGTCATAACTGTCATTATCTGATCATTTACTATGCATGAATGCACATGTCATTTTCTAATTTCCAATTATCGCATTTCTATTTCCAATTCCAATTAATTACTACTTCCGATCATTTTTTAATGTCCTCGGACTTTTAGTCCGGTATTTCATTCCCATGCATTTACCTTTCATTTCACTAACACATTCACAATCCAATTTACTAATGCATTCTCACGCACTTATTCTCATTTGCACTTCAATATCACAATCCAATATTTCGAACACCCATGGTCCGAAATCAATCAAATCAATCAATCACATATATCCATCACTAATTATGCAATTTGTGTACATGTAGGTGAAATATGCATGTTCATGAATTCCCAGCCCTAATCTCATTTTTTTCCCAAAAATAAAATCCGTCTAAAAATTAGAAACCTATTGGCGCTGACGGTGCGCAATTCGGACCTCTATAGGTTCCCAATCAAATAAAACAGTGATTAAAGGCTCCGTTACCCGGGGCCACGTCAATTTTCTGTCTAAAAATTTCCAATTTATCACAAAATGAAATTCAATATTCTTTGCATCCGATGCCTCAAGAATCAGGTCAATCGGACGTCGGACGGAAAAATTATTCACGAAAGAAACCAAAACTCAACAATTTATATTTATATATATAACCCTTATTTACCCCTTTATTTTCTGATTTCCAACCAAACTTCCAACTCCCATAACTCTTTCTACACATTTCTGAAAGATGCAAACTATACCTTGTGGGAAAGATAATGAAACCCTCTACAAGTTTCATGAAGACCATAAAAATCAATTTCACCCCTAAGGGTGTTAAAACCCACTCAAACCTACTGCCCACTCAAAACCTATCAAAACAGGGCAGTATGTTTCAAATTCAGTAACTCTCCGATTCTTCAGTCAACAATGACACAATAAATATGCTCATCAAGATCACCATGTTATCTATAACTTTCATGAACAATCCAAAATCAGATTCATTTGTTAACTATGTCAAACAATTCACCAAAGTATCAACCTACTGAAACCAACCAATCTGAACAGTAATTTCCCAAACAGCATATCTCTTAGCACAATGTCACCAAATTCTCTACCTTATATCCCTGAAAAGATAAGATCCCAAACTTCAAGTTTCATGAAGAACTCAAACTCTAATTCGATTTCTAACAATTTCAAAACCACTATGCAAGTTACTGCCATGATCAGCCATTCACATTCTAATGTAAGATCAGTTTTTGCAAAATCATAACTCCCAACTCTGACCTCTAAAAATTATATGCCATATATCATTTTCAAGATAATTTCTTCCTCTGAAACTTTACAGAAGATCACTCACACCAATTCAGTCCAAAAAAAAAGGATAAAATTGCTTCTAAGCAGAATACTCACAAGTCAGACACTTAAACTAGGTTTCATCAACATGCCCAAAACCAGTCCATAGAAAACAGTTCATATCTCTCAATGTACAGCTCTACAAATATCAAGATCAGTGGCAATGGAAAGATAACTCAATATTCTTCAACTTTCATGAAGACCATTCTCTCCAATTCCATCTCAATTAATTTAGAAAAATCAGCAAAGCTCGTAGGTTTTGGTTTCGGTTACTGTTCACAGACAATAAAACAGTAATTTTCCATGCAACAATTCAACCTTCTAACATTACAATTTAACAACACCTATTTCACACAAAGTTGTAGCCAACATCCCAAAGTTTAAGTGGCCGCAAACCTCACCTCATTTTCATTCCTACACAATTAGTTATGATTAAAACAGAAAAGCAATTAAAACCCTAATTTTCCAGATTTGGTGTTAACCTTAGTTCTATCATTTCCAATGCCATTAACACATCATTAGACATCCAAATAGACACAATTTAGGTCTTACCACACTCATACATATACTAGGGCTAATACTTAAAAAAGAATTTCAGCACTTAAGTCTTCCTTTCTAAGTAAAATCACTCATCGATAAGCATTCAAAATCAAGTTAAAAACACTCATTCATACTCCTACATCAATTCATAACTAACCCTCACCTAACACCCATTAATTCAAGCCATATTAGTCATCAATTTAAGGTCTTTATATTCATCATAAACACACCATAACTCCCATTAAATGCATCAACAATCATGATTCATTTAATGCACAATTCAAAGCATAATTCAAGCTTAAATGAAAACTTAACTTAAACCTTACCTACTTAAGCTTTTCCCCCTTCAATGCTTTAATCCTACACCAATTTCTCACTTTCTCTACTTTCTTATACCATCAAACATGTATCTCCTCATCATAGCAAGAACACAACTTAGTTGGAATTAGAAGAACTCTTGAATGTTTGGAGGAAGATGAGGAAAAGAAGAAGAAAATCAATGGATATGGAGAGGAGATGAAGGTTTCGGGTGAGAAGGTTTCTAAGAAGCAAAAAAAATCATCTTTTTCATTCTTTATTAAGGCAAAACCGTGGGAGATGGGTAAGGGAGCAATTAATGATAGCATATGATGGCAAAATATGATTGGTTCCAAAATTAAAGAAAAGTCAAAGTAATATTTCTTTAATCCAGATCAAAAACTAATCCAATCAACTCAATTGACCCCAATTTCAATCCCAAAATAATATACCCAATATTACAGTGTATTGGGTAGAAATTTTCATCTGAAAATCGTCGATTCGCCAATTGGCGATTTTTCGATCCGAAATTTTCTCCGAAAAATCCAGAAAATTCCTAAAATCCTTTAAAATAGAAAACAATTTATGGCGACTCGAATAATTTTTTTCAAACCCGATAACCCGTTAATCACACTAAAATTACATTAGGCACGAAAACCGGAATGTCATGTATGCATATGCACAACAGTGACTATGCGGCAATCCTATTATGCATGAGCAATCCTATGAAATCCCAATCTAGCACATCCTATGCCAATTTCTTCGTTTCTACCTTCCAATTGAGGTTGGGATGTTACAACTCCCCTCCTTATAAAAATTTCGTCCTATAAATTATCGGTCCACATTTCAATTGTGATGCTTCTCAACCCCTACATGTCCTATACACTCTTCCACTTAATGATTCATTTTCCGAATGATCACAGAACCACACTCGATCGCTTGTTCATCACTTATTTAGCTAACTCATTATCACTCATCACGAGAGATGACTCAACAAGGTCATCGGTTAGCGATCTCACTATCTGAATTATCTCACTTGCCATTTCGAGTAGCCCTTACCTTTAGTTCCAATGTTATAACTCGTTCTTTTTTTCATCATTTTTTGAACTGTTGCCTTATCACGTTTTATCCATCCAATACCTTTTTCTCCAGTAACATACCGACTAATTCGTATTTCATTGGGTACATCCTTTCAAGGTGACTTACCATAACCTCCTTTATCTCGTTCCTGACGTTTCACTTTCCTTTGGTACCAATACAGTGACATTTAGATCCATATTACCATAACCAGTGATAATTTACCTAATGCCTAATGCAGTCATTCTTTATATTCCATTGGCTCTGTGTTCAAAGTCAATTCTCTTTAGAAAATTTACTGTTCTATAATGTTCACGCACTTTATTCGGATATGTACTTTACTCTAATTCATTTGTCAAATCCGGTTCCACCTCCACTAACCCATTCAGCTTTCCTGAGTCACTTTCCTTTGTTTCACTCATCACAGTCTCAAATCCATTATGGTTTTTGACTCCCGTTAAACACATGCAGTGTAGCGAGATATTCCTACATAGAATCGTAACTCTATAACATGGTCATAATCCTGTGAAACTCAAACCACTTAAGCATTTCTCCTGTTGAACATTCACACCTACAACCAAATCAATAATCACTTCCTTCTATACCCGTAGTAACTCAATTTCACTCTTCGCATATTCCTACGAGAATGCTTCGCTTCGATTATTCAATTTCCTTGCTCACCAATTCCTTTGCTCAATTCCTTTTGTCAGGTACATATACTTCTTCCTTGAATCACTCAATACTGTTTCCCCCGATTTTACTCGAACGTCCAGATGCAGTATAGAAATCATCATTTTGACTCTGGAACTTTTAGCCTTTCTTAACTCTATCTAGCTCCACTATCTACAAACTTCCATGGTCTAGTAACACCGCTTTTTGCTCTATATTCTACGTGACATTTGGCCTTCTTGAGTGGAAACCCCAATATCTGTATTTATTCTGTTCAGTTCAGAATTGTCTGTTCACTATTTGAGACTACAGTTTACCTTTATCAGTATAATATTCAGTTGTGTATGCCGTTCAAACTCCAAACTTTTCTCAAATTTCATGATGTATACCTTATAGGAATCCAAGGTCTCCAAAGCTTTAAACAATTTCGATGATAACACCAATACCATTTATCAGAGTCAATTTAATTTATCTACTACTGTTTGAACATTATGTTTCAGTTCAGCACACATTGTCCACTCTCCATAGGTAGGCTTATCAGTAGTATCAAATTCCTCAATTATTCATGTAATTCCTCTTACTTTTCACTGTTTAACACTTTCAAACACATTCCGTCTATCATCATAATCACTATCATTTGCTTACTTCACATCATTCCCTATTAGGGTCTTATTAACTTTCCCATACATTACATCATTGTCAGTTTCCCTTTTGAACTTCTTGTCTCCATTCATTTACTCTTTTCATTTGTTTTCCTGTCGGTAACATCGACATGTGCCAATACCTAGTCATCCATATTTGGACTTCCATAAATTCCACTTTGTTTAAGTATTTTACTTTGCAGTTCGAAGGAGATCCATTCACTTTTCATTGCAATAGGATCACCTCAATAGGATCACCTCAAATTAACATTCCATTTATGTCGTTGGATACTTCACATTCCATACGCATACGTTGATACATATAACCTCAATCGTATGTTTCACTTGTTATGTCTAAATCACCTCTTGAGGTATAACTTAATTTCACTTTTGATTTCGTCTATACTTCCTTTCTTGCTACCATCATTATACTGTTCACAAAATCTCATCAGCCAATTAGTATCCCTAATTGCTTTTCAATCATTCTTCACTATACGTGCTATCTCAATCGGAACAATTTTATGCCATAATTTAAAAGATCGGAACATTCCTTACACTAAGGTTCCTTTGTGACAGTCACATAAACACTTTCTTTCACACTTATTCAGTAATCTATACCTCAACATTTTATCCGAAAATCAATTAGTAACCTATATAATTCAGACTTCCATAAAATCCTTTCCGTTTATGCTAATCCTCGAATAAATAACTGATGCCTTAATCATTTCTCATTTCTTCTCATAAAGGTACATTCAGTCCTCCCATGTCTTACTTTAACCCATTATGAACTTTACACTTATAGCCACTGTACTCATTCACCGATCATCTCCTTCTATGATTTCCATGTATCTGTCACATATGTTTCATTAATCACGATCAACGTTACTATCCAATAGATATTCCCAGCTTACATGCGACAACTCTTCCTTATATCACTATCATTATTTCTTTTTTTTTTTACTTATCATTGGACTATATGTCTCATCATTTTATTTCCATATCCGTCACGTGCAAGCTTGACCTTGTAAGGTCATAACGGCTTGACTTATACACTGTCATCTCCTTATTACTACGTATCTCTTTATTTTCCTCAAACAGTCTATGATAAGGTATTCACAATCTTCAATATGCGACAAAATCATTGATACAACTCCACTGCATCTCCATCCATTTCTCTATTTACCCATCCATTTATCATTTATGTGTCCAAATCCACATATTCAACCCATCCAGAATTCCCCGATATACAATCAGTAGAAATTGTCAGTCTGTCTTTTTCCCTTATACTGCTGTCCAAACTCTTAGCACAATATTCACACACCTATTTCAGTCTCAAGCTTATGCACTCATATTCATAACCGTTTTACGAGTTCATTTCAATTTATTTGTACACTTTTATCTTCCACTTTTTCTTACTCAACTAGGCACTAGGTACCTTGCTCTTTCAGTTCTTTCAGTTATAGGTAGATCGTTACGATACAATATTGACCTTTTTACAATTTTACAATCTTCATCTACCTATGATATCTATCGATATTGAACACAAATCGATGAATCAATATCCGCTTTGATCGATCATCTACCCTTTGCTCAGTTCCAAGATTTCCCAGTTCATCGCATCTACAGTCAGAGCTCTAATTTCTTTGTCATCCCGGACTTTTAATCTCACTAAGGTCTACTATATGCTTCTAGTAGCTCCAAAGGACTTCCTCCATTCTAGACATATTCGCTTCCTATCGCCGTAATTTTGTCATTTTAATCAGGAATTACTTGTGATATCACTTCTTTCCTTAATCGATCTAGACCAACTTAGTCATCGTATACCACATTTCGGGTTTATAATCACAGTACCATATATAACGCTCATTATCCGTTTTTCCTTTTTCCCTTCTTCTCATTGCCCCTACACATTCATGGGATCACATTTCCACTATTCTAACACTTAATCATTTAACACGTGTTTACACGTAGGATTTCTCCTCGTGCGACATAGACTAGGGATCAGTTACCACGGTCTGCAATGACACGACTCAAATGCATGCACCCTATGTTTCAGACTGTGCCCAGATACATTACGTACTACTGGGCTCTGATACCACCTATGTAGCACCCCACTCCCGACGAGACCCGAACCCGATATCTATGGTGATATTCGAGCCACACGACCATGAGGTGACGATTAGAATATTTATTACCTTATTAAAAATCGTATGACATTTTCTTTTTCTTTCAAAAACATTAGAGTGCGCAAAACAATCATTGACTTGGCCCAATTATAACAAAACATTTTCAAATATAAAACCATTTCACTTATAAAACAATTTCAATCATTATTAGCACTCATTAGTGCTCAGTCACTCTATACAATTACATAAACCAATTGGGCCTACTAAATACCAAATCAATACACTAATGCAGATCTGATTTACATCGATCCCGACCCGATACTGCTCTTGCTAGCGAGAGACGTACTCCGTGTATCCAACGGGTACCCTCCATTTCTGAAAAATAGATGCAATGTTGGGTGAGTTTGCGAACTCGGTGAGAAACCATCATCGATGGTTCACCCAACTCATGCATATCCGCATAATCACACAATATTGTACATATATCATAAACAAGAAATCACGGCAATCAATTTCACATTTTATAAGGCAACAAGCCTTTCACACAATTCACATAAAACATTTATTTATGTAGTGTGCATGTGACTCTTTCATTTTCTTTCGTTCTTGTGACCGTATACCGAGCTCATATACATTGAGCCATTGGCTCAAACATTGGGCTTGAAGCTCCAAAGCGTTGGGCATAGCCACGATCATCGAAATGAGGCTCTAATACGTTAGACACGAGGCCTGTGCGTTGAGCTTAAAGCTCAAATCGGTGGCTACACCGGTCACAACTACCATTATCTGATCATTTACTATGCATGAATGCACATGTCATTTTCCAATTTCCAATTATCGCATTTCTATTTCCAATTCCAATTAATTACTACTTCCGATCATTTTTCAATGTCCTCGGACTTTTAGTCCGGTATTTCATTCCCATGCATTTACCTTTCATTTCACTAACACATTCACAATCCAATTTACTAATGCATTCTCACGCACTTATTCTCATTTGCACTTCAATATCACAATCCAATATTTCGAACACCCATGGTCCGAAATCAATCAAATCAATCAATCACATATATCCATCCTTGCTTCCTTATGGCAATCAATGCATATAATTAATAAACACATAAGGTTGAGAAATCAAATAGGTTACTCACCTATTATTTTCGAGCTAATGTCGGAAAGTTTTCGCCCCATCGATCGGACGACGCTCCACTTGGGCCTCTATAAGAAACAGAGAAAGAACGAGTCACTAATTATGCAATTTGTGTACATGTAGGTGAAATATGCATGTTCATGAATTCCCAGCCCTAATCTCATTTTTTCCCAAAAAAAAATCCGTCTAAAAATTAGAAACCTATTGGCACTGACGGTGCGCAATTCGGACCTCTATAGGTTCCCAATCAAATAAAACAGTGATTAAAGGCTCCGTTATCCGGGGCCACGTCAATTTTCCGTCTAAAAATTCTCAATTTATCACAAAATGAAATTCAATATTCTTTGCATCCGATGCCTCAAGAATCAGGTCAATCGGACGTCGGACGGAAAAATTATTCACGAAAGAAACCAAAACTCAACAATTTATATTTATATATATAACCCTTATTTACCCCTTTATTTTCTGATTTCCAACCAAACTTTCAACTCCCATAACTCTTTCTACACATTTCTGAAAGATGCAAACTATACCTTGTGGGAAAGATAATGAAACCCTCTACAAGTTTCATGAAGACCATAAAAATCAATTTCACCCCTAAGGGTGTTAAAACCCACTCAAACCTACTGCCCACTCAAAACCTATCAAAACAGGGCAGTATGTTTCAAATTCAGTAACTCTCCGATTCTTCAGTCAACAATGACACAATAAATATGCTCATCAAGATCACCATGTTATCTATAACTTTCATGAACAATCCAAAATCAGATTCATTTGTTAACTATGTCAAACAATTCACCAAAGTATCAACCTACTGAAACCAACCAATCTGAACAGTAATTTCCCAAACAGCATATCTCTTAGCACAATGTCACCAAATTCTCTACCTTATATCCCTGAAAAGATAAGATCCCAAACTTCAAGTTTCATGAAGAACTCAAACTCTAATTCGATTTCTAACAATTTCAAAACCACTATGCAAGTTACTGCCATGATCAGCCATTCACATTCTAATGTAAGATCAGTTTTGCAAAATCATAACTCCCAACTCTGACCTCTAAAAATTATATGCCATATATCATTTTCAAGATAATTTCTTCCTCTGAAACTTTACAGAAGATCACTCACACCAATTTAGTCCAAAAAAAAAGGATAAAATTGCTTCTAAGCAGAATACTCACAAGTCAGACACTTAAACTAGGTTTCATCAACATGCCCAAAACCAGTCCATAGAAAACAGTTCATATCTCTCAATGTACAGCTCTACAAATATCAAGATCAGTGGCAATGGAAAGATAACTCAATATTCTTCAACTTTCATGAAGACCATTCTCTCCAATTCCATCTCAATTAATTTAGAAAAATCAGCAAAGCTCATAGGTTTTGGTTTCGGTTACTGTTCACAGACAATAAAACAGTAATTTTCCATGCAACAATTCAACCTTCTAACATTACAATTTAACAACACCTATTTCACACAAAGTTGTAGCCAACATCCCAAAGTTTAAGTGGCCGCAAACCTCACCTCATTTTCATTACTACACAATTAGTTATGATTAAAACAGTAAAAGCAATTAAAAACCCTAATTTTCCAGATTTGGTGTTAACCTTAGTTCTATCATTTCCAATGCCATTAACACATCATTAGACATCCAAATAGACACAATTTAGGTCTTACCACACTCATACATATACTAGGGCTAATACTTAAAAAAAGAATTTCAGCACTTAAGTCTTCCTTTCTAAGTAAAATCACTCATCGATAAGCATTCAAAATCAAGTTAAAAAAACACTCATTCATACTCCTACATCAATTCATAACTAACCCTCACCTAACACCCCTTAATTCAAGCCATATTAGTCATCAATTTAAGGTCTTTATATTCATCATAAACACACCATAACTCCCATTAAATGCATCAACAATCATGATTCATTTAATGCACAATTCAAAGCATAATTCAAGCTTAAATGAAAACTTAACTTAAACCTTACCTACTTAAGCTTTTCCCCCTTCAATGCTTTAATCCTACACCAATTTCTCACTTTCTCTAGTTTCTTATACCATCAAACATGTATCTCCTCATCATAGCAAGAACACAACTTAGTTGGAATTAGAAGAACTCTTGAATGTTTGGAGGAAGATGAGGAAAGAAGAAGAAAATCAATGGATATGGAGAGGAGATGAAGGTTTGGGTGAGAAGGTTTCTAAGAAAAAAAATCATCTTTTCATTCTTTATTAAGGCAAAACCGTGGGAGATGGGTAAGGAGCAATTAATGATAGCATATGATGGCAAAATATGATTGGTTCCAAAATTAAAGAAAAGTCAAAGTAATATTTCTTTAATCCAGATCAAAAACTAATCCAATCAACTCAATTGACCCCAATTTCAATCCCAAAATAATATACCCAATATTACAGTGTCATTGGGTAGAAATTTTCGCCAGAAAATCGTGGATTCGCTAATTGGCGATTTTTCCGTCCGGAAATTTTCTCCTAAAAATCCAGAAAATTCTAAAATCCTTTAAAATAGAAAACAATTTATGGCGCTCTCGAATAATTTTTTTCAAACCCGATAACCCGTTAATCACACTAAAATTACATTAGGCACGAAAACCGGAATGTCATGTATGCATATGCACAATTGTGACTATCGGCAATCCTATTATGCATGAGCAATCCTATGAAATCCCAATCTAGCACATCCTATGCCAATTTACTGTTCTACCCTTCCAATTGAGGTTGGGATGTTACAACTCCCCCCTCCTTATAAAAATTTCGTCCTATAAATTATCAGTCCACATTTCAATGCGACAGTTCTCAACTGCCCCTACATGTCCTATACACTCTTCCACTTAATGATTCATTTTCCGAATGATCACAGTAACCACACTCAGTCAGTTGTTCAGTCACTTATTTAGCTAACTCATTATCACTCATCACAGTAGACAGACTCAACAAGGCTGTCAGTTGGCGATCTCACTATCTGAATTATCTCACTTGCCATTTCAGAGTAGCCCTTACCTTTAGTTCCAATGTTATAACTCAGTTCTTTTTTTTCATCATTTTTTTTGAACCTGTTGCCTTATCACGTTTTATCCATCCAATACCTTTTCTCCAAAGAACATACCGACTAATTAAGTATTTCATTGGGTACATCCTTTCAAGGTGACTTACCATAACCTCCTTTATCTCGTTCTGACGTTTCACTTTCCTTTGGTACCAATATGATGACATTTAGATCCATATTACCATAACCAAGGTGATAATTTACCTAATGCCTAATGCGGTCATTCTTTATATTCCATTGGCTCGTGTTCAAAGTCAATTCTCTTTAGAAAATTTATGTTCTATAATGTTCACGCACTTTATTCGGATATGTACTTTACTCTAATTCATTTGTCAAATCGGTTCCACCTCCACTAACCCATTCACTTTTCTGAGTCACTTTCCTTTGTTTCACTCATCACGCCTCAAATCCATTATGGTTTTGACTCGTTAAACACTTTATGCAGTGTAGCGGATATTCCTGATGAATCGAAACTCTATAACATGGTCATAATCCTGTGAAACTCAAACCACTTAAGCATTTCTCCTGTTGAACATTCACACCTACAAGCAAATCAATAATCACTTCCTTCTATACCCGTAGTAACTCAATTTCACTCTTCACATATTCCTACGAGAATGCTTCGCTTCGATTATTCAATTTCCTTGCTCACCAATTCCTTTGCTCAATTCCTTTTGTCAGGTACATATACTTCTTCCTTGAATCACTCAATACTGTTTCCCCCGATTTTACTCGAACGTCCAGATGCAGTATAGAAATCATCATTTTGACTCTGGAACTTTTAGCCTTTCTTAACTCTATCTAGCTCCACTATCTACAAACTTCCATGGTCTAGTAACACTGCCTTTTTGCTCTATATTCTACGTGACATTTGGCCTTCTTGAGTGGAAACCCCAATATCTGTATTTATTCTGTTCAGTTCAGAATTGTCTGTTCACTATTTGAGACTACAGTAGACCTTTATCAGTATAATATTCAGTTGTGTATGCCGTTCAAACTCCAAACTTTTCTCAAATTTCATGATGTATACCTTATAGGAATCCAAGGTCTCCAAAGCTTTAAACAATTTCGATGATAACACCAATACCATTTATTAGAGTCAATTTAATTTATCTACTACTGTTTGAACATTATGTTTCAGTTCAGCACACATTGTCCACTCTCCATAGGTAGGCTTATCAGTAGTATCAAATTCCTCAATTATTCATGTAATTCCTCTTACTTTTCACTGTTTAACACTTTCAAACACATTCCGTCTATCATCATAATCACTATCATTTGCTTACTTCACATCATTCCCTATTAGGGTCTTATTAACTTTCCCATACATTACATCATTGTCAGTTTCCCTTTTGAACTTCTTGTCTCCATTCATTTACTCTTTTCATTTGTTTTCCTGTCGGTAACATCGACATGTGCCAATACCTAGTCATCCATATTTGGACTTCCATAAATTCCACTTTGTTTAAGTATTTTACTTTGTAGTTCGAAGGAGATCCATTCACTTTTCATTGCAATAGGATCACCTCAATAGGATCACCTCAAATTAACATTCCATTTATGTCGTTGGATACTTCACATTCCCATACGCACGCAATACATATAACCTCAATCGTATGTTTCACTTGTTATGTCTAAATCACCTCTTGAGGTATAACTTAATTTCACTTTTGATTTCGTCTATACTTCCTTTCTTGCTACCATCATTATCTTGTTCACAAAATCTCATCACCAATTAGTATCCCTAATTGCTTTTCAATCATTCTTCACTATATCGTCTTATCTCAATCGGAACAATTTTATGCCATAATTTAAAAGATCGAACATTCCTTACACTAAGGTTCCTTTGTGACAGGTCACATAAACACTTTCTTTCACACTTATTCAGTAATCTATACCTCAACATTTTATCCGAAAATCAATTAGTAACCTATATAATTTAGACTTCCATAAAATCCTTTCCGTTTATGCTAATCCTCGAATAAATAACTGATGCCTTAATCATTTCTCATTTCTTCTCATAAAGGTACATTCAGTCCTCCCATGTCTTACTTTAACCCATTATGAACTTTACACTTATAGCCACTGTACTCATTCACCGATCATCTCCTCTATGATTTCCATGTATCTGTCACATATGTTTCATTAATCACGATCAACGTTACTATCCAATAGATATTCCCAGCTTACATGCGACAACTCTTCCTTATATCACTATCATTATTTCTTTTTTTTTTTACTTATCATTGGACTATATGTCTCATCATTTTATTTCCATATCCGTCACGTGCAAGCTTGACCTTGTAAGGTCATAACGACTTGACTTATACTTTATCATCTCCTTATTACTACGTATCTCTTTATTTTCCTCAAACGATCTATGATAAGGTATTCACAATCTTCATATCGACAAAATCATTGATACAACTCCACAGCATCTCCATCCATTTCTCTATTTACCCATCCATTTATCATTTCTGTGTCTAATTCCACATATTCAACCCATCCAGAATTCCCCGATATACAATCAGTAGAAATTGTCAGTCTGTCTTTTTCCCTTATACTGCTGTCCAAACTCTTAGCACAATATTCACACACCTATTTCAGTCTCAAGCTTATGCACTCATATTCATAACCGTTTTACGAGTTCATTTCAATTTATTTGTACACTTTTATCTTCCACTTTTTCTTACTCAACTAGGCCTTTAGGTACCTTGCTCTTTCAGTTCTTTCGCTTATAGGTAGATCGTTACGATACAATATTGACCTTTTTACAATTTTACAATCTTCATCTACCTATGATATCTACTGATATTGAACACAAATGCAGTGAATCAATATTTGCCTGATCAGATCATCTACCCTTTGCTCAGTTCCAAGATTTCCCAGTTCATCGCATCTACAGTCAGAGCTCTAATTTCTTTGTCATCCCGGACTTTTAATCTCACTAAGGTCTACTATATGCTTCTAGTAGCTCCAGTGGACTTCCTCCAATTCTAGACATATTCGTTTCCTATCGCCGTAATTTTGTCATTTTAATCTGGGAATTACTTGTGATATCACTTCTTTCCTTAATCAGTCTAGACCAACTTAGTCATACGTATACCACATTTCGGGTTTATAATCACAGTACCATATATAACGCTCATTATCCGTTTTTCCTTTTTCCCTTCTTCTCATTGCCCCTACACATTCATGGGATCACATTTCCACTATTCTAACACTTAATCATTTAACACGTGTTTACACGTAGGATTTCTCCTCGTGCGACATAGACTAGGGATCAGTTACCACGGTCTGCAATGACACGACTCAAATGCATGCACCCTATGTTTCAGACTGTGCCCAGATACATTACGTACTACTGGGCTCTGATACCACCTATGTAGCACCCCACTCCCGACGAGACCCGAACCCGATATCTATGGTGATATTCGAGCCCGCGACCCGCGAGGGTGACGTACTAGAATATTTATTACCTTATTAAAAATCGTATGACATTTTCTTTTTCTTTCAAAAACATTAGAGTGCGCAAAACAATCATTGACTTGGCCCAATTATAACAAAACATTTTCAAATATAAAACCATTTCACTTATAAAACAATTTCAATCATTATTAGCACTCATTAGTGCTCAGTCACTCTATACAATTACATAAACCAATTGGGCCTACTAAATACCAAATCAATACACTAATGCGAGATCTGAGCGACCTTCGATCCCGACCGATACTGCATCTTGCTAGCGATGACGCGTACTCCGTATATCCAACGGGTACCCTCCATTTCTGAAAAATAGATGCAATGTTGGGTGAGTTTGCGAACTCAGTGAGAAACCATCATCGATGGTTCACCCAACTCATGCATATCCAGACAATCACACAATATTGTACATATATCATAAACAAGAAATCACGGGCAGTCAATTTCACATTTTATAAGGCAACAAGCCTTTCACACAATTCACATAAAACATTTATTTATGTAGTGTGCATGTGACTCTTTCATTTTCTTTCGTTCTTGTGACCGTGCGCCTGAGCTCATATACATTGAGCCATTGGCTCTGAAACATTGGGCTTGAAGCTCCAAAACGTTGGGCATAGCCCTGATCATCGAGCTGAGGCTCGGAATACGTTGGGCACGAGGCCCTGTGCGTTGAGCTTAAAGCTCTGAAATCGGTGGCTACACCGGTCACAACTGCCATTATCTGATCATTTACTATGCATGAATGCACATGTCATTTTCCAATTTCCAATTATCGCATTTCTATTTCCAATTCCAATTAATTACTACTTAGATCATTTTCAATGTCCTCGGACTTTTAGTCCCAGATTTCATTCCATGCATTTACCTTTCATTTCACTAACACATTCACAATCCAATTTACTAATGCATTCTCACGCACTTATTCTCATTTGCACTTCAATATCACAATCCAATATTTCGAACACCCATGGTCCGAAATCAATCAAATCAATCAATTACATATATCCATCCTTGCTTCCTTATGGCAATCAATGCATATAATTAATAAACACATAAGGTTGAGAAATCAACTAGGTTACTCACCTATTATTTTCGAGCTAATGTCGGAAAGTTTTCGCCCCGTCGATCGGACGACGCTCCACTTGGGCCTCTATAAGAAACAGAGAAAGAACGAGTCACTAATTATGCAATTTGTGTACATGTAGGTGAAATATGCATGTTCATGAATTTCCAGCCCTAATCTCATTTTTTCCCAAAAAAAAATCCGTCTAAAAATTAGAAACCTATTGGCACTGACGGTGCGCAATTCGGACCTCTATAGGTTCCCAATCAAATAAAACAGTGATTAAAGGCTCCGTTACCCGGGGCCACGTCAATTTTCCGTCTAAAAATTCTCAATTTATCACAAAATGAAATTCAATATTCTTTGCATCCGATGCCTCAAGAATCAGGTCAATCGGACGTCGGACGGAAAAATTATTCACGAAAGAAACCAAAACTCAACAATTTATATTTATATATATAACCCTTATTTACCCCTTTATTTTCTGATTTCCAACCAAACTTCCAACTCCCATAACTCTTTCTACACATTTCTGAAAGATGCAAACTATACCTTGTGGGAAAGATAATGAAACCCTCTACAAGTTTCATGAAGACCATAAAAATCAATTTCACCCCTAAGGGTGTTAAAACCCACTCAAACCTACTGCCCACTCAAAACCTATCAAAACAGGGCAGTATGTTTCAAATTCAGTAACTCTCCGATTCTTCAGTCAACAATGACACAATAAATATGCTCATCAAGATCACCATGTTATCTATAACTTTCATGAACAATCCAAAATCAGATTCATTTGTTAACTATGTCAAACAATTCACCAAAGTATCAACCTACTGAAACCAACCAATCTGAACAGTAATTTCCCAAACAGCATATCTCTTAGCACAATGTCACCAAATTCTCTACCTTATATCCCTGAAAAGATAAGATCCCAAACTTCAAGTTTCATGAAGAACTCAAACTCTAATTCGATTTCTAACAATTTAAAAACCACCATGCAAGTTACTGCCATGATCAGCCATTCACATTCTAATGTAAGATCAGTTTTTGCAAAATCATAACTCCCAACTCTGACCTCTAAAAATTATATTCCATATATAATTTTCAAGATAATTTCTTCCTATGAAACTTTGCAGAAGATCACTCACACCAATTCAGTCCAAAAAAAAAGGATAAAATTGCTTCTAAGCAGAATACTCACAAGTCAGACACTTAAACTAGGTTTCATCAACATGCCCAAAACCAGTCCATAGAAAACAGTTCATATCTCTCAATGTAAAGCTCTAAAAATATCAAGATCAGTGGCAATGGAAAGATAACTAAATATTCTTCAACTTTCATGAAGACCATTCTCTCCAATTCCATCTCAATTAATTTAGAAAAATCAGCAAAGCTCATAGGTTTTGGTTTCGGTTACTGTTCATAGACAATAAAACAGTAATTTTCCATGCAACAATTCACCCTTCTAACATTACAATTTAACAACACCTATTTCACACAAAGTTGTAGCCAACATCCCAAAGTTTAAGTGGCCACAAACCTCACCTCATTTGCATTCCTACACAATTAGTTATGATTAAAACAGTAAAAGAAATTAAAAACCCTAATTTTCCATATTTGGTGTTAACCTTAGTTCTATCATTTCCAATGCCATTAACACATCATTAGACATCCAAATAGACACAATTTAGGTCTTACCACACTCATACATATACTAGGGCTAATACTTAAAAAAAGAATTTCAGCACTTAAGTCTTCCTTTCTAAGTAAAATCACTCATCGATAAGCATTCAAAATCAAGTTAAAAAAACACTCATTCATACTCCTACATCAATTCATAACTAACCCTCAGCTAACACCCATTAATTCAAGCCATATTAGTCATCAATTTAAGGTCTTTATATTCATCATAAACACACCATAACTCCCATTAAATGCATCAACAATCATGATTCATTTAATGCACAATTCAAAGCATAATTCAAGCTTAAATGAAAACTTAACTTAAACCTTACCTACTTAAGCTTTTCCCCGTTCAATGCTTTAATCCTACACCAATTTCTCACTTTCTCTAGTTTCTTCTACCATCAAACATGTATCTCCTCATCATAGCAAGAACACAACTTAGTTGGAAGTAGAAGAACTCTTGAATGTTTGGAGGAAGATGAGGAAAAGAAGAAGAAAATCAATGGATATGGAGAGGAGATGAAGGTTTCGGGTGAGAAGGTTTCTAAGAAGCAAAAAAAATCATCTTTTTCATTCTTTATTAAGGCAAAACCGTGGGAGATGGGTTAGGGAGCAATTAATGATAACATATGATGGCAAAATATGATTGGTTCCAAAATTAAAGAAAAGTCAAAGTAATATTTCTTTAATCCAGATCAAAAACTAATCCAATCAACTCAATTGACCCCAATTTCAATCCCAAAATAATATACCCAATATTACAGTGTCATTGGGTAGAAATTTTCGCTACCGAAAATCGACCGATTCGCCAATTGACGATTTTTCCGGTCCGGAAATTTTCTCCGGAAAAATCCAGAAAAATTCCTAAAAATCCTTTAAAATAGAAAAAAATTTATGGCGCACTCAGAATAATTTTTTTTCAAACCCGATAACCTCGTTAATCACACTAAAATTATATTAGGCACGAAAACCGGGAATGTCATGTATGCATATGTACAATTGTGACTATGCAGCAATCCTATTATGCATGAGCAATCCTATGAAATCCCAATCTAGCACATCCTATGCCAATTTACTGTTCTACCCTTCCAATTGAGGTTGGGATGTTACACAACGTTAAGTTAAATCCTTTATTTTTCGAGGGATAGAAGAGTTCCAAATTTGGGACCATAGGCCATCCAAAAATAAGTTGACATTATCAGTAAAAGAATTGAGGGTCAGCTTATAACATGTCTTAACTGAATAAATGCCATTTTGACTATAGTGCTAAATCAGTTTATCTGGGGGTTTAGATTTAGCAATAGGGACTTTAGTAACTCTTGCCACCTCATAAGGAGCTAGCAACCCATCCAACAAGTTGACATCCCAATAGAAGCTAGACTCACAAAATAAATCACTCACCTTTAGATTGCCCAAATCGGGGAGAGGAGGAGAGTCGATAAAAAAAATTATTATTTTCATTAATCCAAGGATCTTTGAAACTATTAATTGAAGAACCATCACCCAATATCCATCGAGTGCCTTTAAGCAATAAATCCTTAGCTGAAAAAATGCTCTTCCAAATAAAACTAGAATTATTCTCTTCCTTAGCATCAAATAAACTACAAGAACAAAAATATCTGGCTTTAATTATTTTGCTCGGGAGAGAGTCGGAATAGGCAATAAAACGCTAGCTTGCTTACATAGCATAGCTGAATTGAAACAATGAAGATCCCGAAATCCCATACTGCCATGGAACATAGAGATGTTCCTAACTTGCCCAATGAATTTTTTAATATTATTACTACCAGATTCCCACCAAAAAGAGTTCATCATTTTTTTGCAGCTCATCACAGGTTCCTAGAGGAATACAAAATACGCTCATACAATAAGCTGGTAGAGTTTGAACAACTGTTTTAATGACAATTCCTTTTCCCGACTTTAAAAGCATCTTATTTTTCTAGCTAGAAATCCATTTACTAAGTTTATCCCTTATAAACGCAAAAACTTGCTTTTTCTTTCACCCAATTAATGAAGGAAGACCTAAATAACGCCCATGATCAATAGGGGTGCTGACCCCCAAGATAGTTTACGCAGTATGCTTATCAGCATGTTTTGTATTAGAGCTAAACATAATGATAGATTTTTGAAAATTGATCGCTTTCCCTAAAGTTTTATTATATATAGCAAGCAAATACTTAATATTGTTGCATTTAGTCATATTAGCCCTAAAAAAAGAAAGTTGTCATTGACAAAAAAAAGGTGAGAGACATTAGGACTACCTTGACAAATAGTTACACCATGGATATCACCTCGAGCTTCATTCTTCCTAAGCAAAGCTGAAAGACCTTCAACACAAAGGATAAACAGAAAAGGAGACAGATGATCCTCCTTCCTTTACCCATGCTTAGGAATAGTAGAACCAACCTCAAAGCCATTGAAAACAACATAATAATTCACAGTAGTAATACATAACATAATAAGATCAACCCATTTGTTGTCAAACCCCAGCTTTAGCAGAATAAATCTTAAATAGTCTCAGTCAACTCTATTATAGTCTTTGCTTATGTCAATTTTGAGAGCAGCTTCACCAACTTTTCCTTTCTTCTTATTCTTCATATAATAGATAATTTCAAAAGCCACCATAATATTGTCTGTGATTAAATGGCCAAGAACAAAAGCCGATTGCATAGGCGATATAATCCTAGGAAAAAGAATTTTGAGCCTATTCACAATAACTTTATTAATAATTTTATAGATAATATTACGTAAAGCTATTAGCCTTAAATCTTTCATGCAATGAGGTTTATATATTTTTAGGAATAAAGACAATCACAGTATCATTAAGAGTATCATGAAACTCACAATTCTCCATCTAAGCACAACAGTTGTTGAAGATATCATTCCCTAAGATATGCCAGCATTTTTGATAAAAGACCGGGTTTATGCCATCTGGTCTAGGAGCTTTATACGGATGCATCTCAAAAATTACTTTCCTAAATTCATCAAGCGGCAAAGGTGCTAGTAAGAAATCATTATCAGTTTGGTTCATAACAAAGTTAAATGAGTTGTGAAGCAAACTAACCAAAATCATCCCACCAGAAGTTGAGAATAACTATTAAAATAATCAAGAACAATAGTACCCATACCATCCTCATTCGAAACCTGTTGGCCATTATCATCAACAAGCAAGGAGATATGATTTAATCTCTTTCTTTTAGAAGCTTGTGCATGAAAATATTTTAGTTAGCTCCCCCATATTGCATCCAACAAATCTTTGAGTGTTGCTTCCAATATATATCTTCCTGAAAAGATCATTAGCTCAGATTTTTGCAGCCTAAGAGAATCATTGTTATTATTCTGGCGAGACAACTCCATATTCCTCTTGATAGTTTTAATTCTTTCAGTAAAATTATTCCCTAAATGCTTCTGTCAATTAAGCAATATGGACCCACAGTCTTTGAGGTGAGAAAGAACATCAATATGCCCGTTAGTAGCCCAAACTCGAATAACAAAATCAATAAACCCCTCCTCTGTTAACCACTCGTTTTCAAACTTAAAATGATTGATTTTCTTAATGGTAAGCTTGGACGCATCAACCAATTTTATAAGATTATGGTCGAAGGTAGCATACACAAGGTTATACAGTTTATGAAAAGGAATGATGTCCATCCATTCTTTGTTCACAAATGCACGAGCCAATCTCTCTAAGATAAGAGAGTTTGAATTTCTTCCTCTTTCCCATGTATAGCTAAAATCAATGAGGGGAATATCATCAAAGTTACAGTCCACAATACAATTTTTGAAACCTTCCATCAAAAAGCTAGGATAATTTGCTCCTGCTAATTTATCACTGAGAGAAAGAAGATTATTAAAATCTCCAAAACAAAACCAAGGAAGATTGTAAAGTCTTGAAAGAAAGCGAAGTAACTCCCAGCTAGCACATTTCCTATTAAAATCTAGGAAGCCATAAAAACTAGTGATACACCATTTAGGAGTAAATGAATTGTCAATAACTAAGTAAATATGATTATTAGAAAAGCCTGTGACAGTAGCAGAAACATTATCCATCCAAAACATCGTCAGACTGCTACTACGCACAAGCCAATCAACACAAAACACAAGTCATACTTCAAAATATTTTTAATTTCTTCAATCTTATTAGATTTCACAAGAGTTTCACATAAAAAAAGAATGCAAGGTTTATTAAATTTAACTAGATCCTTAAGAGCACGAACTGCCTAGTGGTTACCTAATCCACGACAGTTCCAGGCAATACAATTCATATCTCTTGGCGGGACTGTTGAGCAAGACCAGCTGCTGGTATTTGATTGGTGAGTTGTGAGGAAATCGAAGAAGATGAATTGTCACCAGTGTTCATCCCATCAACTGAAGCAGCTTCTGTATTTCCTTGGCAAGGAAGCTTTTTACTTTCATCTATATTCATAAATAAATCTTCCTTTTTTGTTTGTCCAATCACATTATTCGTCACCACATCAGCTGTGCTTCTACTGGGCCCGTGATAATTAATTCCCAATTGGTGAGGATTGCTTGCAGTTGACTTAAACTTGAACTTGTTAGGAAAAAGGAAAAGTTGTTACCTATCCCATGATGACTCTTCTTTTCCTTTTTTGAAAATTTAAAAACCCTAATTTTGTGGGACAGAATCAACGGTGAACTAGTTCCTAGGATTGCGTTTCCACTGCACCTTCGTTCTTGCATTTTTTGCCCGTACTTCTGCTTGAATTTCCTTCAGCCATTCGAGACAGAGATCCTCCTCCGGTTTGTCTAGCAGTTTGAGACAATTTGATTCACCATGTCCTATTACTCTGCAGAGGTAACATATGAGAGGAATATGTTCATAGCTAAACGTTATCTCCATTGGTTCTGCACCTTGCTTCCTTATGCTCTTCTTCCCCATTAAAGGCTCCTTAACATTTATACAAATCCGGACTCTCATATAATTGTTCCATGAACTTCTTTTATTAACAGAGTCATCTTCTAGGTAGGTGCCCATTAGGTTACCTATATTCTTTGCCAAAGCCTCTGAAGCAAAACCTGGGGAAGATCATGACATTGTGCCCAAATATTTGTATGAATGAAGTCGATGTCATCTGGATTCTCCCCTTCCTTCCATTGATGAACCAATAAAATACATTTGTTAAAAGACCATGGTCCTCCTGCCAACCTTTTCTTTAGATCAATTATATGATAAAACTGGATCAATTAGAGATTTTTATCACCCATTGGTTTGATATATGCTCCCCTCATACGACGCCACAGACTCAGTAGAGTTCTTTCCATTACATCTGAGTTCACAGCTCTTTCTCCAACTAGTTTTCCAAGCAGGCATAGTTCATAGTTAATCTCCTCATTTTGGATATCTTCCGTAGGAATCACAAAATTAGCATTTTCTTTCTCTCTAATAGAGGGTTTTCGGAATTCTAGATCCATGATCCAGTAATAAGAAAAGAAACAACCAAATCCAATTGACTAGCAATACAAAACATGCACAATCAAGGCATGACCAAGGCTTGCACTCTTGAGAGAAAACAAAAGGCAGACTAAAATGAGATTTAAATAAAGTTATTGGATATATTGCTTTAGTACTACTGTTGTTGTTAATATCTGTCATGTGTGCGGCCGATGCTCTATATGATCAATCATGTTTCTTTTGGCATTAGTCTCTGGTCTTTTTCTTCGCTACGCCGGACACTATTCATTTAAATAAACTTTAAACTAATTAAATATTGTTCTTTTAATTTAAATTAAAGTTTTTTATTACAAATTATAACGTATGCATGTAAAAGTAATACAAAATTAACATGTGACCTCTCATGTTATCTGAAAGTAGTAATTAAACTACGAGATATAAAATGTTCTCTATTAACCTTATGTTTTCAATTTTCTTTAAAAAACCTTAGTGCGTGTGTTGTTCTCCACGCTTGAGAACGTGAGTTAATAAAATTTCAACTCAGGTGTTTTTGCTAATTTTATATGTCAAGATTTTTTAGCAACTTTTGAATAACACAGGTTATTAAGGCAATAAATTAAGTAAAAGTAATATCGTTAATCCACATTCAAATCTATTAAATAAAAGTAATATATGTTAATCCACATTCAAATCTATTAAGTGTTGATGTTATATAATCAGTTACAACATATTAATATGTAAATTGTATAACAAAATTGAGGTTCTAAAAATGTTATTACATTATTCTTATAAAATAATTTTTAACTCGTTAAAAATAAAAAGAACAAAACAGAAATTTAATTTGATAAACTAAAATAAATAATTTTAATTATAAAATTCTTTGATTATTCTTGAGTAATTTTTTAAGAAAATATAAAATTTTGTGAGGATAGAATATGAAAATTGTTATAAAATTAATAAATGAAAAGGCCAGAATATAAATTTTTTTCGCAAACTTTTAAAATCATCTAAAACATTTCAAGAAAGCACTTAACTTCACAAATTAGAATAATATAAAATATTTTTAAAAATCAAAATTGTGTACGTATTAGTGGTTCCATGTGAAAGCCTTTTTTAAAAAATAAAATCTTAGAAATTTAAATTACTGAAAAGTAGTTAATTTTCGTGCATTAAAATTTTTTAATGAATTATATCCTATTGATTAAGCTCCTATCAAAATATCCTTCGTATTAATTTTAGAATATATAAAGGGCGAGATATGAGCTGCTGGTCGTTGGATCGACTATCATTTTTAGCGCTATTTGAGCCGTCTACAATCTACAAATAGAATTACAGTTGACAATAACACGACGTCATAATCATGTGATAATTCATAACTAAGTCAGCAATGCCCCGGGAGAGGGGGAAAGTAGAGAAGCACATACAATTGAGCATAAGATCATATATTCTTTCTGGTTATAAAAAACCATTTTTCTAACATTTTGTTATTGGAAAATATTAAATTGAAGTGTTTATGTCAGTGTGCACGGCATCCATTTCGACGAGGACAACTGCAGTATTAATCCTTCTACTCTGGGTATAAAATAAGGACATGCTAGAAGCGTCATGTTGTACACATTACCGTGTTGATCATCACCGATCCTTCTTTCCCTTTCTTAGATTCATTCGAGCGAAGGCATCCCACCCTGTCGTCTTCCTCTTGCACTTATGTTATGCCTTCAACAGAGCCCAAAGATGATGCTGGCCCAAGCAATATCCACTCAGTAAGGAGGAGCAATCGAATTAGACAGCCACCAATCAGATTGCAAGGTTTTGTATAGAGAGACATGTCACAAGCCAAGGGATAACCGTTATGGTCCTCATAGGGAATTGCATGCACTCGGTAGTGTATTTAGATCACGTTGGTGCCTAGAATAAGGAATCTATCCTGTTATGTTACCAGACTAATTTCTCATCATTTCTCTTTCTCTCGGAATTTCTCATCCCCTTTCTTGTGACTTTTCCTCGAAAGATTGTATTTCTTCTTACTGAGAATTCAATCAAATTGCAATTGATTGTGGAAATAAACCCTTACATTGGTTGCTTGCTGTTTTATTGCTGTTACTGCTGAAATATAACCTTACATTGGTGCTTTCATTGAGCCTCTGTACAGATGACAGGGGAGCACAATACCAGATTCAAAGTGATGGATGACAGAATTACAGAGGTGGTTGGTCAGCAAGAGACGTTTCGTTGGGATTTGAATGCTCTAATTGTGGCTTTTGAAGACCAGTCACGACTGCTCCATGAAGTTCTTGCGCGTCAATCTCATAATGAACCTGCAGGGGGCTTGCTGAAATCGGGGTCTGGCTCATCGAACAATTCTGCAGCCAATCCCCTTGGCCGACATAAACCTGCTCCAGTACAAATGGCACGGTTTTTTGACGTCAACCCAGAACGGTGGGTGATGCCGGCGGATCGCTATTTTGATTTTTATCAGATCCGGGAAGAGGAACAGGTTACTATATCCCCATTTTACTTCGATGATGCTGCTTTGGACTGGTTTGATTGGATGCATCGGAATCGTCAGTTGGCGGGATGGTTGGCGTTCACCACGGCTATTGTGCAACATTTTCGTTCTCGTGAGTTGGAGGAACCAGAGGGGGTTTTGGCTAAATTGCAGCAATCGTCCTCTGTCGCTGACTATTGTTCACGTTTTGAAGCCATCACTAATCGGACGATGTATCTCCTAGCGCAATTTTTAGTCCACTGTTTCATTTCCGGGTTGCGGGCCGATATTAAACACTCCTTCTTGGTTCATAAGCCAGCCACTTTGGAGGAGGCCATGTCCCTAGCCCAGTTGCATGAACAACGGATCGCCTTGGAAAAGGGCCACATGAGACCAACCTTGGGTAATTCCCAACCCCTTTTACCTACACCTAGGCCCGGATTGCCCAATGCAACCCTACCTAATGCATCTACCTCCGCAGTCGCCGCCTCCACTGCTACACTTCCTGGAGGTGCGAAGGTGTCGTTTCGACGCTTATCACCGGCAGAGGCTGCTCAGCGCCGGCAATAGGGACTTTGACGAGAAATACACGTGGGACCACAAGTGTAAAGGGAAACCGCAGTTGTTATTACTTGAGGGGAGTGACCCACCGGACCTTGATGATTTCGATTCTTCCCCACAGATGGGGGTGACGGAGGAGGCCCCCGACACATCTGATCCAGTGGATCAGTTGCATTCCACGATTTCATATAATGCGTTGGCCGGAGGCTGTTCTGTTTTGACGCTTCGTTTCCAGGGCAGGGTTCAAGGAAAACCAGTGCAAGTGTTGCTCGATGGAGGTAGTACTTATAATTTTGTACAACCTCGTGTCGCGAAATTTTTGAATTTACCCATAACTGTCACCCCGAGTTTCTTTGTGCAAGTTGGCAGTGGTGAGCGTTTGTTGTGCACGAGGATGGCGAAATCAAAATCGATCACGATACAAGGGCATGAGATTTTGGCTGATTTTTATGTGTTGCCGATTCAGGGGTGGGATATGGTCTTGGGGGTTGCGTGGTTAGCCACACTCGGTCCAGTTCTGACGGATTACGCTACCTCCACCTTTGAGTTTTTAGCCAACGGTCATCCAATTCGTTGGATTGGTGAATCTGCTCCGATAGCACAAGCAGTACAATTTAACGGGTTAAGACGTTTGCAGAGGATTCAGGCCATTGCCGAGTATTTCTGTTTGGAGCTTGTAACTGATCACACTGCGGATGAGCAGGGTTTAGATAGTGAGATCGCTTCGTTACTGCAGACTTTTTCCAAGGTGTTTCAACTTCCCACCGGCTTACCACCTTCCCGAGATTGTGACCATGCTATTCACTTGATTTTGAATAGCAATCCCGTCAATGTTAAGCCGTATCGCTACCCCCACTTTCAGAAAAGGGAGATTGAGAGATTGGTTGCTGAGATGTTGGCGGACGGCATCATACGGCTAAGCACGAGCCCATTTTCATCCCCGATTCTGTTGGTTCAGAAAAAATACGGGACTTGGCGTTTTTGCGTTGACTATAGAGCTTTGAATGCCATTACCGTCCGTCATCAATTCCCGATTCCTTCGATCGATGAGTTACATGGTGCTCAGTTTTTCTCTAAGCTGGACCTTCGTGCTGGTTATCATCAAGTTCGTCTTAAGGCAGGGGACGAGGGCAAGACAGCCTTCCGCACTCATGATGGCCATTACGAATTTCTCGTAATGCCATTTGGCTTGACTAACGCTCCTTCCACGTTTCAAGCTTTGATGAATGGGATTTTTCGCCCATTTCTCCGCCGTTTCGTGTTGGTTTTCTTCGATGATATCCTTGTGTATAGTGTTACTTGGGACGCACACTTGACGCACTTGGAATCTGTTCTGAGAGTTCTCTTGGCGCACGGACTGGTCGCTAAACGCTCTAAGTGTTTGTTTGGCTAGCAAACTGTGGGGTATTTGGGCCACGTGATCTCGAAGGAAGGGGTTGCCGTTGATCAGGATAAAATTAAAGCGATTGAAGGGTGGCCACTCCCTCGTTCAGTCCGGGACGTTCGGAGTTTTTTGGGACTTACGGGTTACTATCGACGGTTCATTCGGCATTTTGCCATGATTGCCGGACCACTCACGGATTTGCTCAAAAAGGATAATTTCATTTGGTCCGACACCACCGCTACCGCTTTTGCGCATTTGAAGTAGGCTTTAAGCTCTGCACCAGTACTTGGCCTTCCCGATTTCTCATTGATCTTCATCGTCGAAACTGATGTTTCCGGAACAGGGATTGGAGCTGTTCTGTCCTAAAACAAGCATCCAATTGCTTATTTCAGTCAGCAGTTGAGTAATCGCATGCAACAGGCCTTTACTTACCAGCGAGAGATGTTTGCTATTACTCAGTCCATTTCCAAGTGGAGACAGTATTTGTTGGGGCGCAGGTTTATGGTTATTACAGATCAACAGTCCTTGAAGAACTTAACGGCACAAGTAATTCAGACACCTGACCAACATAAATGGCTCGTTAAGTTAATTGCGTATGATTTTGATATTGTTTATAGACCTGGCAAACTGAATACTGCTGCTGATTCTCTCTCTCCCTAGTTCACAGTTTTTCGCCCTTTGGAGCACTTTGTCCAAATTGGTTAAACACATCTCAAAAGAGTCTCCAAAAATTGAAAAATCATCCATGACCACCTCCATTATATATTCGTTCATATTGGTGAAGATAGACACCATATATCTTTGAAATGTAGCTGAGGCATTGCATAATCTAAAAGGTATACATCTATGTGCAAAGGTATCATATGGATAGGTGAATATAGTCTTTTTGTAGACCTCAGGATAGATGAAGATCTAATTGTATCCTGAGTATCATCCAAAAAGCAGTAAAATGAATGACCACCCACCCTTTATATCATTTGGTCTATGAACGAGAGAGGAAAATGATCCTTTTTAGTCATTGTGTTGAGTTTGCAATAATCTATGGATACTCTCTATCCTATGACTATTCTTGTTGAAATTAATTCTCTACTTTTTCTCTCTATTACTGTCATTCCACCCTTCTTGGGTACACATTGTACTGGGCTAACCCATTCACTATCGGATATGAGATAAATTATTCCTGCATGTAAAAGTTTGATTATTTCTTTCTTGACCTTCTCCTTCATATCAGGGTTTATCCTTTATTGATGCTCCCTTACCCTTCAACATCCTTCGTTGAGGTTTATTCGGTGCATACAGATATTTGAGTGTATACCTTAAATATAAAAAATTTGCCATCTGATGGCCTTCATTCACCTTCTAACAATTGCTACCACCCTACTCTCTTGTTTTTGATTCAATTGATTGGAGATGATAATGGGTAACATTTGACCTTCACCTAGAAAGGTATATCTAAGATGTGTAGGCAAAAGTTTAAGCTCTAATGTGGGTGGTTTCTCTATGGAGGGTGGTATCTCTGTGGAGAGTGGTATGGGTGCTTCGGTTTGGACTAATATGTCTTGATGCGTTTGAACACCCAACTCCTCCATCTCATCATCTCTTTTAGATCCAGCCTTGTTTGCCTTCTCATCTCCATTAGCTATCTTTGCTTATATCAAATTCACTTTTGCAATGTAAATCTTTACTTATTCTTGCAAAATTTGATCCATAATTTCAACCTTCATACATGCGCTGCTTTCTGTTGGATTTTTTAAAGCCTTGTTCATATTAAATTCCACCTAATATTTGTCGATCTGAAGTGTCAATTTCCCTTCATGAACTTCAATTACGACTTTTCCTGTATTCATAAGTTGTTGACTAAGGATCAGCGGACAATTCTTATCCTCTTCAAAGTCGAGAACTACAATCTCCATAGAAATAATGAACTTATCCACTTACATCAGAATGTCCTTCACCACTCCAAACAGTCTTTTAATAGATTGATCAGCCAATTGAATTAGCATTGATGCTGGCTTTACCCTACTTAGCCCTAATTTCCTAAATGTCAACAAAGACATAAGATTAATACTTAGTCCTAAATTACATAGGCACTTTGTGAATTCAAATTCACCAACTACACAGGGTATTCTAAAACTCCCTAGATTTTTCAGCTTGGATGGCATCTGGCTGGTGACTATAGAACTGCAGGTGCCAGTTAAAGCTACCATTTGGTTTTCTTTCCAAGTATGCATCTTTGATAATATGTCCTTCAAAAACTTAGCTTATTTAGGCATATGTTCCAAAACCTCAACTAATGAAAGATTTATCTACAGTGTCTTTAATTTCTCGATGAAGTTTTCAAATTGTGCATCTAATTTATTCTTCTGCAATCACTGAGGATAGGGAACCTTGAGTTGATATGGTGGAGGGGCGACATAAGGAGGGTATTTGGTCATATCCACTTCTTTCCCTTTTCCTTGGTCTTTCTCAATAAGAGGAGGGGGTACAATTGCTGTCTTTGTGGGTTGCTTAAGTTCCTTCCCACTCTAAAGTATGATAGCTTTTAGTTTCTCCCTCGGTTTTGTTCCAAAACTGCTAGGAAAACTTCCTACATTTAGCATAGACGAAGTGTTTGCCAATTGACCCATTTAAACCTCTAAATTATGGATGGAAGAAGCATGATTCTTTGTTACTCTCGAATCTTGCTTCCAAATGCTTTTGAGCTTCATCTAGGCTTCCAAGCTTATCCAAAATTTTGTCTAGTTTAGTTTCTATAAAATTGGGCTTCTTCTGTTGGAATCTAGGAGGTCTAAATTGACCTCTTGTATTGTTTGACCAAGAAAAGTTAGGGTGGTTCTTCCACCTAAGATTGTAAATGTTCGAATAGGGTTGTTCCCTCCACTTCTACCTAGTTGGGCTCCCATATAATTTACCTATTCTAGTTTATGACCCTTCATTAGGGAACAGTCAATGGCATGGTGGTCTAATGCCTATATAGCTCACACTTCAGCTGAACAACTTTCACATAAGATGAGGAAGAGGCCTTTATATTGTTTAGTTGTTGAGTTAGATTGCTAATTTTAGCTTGCATTTTTGTCATTTGGTCAATAGTTATAACTCTTTTATACTCTTGAAAAGTTGCAGGTTGTCTACTCTACTCATTTGTCCACAAATAGCTATTGCTTACCATCTCCTTTAACAACTCCTCAGCTTCATCCATATCTTGTGCATAAGGGAAACTCCTGTTACTTCATCTATTATGCCTCTTGTACGTGGGTTTACCCCATTGTAAAATGTTTGAAGGTGGAACTCCTTTGGCAGGTTATGATGAGGCCACCTCCTCTGTAAATCTTTGCATCGCTCTCACGCTTCATAGATTGATTCCCTATCATCTTGCTAGAAGTTAGTCATTTCCTTTATTATCTTTGTTGTCTTGGTAAGGGGAAAGTATTTGACTAAAAAGGCACGCACCAATTAATCCCATATCATGACATTAGAGGGGCTAAGTGAGTGATAACATGCTTTGGCCCTATCCCTTAATGTAAAAGGGAAAAGCCTCATCCTCATGGCATCTTCCGACATCTAATGATGTCAAAAGGTGTCACATATCTCCAGAAAATTCACAATGTGTGCATTTGGATCCTCGTTGGTTAATTCATAGAATTGTACGTTTTGTTGCAGTATGTTAAGTAAAGCAGGTTTTATTTCAAATGATGCTGCTTGGACTAGTGGCCTAATGACACCTTGATTTGCTACATTAAATGTTGGACCCCGAACCTTGAGTGGAAATTAGAAATATGAAAATGAAATAAAATGAGTGTTTTTGTATATGAATTGTGTTATAGATGATTATGATATTAGAATATGTTATTAACGGATGATGAGCTGAGAAACTTTAAACATGACCCATGATTAGATAAGTAAGATATTATGGAAAAGTAAGAAATTATGAATGAAAAGATGCTATTGAATTGAGGTTGAGTTTTGGATGAATTCCAAATGATAGTTGAATTGTTATAAATGATGTGAGATTAAGAAGAAGTGTAGTTAGAATGAATGTTAAGTTATGCATAAGAATGAAAATGTGTATGTTGATTCAAGGGCAATTCTAGAATAATTAAATTGGAATTAGACAAAGTTGTCTTCTTTGAAGTTGTAGTTCGTTATTTTATCTTTCCAACGAGACTAGGTATGCAAGTTTTCGAGATCTGAGTTGAGATTTATGCTTATTACAAGTTAGGATGTCGTGGTAATTGAAATTTCCGAACCTTTAGAGTTTGTGACGTGATCTCGGGCTCGAAAAGGTTGATTTTAGGTAAGATATGAGTAAAGGGGAAGTTAGGTTTGGTTTAGTACCCTTTTGAGGAGTCTTGAAGGGTGAAAAATTTGTGTCATCCGAAGTTTACACGGTTCTGCTCGTGAATTTACACGGGAAGTGTAAATCCAGGCGCAGGAGACAGTTTTCACCTGAAGGTTACACGGGCTGACCGTGTGATTTCACACGGCCAGTGTAATTTGACCCCCATAACGTCCGAATGTCAAATTTTGGTCTTCATAAAAGTTGTAGCCCTAGATGTCTACTGTCTAATGGTCTAAGAACAAAGTCAATCCGATATCTAGATAAAAAGTTATGTCATTTGCGCCAAAAGATGTTCAAATCGATTTAGGGTTTGAGCATGTTGTATTGTTTTGATCATAACTCACTCATCTGACCTCGGATTGAGGCGATTCTTGAAGAATTGAATTTCTAACACATGTTTCCTTCTCTCCATGAAAATTTGTATCAATTGGAGTTGAATTGAAAGAGTTTGATTGAATCATATGAAAGTCGGAATGATTTGTCTCATTCTGAGCTTTCTATTTTTCTTTCCTCATCCGACTTGTGTCCAATCATTTGCTTATATCTTTTCCGTCCGACATCCGAATGACTTAGTTCTCAAAGCGTTGGATTCCTAAGACACTTAATTTTATATTAATGGAAAATTATGAATTTTAGGGATTTAATTGAGCAAGATTATTTGAATCAAAGTGAGTTGGACTATTTTCTGAATATAGTTCAGTATTTTGAGCATAACGTTTGTTTTGGAAATCAAAATGATGTGATTCTTGTTTTGGATTAAACTAGAGCAATAGAGCTACAATTGTTATGAAGAATTCGAGTTTCAATTTGGTCCTTAAGAGGGTCCATTTTTGGATGGAAATTATGTGCTGGAAAGTGATTTAGCATAAGACATACCCGAAATGTTTTGAGCATAACTTTTGGTGTAGTGCTCGAAATTGGATGATTCTTGAGGCATTATGAAATTAAGACAATGAGGAACAATTCTATAGAAGGAAGTTTTGACTAATTCCTTCAATTGGATGGTGATAAACTTGTCCTAAAGTAAGCATACATGGAACTAAAGTGTAAGGGCATATTGGGAACATCACTTAAGGAGTTAAGAACTTAGGCTTAAGGGGAAGGGCAAATGGGTCTTTTTACCACCATTTAAGTGACTTGGCTTATAAAGAAGAGGGGAGTGTCTTTTTTGGGGAGGAGGCTTACGAAAATTCTAGAAGAAGAGAGAAGAAATAAGAAGAAGGAAGAGAGAAGAGAAAGAAACGATGGAGGAGAAGAAGGAAGATAAGGTAGGGTTTCTGAATTTTAAAGGATTCAAGCTTGATTTCCCATGGATTCATGAAGGAAAAGAGGGAAAGAGAAGAGATCTACCCTCCAAGCCAAGAAGAATTTCGAAAATAGGAAGAGAAAGAGGTAAGAGAATCTTTAAGTTTGAGTTTTTAGTGATTTGTTAGTTTAGAAATATGGAAAAGGTTATGAGTTTGTGGTTTTTGAAGTTAGTTTGATAATTATGTCATAAGTTATGTTTGATTTTGGATGAAAAATGAGTTAGACATTATGCCAACTTATATGAGTGGGGATTTTGGAAGATGATGATATAGAGAGGCTAGAAATCTTATGGGCTTGTCAATTATGAAATCAATTTTGAGAAGTAAGATGTTTATGATATTGGACTTGGTGGATTATGGCTTAGGTAATTGTAAATTGGAAGAACAAGGGAACCTATGGACAAGTTGAAGCATTGGACAAGCTTATGGCATAGATGTAAGGTGGGTAATATGTTTGTTTTTTTAAACTTTAAGTTATTTGCAAGTTTTGAAGAATCAAGAAAGTAAGCATGTTTCTAAGCTATTGGTTTGTAATTGATTTTGAAAATATGATGAATTGTTAAGTTCATTATTCTCAAATGATTTAAGAAATTCCTATAATTGTTTTCGGACAATTTTTATAAATGATTTAAATTGCTCATTCAATGGTTTTTAAAGGATTGAATTAAGTGATTTTGGAAAGATTATGAATGATTAAGTTCATGGTTTCAAATGGATTATTTTTGAATAAGTTTTCATGAATGGTTTGAATTGTTTATCCCATGGATTCCAAATGATTTTATAAAGTGAAAATCCTTGTTTGAGTTCATTGTATTTAAATTGATTGCAAATTCAATATGTGAACTTGTGGGACATGAAGTTTAACTGATTTTGCAACAATCTAAAGTATGCATTCTTTGTTGGGAATGATTGAGAATTTTTAAGTGAATTATGATTTGCAAATTGTGTGAATTATGAAGTGATGCTAGAAATGCATGTATATATGTCATGTTCATGAAACCAAGCTTTTCAAAAATGGGCCATATGGGCCACATGATTTCAAGCTCATGAATTACATGTTATGTGGGTTGGGTATAGTCCATCAAGAAATTGTCACGTACACGTTGACCAAGTCAAGCCTTCTCCCTTTGCCTTGCTAGGGCACGGAGCTCCCTTTGGGACTCCTCGAGTTTACGACTACACAAGGCCATTTTATGGAATTGTGTAGTTCGTCATGAATTATGGACTTGCCAAACCATTTTGATGTGTCATATGATATGATGTTGTATGAAATGTGATGCATTCATATCTTTGGAATTGTTCATGTTTTGTGAAAAGAAGAATATGAGTTTTACGAGAATTAAGAAAGTGAGTTTTTTTAAACTATGACAGTTTTTGGAAAGTGTGTATTAGTGTTTTGAAAAATGAAGTGTTTGTGAAACTATGAAATCCTTTATAAGATGACAAAGATTTGAGAAATGTCTTTTATTCATTTTTCAATCCATAAGCATATTATCCACGAGCTCTGTAGTTCACCCCCCCTTTCATCCCCATCTCCAGGGGTTCGCATAGGAGATTGGATGAAAGCGTGACAAGATCTTTATGTTCGTTTTGTATAGCTCGTATTTTTGTATAAAGTAGAGTTTTGATATTGGTTTAGTATGGGTCTTGGATATGGCTTGAATTGCCATACATGTATTACAAGCATGCTCTTTCAGGACGTATACGAATGATGAAATTGTATAAATTTGAGTATGATATGTATATGATGATTTATGACTTTTGTGGATGATTATGAAATGGTATTGATTTGATTTTATGAATGTGATTTTGGATATGTATGGATATGGATGAATGTATATGATGAACATGAATGATGAAGTTATGTATGGATTTGATTATGCGTTGTATATAGAATCGAGAAATAAATATGAATGTGTTTTGGATGCGGATGAATTAGATTGTTTGAGCTGGTTTTATAGAAATGTATTTAAGTAAATTGCAGGTTTTGGGATTGTTAAATTGCAGCCGTGATGTTGCCGGATTTTTGTGTATGATAGTTTATGGATTTAAGCGAATAGATTAGCGAAATTGTGTATGAGTGTATGGATGTATTGATATGAGTATGAGATGGTTATGATAAGAAATACGAATAGGATGATTAAGAAGAATCAAGAAAATTGAGATTAGAATGAGTTTAAGGATAAGTTTCCAAGTATGATAGATGAAATACATTGTATAAGAAAGCAAGAAAGAAAGAAAAAATACTGATTCGGATAGGTTAAGTCTAAAGTATCCAACGCGACGCTTCTTTAAGATAATTAATCCCGGATGTCGAACACTTGTCATGCTACTCGATTTGTCTTCATATGTATGTTTCGATTCCAAATTTGAATCCGACCCGTTTCTTTTTCACATGTTTGTCAAAAGTTGAATACGTTTCGTATTTCGCTTCACTTTTGTTTCCGCAATTACGTTTGATTTGAATCCGCTTGTTTCATATTTGTATTCGACTCTATTTGTTTCGCATTTGTTTCACTTTCATTCGATTTGAATTCGATTTCAAGAATGATCATGATCAGTTTAAGCAGTATTATCGTACTAAGTGTTTAAGCAGTTGGGTCTCGAAAACGGGATCCAACATTAAATCCTTACCTCATGAAATCCATGAGGGTTCTTTGTTGGGCTCCTTGATTGAACTCTTGTCGACACTCTTTAGCCATGGTTGCTTTCGTAGTTTCTTCTTCACATCAAGCTCCTCGAATTGCATGTTCTAAACTAGTGATGTTGAGTTCTAACATTTCAGCTATCCAACATGAACTTCTAGTAACTCTTGTGTTTATGCAAGTGCAAGGGCACAAGAGGGTAAACACGCCTTAAATTACTAGAACTAAACTAATTCGACACCTCCCTGATAACGACGCCAAAAGCTTGTTGATTGCTAAGTTTTAATCTAATTAAAACCCTTAATTATCACAAGTTCACGGGTCATGAATTGTAGTAAAAAAGGGATCGATCCCACGAGGAGGTGTGAATTAATCTAATTCTAAGTTCTCTAAGACTTAGAAAAATTAATAAAAATGAAAATAAAAATAAAACAGAAAAGTAAACATGAGAATATGATTGTTGAAAAATTAACTTGTAAAAATAACGCAAAACGAAATTGAAGTTAAGCAACACAAAGGTCATAATAGAAATTAACCAATTATAAAGAAAGGGATTTATCCTACCATTAATGCGAATCTAGTCACTTATATGTTAATATGGTGACGGTTTTAAACTATTGAGGGGTGAATTACTCTCTTTCGAGTTATAGTCACTAAGCCCTAATTAAATCGAGTAGCAGAAAATGTAGTCTCTCAATTAACGATCGACCTGAAGTGAATCACACGTTAATACAATGATTAGAAAACGATATAAGAATGCACGAGAAGGGGGGGGGGTTGAATTGTGTATTCCCCTTTTTTTAATAAATTCTTTCAAAAATCGTTTGTTAGAAATAAAATTCTTTTTACAGAACTTCCGATAGATTGTAATTAATCAAAACTTTTAAAACTTTGTTTACGAACTCAGTAATGATAAAACTTGAATCTAAAAGAGAGATAGAGTAAGAGTAGTTGACACAGCGATTTATCCTGGTTCACCCCAAACCGTGGGTTACGTCCAGTCCTCAGAGTTCTTTATGAGATTTCACTATCTCTTCAACTTTTACAAGTATTCTTTACGAGCCTCTTCAGGTCTCTACAATCAGTATTCTTTCACACTTAGCCTCTGCAGGCTATCTGTACTTTTTCTCACTGAAAAGTGTTTGAAACTTGTTACAGTAAAATAGCTCTCGGCTAATTTGCACAGTATTCTTTTTACGATCACGTAGATGTAATTCAGATAATTTTTCAGCTAACTTTTCAATCTTCAACTTCGACTTGTATTTATAGCCTTGGTCTCCAACTGCTTCTTAATTCTTGATTCTTGATTCTTGTTTCTGGATTGTTGGTTCTTGAATCTTGTTTCTGGATTCTTGGTTCTTGAATCTTTAAAAGAAACGGTTAATCAGTTGAGTTCTATAACTAACTCGAACTGACTCTTGCGTTTGCTTTTCAATTCTTCTTCTGCGTCTGTTTTTCTCACTTCGCGTCTGTATTTTTGCATCTATGTTTTTGCGTCTACGTCTACGTCTGCGTCTGCGTCTGCGTCTGCGTCTATTTTTAACTTCTGCGTCTGTGTCTGTTTTTAACTTCTGCGTCTGCGTCTGTTTTTAACTTCTGCGTCTGCGTCTGTTTTTAACTTCTGCGTCTACGTTGCTTCGTCTGTATTGCTTCGTCTTTTCTTTAATTTTTCTCTTTGTTATACATCAAAATTATATCTAAGTAAAGTCATTTTGACTTAACAATCTCCCCTTTTTGATGATAACAAATTATATAAAAAAAGAAAACAAAATACAATGCTCCTAAAAGAAGCAAAAAGACTTATCTTTAGAACTCTTCTTTAACTTCTTCCTTTCTTTTCTTCGTCTGCTTCAGTCACACCTTTTGAGATTCTTTTCTGAACATTCTCTTCTCCTCCTCTGCTCATTCCCTTTTCTCATTCCCTTCTTCCCCTATTTGTTATAATAAAAAATGATTAACGATGAAGGCTCTTCAGCAGTTCTGTCATCATCTTCTTCAAATCATTCATCGTCTCCTTTATCTCGTTGACTTCTCTGCGTAATTTGCTGATTTTAGCTTGTGAGTCCAACGGTGAGGATGATTGATCGTTCTCTGCTGAGGGTGAAGTGAATGCAATTGTTGTAGCATATGCGTCCGAGGAAGGAATGTATTTATCATTAATCTCAATAGTTGGTGGACGTATAAATGTATTAGATTCAGGAAGATCTAAATCAAACGAGGCAGGTAGCATAAGCAACTGTCTTCCTTGCAGGGGTATGGCTTCATCTTGTAAAGACAGTGTATCAGAGAGTGGTCTAATACGTAATACCGTCTCGCATGTTTATTCAATGAAAGTGCCTGTAAATGCCTTCCCCTCTCGGGCGGTCTTTATTTTTATCCGTGAAACTGCAACCAGCTCCATCTGGATTCTCCTTAGAAGCGCATGCTGCATCAATTTTCCACACTTCTTCTTCAATTTGATCTGCGAACAGATCATCACTAACTTCTTCTTCAGGAAATAACTTCGACTTTTCCTTATTCAAATCCAAAAGATATCTTGGCTGAATATCCGGTACAACCTTTATTTCTGTCTTCTCTGTGATCAGATAAATAGTACACGGTTTGTTGGATATATTTTTAGGGTATGGCTTCGTAGCAGCATCCCTCAAGACATCATAGAAAATCTTTTCATCTTCTTTCAATAAATACCATGTGTCACTATTTATCAAAATAGGTTGTATGACAGCCACTATCTTCTTCATTGGTTGACTACAAATGGCGATTGCAGTCTTCCTCCTGGTAACAACTTCAACCATTCTGACCTTCAACTTGTGTCTTCTGAAAATTTTGGAATAATTGAATATGATTAGATCAGGTTCATCATTTTCCTCCTGTGGTACCTGAACCAAGTTTGGTTCTGCTGTTGCCTCTGGTTCCGCTTCAATAGGATTTTCTTGAACCAGGCTTATCTCCTCTGGTTCCTCCTGTTGAATAGTGGGAATTTCCTGAACTCTGATATGCTCAATTTCTTTTTCTTTTTTAGCCACTTTGAATGTTTCTTTCTTCTGACTAACCTCCCCAGCAGTGGACACAGTCTTCTTCTGACTAATCTTCTTAGTCTTTTCTTCTGCTTCAGTCAGTCTTGAAGATTTCTGCACTTGAGATTTTTCTTTTTCAGATTATAATTTTCTCTTCTTCTCAGTCTCTTTAGCCTATTTGGCTGTATCTTCTTCTAGAATAGAGACTAGAGATCTTGTTGCTTTGGGTGCGCGAGATTGAGAACCTTCTGCTTCACTCTGTTCTCTGGCTCTCTTTTCTTCTTATTGCCTTAGAGTTTGAATCCTCGGTGATCTCTTTGCCTTCTTTGTAATTTCACCCAAAAGATTTTCTCCTTTCCTTTTTGTCGTGCCTTCATATATCCTCCGAACTAGGTTCACTCCGCCTTGAGGACTTGCCTGTTTTATCAATGGTCTTCTGATCAGTCTCCTTATTTCATCTGCAGGCGATCTCATACTTAGGATTGAGATCTTGAAGCGGGAGTTTTCTTCGATACACGCTCCCCCTCAGTTCTTGTTCTCCTTGAGGAGTCTGCTTCTTCTTTAATCACTGTCCTTAGACCCATTCGCCATATAGTGATTGAGTCAATAGTACTCTTTACAGGTACAATCCTTCTATTTCTTTTGTGTAGAAGGACTCCGGATTCCTTAAAAATCCTTGTAAAAAGCATGCCGTAAGGATAGCTGTTTGTATCCTTCATTCCCTTAATCATATAATGGAATATTAAAAAGGGTAAGTCAATAGGATTGCGATTCAGCAGGTAAAACAAACATTGTTCATCCAGGGTGGTCACCAAATGCCTTGAACCTGCTCTGGGTAAGATGCAATTAAACAAAATCGCATGAAGAACCCTAGCTTTCAGGACCAGACTTGAAGTCTTCCTCTCCGAAGGGTGATTCACTCCATACAACTGTTTGCTAACATCTTCTTCCTTCATGTTGACCATTGTCATCCACTTAGCCTTGGTTGACAGAGTCTCACTAACCGATGGACAATCAGTCACCATCCTTATCAACTCCTTTGTCACAACAACAAATATATCTTCTACTGAAGATACAATAGTGTTGTCTACCAGTTGAGCATTCTTCCAAAAGTCGAATACCTCATTGGTATACACTGGTTCTCGTACCTGGAAGAAATTCCTCCAACCAGCTCTTACAATCTCAGGTTCTATGTCCATACCATCCTTCCTTAGCGACTCGAAATCCACATGTCTTTCGAAAATCATAGCTGCCTCCATTGTTTCAGAACGAAAACTAACTCTGGTAAGCTTTTCTTCTAGGGTAGGATGATTGAGAGAATTTGGAAAGCAAGATGAACCGTCAATAGATGAGAGTAACCGCAATGATTTCAACTTCAGGCTACTTGAAGGATCTTGTCATGCATGCCCTAGAATCGTCGGGATTCTAAAGATCGTGAAGCGTTTCCCTCCAAAACTTGCTTGTTAGAGAAGTTACCAGCTGTAACTCACTGTTTCTAACGCCGTTAATTTTGACATTCCTTTAGTCTGACTGTTCGCTTAATATAACCATGTTAAGGTTGCGTCTGATCTTCTGGAACCGTTCTTCACTCAATGGTTTGGTGAAGATGTCTGCCCACTGATACTCTGTTTCGATGAACTGTAGTTTAACCACCTTCCTCTGAACATAGTCTCTCAGGAAGTGATGTCTGACTTCGATGTGTTTAACTCTCGAATGCTGAATCGGATTCTTTGACAGATTGATTGCACTGGTGTTGTCGCAATAGATTGGAATCTCCTCTTCTCGAACTGAATAGTCTTCAAGTTGGTATTTGATCCACAACGTTTGTGAACAAAAGCTTATGGCAGACATATACTCTGCTTCGGTAGTTGATAGAGCGATTGAGCTTTGTCTCTTGCTTGACCATGAAACTAAGTTTGAGCCAACAAAGTGACATCCTCCACTTGTGCTCTTCCTTTCGATTCTATCTCCGGCATAGTCCGCGTCGCAATATCCAATTAACCTGAAATCTTTACCTTTCTCAAACATTAAGCAAAGATCAGTAGTACTTGCTAGATATCTCATAATCCTCTTAATAGCAATATAATGAGATTCTCTAGGATCAGCCTGAAACCTTGCACACAAGCATATACTGAACAATATATCAGGTCTACTTGCTGTAAGATACAGTAAAGAACCGATCATCCCTCTATACAGGGTTTGATACACCTTCTTACCATTTTCATCTTTCGACAAAAGGTTTGAAGGATGCATCGGAGTAGTCATTGACTTCACATTTTGCATATCAAAATTATTCAATAATTCTTTCACATATTTTTGTTGATGAATATAGACTTTCTCTTCGGTTTGCTTAACTTGCTACCCAAGAAAGAACTTCAATTCACCCATCATGCTCATTTCAAATTCATTTTTCATTAGACTCTCAAACTTCATGCATAACTTCTTTGAAGTAGCACCAAAAATAATATCATCAACATAGATCTGTACTATAATGAATTCATTCTCATAATTCTTCCTAAAGACCGTCTTATCAACTTGACCTCTACTAAAACCTTTTTCTAAGAGAAAAGTACTCAGACGATCATACCAAGCTCTAGGAGCTTGCTTTAGGCCGTATAAGGCTTTATGAAGTCTATAGACATGGTCTGGATTCTTAACATCCTCAAAACCAGGTGGTTGCTTAACATACACCTCTTCGTCTATAAAACCATTCAGAAAGGCACTCTTCACATCCATCTGAAATAGCTTTATATTATGACAGACCGCATATGCCAACAATATCCTAATGGCTTCAAGTCTTTCTACTGGAGCATATGTCTCATTGTAGTCTATTCCTTCTTGCTGATTATAGCCTTGTGCTACTAATCTAGCCTTATTTCGACTTACTCTTCCCGATTCGTCTAACTTATTCTTAAATACCCATTTGGTTCCTATGATGGATTTCTTAGGGGGTTTCAGAACTAAGGACCAAACATTATTCCTAGTAAATTGATTCAGCTCCTCTTGCATGGCTAACATCCAAGCTTCGTCTCGAAGAGCTTTCTCAACCTTCTTAGGTTCTATTTCAGAGATGAAAGCCACATTAGCTTCTCTTTTGAATCTGGATCTTGTCCTAACTCCTTCTGAGGTCTCTCCGATAATCAACTCTTCTGGATGAGAACTTTTATATTTTCAGTCTCTTTTCAGTCCAATAGTTTCTGGAATATCTTCAACTTTGTCCTCTTGAAGACCTGGTGCTGGAGTTTCTGTTGTGTCATCTAAGTTCTTTGAAGGACCTTCACTATCCATGTCATCTTCCTTATGGGGTTGGGAACTATCATCAAACTTGACATGGATGGTCTCCTCAACTATCTTTGAAATAAGGTTATAAACCCTGAATGCCTTAGACAATGATGAGTAGCCTAGGAAGATTCCTGGATAGGTCTTTGAATCGAATTTATCCAACAGCTCCTTTGTATTCAGAATAGAGCATTTGCACCCAAATGGATGAAAGTAAGATATGTTTGATCTTCTTCCATTCTATAACTCATAAGGAGTCTTCTTCAACATGGGTTGCAACAGAATTCTATTCTGAATATGGCATGCTGTATTCCCCAGAAGTACTTAGGAAGATTCATCTCACAAAGCATAGTCCTAGCCATTTCTTGAATCATCCTGTTCTTCCTTTCAACAACTCCATTCTGTTGTGGAGTCCTGGGAGCAGAAAAATTGTGGGAAATTCCATTCTCATCACAAAATAATCTGAAATTCTCATTCTCAAATTCTCCACCATGGTCACTCCTGATACTAGCAATAGACATTTCTTTTTCATTCTGTAACTTTCTAGATAAGGTCCGATTCCAATAATCTTGCCCTGCTAGTTGTCTCCGAAAGTTACCGATCCTCCCTTCTTATACTGAAGGTCTAGGAACATAGACCTTCTTCCCGTCATATGTCGCGAGCATCCACTGTCTAAATACCAATGGTGCTTGCTGCATCTTCCAAGGAAGGATATCTGCAGGAGAAAATATTTTATGTTTTAGTACCCATATTTTCTTGGGTCCTTTATGGTTAGAAGTATGCACATGATGAGTTCTTTGATGCATTTTACTAGAACGTTGATTAACATGAGATTTATTATAGTTTCTCTTTTGAGAGTAAGGGTTCTTATGAGGATTAGTCTTAATACCTTTAAACCCTAATCCGGTTTTATCACTCGGATGTCTACATTTTTCAAGCATCTCATTCATTTTCTTTGTGCTCTCGGTGAAAGTAGCTAAATCAACTGACAGATTCTTAATTCTCAGTTTCAGCTGATTGATTTCTTCTGTTCTGTCTACGACTTTCTTTTTCTCCTCTAATTGCTTCTTTAGACAGATATTTTCTCTCTCTGTTACTTTCGTATATCTAATATTTTCTACATACTTTTTCTTTATCAGTTTGTACTGTTTAAGAATAGCATGAGAATCTTCTAACAATTCTGAGTAGGCATCATGCAAGTTATCGTAATCAGATTGTACCTCCTCATCACTTTCTTCTTCGGCTACTAGGCAGATGTTTGCATGTTCGATTTACTTCGAGCTCAGATGTCGATTCGATGAATCTAGGTCCTCCCACGTTGCCATCATGTTTTTCTTGCCTTCTCTACTCTTCTTTGTTTTCTTCTTTAGAGTAGGACATTCAGACTTGTAGTGTCCAGGCTGATTGCACTCGTAGCAAATGAAAGATGACTTCTCTAGTTTAGCTTCATCTTTGCCATTCTTCTTGAAGGTCTGATTTCCTTTAGACTTCTTCTTCCACATGCGTGTTATCTTTTTAGAGATGAAAGATAATTCGTCATCTTCATCACTTGACTCTTGTTCTGATTGGCTGGAGTCATCATTCTTTGATTCTTCAATCTTTAACACTTTTGATGACTTCCTCCTTCTTTGAGTCTTGTGATTATTTTGTTCGGCCTTCAGCACTATCGACTTGTCCTGTTTGGGCTTGTCTTCAGCGTCTAGTTCAACTTCATGAATCTTCAAGGATCCAAGCAGCTCGTCAAGCTTTAGCACGCTCAAATCTTTGGCTTCCTGCACTGTAGTAACTTTAGGTCTCCACCTCTTCGGAAGACTTCTTAAAATCTTTCGAACATGATCTTGATTGTTGTACGTTCTTTCAAGAGCTTTCAATCCATTGACAATTGTTTGAAATCTTCCAAACATTTGATCAATAGATTCATCATCTTTCATCCTGAAAAGCTCGTACTGGTGCACAAGAATGTTTATCTTCGATTCTTTAACTTGGCTTGTGCCTTCGTGAGCAATGGACAATGTGTCCCACATTTCCTTCGCAGTATCGCATCTGTGGACTTTGTCATACTCACTCCTACTTAGGGCACAGGTCAAGAAGAACTTTGCTTTTGAGTTCAGCTGTATCCTCGGCTTTTGGTCAGCCGTCTATTTGATTCTTGGAATAGAATTCCCATCTTCATCTACTGGTGTATAAAGTCCATTCTCTATCACGCCCCAAAGGTCAACATGAGTAGATTCTATGAATAGCCGCATCCTATCTTTCCAGTAATGATAATCTTCTCCGTTGAATGCTGGAGGTCTAGTGACTGAGGCTCCTTCTGCGATGTATATATGTGATTCTGCCATTATCTTTGATCCACACTTTGCTACAATGATTCTTGGATACCAGGCTCTGATACCAATTGAAGTGAATCACACGTTAATACAATGATTAGAAAACGATATAAGAATGCAAGAGAAGGGGGGTTGAATTGTGTATTCCCCTTTTTTTATAAATTCTTTCAAAAATCGTTTGTTAGAAATAAAATTCTTTTTACAGAACTTCCGATAGATTGTAGTTAATCAAAACTTTGAAAACTTTGTTTACGAACTAAGTAATGATAAAACTTGAATCTAAAAGAGAGATAGAGTAAGAGTAGTTAACATAGCGATTTATCCTGGTTTACCCCAAACCGTGGGTTACGTCCAGTCCTCAGAGTTTTTTTATGAGATTTCACTATCTCTTCAACTTTTACAAGTATTTTTTACGAGCCTTTTCAGGTCTCTACAATCAGTATTCTTTCACACTTAGTCTCTGCAGGCTATCTGTACTTCTTCTCATTGAAAAGTGTTTGAAACTCGTTACAGTAAAATAGCTCTTGGCTAATTTGCACAGTATTCTTTTTACGATCACGTAGATGTAATTCAGATAATTTTTCAGCTAACTTTTCAATCTTCGACTTCGACTTGTATTTATAGCCTTCGTCTCCAACTGCTTCTTGATTCTTGATTCTTGTTTCTGGATTCTTGGTTCTTGAATCTTGTTTCTGGATTCTTGGTTCTTGAATCTTTAAAAGAAACGGTTAATCAGTTGAGTTCTGTAACTAACCCGAACTGACTCTTGCGTCTGCTTTTCAATTCTTCTTCTGTGTCTGTTTTTCTCACTTCGCATCTGTATTTTTGCGTCTATGTTTTTGCGTTTGTTTCTGGATTTTTGGTTCTTGAATCTTGTTTCTGGATTCTTGGTTCTTGAATCTTTAAAAGAAACGGTTAATCAGTTGAGTTCTGTAACTAACCCGAACTGACTCTTGCGTATGCTTTTCAATTCTTCTTCTGTGTCTGTTTTTCTCACTTTGCGTCTGTATTTTTGCGTCTATGTTTTTGCGTCTGCGTCTGCATCTTCTTTTTTTTGCTTCTGCGTCTGCGTCTATTTTTAATTTCTGCGTCTGTGTCTGTTTTTAACTTCTGCGTCTGCGTCTGTTTTTAACTTCTGCGTCTGCGTCTGTTTTTAACTTCTGCGTCTACGTCTATTTTTAACTTCTACGTCTGCGTTGCTTCGTCTGTATTGCTTCGTCTTTTCTTTAATTTGTCTCTTTGTTATACATCAAAATTATATCTAAGTAAAGTCATTTTGACTTAACACGACCCACAACTTAATTAGTTCTTAAGTGTTCTAATGAACAACCGGGTCCTCACGTGGAATCTATCTCTGTAAAAATTACTGATTTGATTAATCACATGGTCTATTGAGTAGTTAACTCTCATTAATCCATCCCAATCATTTTTATTCGATTCACCCTATCAGTTTATTACCAAAACATGCAAGCACCGTAATTAATCACAACATCCAATCAATCAACACAAAAGGTAAGTAGATTAACATTAAATCAATTCAAAATCCCTAAAGAAAAGTTAAAACATAATCATCATTCTCATATTCATCTTAACATTCTAAGTGAAAGAATATAAAGATGAAAAGAAATGATCAATTGGAAGGGATCGGATGCTTTGGGAAAGGTAGTAGCTGCGAAGACCCACTTCCTCTCTCCTACTCTTCCTCTTCTCTCTTCTTCCTCTTCTCTTTGCTTCCTTTTCTCTCTTGGCGTCTTCCAAATGTGGCAGAATGTGGAGCTTTTTAGGGTTACATCATTATGCCTTATATAGTATTTGCCATTTAGGGTAACCCTAGGATTTTTTTGGGATCCGAAAAGTTCAAAAAGTCCCTTGAAAACCCAAAATCGAAAGGTTGTACGCGTTGTGTATCATGTAATATTATTTCTCCTTTTGTCATGATCATGGAAGATTGGCCACGAAGCTGAACCCAGGGCCATGATCATGGTCAATGTGCGATGATCGTGATAGAAGCATGGATGATGGGCTACCCTGGGTTCGAGTTTGGCTTCGAGCTTTCTGTCATGATCATGGAAGATTGTGGTCACGATCGTCGCACATTGGCCATGATAATGGCTTTGGGTTCGAGTTCGACTTCGAGCTTTATTCGAATAATCTCTGTTCTTCAACATTTTCTCTAAAATACTAGAAAATATATCAAGGCACCACAAACACACAAATTTAAAGTTAAATAGGGTGCTTTAACCTACAAAACACTCAAAACAAAAATATTTAACCAAATAACAAAATCATAACCTAAACGTGCACTAAACATTAGATTTACCCACTGAACACATCCTAAAATGCCCACTAAAACATTATACAATCTACAACTATCACATACCACTATCTAGCCATTGCTATATCCACATTATAAGCTACTTCTCTAGATTGTAAGGCACTATGAATTGAAGGCTAAGCTCCAAAAGTTGTTCATAGTGCAAAAAATTAAATACATGTCTTTTTCTTTTCCTAACATCGAGTGCTACATTCCCTTTTTATTGGGTAGGAATACTATCACCTTCAACATTCCCACTATCATCCTGAGCACCAATAAAAGAACTTCCACTACCAATTTCGTAATTCAATATTTGCCTTCTTTCTCACTTGACACTCTTTAAGCAAAGTTTTTATTTGTTATTTCACATCATGACCAACTTTTTTACAAGATTTCATATCAATTTTGACCCCTAGTTAAATGCCTTTTTAATTTAGTGATTCCTCCACCTTTCAAATACTTGTTACAAAATAAACAAATGGTATGATTCTTCATTCCAGGAACCAATCTAACATGAGCTCAAGCTAAATCATTGAATCATTTTGAAATAGATGAATTATCAAAAGTATTTGAACTTTCTTCCATTTATCTGTAAAAGTTAATGAAGATATGTGTCAAAATTAAATTAATAAATTCATATATTATTTTTCTATTATGTATTTAACTACCCATAAGATAAGATGATAAATGTGTATTTGTTACTCATAAGATAAGATTAATATTTGTAAGTTTATTTCCTGACAACAATAAACAATATAAAATGCAAACATTTATTTTCTTAACTTAATTATACATATCAAATGATTTAATTATATATTAAATCTTATATTTAAATGATTATCATATGTTAAGTACTTTTTATAGACAAACAATAATTAGTAAATTGTATGTTTCATATAAATTAATTAACAATTTAATGCATTAATTTTGAAATTGACAATGCCTAAATTACATTGAAATTGAACTAACTCGCAAACAATTCCAACTTTCAAACCCAAAATTTTCAATGCATTAATTTTCTTCATAAATTGACAATGCCTAAATTATATTGAAATTGAACCAACTCACACAAAAAATTCCATCTTTCATACCTAAATTTTTCAATGCATTAATTTTCTTCATAAATTCATGTGCCTATGTTACATTAAAATTCAACCAACTCACACAAACAATTCTAACTTTCAAATGCAAATTTTCCAATGCATATTTTATAAACCATTCATAAAACACACATGATACAAACAAAACACCAACAAAATCAGAAATTGCAATTTAGGATGTGGGTCGAGTCTGGTTAGATAAGTTTAGATTTGGAAAATGGAAATCATGATTTCTGCAATCTTTCTAGTTTCTAGGGAAATAGTAGGATGATGGTGGATTGGAGCAGCGATCAATGGTGATGGTGAAGTGTTGTAGGGTGTAGACAGCTGCAGAAGTGCGAATAGGTAGAGAGATAGATTATTTGACTAGGTGGGTGGTATCGTGCAGCGATGGGTAGGTCTGACAATGGAGCGTGGCATGTGGCGATGGCAATGGTGGTGAGTGGTGGCACATTGGCTGTAGATGGCCAAAGAAAGTGAACGTTGGAGGGAGGGAGAGAATGAACAATTAAAACTTAAAAATGCCTATTACCAAAGAAGTTAACACCTGGCACCTTATCGGATTATAGACCGATTTTATATTGCAATACCATTTACAAGGTCATTGCCAAGCTTTTAGCTTGAAGATTGAAACAAGTCTTAAAGGATATTGTCGTTCATACTCAAGGAGCTTTCATGGAGGGACATTCCATTAGAGACAATAAAAGGCTTATGGAAAACTACTTAAAGAGTATCAATCTGGGAAAAAACTGAAGAGTTGTATCTAGAAAATAGATTTTTACAAGGCATTTAACACAATTAGCTGAACATTTATACAAACTTACTTTGATGCTTTGCAATTCCTTATCCAATTTATGAAATGGATCATTTTATGTCTTCAAACCTCATCAGCAATAATCATTTTCAATGGAAGACCTACTAAACCACTGAAGTGTGAAAGGGGGATTAGGTAAGGTGATCTGCTCTCAGCTTATCTTTTTGTTCTAGTTATGGAGGGGTTATCGTGAATTATTAGAAAGTTGACTTCACACAACGGTCACTTTTTCTATCACCATGAATGTCGTGCTCTTAAACTCACCAATATGATGTTTATCAATGATCTAATGCTATTTTCTGGAGTGGATTGAATTTCCATAAATATTCTTAAAGACATCCTAACCTGATTCTCAAGCTAGTTTGGGTTGAGAATAAATCTCTAGAAAATCAGCTTCTATTGCTCCTCAAACATGCATAATTCTCTTAAGATTATTAGATTTTTAGGAATGGAGTTAAGCACATCATCATTTAAATACATGGGAGTTCCCCTCTCTCACGTAAAACTCACCTATTATGTTTTTCTTCTCTTTTAGAGCGATATAAATAAAATATTTTAACTTGGTAGAATCAGTTTCTTTCTGTGACTACAAAGGTCACTCTTATTATCTTAGTTCTCTTTAGCTACACATTAATTGGATAAACAACTTAATTTTGCCTAAGAAAGTGATCAAAGAGCTAGACATAACTATTAATGGCAAGAAAGAAAAAGTGAAGTGGGGAGAGGTTTCAACTACCAAGCAACAAGGAGGCCTAGGCATACTCTCTACAACTACTATGTAAAAGGTTCTTCTTTGCAAAAAAATATGGAGGTTACTAATAGATAAAAACTCAATTTGGATTAAGTGGATTCATGAAAAGTATCTCCTTTCTTAGAATTTTTGGCAGCTACCTATCGTCAAGAGTGGTTCTTGGATCTTTCATCATATGCTAAAAATGAGAGATATTATTTATCCGTATACTCATTATCAACTAGGCGATGGCGTTTCCATTGGGGTGTACATAAATTGGACTAAATTTAGTCCAATAAATGATCTAATGCAGTTCAGACGATGCATCCCTCATAGTGCCAAAGTTGCATTACTCATTTCTGAAGGGCAATGATTTGGACAATTAAGAGGATTTCATACACTTTGTCAGTTTTTCCCTTTTCTATAAAATAGAAGCAACGAGGATAAAATTATGTGGAAACTCCACCTCGAAGACTCTTTTACAAATGAGTTATGCTACAACATACTCCAAACCAGTTCCCCAGTTGTTCCCTGATATCTTCTTTGGCAGAAATGCATCAATCCCAAAGCTACCATTTTTACTTAGTTAGCAATCAAGAATATATTAAGAACCAAAGATAGGTGGCATGAGACTTTCAATCCCATATGTGAATTATGTGAGACACTAGCAGAAGATAGGAACCATTTATTTTTCAGTTGCATCTACTCCACTACTGTATGGAGTCAACTTCTTCATAAACTTGCACAGTATAGCAACATATATGACTGGACTAAAACACTCCAATAGATCAACAACATATCTAGTTCTTATAGGACAGATAGTTTGTTTTCTCAAAACTACATTTACTCTTACAATCTATAGTTTATAGAGGGAGAGGAATAGCATGATTTATAAACAAGAGCAAATAAGCCCTTATCAACTTGTTGTAGGGATCATTAACCGAGATTCATGGACTTGTGATAGCCAAAGGTGTCACTCACAAGCTATTTGATACTATGAAAGCAAGGTGGTTTTTATATATGAGTTGCTTGGTTTTATAGTAACTAGCTTTTTAGTTTTGCCATTGTAGAAAGATCTTTTTGGAATTCCATATTGGAAACCCCACTGTAGTAATGTTATAAATAGTTTTACTATAATTAATGAAAATACCTTCAATTTTCACAAAAAAAGGAGAGGAAAGACTATGGTGCGTGACCACGTGGGTTTATTTTGTTAATTTTTAGTTTTTTTGAAATTTAGTCCCTAAAGATTTAAGAGTTTACAGTTCATACCGTCGAGTACCAAATAAAAAATCCAGTATTAGTTTATATTGAAGACATTAATTTTGTACCATTTTTTGTCCTTTACTAGTCGGTATGGTACAAAATCTATATCTTTACTTAAACATTGACTTAGTTGTGGGACATCCTTGACAATTGGTTTTGAGATTGGATTGCTTATATTAATTTACTAACAATTAGTTTTGAGATTAGATTGCTTATATTAATTTACTAATTTAGAACAAAATAAAAGTTGCTAACTCTCTTGAAATATTTTGCACTTGGTAACAGGAGCTAGCCTACCACTCCTTAAAGGCAATTACAATCAAAACAAGATAGATAACTGCTTTAAGAGAACATATACATTGCAAGAAAAATTAAGAAAAAGGGAGAATCAAAATGAAATGCAACATAAAAATATTAATAATAAGGAATTTGATATAAATTACAAAATAAGGAAAGTTAATATCATATGTGAAAAGAATCAAATTCAAAAGCTTTATTAAAATTGCATAAAATTAAAAATTTAGAAATTGTTAAATAATATTGTTTAAAAAGTTTGTAGACCCATTTTTTCTTCCTCCTCTTGCAAAACATTTATTCATTTTGTAACTGTGATTTGTTTTAGTTTTACATAACTATAATTTTGAAGTAATTATTCAAATCACTAAAATTTGGTTCATTTGTTATATATCTGACTTAAACAATTTTAAATAAAAATTCAAAGTTTGCTAAAATTAAAATTATTTGGTTGCATAAAAGTTTAAGATTATGAATCATTCAAATTAATTTTTATACATCTAAATCAAATGGAATTTAACTAAATCATATAAATTTTAATCACACATAATATAAAAGTTGAAGAAATTGAGTTACACACAATAAATTAATAATTGAAGTAATCGTGGACTATCATCATCTTCCACTTTAGAATAATTGAGATAATTATCGTAGTTGTGATACTATGGTCACCTTCCAAGTAAAAATAATTCACTGAATAGTTAAACGATAAACCACAAATCGTCGTGTGGTAGGTATTGCTTTTTTTTTTTTTCAGATTATGTGCCCTTATCTGTCATTCCAATAATGCTACCTTTTCTTTTTCAGGAAAATGAATAAAGAAAAAGATACGTACATATCTTTTGTCATGAGGCTGTACCGCTTATTTTCTGAAAAGATTCTTATTAAAATGTCATGACTCCTATCAAACGCGGGATGAGTGACTCGGGTAAAAGGATCTTATCTTAATTAGGTAATGGCATTTAGCATAAATTAACAATTCTTTCCCTTCAAATTATAGGTTCTTTTAGTCTAAAGGAACTTTAGATTGGTCGTAGTTTTCAATCCGATTAACATCCGCATTATTTAACCCAAAAAAATAGATATGAAGGCTAAAAAATAGATTTTAAATTTATGTTGAAAAATAGATGTGGATATGGATTTGAATATGGATCTAGTGATAACCCGAACCATAGATACCTATATCATACCCGTCTTTTATTAACTTTATTTTTCTATTTTTTTTGAATATTTATGGTTAAATATAATGAAATATTAATATTTTATTAAAAAATTAACTTTAAAATCTCCACTTTACTCTTCAGTACTCACATTTTTCATAATATTTTATTTTCTTAAAGGATGATAATAATGCAAATGATACGGAGATGGAGTTTTGAATATTGTGGAGTTCTCGCAAAGACAATTTGAAGCTTTGGTTATTTCAACCTTTATTCCAGTTCTAAATTTTGAAAAATGTATGTTGTCTTTGTACTAGATATTATGATTTTTATTATTCCAATTTTATGATTTTTAATACATATAAATCAAAATCTTGACTTATTATCATTAAAGTAATTTTGATTTGAAGCGTTCGTAAAAATCTACTTTTTATGTTTTTTATTTAGAAGTTATATTTTTATGTGTTACACAACCCAATGGATATCTAAAATCCCGAATAACCCAATAGATTTGGATATGGGTAGTAAATCGTAAAAACTGATGGATATGAATATGGATATGAGTTGAGTCACAAAAAATAGATATGAATATGAGTAGAGTAAAATCCGAACCAAACCCTACCCATTATCATCCCTAGTCGTTCCCTGATTTCTTACAAATTACTTTTAGATCCACATAGGCAACTATATTTTTGCATTTTCAAAATTAATTTCACTTAATTTTAAGGATGAATTAAAAATTTAAATTAATTTCAATTTTATAATATTAATTCAAAATTAAAAATAATACTAAAATATTTAAAATGTTAATTTATTATGAAGAGAGTTCAACATTAAATTACTTTTATCATCCTAATATTTATGATGTGATTATCAAATATTTATTTTTAATTCATTATTAATTTTTAAAATTTATAATTTAAAATTTAATACTAATTCTTTTTCTTCACCATGCCCGTTTGCTTTTCATTTTTCCCAATACAATTTTTGTTCCCAGTTACTAGACACTAGACAAGTCCAGTGCTAGAGAAACTCCTACTTTTCTGGCCACATTGTGGACCATCTATCCTATCTTGAGATTTTCGGTGATTTTAGACGATTTTATGGTTTTTGTATCTCTAACTTCTCGCAAGGTTCTTCTACCAGTTCTTGTAGCTTATCTATTGATAAACAAATATACTGAGAATGATGTTTTCTCAATATGGTAAACACATCAATAAACTTGTAAAAATAACACATTAATATGACAAAGTTTTTCTATCAGTTCCTGTAGCCTAAGTTCTCTGAGGCTTAGAAAAATTAATAAAAAATGAAAATAAAAATAAAACAGAAAAGTAAACATGAGAATATGATTGTCAAAAAATTAACTTGCAAAAATAAAGCAAAACGAAATTGAAGTTGAGCAAAGCAAAACTCACAATAGAAAATTAACCAAGATAATTAACTATTATGAAGGAAGGGATTTATCCTACCATCAATGCAAATCTAGTCACTTATAAGTTAATATAGTGTCAGTTCTAGACTTTTAAAATTATAGATGTAAAAAGTATTACACCATAATGTATATAGTTTTCTCTAAATATTTTTAGTAGCTAGCCAATTTCTAGTACACATCAACACTTTCAAAGCTTTTAGATGAAACCGATTGTAAGTAGGACTTACTATCCAAATATTGGTATTAAAAATAGACTCAAAAGCAATAGTAGAAACTATAATAGCCAACAAATCTCGTACAATTGTTTGTACAATCATATTTCGAGCTCCATTCAACTTCACCACATTAATATATGAAAATGCTCATTAATTATGGCATAAATATTAACTTCTAAAAAATTGTCCAAGTTTATTCTACTAAATGAAATTCTAGTCCTCTATTTCCTTTATGAATTCCTTGAAACTATAATTGAAATTGAAACAACAAAAATTCTTGCTAGATGAGGATTACTAGCATAAACTAAAGTTGTCACTGAACTACTATGATCTAACTTTTTACCCATTCTTGATTGATAATCATTAAACAAATTATATGAAAATTTTCTAATGATATTAACATATACTAAAGCTCAATCACTGTACAATATTTGAAAGTAGTATTCAATTGCCTCCAACTTGTATGTTGAATCTAGAACAACTGTAATTGCCATGATATTACCATCTCATTCCAATAATTATCACCATCTTATTTGTCATTGTTTACATCACTTAATTGGAAAAAATAATTAGGCCAAACTTTAGAATAACTGGTAAGGTTACTTTTTTATAACTAAAAGGTCACAAGTTCGAGTTATGAAAATAACATTTTTGTAAAAATACAAAGAGAAGACTGCTCACAATTGATGACCCTCCTCAGACCCTCCCAAGTTGGGAAGCCTTGTGCATTGGGGTTTGCCCTTTTCCCTTTACTTCATTGGAAGAAATAAACCACTCAAATAATTCTAAATTTATCTCACACAAGTTAGGAAAAACAATTGTGCAAGTTGGATACTTTTATGCCAAAAAATAACTCAGAAACAATGTTAAATACCTCTAACTTCTCATAAAGTTCTTCTACCAATTCTTGTAGCTCATCTATTGATAAATAAATATACTGAGAACGATGTTTTCTCAATATGATAAACACATCAATATACTTATTTGCATACTCAAGCATCTTGGATGTCAAACTCTACCTTGTTATACAATCTATATAAACCTTCCTTATATAAGGAATGCATAATTATTATGTAGCTTCTTCAAATTTCTCAACCAATTTTAGTGTTGCTTTCCAAGATGCCAAACTATCCTTAATTATTTTTATGTCTTTTCTGATTATTTCTAACTTATCTTTCGCAATTAGATTCACTATATATACAAAACAACATGTGAAATTACCTTTGATCCACCAATAAGCTCCCAATCTGTGATTTTCTCTTAATATTATTAACTATAACATTATTTGTGCCATAATTTCCAAAGTTATTAATAATAAATTTGTGTCAATGTTTCAGTCCACTAAATAATTTACTAATATACTTATTATCCTTTCATTTGTATAATATTCTATAATATAAATGAACCTATCATTTATAAGAAAAATCAAATATTAGTTATAGTAAAATAAAAAACAAATGATAACAAAATCAAAAACATTACTTACCTCAAGAATGCTACTATATAAAATATAATTGTTTTAATGTAATATGATGTTACAACCATATAACACTTTTAAAAATTTTGTCCACATATATGACGTAATTAGAAATTGCATGTAACTAGCTAGTCAACAACATCGAACTCTTCTTTGTATAATAAATCTTAAATTTGTCCTTTCTACTGATATTTCACGTAGGTATCTTAAAATTGATTAAAGTCACATAATAAACATCCTGACATTTATATAATTCATAATTAATTGTGGGTATTCAAGCTTTACAATTTCCTTTTTAAGGAAATGCTTGGATTTTAGAATCATATATTGTTACCATCATTTATTCTTTTATTCAATATGTTTCGCATAAAACATGTCTGAATTCTTAAGAAAATTTTTCTTAATTTAAATGAATCGATATGTGTTTTCAAATGTGAGGTTCCACTTTTAAGATCTTCAACAAACAACTTATTGTAGTACTTATACTCTGCTTTATCAACTTTTAACTTATTTTAGTCTTTAAAAAGTGAATCTAAAGATGATTTCATAACTTTAAAGATTTGTTGGATTCTTTTGTTTGAATTGTTTCTTCACTTAATATATGATCATCTACTGGACTAGAACTTTACATTGTGATGGCTTGTAATGTGGAAAATTAACTTCAACCATTTGAAACCGTTATAAACAATAAACTTACTAATTAAAGATTGTATTCCCAAGAGTAAGTTATATAGATGGAAATTCAAATCTTTCATAAAGATGAAAAGTATTTAAATTGCAATTGTATTTAAATACTAAAGCATATTTCCATATAATCTAATCATCATCATCACACCCAGTCCGAAGTCTTACAGTGAAACGGGGTCTAGGGAGGTCTGATAGTATGTAGCTTTACCCCTATATAGTATAGAGGTTGTTTCCTGTAGACCCACATGCAGATGCGACAGAAAAATCATGATGCAGGGAGATAAATTTAAGTAAATAAAATTACAATACAAGACAATATGACAATAAGGACATACCTGAGGGTTGACCAGATCTACTATCATCTAACTCCTTGTAAAGACCAATTCTTTTGTTGCCATTCGTTTTAAGAGTCTTCGTTGCGCGATCCTAGAGATGCAACAATCCTATAGCTTTAGGCATCCATCGCGGGAATCATCCCCAAACTACAACTCCTCTGCAGCCTAGCCCAAAAAATGTACTACTCACAGTAATTCCTATGCAGTAAGTATGAGGGGTGAGGACTCTAAGTGGTTTCGTTATGTAGCGTCCCCTTACCGTGGGGGCCACACCGGTACGCCCGTGGGTCGTTCCGACACATATCTCACAATAAGGATGCACTACGTTCGATCAATCACTACAATACTCTCATGGCATCGATACAACAAAACCGTAATATGAAAGTCACTATATTTAAAAACCAAGATACTCTTTCATTTCATAACATCAAACAACAATATAGACAAGTCTATCAGTTCCCTATAGTCTAAATACAATACTCCAAAAAGGAAACGGATATAAAAGTCTATACTAGGTCATCCACAAAAATCATCCCGGCTGACCGACCTGTGTGTCATGACTGCTCTTGCCAATGCGCTCACACGGCAGGAAAAGTCTATCTTTAGAGCTAGGGGTCTACTCTATCAATCCTGAAAAATAGATGCAATTTTGGGTGAGTTTGCGAACTCAATGAGAAACCATCATCGATGGTTCACCCAATCCATGCATTACACAAATTGCGTACAGATTAACACAATAGCACATTCAGAACAGCAATCAGAACTTCGCTAAGCAATTATCACACACACGCATTTAACCCGTTTCCAAATTCACAGCACAATCAAGTACTTAATGCATGACGTTTTCCATTTTATTTCAGTGTTGTGACTGGGCGTCAGTACTGTCCCATTTTTAGGCACATTAAACAATAATCGCGTTTTAGGGGTAGGAGAGCCCTCTGGGTATACACTACTACCCACACGTATTAGGGATAGGAGAGCCCTTTGGGTATATACTATTCCCTTTTGGGCCTTAGGCCCCTTATCACAGTGGTTGAGCTTATAGCTCCGATCAGTAATTGCTCCAGTCACAACTGTTAATTACCCATTTCTGATCATGCCTAGCATACGTTCAAAATTGCACAATAACACAATTCACTCAACAATATTTATCGAAATCAGACAGATCATTCACAAGTCTGCACACCAATTCATAGTTACCAGTGATCATACAATTCATATTTGCAAACAGTTCACACAGAGCATTTAACAATCAGAAATTGAGGAACCCACTAGGTTACTCACCTCTAAACTTCAGAGCTAATGTCGGGAAGTCTCAGCCACGTCGGAGGATCGACACTCCACTTGTGCCTCTAAACAATCAGAATACATAAACATTACTAATTATTCGATTTGTAGTAGTCAATTATGCACATGCAACGATTTAATCGCGTACAATACATGTTTATGACATTTCCGACACTAAACCAAAATCTTCCCAATTCAATCTTTTATTCTCTAACCATAGGAATTCATAGACTCCATAAGTCAATTGACTAAGTTCAAAACTCCAAAAGTTAGACTCCACGACATAGGAACTATCTGTATCTTGAAATCAAATTCCCTATTCAATCTCCATCTAAATTCACGAACTTTCGGAATTGATTCGGAACTTTCATTCTTAAAAATCTGTAGTTCATAGCCTCCCAAATAGAAATGAATCAAGAACCCCAAAGCAATTGGATAAAAACCTCAAAATCAAGAAACAAATCATTTTTGAAAAACAGGCGTGCTCGCCGCGACGCCTGATCTCTCGTTGCGGCGAGTCCCTCGCTTACGTTGCGGCGTATGTGTTATCACGCACCGCGGCGTGCCTCCTTCATGCTCGCTGCGACGTGCGTCTTCGCTCGTCGCGGTGTGCGAGAGGAAATTCGCTCGCCGCGGCGTGCAAACCCAGAAACACGCCCGAAACCCAGAAATTCTCCCTTCTGTCGAATATAAATCCTTCTAACTTCCTTTAAAACATTCCAAAACAATTTATTATGTAGCGCCCCCTTACCATAGAGTACCTACCGGAACGCCCGTAGGTCATTCCGGTATATATCCTACGATAAGAGACCACTACTGGCAACCACCGCTAAACTCTCATGGCATCACAATAATAAAACAGAAATAAGAAATTGGTAACTTTTTAAAACCAAACTGTATTTGATTCCATTTACTCAAACTTAGAAATTTACAAACTGTCAGTATTTTCAGTCTATACAATCCTTCAAAACACTTTACATTAAGTACTATACAATAAGGCACAAAGAACAGTTCTAACTATAAGTCTCCAAAAAAAATCCCAGCTGACCGACCTTTGAGCCATAACCTCTCTCGCCAATCTGATGTCCAAGGCTCTACAGTCCTGAGGGAGCTAACATTCTACTCTTAACCCTGAAAAATATATTGCAGTTTTGGATGAGTTTGCGAACTCAATGAGGAACCATCATCGATGGTTTGCCCAATTCATGCATCACATAAGCATGTTCCAGTAATCAGGCAGTCATAGTAGTAATACAGGCTCAGCAATCACACAGTCATATACAGCAAAAGTCATTTAAGGTATTCAGTCCAATATGCAATGCACATGTGACTCTTTTTCCATTTTTATTTCAGTGTTGTGACCGAGCGCTTAAGCAGTAATCAGTAATCAGTAGACGCGTCTCGAGAGGATTATCTCCCTTCGAGCTCTAGGCTCGTTTTCAGTTTCAGTGGCGACTCGGATCACAATTATTTTTATCCGTTTATGCATCTTTGTATAAAATGCCTATGCCCAATTGAATAGTTAATTAACAGCCCATAATGCACAATTAACAATCCATAATTCAATATTAACAGTCCATAAGTCACAATTAATCACAGTAATCCCAGTAAGGGCAAACAAGTCATACACTTTACACATTCCTGATCCCGCCATTATCCCCATATTAGACAAATAATAATTGGGAAACTCATCTAGGTTACTCACCTATTACTTCCGAGCTAATGTCGGGAAGTCTCTGCCACGTCGGTCGATCGACGCTCCAATTGTGCCTCTATAATAATCAGAGAAGATAACTATTACTAATTGTCCAATCAGAACGAGTTAATGATGCATACGTAAAAATTAAAAAGTGTACAATGCATGTGCATGATATTCCCGGCCCTAAACCAAACTTTTCCATCATAAAAATCCGTCTAAAAATTAGAAATCTAATAACACAGAAATTACTCAATTCGGACCTCTATCGGTCCAAAAATAAATAAAACAGTGACTAAAGAACCATTAACCGGACCCACGTCAATTTTCCGTCCAAAAAGTCCCAAAAGAACACAAAAATCAAATAAAACAATTAATATATATGTTGCCCCTATTTCCTTCTCTTTTTTCCTATTTTCAAACCGAAATTCGAACACCTATAACTCTTTGCACACAATTCAGAAAAGTACAAACCATATCTCGTTGGAAAGATCATGAAAACCTATACAAGTTTCATGAAGGCCATAAAAATCAATTTCACCCCTAAGGGTGTCAAAAATCCAATTAAACCTACTGCCTAGTCAATGAGTTCTAAAACAGTACAGTATCTTGTAAATTCAATAACTTCTCATTTTCTTTGGAAAAAATTACACAATAAATATTCTCAGAAAGATCCCAATGTTATCTACAACTTTCATGAACAACCTGAAATCAAATTCATTTGTTAACTAGGCCAAACAATTCACCAAAGCATCTACCCACTGACATTTCCCAATCTGAACAGTACATTTCAAAGCAGCATATCTCCTAGCACAAATGTCAAAACAATCACTATCTTATATCACTGGAAAGATAAGATCTCATACTTCAATTTTTATAAAGGATTCAAAATCCAATTCCATCCCTAACAAGTTCAAAACTGCCAAACAAGTGACTGATCAGGGCAGCAGTTAAAAACCTAATGCAGGTTCAGCTTTTTAAAACTCATAACTCCCAAATATGATCTTTAGAAATCACATGCTATATACTATTTTCAAGATAATTGCTTCCTTTACAACTCTTCAGAATATCACTCAAGCCAATTCAATTCACAGAAATTGCTAAAATTGCTTCCAATCAGAATGCTCACAAATCTGACACTTAGGCTAGGTTTCACCACAATGTACAAAATCAGTCAATAGTTAACAGTGGATATCTCCCAATATACATATCAAAAAATTGCAAAATCAGTGGAAATGGAAAGCTAACAATATAGGCTTCAACTCTCATGAAGACTATTTTCATCAATTCCTTCTAAATTAATTTAGAAAAATCATCAAAACACTTACTTCATTGGTTTGATTACTGTTCATACAGACATCAACAGTAACTTTCCAAGCCAAAATTCATGCATTATGCTCAAAACAGTACAGTAGGTCAAAAACCAATTTTCAGCTTTACTACTCAAATACACTTCCTATCATGCCAATTGAACTTCTATTACCATAAGCATCCCAATTGGACACAAAATCAGTCCCTAGATCATTCCTACACTCACTTAAACCCATAGTCAAAATTGTGCAGCATTAAACTCTTAATTTCTATGCAAGATTAGTCATCAATATTCAATCCAAAATCAAGCTAAAACATTCATTCATACAACTTCATCAAGTCATAATCTTACCCACCAATTCAAACCTAAATTTTCATTCAATTCATGCATCAATAAACACAATAATTGCACCAAAATTCCCAATGAATGCATCTAACCACTACAACTTCAAAAGCATAATGAAATTCTTACCCAATTAAAGCTTCCTTTTAAATTCTTCAACTACCAATAACTTCTCCACTATTATACTTTCTCTACTTCTCTAACACCATGCATGGCTATCATCATGAAAAGAAGGTAGGAGACTTAAGCTTGTATGTATGTAAGGAAGGCTCTTAAGGTGGGAGGAAGTAACTTAAAGAAGGAGCAAAAAAATCGAGGGAGATGAAAAAGGAAAGGAAGGTTTTCGGATGGGGATGGAAAATAACAATCCAATTCATGTTTTTATTCTTTTGTTAAGGCATATCCGAGAAAGAGGTTTAGCATAAGACAAAAATCATTAAAACTCTTTAGGACAAGTGGCAAATTCTAAGAAAAAAAGAAAAAATAGGCTAAAAACAAATTAGTAAATAGGAACCCTCATACAATTTGACCCATTCCAGTCCAATGACCCTAATTTCAATCCCAAAATAATATACCCAATATTACAGTGCCATTGGATAGAAATTTTCGCTACCGAAAATCAACCAGTTCGCCACTTGGCGATTTTTTCAGTCCGGGAATTTTCTCCGGAAAATTTCATAAAAATTTCTAAAAATCTCTTAAAATATAAAACACTCAATGGAGCACTCTGAATAATTTTTCAAACGCAAGAACCACGTTAATCATAGTAAAACTACATTAGGCACAAAAATCGGAAATGTCATGTATGCATGTACAGTTATTTCATGTGCACAAAATTCACTGTGTACCAATACTAGTATGCATGAACAGTCCTAATGAAGCTCAATCACTCTCATTCTATGCCAAATTACTATTCTACCCTTCCCGTTGAGGGTGGGATGTTACATATTACACTTCCCAAAACTCATCCCTAACCTCAATTCCATCAAATAACCATTATCTCTCAATTACCCAAATCAAAACACAATAAACTCAAAAATATCATATCGTCCGAAACTCAAATATATCTTAATGATCATTTACTCTAATCAATCATCAAAATATACCAATTGATCCATAACTCAAACTATCTAAAGCAAGAAGGAATCAGAGCTTACTTGATTACACTTTGAAATCCTTCAAAACTCACTTCAAATCTCCAACTCACACACCCACGACACTCACCACAAACAAACCCATCATCATCTTCTCTTCACCAAGCTAAAGGGAAAAGTTTTGGATGGAGAAGGAAGCAAATAGCAAGAAGAAAAGGGAAGAAAGTAGCAAGGAGATCACGATGGAGAAGAAGGGAAAGGGCAAATTTTTCTACCAACAGAGAGCAAGCATCGTGGGTGAAAAATTCAAAGGTTAAAGGTTTTAAATCATGGAATTTAGGGCTTGTTTGGCAAGTGACTTTCCACAAGTCCACTTCTAAGGGTTAAAAATCCAATTCTTATTCTAATTTCTCCCGAATTTCCAATGGCTCTAAACCCTAATTCCTAAAATCAAAATTCTAATCTTTCCGCGCCATAGAACAAATCCAATTCGAAACCGAAATTCGATCTATCAGTCATTAGGTCATTTTTTCGGTCCGGACCCAATACTCTAAAAATTCCAGAAAATCCCTATAAATCCTCAAAAATAGGAAATACATGATCCTACACTCCAATTTCAATTTTCAACCCTCTGAATTCATTTTTCACTCCAATTCACAAATCAAAGCACAACCTATATACAAAATCTCAGAATTCCGATTTCCGCAATTTACCGGGAATATGTCATACATGCATGTACCAATATATGCTAGTGTCATAATGATCATTTATCAATGAGTATAGAGGCTAACTAATGCATGAACATGCCAAATATGAATGCACAAATCTATCCCAATCTAAAGTACCACTATACCCATCCAATCGGTGACGAGATGTTACAATTCTCCCCTCCTAATAAAAATTTTGTCCCGAAATTTCTCACCTGACTGATCGAACAAATGAGGGTACTGCCTCCTCATGTGCTCCTCAGTCTCCCAAGTCGCTTCCTCAGTGGAGTGGTTCTTCCAAAGGAATTTCACCAAAGAAATCACCCTACTCCTCAATTGCTTAATTCGAGACCCTACAATCTGAATCGACTCCTCTACATAACTCAGATTACTAGCCACCTCAATCTCCTGAGCCGGAATCACATGCATCGGATCTGAACGATATCTCCGAAGCATACTCACGTGGAAGACATCGTGCAACTGGGACATCTCGCTCGACAAAGCTAACCGATAAGCCAAGGGTCCTATCCTCTCAAGGACCTTATAAGGACCAATATACTGAGGGCTCAACTTGCCTTTCCTGCCAAATCTCAAAACTCCTCTCCAAGGTGACACTTGGAGGAAAACCCTGTCTCCCACAGCATACTCTATCTCTCTCCGATGCTGATCCAGATAACTCTTCTGTCTATCCTGAGCCGCTTTAATGCGACTCCGAATCAGCTTTACTTTATCCACAGTGTCCTGAATCAGCTCGGGACCCTCAAGCATTCTCATACCCTCTTCATCCCAATAAAGAGGTGACCTACACTGCCTCTGTTAGAGTAGTGCCCTAAAGGCAATCGCCTTTAGCGCGTTTTATCCCTAGTCATAGGATTACTGAGACTGGATATCGGTAATCCGGAAAGACTAGCAAATCTCAAGCTCCTTGATTTGATCAAGCAGTGGATCTCAGAAACTGTACATATGAGATATTTAGGGTTGAGATGTGGATGCTTACTAGAGGTAGTAAGTACATTGGTTGACCTTCTATGAGATCATCACATGGATGTACTATTCTAATGTCAGTGATAATCTCATCATAACAATGGTGCAAGTATCCTTAGACTTGAGGTACTCAAGGATATCTTGGATGTTGATTCTGTGCTTTGACTCCATTCCTTGTTGCCTTACAGAGGTCGCTCATAGGGTGGTGATTGGGTACAATTTGAGGTATTCGAAGGTAATTGAGTAGCCAATAGAGAATTCACCACTTCTGTGATAGCAGAAGATGACACCCATGGCCTCTTGTTAGGGTCATTACTTGGAAATCTCTGATCAGAGTACATATGTCATGAAGAGTGTCTTCGTTGACATATTAAATATAAAGTAATGAGTCCCAGGACAAGAACTGAAATCACTTGGACTAGATGTGACGTACTCAGTCTAGTAAGAGTTGACACATTGCCCATACTCATAACCAAGTGGGGTATAGCATGGTGAAAGGACGAATTGCACGGTAATTGTCTATGAAAATGTTCGTGATATGGTCCATGATGAATATATGTTTATTCGTCAAATCAATTACTTTCCGGTCAATTGAGGGTCATGATGTGTTGCTAGATACCGCTCATGACTTGCTTAGATTAAGTGTTGATCTAAGTGGCCAACATAACCGGGAACCTAATGGGTCACACGCATAAGAGTGTCTCGGAGAATTTGTAAAATAGTTTTGGACAGAGATCCAATATATGGAGAGCAATCGGATTAAATGGATCCCGATGAGATCGAGATATGTCCCGATGAGATCGCGACATCGATATTGCTGAAAAACGTTTCCGGGGGTTTTTCCCATACCGGGACCTGGTAGGCCGGTAGGACCGACTCCAGTGTGACTGGACCACTTCAGCATTTATATATATATATATATATATATAATTAATTAATTAATATATATGTTAACGTGGAAGGAGAGGAGGAAGCTTTATCTTAAACTTTATATATATATATATATATATATAAAGTAGCTAACGTGTAAAGCAAGCTTCATTTCACCATTTAATGTCTTTTAAAAGTTAAAAGACAAATGGCGTTTGGTGATAAGAAGAAGATTGATCGTTGGTTTATAAAAGACAAAAAACGATGGATGAAGAAGGAGGGTTTGAGAAAGAGTTTCTAAAACATAAGCCTTCTTCTTCAAAGCTCCATCATCTTTCAAGTTTCTTCCTTCTTCCATCGTTATTCTCAAGCTCTCCAAGAACAAGGTAAGATCTAGCAGTCTTCAACTTGTTCTAGCTATTCCCGGGTCAAAGGGTTTGTCCCGGTTAGGTTTTCCGATCTCTGCGTGGATACCGTTAGAGACGGTCTCCTTTGGTCGTTTTGGTTTGACTTTGTTATATAGTTACATGGATCCTGGCTTTCGGGAAGGTCCCGGAATAAAAATTTTTGTTTTCCGCACCGTGGGCATGTGATGCTCACACCGGGATTTTTCTACAGTGGTATTAGAGCCACTTGTGTCGTATATAACGAAGAAACCATGACTAGGTCGGAGTTCCTTATTGCTTGTGACGATGATGCATGTTAATTGAGTGAATTTCGAATTCAGTATAGAAATATATTTTTTGAAATTTTCTTGCCCAGATATGTTCACAAGATGTTGTTGCATATGTCTGTGGAAGCTTGGAATTTATCAATGTGATTTGATATGATTTTGCTAATTTATTCCCTAATGTTCTGGTTGCTGTCTTTGTGCACATTCCTTGAATAGGCATGCTTATAAATTCGAGAATAAATTGTAGAAATTTTTTTTTCTGATTTTCTTTAACCGAAATGTCTCTAAGATGTTTATTAATGTCTTTGAGAAATAAAAAATGTTTTCGAGTTGATTTACTATTTATTTGAGAATTTATTGTGTGCTTCTGGGAATAGCTGTGTTGAGGAACACAGATTCTACATTGGTTTAGTTGCTGAGATTGAATGAGTTTTTGATGGAAATAAATCCTGAAAACATTCATGGAGCATATTGTGAACGTTTTTTAACCTCTGTAATTTTCTCAGAATTTATTGAAATTGTTTCAATGAGTTTTTCAAGCAAAAGGCAAAGCTTGGTAGTTTTGAGAAAGTTGCTGGAGCTGTTTTGTTTGAAATAAGAAATTGTCTAGATTTCAGTTCCAATGCCTTGGATCATTTTTAATGTGATTAAAAATGTGTTATATTGATGATGTATTCTTTCCAAATTGAATTTCTTGAAATTGGGTTTCCAAAAAAGTTTCGGATGTCAAATGTGTCACATTAGCGTCTCGTTAATGTATTTCGTTGTCTTGATTATTTTGGCCGTCACAAATTTTGTGACATGTGTCGAAGTAGTCTTGATAAAGTGTATACTACCTAGAGATACTTAGGGTGATAGTTTGATATTCGCAAAATTATTTGGAAATCTAAATGAATAAGAGTGTATTCATCGATTTCAAGTTTTTCATGTATAGTTTAACTATATATGGTTAGCAACAATGAAAGTGTTTCATTGGTACATCAAGGTAAAGTGTATTAGACTTGGTGTTGTGAATTTGAACTGCACGGATTGAGAAATTAGCCGATTAGATAGCAATTCCACACGGATAAGTCGACTTACACATGCACAAGTCGACTTGTCCGTGCACTGTAGACGCATAAGTCGACTTGCACAATGTTATAAGTCAACTTGTTCGCACACAGTTGCATAAGTCGACTTACACTTGCATAAGTCGACTTATACAGAGGCATAAGTCGACTTATACATACACAAGTCGACTTACAACATGCATAGGTGGGATGATTGATGATTTTAGGTATAGATTCAATGTGATTGATGAATTGCCGTAAATCATTCCATATAGTCATGGTGACTATAATCCTATAGCTTGGAGAAGAAGAAGAAGATGAGACCTGAAAATCCTCACACTTAATATGAAAACTCACGTCTTCCATTAATATGGGGAGAACCAGAGTTCTTATAGAGTTGGGTTGTTGGGTAAACCCAAACTCACTCTATACGAATATGTTCGAACCATGAAAATAAGATTTTCGGATTAATGGGTCGGTTTTCACTAGAAGCGTTGATTTGTTGAGTAAACTCAAGGTCAACGTGGACAGAGGTGAAATTGGGTAGTGTACATCAGATGTACGCGCATCAAGAGTTGATAACCCAATGTGTGTGCATACATCACGAGTTGATAGCACTAGTCGATAGTTGCATCTATAAAGCAATTGGTATGACCGATACCTGCCGATTGATCTAAGGTGGCTTGTTAGGTAAACCCAAGGTCATTTTAGTAATGTCGGATATCTAAGATGCAATTGGTATGACTGATACCTACCGATTGACCTAAGGTGGCTTGTTGGGTAAACCCAAGGTCATTGTTAGTAATATCGGATATCGACCCACTAGGACATTTTGTCATAATGTTTCTTAGATTCGTACTGAGGGTTATGGATTCTTTGAAACTAGTGGGAGCCATATGCATGTCATACAAGTCCTTATGATCATGCATTTAATTCTATTCTAACATTCTTTCTCTCTTTCTCTTTAGGTTGATTGAAGATGACTTCAAGTGTGAACTTGCGCTCGCTTATGGATTCCAACAAATTAACTGGACCAAATTTTCTTGATTGGCTGAGAAATCTTAGAATTGTTCTCAGATATGAGGAACTGGGATATGTCCTTGATGTTTCACTTCCTGATCCACCTGCTGTTGAAGCTTCTGATGAGGATCAGAAAGTTTATCGAAATCATCTCAAAGACAGTGACATAGCAACCTGTATTATGCTTGCCTCGATGTCACCAGAGCTGCAGAAGCAGCATGAGTCTATGGATGCTCATACCATAGTGTTTCATCTTAGGGAGCTGTTTGATGAGCAAGCTCGGTCTGAAAGGTTCGAGACCTCGAGGTTACTCTTCACTACTAAGATGACTCCAGGTTCATCTGCAGTGCAGTATGCACTGAAGATGAATGGGTATATTGAGAGGTTGGCTGTCTTAGGTTTTGTCATGGATTATGAATTAAGTGTTGACTTAATTCTAGTTGGATTGTCTGATAGTTATTCACAGTTTGTGTTAAACTATCGGATGAATCAGATATCCACGACAATCCTCGAGTTGATCAAGTTTCGAAGACAATGAGAAAGCAAGCTATCAAGAAGGATAGCAAGCAAGTGCTTATGGTGGACTCTTCTTCTGGTTCCAAGAAAAAGAAACTGAAGAAGAAGAGGTCTAAGAAACCGAAAGGAAGTATAGCCAAGAAGAAAACCAAAGAGACTGCACCAAAATGAACTTGCTTCCATTGTGGCAAGACTGGCCACTGAAAGAGGAACTGTAAAGTCTATCTGGAGGAACTGAAGCAGAAGAAGGCATCAGATGCCTCGACTTCTTCGTATGTTTGTCATTGAGGTTAATCTTGCTTCGATCATAACATATGGGTATTAGATACGGTTGTGGCTCACACATATGCAATGATATGCGTGGCCTCGGGGACGATGAGCGACTCATGAAGGAGAACTAGACCTGCGTGTGGGAAATGGAACAAGAGTTCTGCATTAGCCGTAGGCACTTACTTTTGTCACTCCCCACTGGGCTTGTAATTAAATTGGATGAATGTTATTTTGTACCTGTTTTAACAAAGAACATATTGTCTGTTTCTTGTTTAAATAGAGCTGGATTCTATTTGACTTTTAGTAGCAATAGTTGTTCTATTAGTTTGAATGGAATGCTTTATGGTATTGGTACATTATGCAATGGAATTTACATATTAGATATGTCACATCCAATAATGAATGTCAATGACACGAAAAGACATAAACGAGATAATTTAAAATCAACTTACTTATGGCATTGTCGCCTTGGCCATATAAATGAGAGACGCATAGCTAAGCTCCATAAGAGTGGAAGTTTAGGGTCATTTGATTATGAATCATATGACACATGCGAATCTTGTTTATTAGACAAGATGACTAAGTTGCCCTTTAAGGGAAAGGGTGAACGAGTGACTTGAGTATTAGACCTAATACATTCAGATGTATGTGGTCCGATGTCCATCCATGCCAGAAGTGGTTGTCTTTACTTCATTACCTTTATCGATGATTATTCTCGATATGGGTACCAGATCGATGAGATACAAATCAAGCATTTGAAAAGTTCAAACAATTGAAATGAAGTAGAAAACCAACTTGGGAAAAGTATCAAGACATTACGATCGATCATGGTGGGGAATACTTAGACCAAGAGTTTTGGATTATCTCGTAGATAATGGGATTTTATCTCAATGGACTCCTCCTTACACACCACAAATAATGGTGTGGCAAAAGGAGAAATCGAACCTTGTTAGACATGGTACGATCAATGATGGGCTTTGCAAAGTTACCAAATCCTTTTGGGGATATGCAATCGAGACATTTGTTTACTTGTTAAATGAGTTCCATCAAAGATTGATGTTACTCCATATGAGATGTGGACTAACAAAAGACCCTATCTTACTCATTTGAAAGTTTGGGGTTGTCCTGCTTATGTGAAGCGGACACGATCGAGATAAACTTGATGCAAAATCGACAAGTGTTTGTTCGTAGGATATCCTAAAGAAACAATGGGATATCGCCTCTACCTTGCCGAGGAACAAAAGGTGTTTGTTTCAAAGCATGCTGTCTTTTCAGAGAAAGAGTTTCTTTTACAAGAAGGCGATGGGAGCAAAATAGAACTTGAAGAAGTTCAAGATCTTGTGAACAGACGCAGATCAATCGCTGAACTCAAACTGTGACTCATACGGATGAAGTAACAGTTCAACCTTCTACAACACACGAAGTTTGTAGGTCACGTAGGATACGCTCTGTTCCCGAGAGATATGGATTTCTCGTGAATGAACAGAATGACGTATTGCTCATAGAAGATGATGAGTCTACTACCTATGAAGAGGTTCTGAAGAGTTCAGAGTCTGAGAAATGGCTTCAAGCCATGAAAGCTGAAATGGATTCCATGTATGAAAACCAAGTATGGACTTTGATTGAGGCACCCGAAGGAATCAAACCCACAGGGTGCAAATGAGTTTTCAAAAAGAAAACCGACATGGATGGTAATGTAATTACCTATAAAGCAAAGCTTGTGGCTAAATGTTTTCGTCAAAGACAAGGAGTTGACTACGATGAGACCTTCAGCCCAGTAGCAATGCTTAAATCTATAAGGATACTCCTAGCCATTGCCACTCATTATGATTATGAGATATGACAAATGGATGTGAAGACAGCTTTCCTAAACGGAAATCTAACTGAGGATGTGTATATGACACAACCTGAGGGCTTCACTTCCTATGATGGAGAAAAGGTATGCAAGCTTCAAAAATCCATCTATGGATTGAAGCAAGCATCCAGGAGTTGGAATACCCGTTTTGATGAGGTAATCAAAGAGTTTGGTTTCTCACAAAATCCGGATGAATACTGTGTGTATAAGAAGGTTAGTGGGACTGCAATCGTATTCCTTGTGTTGTATGTAGATGACATATTATTGCTAGGAAACGATGTCTCGATGCTACAATCAGTCAAGATTTGGTTGTCCAAACAATTTTCCATGAAAGACCTTGGTGAAGCAACTTATATCCTTGGGATAAGGATCTATAGAGATAGATCAAAAAGATTGTTTGGTCTTTCACAATCAACGTACATAGACAAGATGCTAAAGAGGTTTAGCATGGAGCAATCCAAGAGAGGGTACCTTCCCGTGACTCATGGGATAACACTCTCAAAATCTATGTGTCCTAAGACACAAGATGAGAGGATGCGCATGAATATGATCTCGTATGCATCTGCGGTTGGATCTATCATGTATGCAACGCTATGTACGAGACCCGATGTATCATATGCTCTAAGTGTTACGAGCAGATACCAATCGGATCCTGGTGAGGGTCACTAGGTGGCTGTCAAGAATATCTTGAAGTACTTGCGAAGGACTAAGGATGTTTTCTTGATATATGGGGATGAAGATCTCCAGGTGAGCGGGTATACAGATGCCAGTTTCCAATCTGATAAAGATGATTCCAAATCCCAATCATGTTACATATTCACACTGAACGGCGGGGCAGTCAGTTGGAAGAGTTCCAAACAAGAGACGACTACTGATTCAACGACCGAGGCAGAGTACATTACCGCTTCAGACGTAGCAAAGGAAGCAGTTTGGATCAAGAAATTCATTACTGAACTTGGTGTGGTTCCTAGCAGTGATGGGCCCATACAGTTGTATTGTGACAACAATGGGGCTATTACGCAGGCGAAGGAACCAAGGTCTCATCAACGATCCAAACACGTACTCCGCAGATATCACCTAATCAGGGAGATCATTGGTCGAGGTGATGTGCAGATAGAGAGAATTCCCATAGAGCAGAATATTGCTGATCCGTTGACAAAGCCATTGTCACAAAAGAGTTTTAATTCTCATGTACTCGCCTATGGTATTAGATATCAAGGTGATTGGCTTTAGGTCAAGTGGGAGATTGTTAGAGTAGTGCCCTAAAGGCAATCGCCTTTAGTGTTTTTTGTACAAAACTGTGTGCATTCTTTATAAATAAATAAAGATAGGCATTTTTCATTACGTTGCTGTTCATTATTTATGAACTGATATTGATCAATAAGCAAATTAATGAAGTCCATGATATATGACATAGCATGAAGGAAATTATGAAGTGATCATACTACTGAGATTCCTATCATGTGCAATTATGTCAGTATCTAAATTATCCCTAGTCATAGGATTCTTGAGGCCGGATATCGGTGTCCGGAAGACTAACACATCTCAAGCTCCTTGATTTGATCAAGCGGTGGATCTCAGAAACTGTACATATGAGATATTTAGGGTTGAGATATGGATGCTTACTAGAGGTAGTAAGTACATTGGTTGACCTGCTATGAGATCATCACATGGATGTACTATTCTAATGTCGGTGATAATCTCATCATAGCAATGGTGCAAGTATCCTTAGACTTGAGGTACTCGAGGATATCTTGAATCTTGATTACGTGCTTTGACTCCATTCCTTGTTGCCTTCTGAGGTCGCTCATAGGGTGGTGATTGGAGTGCAGTTTGAGGTATTCAAGGTAATTGAGTAGCCAATAGAGAATTCACCACTTCTGTGATAGCAGAAGATGATACCCATGGCCTCTTGTCAGGGTCATTACTTGGAAATCTCTGATCAGAGTACATATGTCATGAAGAGTGTCTTCGTTGACATATTAAATATAAAGTAATGAGTCCCAGGATAAGAACAGAATTCACTTGGACTAGATGTGACGTACTCAGTCTAGTAAGAGTTGACACATTGCCCATACTCATAACCAAGTGGGGTATAGCATGGTGAAAGGATAAATTGCACGGTAATTGTCTATGAAAAGGTTCATGATATGGTCCATGATGAATATATGTTTATTCGTCAAACCAATTACTTTCCGGTCAATTGGGGGTCATGATGTGTTGCTAGATACCGCTCATGACTTGTTTAGATTAAGTGTTGATCTAAGTGGCCAACATAACAGGGAACCTAATGGGTCACACACATAAGAGTGTCTCGGAGAATTTGTAAAATAGTTTTGGACAGAGATCCAATATATGGAGAGTAATCGGATTAAATGGATCCCGATGAGATCGAGATATGTCCCGATGAGATCGCGACATCGATATTGCTGAAAAATGTTTCCGGGGGTTTTTCCCATACCGGGACCTGGTAGGCCGGTAGGACTGACCCCAATGTGATTGGACCACTTCAGTATTTATATATATATATAGAATTAATTAATTAATTAAGTAATTAATATATATATATATATATATATATATATATATATGTTAACGTGGAAGGAGAGGAGGAAGCTTTATCTTAAACTTTATATATATATATATATATATATATAAAGTAGCTAACGTGTAAAGCAAGCTTCATTTCACCATTTAATGTCTTTTAAAAGTTAAAAGACAAATGGCATTTGGTGATAAGAAGAAGATTGATCGTTGGTTTATAAAAGATAAAAAACGATGGATGAAGAAGGAGGGTTTGAGAAAGAGTTTCTAAAACATAAGCCTTCTTCTTCAAAGCTCCATCATCTTTCAAGTTTCTTCCTTCTTCCATCGTTATTCTCAAGCTCTCCAAGAACAAGGTAAGATCTAGCAGTCTTCAACTTGTTCTAGCTATTCTCGGGTCAAAGGGTTTGTCCCGGTTAGGTTTTCCGATCTCTGCGTGGATACCGTTAGAGACGGTCTCCTTTGGTCGTTTTGGTTTAACTTTGTTATATAGTCACATGGATCCTGGCTTTCGGGAAGGTCCCGGAACAAAAAATTTTGTTTTCCGCACCGTGGGCATGTGATGCTCACAACGGGATTTTCCTACAGCCTCCCATATAACGCCTCATACGGTGCCATCCCAATGCTACTCTGATACTGATTATCATACGCAAACTCGATCAGAGCTAAATACTGATCCCATGCACCTCGGAACTCCAATACACAAGCTCGCAACATATCCTCAACAGTCTTAATCGTCCTCTCACTCGCCCATCATGCGAGGATGAAATCTCAGATCTTGAAGTTCAAACTAGTACCTATAGCCAACTGCAAACTCTTCAAGAACCTCGAAGTAAATCTGAGATCCCTCTTTGAGACAATAGACACTGGGACCCCATGCATTCTCACAATCCCTGCCACATACTTCTGGGCCAACTGATCGAGAGTATTGTTCTCTCTCACTGGCAAGAAGTGAGCCGATTTAGTCAACCGGTCTACTATGACCCAGATCGCATCATTCTGCCTCGGCGTCCTAGGCAACTCCATAATAAAATCCATGGTGATTAGCTCCCATTTCCACTCCGAAATGGGCAACGAATGCAATTTCCCTACTGGAGCCTGGTGCTCAGCCTTAATCTGCTGGCAAGTTAGACATCGAGAAACAAACTCTGCCACCTGCCTCTTCATGCCTGGCCACCAAAAATGCGACTTAAGAGTATTATACATCTTGGTAGTACCAGGATGCATAGCATAGGCAGCCACATGCGCCTCCTCCAGAATCTCACGCCTCAGATCATAAACATCTGGAACACATAATCTCTGACCCATCCAAAGAGTCCCATCTCTCAACTCAAAATCAGCAGTCAAATCAGATCTCACTCTCTCCATCAGTCTCACCAACACAGGATCCTGGTTCTGAACTCTCCTGATCCTGTCATGCAACCTCGGCCTAAGCCTCAGAGTAGCGATCAGAGCGCCATCCTGAGCCAAATCCATCTGCACATTCAAAGCTCTCAACTGAATCAGGCTAGGCAATCTGCCAATCTGAATCTGAGCTGCACTGATATGAGATCTCCTACTCAATGCATCGGCCACCACATTAGCCTTCCCTGGATGATACTCAATCATGCAGTCATAATCCTTAAGCAACTCTATCCATCTCCTCTGTCTCAGATTCAGCTCTCTCTGACTCAGCAGATACCTCAAACTCTTGTGATCAGTAAAAATATGAAACGTCTCCCCATATAAATAATGTCTCCAGATCTTCAGAGCAAATACAACTGCAGCTAACTCCAAATCATGCACAGGATAATTTACCTCGTGAGACCTCAACTGTCTCAAGGCATAAGCAATCACTCTCCCATGCTGCATCAAAACACATCCCAATCCCTGCTGGGAAGCATCACTAAAAACCTCAAAACCTCCAGTCCCCTATGGCAAAGCTAACACCGGTGCCGAAGTCAACCGATGTTTCAGCTCCTCAAAGCTCTCCTAGCACTCATCAGTCCATCTGAACTGTACATCCTTCCTCAGAAGTTTCATCAGAGGGGCTGAGATCAACGAGAACCCCTTGACAAACCTCCGGTAATATCCGACCAATCCTAGAAAACTTCGAATCTCTGACACATTCCTAGGAGCCTCCCAATGTAACACTGCCTCGACCTTGCGCGGATCCACCTGAATGTCCTTACCAGTCACAATGTGCCCCAGAAATACAACCTCATCCAACCAAAATTCACACTTGCTGAATTTGGCATACAACTGTCTCTCTCTCATGATCTGCAAAACAATCCTCAGATGCTCAGCGTGCTCCTGTCTACTCCTCGAGTACACCAGTATGTCATCAATAAATACTATCACAAACTGATCCAGGTAGGGCTGAAAAACCTTATTCATCAAGGCCATGAAAGCTACGGGGGCATTAGTCAACCCAAACGGTATCACTAAGAACTCAAAATGCCCATACCTGCTCCTAAAAGCACTCTTAGGCACGTCGGCCTCTGCTATCTTCAATTGATAATATCATAACGTCCGAAACTCAAATATATCTTAACGATCATTTACTCTAATCAATCATCAAAATATACCAATTGATCCATAACTCAAACTATCTAAAGCAAGAAGGAATGAGAACTTACTTGATTACACTTTGAAATCCTTCAAAACTCACTTCAAATCTCCAACTCACACACCCATGACACTCACCACAAACAAACCCATTATCATCTTCTCTTCACCAAGCTAAAGGGAAAAGTTTTGGATGGAGAAGGAAGCAAATAGCAAGAAGAAAAGGGAAGAAAGTAGCAAGGAGATCACGATGGAGAAGAAGGGAAAGGGCAAATTTTTCTATCAACAGAGAGCAAGCATCGTGGGTGAAAAATTCAAAGGTTAAAGGTTTTAAATCATGGAATTTAGGGCTTGTTTGGCAAGTGACTTGCCACAAGTCCACTTCTAAGGGTCAAAAATCCAATTCTTATTCAAATTTCTCCCGAATTTCCAATGGCTCTAAACCCTAATTCCTAAAATCAAAATTCTAATCTTTTCGCTCGGAACCAGAATTCGATCTATCAATCATTAGGTCATTTTTCCGGTCCGGATGTAACATCCCGTTATCGAAGTGACGGGTATATCTGAAAATTGGATCGGGTCAGGTTAGAGTACAGGCAAATGTGAATTTTACATGATACATGCATCATAATTTCTATAGTCATCGGTAAATGATTATTGATGGCATAAGTATATTAATATACGTACATGTATGACATTTCCCGATTGAATTGTGGAAAAAATTGGAAATTGTGTGATAAGTGTATAAATGAGTTTCGAATAGGGAATTGGAATGAGAAAATTGAATTTAGAGGATTGAATTATGAGATTGGAGTGTAGGAATATGTAATTCCAAATTTTGTGAATTTATGGAAATTTTTCTGGAATTTTTAGAGAATCGAGACCGGATCGGAAAAATGGTATAGTGACTGATTAATTGAATTCCGGGTCCGAGATTTATTGACAATTGATATGAGACAAATTGAGTTGTGATTTTAAGAGTTATTATTAATTGTTATTGCGAATCGGGAGAAATTAGAATCAAAAATTGGATTGAGGTGGTTCAGAATTGGGACTTGTAGCAAACAAGCCCTAAGTCATTTTATATATATATGTCTAAAGCATCGATTTAAATCGTTTTGCTTTCAAAATGATTGAGTTTCGCCGTGGGTGAGAGTAGCTTGGATTTGGAGATTCTTGGAGGATTTTCAAAGGGTTGAAAGCTAGAATCAAGTAAGCTTCTTCTTCTTTATGATTTGAATCTTTTAATTTGATCATTGAGTGAGTAACGAAATCGTTATGAGGATTTAAAAGTTTCGGAAGTTAGGTTTTGAGAAAAACGTTGATTTTGATTTGGGTTTTTAATGAATAATGGTTATTTGATGGATTTAAGGTTAGAAATGAGTTGAGTGTAGTATATGTAGTTGATTGGGAGTGATCTGGAGTGTTTTGGACGGATTTAAACCAGAAGATCGAGAAATTTCTAGGTTTGGACGATTTTACGGGTTATGCGTCATGACGCATGTGATGAACTGCCTTGGCGAGCCAACCCAGCGTGCACATCGCGACGATAAGGAAATAATTTAATTGGTGCGCCGCGACGAGCGAGATAAGTCCGCATGTCGCGACGAGCAACAGCGCACGTCTCGACGAGCAGAGGATTTTACGCCGCGGCGAGAGGTGTGGATTCGTCGCGGCGAGGACATGTGAACCCGAAGAGAAATGGTTTATTTTTATAGGAAATTTTGAGGATTAATTTTCTTATGAGTTTGGTTATTGGATCAATTGATTTTTGAGACTAAGAATTGCATATAGGAGAATGAAATTAAGTGATTTTAAGGTGATTGTTACAAGTAATGAGTTTGAGGTTTAATTTCAATTGAATTGGTTCCTTGATGATTAATTGGATTTTAGAGACTGATTAATTGGAATTTAGAGGCTAAGATTTTGTGAATTGATAAGATGAGAATTTGGAATTTAATCGATGATTATCGGAATCTAGTGGCGATGAGCAAAGAATGTGATTTCAATTGAAATGTGACTTTAGAGTATGAAAATTTGTAAATTGAATTATGATATTTGGAATTATTATGAATTAGAGTGAAAGAGGATTGAGTTGGGAATATTTAGGGAATGTCATAACATGTACAATACTCAGTGTATTTGCTACATTTGCATTTTTTTTAATATTGAAAATTGTGCAATGAGTGATATTCGATTATTTTGATTGTTTTAGAGGCACCGATGGAGCAATTCCACGGGCAGTGCTAAGACTTCAGTGTCAGTAGCTTTCGGAAGTGCGGTGAGTAACCTAGTTGGTTTCTCAACCTATATATGTTACATTTTGTGTACATATGCCATGTGGAGATACGGATGGATATGTGTGACTGTTTTGATTGATTTCGAACCATGGGTGTTCGAAATATTGGATTGAGATATGGAAGTGCAAAATGTGAATAAATGTGCATAAATGCAATAGTGAATCGAATTGTAAAAGTGTTAGAGTAATAATTGAAATGTGTATATGATCGAAATACCGGACTAAAGGTCCGAAGAAATGTGAAATGACTGAAAAATGGATAGTGAACATATGCATTCATGCATAGTTAAATGATCAGATTTAATGATAGTTGTGGACCGAGACGCCACTGAATATTTGAGGATGCCGCGGTAAAACCCGCAAACACACGCCATAGTAAAACCTGCAAACACCTACGGGTGGGGTGTGGGGTCCTATTGTGTGAAAGGGATTAGTGCATACCAGGGGCTCTCCTATCCCTAAAGTGAGTGGGCGATAGTGCATACCCGGAGGCTCTCCTACTTGCCAAAAATATGATTTACATTCTTGAACCGAGCTTGAGCTCGAGGGAGTTAGTGCATACCAGAGGGCTCTCCTACTCCCTAGCAAAATTGAATCTTGATCACCGATATGCGCTCGGTCACAACAACAAAATGAGAATGAAAAGTGTCACACGTGCATCATAAATATGTGAATGATTAAATGTGATATTTGCGAAAGGCGTCGCCTTATCGTGTGAAATTGGTAATGCATGAATTATTTGAAATGTGATATTATGCGATGCAATGTGAATTGACTATATATGCATGAGTTGGGTAAACCATCGATGATGGTTTCTCACCGAGTTCGCAAACTCACCCAACATTGCAATTGTTTTTCAGGCGAAGAGTACCCGTTAGATCAGCGGAGTATGATCGTTGCTAGCAAGGCGTCGTATCGGGATCGGTGTCGTCACATCTGCATTAGTATAATGTTTTGTTCGATGGGCCCTAGCTTAATAAATGAAAAAAAGTGTATTGTGTTTGTGATTCTTGAAATGTGTTGAAATCGCATTGGAACAATTAGGTCATGCCTTTACATTTATGTCTTGATTAAGCACCATTGAGTGCTAATTAGTGACCGAGAGTGTTTGGTAATTGAAAATATTTTTATGATAAGTCAGACCCAAAGTGTTTCTTGATTTCCGCGCGTTTAGCTGTTTTGAAAAAGAAAAGTGCAATAATGAGTTTTAAAAAGGTAATGTCTGCTTTAGAATGCCACCCTCGCGGGTCACGGACTCGGATGTCACTGTAGATGTCGGGTTCGGGTCTCGTGGGAGTTGGGGTGCTACATTTGTGGTATCAGAGCCCAGAAGTACAATCTTACATGGGCTTTCTGAGAAAAATGTGTCAAAGTGCATACATTCAAGTCATGTCACCAGCAGATAGTGACAACTGATCCCCAATCTAGCATATGAGTCGCACGCATGAGCCTGTACTAGTGGTTTAAGTGATGAGAAATAGTGAGAAAAAGAGAATACGTTAGAATGTGATTAAAAGGAAATTGTGAATATTGTGAAATAAGAAAAAAGTGTATGGTTCGATTTGACAAATGAGGATTTGGTGTATTGGTATTAGTGTATATGTTATGAAAAGCAACATCCGTGTTATACTGGAGTGTATCTTGGAATGGAAAAATAGATATGAATGTATAGTGGTGAATTGATAGAGGGAAATAGCGATATGATGAAATTGATAAGATTGATAGTGTATAAGCAAAGTGAATGGAAATAAAATGTCCTGCGATTTATAGAGAATACAATTGGGTTTGACTTCGGTGATAAGAGTTATGAATAGGGCTTTGTGACTTAAAGTCAGAATGTGTTAAGTGGGAAATTGAGAATGATTGTAGTATGAATCAATAATGAAAGGATTGAAATGTATGAAAATGATAATGGAAGATGAAATAGATGTCAAGGTTAAGTTGATTTGCCTATAGGAACGCACATCTGATAATGGGGGTACCATGGCTAGCGAGTTAGTGGATAACCGCCAGTCATAGTTCTTGTAGTGTAAAGTTCGGTTTGAGTTAGAATGAGAAGTCAAAGTGTTTATAGTGATTTATTGGAATGTGTTGAGATTGTAAATAGGATATAAATGGAATTATAGATTGACGATGTAAGTGATTAATGGGTGAATTATTTCACATCCGCTCTCGATATTGATGAAACGATTTAGATGATATGTGCCTCGATGAGCAGTATTAACAAGGATGTTACGATTTATTGGGCGAGGCTTAATTGATCCTTATGGGATATAATGAGTATAGTTGAAATTGATTTCGAAGGCATTGAGAATGACCGACAAGAAATGTGGTGAATGTAAATGATTAGGAATTTCATAAGTGGTATTGATAAAATAGATAGAAATCTTCTACAAAGAGGAGTTCCCTGAATTGGGTTGAGTTGATTAAATGATTTAATTAGAGATAAATTTGAAACGAATGAAAAGTTATTATTGGGAGTCTAAATCCTGGCGGAGACTCAAGAGTAAGAAATAAAATATGTGACTGAAAGGATGTATATTATGCTAAGGTAAAGAATCTGACTGTGTAATAGGATTATGGAACAATGAAAAGACATTGGATGCGTAATTGGAAAAAAATAAATAAATAAATAAAATATATATATATATATCAGTTCGCGAATATTGGTGTAAAAATGTTCGGAAAGTACAATTGGATATGATAAATGTGTTATCGATCTAATTTAAAATGAGAGTGACTAAATTGAATTATGTGGAAAAATTAGTGTAAAGGAATAGGTGTTAGATTATACTAAGATGAAACTGAGAAAGTTATAAGAGAATTGTTCCTCATTGGAGACAATCGATAATTAGAAAATTATACGAAGTGATCATGTGTATGAAGAGTTTACTATGCTACTGAAGATTAAAATGTCTCAATCGTATTTAGAGTGAATAATGACTATGAGTATAGATGAGTAATTGAATGCATTTGAAAAATGAAATGTATGAATTGGCACAGTTGAGGAAATTGTTTATTATGCAAGTGTCGTAAGAATGAATCTTAGTTGATCAAATAAATAGTGATTTAATTAGTATTCGAATATGGCACATTGGGAGACTTAGTGTCGATAGAGATGATGATAACATCACGAAATTTGCAAGGGACATGTGTATATGAGACATTTGGAGATTTGTAATATTTACCAAAGTGTCCCAAAAAGGGCTATGATGCAATCTGTGGAAATAGTATAAAGTGATTATATGTGTATAGGGATAAATATAATCTCATGGGTCGAATTGTGATTTGATGGTGATAGATATTATCTTGGTTATTGTTTGGAAAATTTAGAGACCTATTTGCACGAAATGTGTTTAGATGTATCTATGGATCTGTAAAGTGATAATGATTGAGATATTAGTAAATCTGAGAGTAGTGAAAAAGATTATGCGATTGAAGTATTTCGGGAATTTGAAAGATTTGAACAGAATTATGTGTTTGAGTATTTCAAAATTAAGTTAGTTATGCAATGTGAAGTATTGAATCGGAAAATTTGATGGCAGAAAATTTCAATTTGAGCGATAAGTTTTTTAAAACCTATTGTGACTCTGAGTGTGAGCTGTCGAACCAGTATGGGACAAAAAGGAAATATTAATGGTAATTGAATTCCAAATCAGATGTGTGTGTGCAAAAAGGATTGGCAAAGCAAGATTGAGGAATTGAAAATGAATTCGACTTTTGAGAAAATGATTGATAGGACTGAATTAAGAAATATGGGTAATACCCATCGAAGGAACTATTAGAGGAATTGTAAGGAACGATCAAAGCTTTATGTTGAATAAGAGTGTATTGGAAGGGTAATAAAAGTAGAGTGTGACATCGAGTAATTGTTTGTGTGAATAACCAATGCATTTGTTGGAGATAAATGCTAAATCGATATTATAGAGTTCATAGGGATGTGAGGTTGATGTACGCTCAAATTGATTGAGTGCATATTAATTTCTTATTGGTGTTACCATTGGTAAAGTGTATAAGGGTCAAAGGTGTACTCTATAAGAGACGATGTAAATCGGTGAAATGAATCAAATAGGAATTGTGAAATCATAGTTCATGTCGATGAATCGAATTGATTTTATCGAGGTTGTTGAGAAGTTTATGAAATTGGCGTTTGAACCCGATAGTGATGTGATATGATAATCGGTTAATGAAATGTTTTGAAGTGTATCGCCTCGACCAAGATACACTGAGATAAAGATAAAGGTAAAATTTGGGAGAAATTAAATTTGTTATAAGTGGCCTCGATGTGATTGTGTTGTGAATAGAACTATAAATTGGTAAGTTAATGTGAACTAAAAAGGTGATTTGGATTTGTAAAGTGTTATATGGACCGAGATAGGGAATATTGATATGATCGAATGTGTGTTTGATTAGATTGAAAGTAAAGAATAGTGAGTACAATGTGGAATTTGAGAAAGGAAAAGAGGTAATTGATTGTGTTAATTTGGTGAATTGGCATAAATAGAATTACTGTATTGATATAGTGGGAAACAGTGTTATAGTGATCGGAATAAATCTCCCGTCTTCCTAATTGATCGTATGTGAAATTTCGAGGACGAAATTTTTATTAGGAGGGGAGAATTGTAACATCCCGTTACCGAAGTGACGGGTATATCTGAAAATTGGATCGAATCAAAGTTGAAGTACAGCAAATGTGAATTTTACATGATACATGCATCATAATTTCTATAGTCATCGGTAAATGATTATTGATGGCATAAGTATATTAATATACGTATATGTATGACATTTCGATTGAATTGTGGAAAAATTGGAAATTGTGTGATAAGTGTATAAATGAGTTTGAATAGGAATTGGAATGAGAAAATTGAATTTAGAGGATTGAATTATGAGATTGGAGTGTAGAATATGTAATTCCAAATTTTGTGAATTTATGGAAATTTTTCGGAATTTTAGAGAATCGAGACCGGATCGGAAAAATGGTATAGTGACTCGATTAATTGAATTCGGGTCCTAGATTTATTGACAATTGATATGAGACAAATTGAGTTGTGATTTTAAGAGTTATTATTAATTGTTATTGCGAATCGGGAGAAATTAGAATCGAAATTGGATTGAGGTGGTTCGAATTGGGACTTGTAGCAAACAAGCCCTAAGTCATTTATATATATATGTCTAAAGCATCGATTTAAATCGTTTTGCTTTCAAAATGATTGAGATTCGCGTGGGTGGAGAGTAGCTTGGATTTGGAGATTCTTGGAGGATTTTCAAAGGGTTGAAAGCTAGAATCAAGTAAGCTTCTTCTTCTTTATGATTTGAATCGTTTAATTTGATCATTGAGTGAGTAACGAAATCGTTATGAGGATTTGAAAGTTTGGAAGTTAGGTTTTGAGAAAATGTTGATTTTGATTTGGGTTTTAATGAATAATGGTTATTTGATGGATTTAAGGTTAAAATGAGTTGAGTGTAGTATATGTAGTTGATTGGGAGTGATCTGGAGTGTTTTGAATGATTTAAACCAAGATCCGAGAAATTTCGGGTTTGAGACGATTTTACGGGTTCGCACGTCATGACGTGTGATGAACACGCCATGGCGAAACCAACCCAGCGTACATCATGCGACGATAAGGAAATAATTTAATTGGTGCGCCATGACGAAGCGAGATAAGTCCGCACGTCATGACGAAAGCAACAACAAGACGCCGCGACATGACAGCGAGGATTTACGCTTGTGGCGAGAGGTGTGGATTCGCCGCAATGAGGACATGTGAACCCAAGAGAAATGGTTTATTTTATAGGAAATTTTGAGGATTAATTTTCTTATGAGTTTGGTTATTGGATCAATTGATTTTTGAGACTAAGAATTGCATATAGGAGAATGAAATTAAGTGATTTTAAGGTGATTGTTACAAGTAATGAGTTTGAGGTTTAATTTCAATTGAATTGGTTCCTTGATGATTAATTGGATTTTAGAGACCGATTAATTGGAATTTAGAGGCTAAGATTTTGTGAATTGATAAGATGAGAATTTGGAATTTAATCGATGATTATCTAATCTAGTGGCGATGAGCGATGAATGTGATTTCAATTGAAATGTGACTTTAGAGTATGAAAATTTGTAAATTGAATTATAATATTTGGAATTATTATGAATTAGAGTGAAAGAGGATTGAGTTGGGAATATTTAGAGAATGTCATAACATGTACAATACTCAGTGTATTTGCTACATTTGCATTTTTTTTAATATTGGAAATTGTGCAATGAGTGATATTCGATTATTTTGATTGTTTTAGAGGCACCGATGGAGCAATTCTACGGGCAGTGCTAAGACTTCCAGGCTGTAGCTCGGAAGTGCAAGTGAGTAACCTAGTTGGTTTCTCAACCTATATATGTTACATTTTGTGTACATATGCCATGTGGAGATACGGATGGATATGTGTGATCGTTTTGATTGATTTGAACCATGGGTGTTCGAAATATTGGATTGAGATATGGAAGTGCAAAATGTGAATAAATGTGCATAAATGCAATAGTGAATCGAATTGTAAAAGTGTTAGAGTAATAATTGAAATGTGTATATGATCGAAATACCAGACTAAAGGTCCGAAGAAATGTGAAATGACTGAAAAATGGATAATGAACATATGCATTCATGCATAGTTAAATGATCAGATTTAATGATAGTTGTGGACCGAGACGTCACTGAATATTTGAGGATGCCGCGGTAAAACCCGCAAACACATGCCACAGTAAAACCTGCAAACACCTACGGGTGGGGTGTGGGTCTATTGTGTGAAAGGGATTAGTGCATACCAGAGGCTCTCCTATCCCTAAAGTGAGTGGGCGATAGTGCATGCCCGTAGGCTCTCCTACTTGCCAAAAATATGATTTACATCTTGAACCAAGCTTGAAGCTCGAGGGAGTTAGTGCATACCCGAGGGCTCTCCTACTCCCTAGACAAAATTGAATACGATCACCGATATGCGCCGGTCACAACAACAAAATGAGAATGAAAAGTGTCACACGTGCATCATAAATATGTGAATGATTAAATGTGATATTTGCGAAAGGCGTCGCCTTATACGTGTGAAATTGGTAATGCATGAATTATTTGAAATGTGATATTATGCGATGCAATGTGAATTGACTATATATGCATGAGTTGGGTAAACCATCGATGATGGTTTCTCACCGAGTTCGCAAACTCACCCAACATTGCAATTGTTTTCAGAATCAAGAGTACCCGTTAGATCAACGGAGTATGATCGTTGCTAGCAAGGCGAGTATCGGGTCGGGATCGGTGTCGTCACATCTGCATTAGTATAATGTTTTGTTCGATGGGCCCTAGCTTAATAAATGAAAAAAAGTGTATTGTGTTTGTGATTCTTTGAAATGTGTTGAAATCGCATTGGAACCCAATTGGGTCATGCCTTTCGTTTATGTCTTGATTAAGCACCATTGAGTGCTAATTAGTGACCGAGAGTGTTTGGTAATTGAAAATGTTTTTATGATAAGTCGGGCCCAAAGTGTTTACTGATTTCCGCGCGTTTAACTGTTTTGAAAAAGAAAAGTGCAATAATGAGTTTTAAAAAGGTAATGTCTGCTTTAGTATGCCACCCTCGCGGGTCACGGACTCGGATGTCACTGTAGATGTCGGGTTCGGGTCTCGTGGGAGTTGGGGTGCTACACCGGACCCAATACTCTAAAAATTCCAAAAAATCCCTATAAATCCTCAAAAATAGGAAATACATGATCCTACACTCCAATTTCAATTTTCAACCCTCTGAATTCATTTTTCACTCCAATTCACAAATCAAAGCACAACCTATATACAAAATCTCATAATTCTGATTTCTGCAATTTACCGGGAATATGTCATACATGCATGTACCAGTATATGCTAGTCCCATAATGATCATTTATCAATGAGTATAGAGGCTCACTAATGCATGAACATGCCAAATATGAATGCACAAATCTATCCCAATCCAAAGTACCACTATACCCATCCCATCGGTGACGGGATGTTACACGGTAACCCTTATCCTGTCCCGCCAGACTTTCCTAACTCTAACAACTGCCTTGGTGAGGGCCAACTCTGACATATCTTTCTTGATTACTTCTCTCTAGGTCTTGTAAGGCCGTACTTTCCTTCTCTTGTATCCACTAAGATTTATTAACTCATAGCTGCATACAGGGGCATCAAAGGGCCTCCTGCGCACATGCCTAAACCATCTTAGCCTTTTCTCCCTCAACTTGTCTATAATACTAACCACCTGTAGTCTGGTTCTCACTACCTGATTTCGTACCCTATCTCTGATAGTAATGTCACACATGCACCTAAGCATAAAGCATACGCATCTCTGCTACCAATAACTGTCGCGTATGCCTACGTTTAGTAGGCCAACACTCTGCCCCATATAACTTGGTAGGCTGAATCACCATTCCATAGAACTTCCCTTTGAGTTTTACAGGGACCTTTTTATCACGTAAAACACCTGAGGCACTTTGTCATTTGTTCCACCCAGACTTAATATGATGTAATATATCATCATCGATATTCCCATATCTCTGAATGATGGAACCGAGATATTTAAAACTTGATTTCTACGGTACGATGTCAGTGCCAATCACTACCTCCGCATCTCGTACCATTTGACTACCTGAAAAGTTGCAATCTAAATACTTTGCCTTAGATGTGCTTATTCTAAAACCTTTTGATTCTAAATCTTCTCTCCAATGTTCCAACTTTGCATTGACCCCCTCTTTGGTCTCATCCACCAAGACAATGTCGTCAGTAAATAACATATACCAAGATACCTCTCCTTGAATATGTTTGTTAAGTTCATCTAACACTAATGTGAATAGAAACGGACTTAAAGTCGAGCCTTCGTGTAGTCCAACACCAATAGAGAACACCTCTGTGTCGCCTCCTATCATCCTTACACTAGTCAATGTTCCCTCATACATATCCCTAATCATGCTGATGTACGACCTAAGAATGCCCTTAGCCTCTAAACACCACCATATGAGTTCTCTAGGCACCCTGTCATACGCACTTTTCAAATCTACAAAAACTATATGCAAGTCCCATTTATGTTCCCTGTAGCACTCCATCAGTCTCTAAAGGAGATGTATTGCTTCTGTCGTAGACCTACCAGGCATAAATCTGAATTAGTTGGTCGATATAGAAGCTGCTCTCCATACTCTCTTTTCAATTACTTTCTCCCACAACTTCATGGTATGACTCAGTAATTTGATGCCTCGATAGTTTTGACATTATTGAATGTCTCCTTTGGCCTTGTATAAAGGGATTACCCTACTCAATTTCCATTCGTCCGACATCTAGGCTGACACGAGAATCTCATTAAAGAGTTGTACTAACCACTCAATACTGATAAGTCTTATTTTCTTCCATACCTCTATAGGGATGCCATCCGGTCCTACAACCCTTTCACTCCCCATCCCCCTTAAAACCTTTGTAACTTCTCCCATCGTGATCATCCCTCATGAGTTCCTATTTAGACAAAGTCTCGACACGGGAGGTTCCCCTAACTCTATGTCGACTATTATGTCTTCGTTATATAGGCTATAAAAGTACCTCTTCCATCTTCCCTTGATGGCTTGGTCATTTATGAGTACATGTCCCCCTTTGTCACGTATACAGCGGACTTGGTTGAAATTTGTCGTCTCACGTTCCCTAGCTCTTGATATCTTGAAAATTCTTTTTGTTCCTCTGACCGTATCCAAATCCTTGTACATATTCTCATACGCTTCTCCTTTCGCCACTAAAACAGTCTTTTCGCCTTCTATTTTGCTAGTTTATATCTCACTCTATTAATTATCCGCTCCTCTTCTGTTGTATTTGCCAGTAAATCTTTAAATGCTCTCTTTTTTGCCTTTACTGCCCCCTAGACCTCGTCAAAGCACCACTAGGATTCCATTCGACCCCCATCCCATCTTCTAGAAACCCCTAGGAGTTTAAGGGCAGTCTCTCTCACTACGGGAACTACTCCCTGCCACATCCTGCTCACATCCCCACGTACACCCCATGGTGCATTATTCCTAACCTGAGTCCTAGAATGTTCCACCATGTCCCCTTTGAGTCTCCCCCATCTGATTCTGCGGCATGGCTTGGACACTAGCTGTGTTCTCCAACCCTTGATTCCCATAAACTAACAATTTATGTTGGGTAGATAGGCATGCTATTGGAAGCACTTTGCAATCCTTGCACCATGATTTGGCCCTTGTCCTGATAAAGAGATAATCAATTTACATCTTGGTTGTGCTACTCTGAAATGTCACCAGGTGCGCTTCTTTTTTTCCTAAAGAAGGAGTTCACTATTACTAACTCAAAAGCTACTGCCATGTCCAATAAATCAACCCCACTATCATTTCTAGTACCATATCTGAAGCCCCCATGCGTTCCTGTATAACCGTTTGAATCAACCCCTATATGCCCATTAAAATCCCCTCCTAGGATGATTTGCTTAGTATCAGAGATTTGTAAAAACACCCCCTCCAGCGTCTCCCAGAATGTACGCTTTTGATGTCCGTCGGCGCCAACTTGAAGCGCATATGCATATACTACATTGAGAACCACATTGCTTAAAACAATTTTTCTACCATTATCTTATCATTGACCCTTTTGATCCCCATTACTTTGTTCATCAGTCCCTTGTCCACTAAAATACATACCCCATTTTGCTTCCACGTATGTCATGAGTACCATAATTTGAACCCCCTATCAACTTTGCTTTAGCTCCTACCCACTTAGTCTCCTAAATGCAAGCTATTTAGATCCTATACTTATCTAAAATCTCTACCAATTCTAAGGACTTTCCTATGAGGGTCCCCACATTCCATGAGCCTATCCTTACTACATCATCTCCCTCTGAATTCCTAGATGTTACGCATATTGACTCAATTGTACTTATTCCATTAGCGCGATCTGATTGCATCCCTCATACCCCGTGTCTCTTACGTTTCTCGCACGTACTCTTTTAAGAATTCCTTGAACGCTGCACTGATAGACCCTACCACGGAAGGAGATAATAAAAATTTGTAATAATCCCAACAAATAATAAAATACTACATAAAATAATGATAAAACTAAAGGTAATAAGAAACTTAGTAAAAGGATAAAAGTAGTAGTAGTAGAACAACAACAACAACAACAATAATAATAGTAATAATAGTGAAAAAATTGATAATACAAAAGATAAAGTTAATAAATAATTAGATAAAAATAATATAATAAAAATAAAAATAAAACAAATAAAATAAAAATAAAGAAGATAATACTGCTAATAAAATAGATATAATAATAATAATAATAATAATAATAATAATAATACTCGACATCTAACAATCGTAATAATAAAAAAGTACTACTATTAATAAAAAAAAGAAGTTAGTGACAAAATGTTCAACAGTAGTGAACAACTAATGTAGGCATGAAAGACAGAAACGTATATGGGAAGGGCACGTAGGAAAACAACTAGAAGACTCAATGCCCATGCAAGTACCTTGGACCAATAGGAAAAGAAAATAACAACAAACCACGCTTGAAAAGATTTGTCTCCCAAAAAGCCTTAACCGTAATTTTGCTTTAGAAGGCTTTTGCAACAAAAAGTTGAAGAGTCAAGTTAAAAGGAAAAAAGCCAAGGGATGGTCTTGTATAAATAGCTACTTAAGGTTCTAAAGTGGGTGACCAATGGTACTTAAAAGGAACAGTATAGCGCCTCTCTCTCAGCAGACTTGTTAGGCGGCTCAAGGCCGTTATACGTCAAGCGCTATATGTCAGTGAAAGACGTTTGGCTAGAACGAACAGCGCTACATCCAACGTTCCAGCTCCCACGATATCCAGCCATAAGCCTAGCTTTCAGGCCAACGTTGATTCAAAAAAGGAGAACCTAACCCCTTTTTATAGAGGCTGGGAGTAAATGGAACCAGATCTCTCATGTGCTCGTGACCTCAAAAACTACACCTACTCTGGAAAACCCACGATCTTTATCCCCCTCAATCACCTTAAGAATGTTCACCAGTACAAAACTCAACTCCCGAATATAGAAATAAACACCCATTACCAACACAAACTTACAGGCATAACTAGCTCAAGGGAGATAGCTTAAAAAGAAACAGCTAATGAACCCAAAGAAACAGCTTAAGAAGCACAAAGTGAAAGTATGCACTTGGGAATTGGGTGTTGAGGCTGAAAGCCATGCATATATTACCAAAACAATAAAACTAGCTGTTACCTTCACCAAATGGAGGATCTTCGGGAATATGTATTGATGATATGCTTTCGATTACTTTATCTTGCTCCAACATCCCTGAGAAATTCTAAAATCATATAAGAGAAACATTGAAGCAATCCAGGAATTTTACCAGTCAAAGGTTTAGGAAGCTCTTCCATGCACACCACCTTCTTTGGGACTACATGAGTAAACTAGGAAGCTCTTCCATGAACAGCCTCGCGCTCACTTTCTCTCTCTCCGTCTCTCTCACCTTCTCTTTATGTATGTTTGATGAGACGTCGACCTACTCATCGCCAGCCTCCTCCTCCTCGTCAGACAAACTTTATATGTATATATATATATATATATATATAACCCAGAATCGTAATAGTAACAAAAAGACTGCTTCTTCCCACAGCCAGTGTCAACCTCATATATGTCTTTACCGAAAACCAGAAAAGCGAAAGCACCAAAAACAAAAAACAAACGAAACAAGTGGATCTTACGTTGAAGGTTTTGCTTTATTTTGAACCTTTCAAAATATCGCACATATACATATATGTATATAAAGACACACAAGCATGCAAGACCACAAAAGTATATTCAGCTATATAGTTCTGAACTATCACATTCTCTCTAGTTGATCATGGAAAACATGGTTACACGACAAAAACTGGAGCAGAAACCAAAAGCAGACAAAAGGTTGAGATTAAACAAATAGAAAAGGAAAGCACCCGATAAGTGACCTTCTCAAAGTGCCATGTCGGTTTGATCAAGAAAGCAAGCGAGCTCAGTCAAATATAACTGGCACAGTTAAATTACTTGCAATGGCGTAAGACAAGCATTGAAGAAGTCTTGAGCCGTGCGATACCTCTGGTTCAACTCAGAACACATACTAGTCGAGCTAAGGTAGCTTATGATACGATCCCACTTGAAAGGACCTTGAACCATTCGTCAGAGCTCAGTCACATATGGGTTGCCATATTCTTTTCTCCATATCCATTAAGATTATACCTTCAACAAGATGTTCCTTAGTTCCTAGATAATAAATTAATTTAAAAATCTTATACACTATATAAATATAAACACACACACACACACACGCACACACACACACACACACACAAAACTATAGGACCATTTCTTAAAAGACTATACCATATATTGTCTACATATGCTCCAAAACTTTATCAGTATGACCTTAAGTTTCCTATGCTCTTACTATAAGACTCTATTATGTTGGACCAATAGTGGTTGACAAATTAAATTCCACTTATATTTTCATAATAATAAAATGTATAGAATTGGTTAAGAAATTATTTCAGGTGATGTGGATTCAAATACATCAAGGCTGCATCAATCTTGAATGGGCAAGACATAAATCATGGTGAAATCAAGAAGGAAATAATCTTCATCATGCTAGAGACATAAAACATGAAGATTATAGAAGATTTGATTGGATATTTCATTGAAGACAACATAAGTCCACTAGTACAATCATAAGTCCACTTATATATCAAGTGAGAACGACCAAAGTCGACTAAAACGGCATAAAGTCGACTAATATATGAAGATCTATCAACACAAGTCGACTAATAGTCCATAAGTCAACTCATCGAAGGAAACAAGTCGACTTACACAGCATAAGTCGACTTATTGAAGAGCGAAGATGAAATTTTACGTAAATCGTTGACACAAGTCGACTTATACAATCGACAAGTCGACTTATGAGTACAACAAATTAATTCCAACGGTTCAATTAGCCACAAATGGAAAGGAGGATATTAAGGAACGGTCATAACAATTAGACAACGGCTATATGGGTTTCCAACAGCTATTTTTCTTCAAATATAAGAGTGGATGATCAAGGAAAAAGATGAGAGAAGTTCTACAAGAAAAATACTCCACTATTGCTTCATATTTTGCTCACTATTGCTCTTATCTTGTTACATCATTGTATTGAGCTTTTTTCTTCAATCTTTATCTTATTTCTCTTACAATTTGAGTGACTAGTGAAAGCTCACGTGTGAGGTAGCTTGAGTCGAAAATCAAGCGGTGTTGGTAGGATTTGTGCCGGAAGACAAATCATTTGTAAAGGTAGCTTAAGCCGAAAATCAAGCGGTGTTGGTAGGATTTGTCTTGAAAACAAATCAGTTGTAAAGGTAGCAGTAGCCGAAATCAGCGGTATTGTAAGAGTTCACACTGAACTACAAAGTGTGTAATAAAGTGGTTAGCAAAATCCTAAGTGGGAGCTTAGGTAGAGGACGTAGGTCTTAGCACCGAACCTCTATAAAAACAATGTTTGCTCTTCTTCCCTACTCTTTACGTTTAGATTTGATTAAATTATTTTTGTGTGAATTAACTTCTGATTTTATTGTAGAAATTTACAAAAAGCTTAAAGATCTATTCAACCCCCCTTCTAGATCGCTAACAATTGGTATCAGAGCAGAAGTATCCAGGGATGGCACACAACAAACTAGCGGAAGAAGGTAACACAAATTATCGCCCTCCTTTGTTTAATGGTACTAACTATTCTTCTTGGAAAAACCCTATGAAGTATAACATTATAAGTGAGGGAGTGGAGTATTGGAAGATCATCATCTTTGGTCCACAAGCACCGTTGAAAGAAAATGGTGAGTTAAAAATAGAGCTGAAATACGACGACAATGACTGGAAGCAAGCCTACATCAACGCGAAAGCTATGAAGTTGATTTATTGTGCTCTCACGGTTGAGGAAAGAAACCGAGTTAATTCTTGTACCAGCACTAAAGAAATTTGGGAAAGACTACGCATCACTCATGAAGGAACTAATCAAGTTCGGGAAACAAAGATCAACATGCTTCTCCATGACTATGAAATGTTTGTCATGAAGGAAGGTGAGTCTATTTCCACTATGCTTGATCGTTTTCCAGAAATCATAAATGGATTAGGCAACCTTGGAAAGCATATGACGGATAGCGAGAAGATGAAGAAGATTCTTCGCTCTCTACCGAAAGAATGGGATTCGCAAGTCACCACTATTATGGAATCCAAGGATCTCAATCACTTGGAATTCAACGCCTTGGTGGGATCTCTCATCAACTATGAGATCATTCTCAAATCAAGAGGAGGAAGAGGTAAGTCACAAAAGTTAATTACTTTAAAAGCTAATGTTTCTTCTCTTGATGAAAGTGACAAAGAAATAGATGAAGAGGAAGAAGACGAAGAAATATCAATGTACGCCAGAAATTTGAGAAAGTTCAAATGACTGCCCAAAAAAAGGAGAAAAGAATTAAGTGGCGGAAGAATTGGAGAAACGAAGAAGTATACTATAGAAAGAAGGTCTAAAGGCTATGAAGAAAAGAAGAGTTCAAATCTTTAGAAAAATGACAAGTATGACAAAGGGAAAAAGAAAACTAGCCTTGTAGCCACATGGAGTGATGATGAGGAAGCATATCAAAGCAATGATGAAAACAACCTTGCTCTTATGGCAGATAGCTTCTTGACAAGTGATAATGAGGATGAGGTAATAATCTCAGATCAAGAACTTAGAGATTCTTTTACTACTTTACAAATTGATTTTGAAGAAGCTATTAAGATAAACAAGAAATTGAGAAAGAATATAAGAGAACTAGTTGCTGAAAATAATGCTTTACATGAGACGATTGATGATTTAGATTGTCCTAAGGAAGATCATTCTGCATGTCTTGCTGAAAAAGAAAGTCTTACTTGTGAGCTTGATAGACTTAGAAAGGAATTTTCTTATGTGGTTGAAAAATTTGCTGGTGGGAATGAAAAGTTTGAAAAGATGTTATCTTTACAAAGATATTCAATTTTTAAACATAGTTTAGGATATGATCCATTTGATAGAGATTGTTCTTTGATTTCTAAATTTACTAAAGATGGCAAAGTTGCTAAATGTGCTAGACGCTTAAAAGATGGTCATATAAAAATTGCATGCAAAAGTATTAGAAGATGTATTAATGTGAAGAAAATCTGGGTAGTAAAAGGTACAGCTCCTCCTAATATGGTTTATATGACTAACCAAAATGGACCCAAAATGGCCTGGGTACCAATGAGTAGAAAGAATTTTTCAGTTGTAGGTACAAGCAAGGAATGAAAATCCACCAAGCACATGTCTGCTAACAAGTCAACTTGTGTGGGTCAATAAGTCGACCTATGATATACACAACACTATGGAAATGAAGAAATTTCAGGATAAGTCGACTTATACAAATAGACAAGTCGACTTATGAGGGTCGATAAGTCGACTTATGGAGGTAAAACAAGTCGACTTATGTTTACACGTGTTCCATTGTTGGATTGTTATGTTATGTAATGACTTTGCATTTTTTTTGTGTTTGCTTATGAACTGCCAGTCGAATATAAGTCATCTGGGTCTTCTTTAAAAATTCTCTTTTTTCCAAAATCTCCGAAAACATATTCTCTTCTACTTTTGAGATTTATTCATGATGATGTTTCCCCACCATGATGGTTTTTGTATCTAGCCAAGACCAACATTTCATATTACTTGTATTTGCTTACTACTTGAGACTATTTGTGTTTGATGACCTGCTTCTCTATTTAATGTGATTGCAATATTTCATCTATTGTTGGTTTGTATTAGTTGTTTTGATTATGACAAAAAGGGGGAGAAAATGAGAAATTGGATATTCTTTAGTTACTTGATTAAGGGGGAGTATGTGATAATTGTCTTTAATTTAAGTCTATCATGATTTCAATTTACTTTTATGAATTTGATCTTACAAGGTTATTAAATTCAATGATTTATATGATTGAGGGGGAGTGATTGAACCCAAGTTTAATATATAAGTGGCTACACTTTCATGGTTGTTAATGCACTTTTTGACTCTTAATTCATGATTTTTGTGCTTAAATTAGCCTCTTACGGTGAGCTTATGTTTTATGCAATTTGCTAGTAAAATTGTACAAATTGACATTAATTGCATTATAATTTTTCTAAGAACAATTGATACTGGAAATTGTTATTTTATATTGTAGGAAAAAAGGAATCAGAAAGGATCAGAAGAGTCAACACGGCATGAAGTCCTTAAGACACGTCACGATGCCGCGGTGAAATGTAATTCACACGTCGCGGCGCATCAACACAGATCGTACGTCGCGACGTCAACAATTCAACACGTCGCGGCGAGCAAGCCAGAGACACGTCGCGATGAATTTTTATTTATACGTCGCGACGTGCAGACAGATACTCGGACTCTAAATAGAGATTTCTCTCACTGTACCGACCCGGCCCGTGATCCATCCTTTAAATACTGCCAAATTAGGTTAGAAGTTTTTTTTTCTGCTGGGCAATCGACACGCGGGGAAGAAGAGAGAAAATCGACGAGCGAAGAGAGAAGAAGAGGAAGCAGCATCGTCCACCACCCAGGGTTCCCTTCGGGGTTCCCTGGGGATAATTTCACATAGGTTTTGTTCTTCATTTTCACCGCCGACGCCATCATGGATAGCTTGGATTCGTCACGAGTTGTGAAGGTTCCAGTTAAAATGCGTGGTTAGGCATTTGTTTTTTGTTGAAGATGCAGTGATGGCTGGAGTTCACCGAGCTTTCAAGGGGTAATCTGTAGTTTTCCTATGATTTATAAATGCCTAGGTCTAGGGTTTGTAATTTGTAGTGAAGCTATTTGATTATAGCTAAATGTTTGACATTTAATGTGTTGTTTGGATTGGTAGTTTACATTGTCACGTTTAACTGCATTGTTATGAACAAAGAGTTGGGGTTTATTGCTTTGTAGTTAGATTAGCTTAATTAGAGTTTAATTAAGCTTTGAACAATGTAATGTGTTATGGATTTGTTTATGTAGAACTTTGTGCTTAAATATATGAAGTCTCATATATGTCAACTTGTGATCTTGTTGATTCTCTTTTATCTGCCTAGTTGTGTTTGATAATGAGTTGATGCTAGATTTCATTTGACCCATTGCATTGGCAAATCCCCCGCACACACTAAGATGATTTTAACAAGGTTTTAAGCAATGGAGTTCATTGATTAAATCCTTGGACTTAAAGAATCCTTTAACGTTCTAGGGCTCAAGAGCACCTAATGGGGTCTTGAGACATGGAGTCAAGAGTGAAAGGAGTCCATTAATCAAGACCCTGGACTTAAAGTGAGTTCTTTAAGGTTTTTTCCATTCAAACTTAGTGATTTTTAATCCACCGCACACACTAAGATGCGCTTAACGGGATCTTGAGCAATGGAGTTCATTGATCAAGATCCTGGACTTAAAGAATCCTTTAAGGTTCTGAGGCTCAAGAGCACTCAATGGGGTCTTGAGACATGGAGTCAAGAGTGACAGGAGTCCATTAATCTAGACCTTGGACTTAAAGATAATTCTTTAAGGTTTACCATTCACACTTAGTTTTGAACTGTGATAGCCAAAGCTTGTTTTCAAGAGTATTTTTATCACTTCTTTTAGTATTTTCTTTTTTCTATTTTCAAAAATCCAAAAATACTTTTTACATGCTTTTTAGTGTAGTTAACGTTTTCAAACAAAACCCCCTTTTTTCCTTACTGATTTCACTTGCTTTTTATGACATATAGGCTAGCTTAGGTCCATTTCATTAGGTTCCAATTAAGTGAGACGACCCGAGATTGCATTCTATACAACAATCTTGGAATTTATTTTATTTGACCGGTTTCCAAGGATCGATCGTAAGATCGCATCGACAGAGCCGCGATCAGGGAGACTTCTAACCAAAATGACAAGGTATAAAAACCTTGATCAATGTTTCTTTGTTTTCATTTCTTAAACAATTTCTAAGTGTTTTGTCATTATCAAAAAGGGGGAGATTGTTGGACCAATGGTGGTTGAAAAATTAAATTCCACTTATGTTTTTATAATAATAAAATGTATAGAATTGGTTAAGAAATTATTTCAGGTGATGTGGATTCAAATACATCAAGGCTGCATCAATCTTGAATGGGCAAGACATAAATCATGGTGAAATCAAGAAGGAAATAATCTTCATCATGCTAGAGACATTAAACATGAAGATTATAGAAGATTTGATTGGATATTTCTGTTGAAGACAACATAAGTCGACTAGTACAATCATAAGTCGACTTATATATCAAGTGAGAACAGCACAAGTCGATTAGAACAACATAAGTCGACTAATATATGAAGATCTATCAACACAAGTCGACTAATAGTCCATAAGTCAACTCATCGAAGGAAACAAGTCGACTTACACAGCATAAGTCGACTTATTGAAGAGCGGAGATGAAATTTTACGTAAATCGTTGACACAAGTCGACTTATACAATCGACAAGTCGACTTATGGGTGCAGGAAATTAATTCCAACGGTTCAATTAGCCACAAATGGAAAGGAGGATATTAAGGAACGGTCATAACAATTAGACAACGACTATATGGGTTGCCAACAACTATTTGTCTTCAAATATAAGAGTGGATGATCAAGGAAAAGGATGAGAGAAGTTCTACAAGAAAAATACTCCACTATTGCTTCATATTTTGCTCACTATTGCTCTTATCTTGTTACATCATTGTATTGAGCTTTGTTCTTCAATCTTTATCTTATTTCTCTTACAATTTGAGTGACTGGTGAAAGGTCATGTGTGAGGTAGCTTGATCCAGAAATCAAGTGGTGTTGGTAGGATGTGTGCCGGAAGACAAATCATTTGTAAAGGTAGCTTGAGCCGGAAATCAAGCGGTGTTGGTAGGATTTGTGCCGGAAAACAAATCGGTTGTAAAGGTAGCTTGAGCCGAAAATCAAGCGGTTTTGTAAGAGTTCACACTGAACTACAAAGTGTGTAATAAAGTGGTTTGCAAAATCCTAAGTAAGAGCTTAGGTAGAGGACGTAGGTCTTAGCGCCGAACCTCTATAAAAACAGTGTTTGCTCTTCTTCCCTACTCTTTACGTTTAGATTTGATTAAATTGTTTTTGTGTGAATTAACTTCTGATTTTATTGTAGAAAATTACAAAAAGCTTAAAGATCTATTCAACCCCCCTTCTAGATCGCTAACATATTAGCATCTAATGCCTCATTAATGCTGATATCATCCCATTTTGTAATCTTTGTCATTTTCTCCTACTTGAAGGGTCAGTTTACATATAACTATCAACAAGAAATATTTATAGACAAATTAAACATTAAGTTAGTTTTAATTAATCACAACTTATCCTTTAGGTGACAACATCATCCCCAACCTCCAATTTTAAATTTCAAGTCAAATTAACTTTACATCATCATCATACTAATTATAATAAGATGCTTATTAATTACCTTCCTTTTCATCTTTATGACATTTTCTCTCTTTCTTGTGGAGGAGATGGTAATTTAATTATAGTTTTTTTCCTTACTTTGTGGACTTTAACAATAAAAGCATAAATTTCATCCGTATCGAACTAATTACCGTAACTATATATAACATCAATGAAAACCAAAACATATATGATAATAATTGACAATAGACCATTTTATAATCTACAAATTCTTAACCAATACCATAAAAAACACAAACTAATAACACCTCATTGTTCACTACTTCAAACTTCACCAATTAAGTCCTTTCAACAAAATCAGCACCTCAAAACTATATCGAAATGCATATATAAATAGTTTTATTAGATAGATAAAAATATATAAATATAAACTCCATAAAGAGAAAGAGGAAGAGGGAGGCGACATTGTCTGCTTACCATATATACTACTCAATTGTTCAGTAGGTATATTAATGCATGAACTATGTTACTGTGTAGGCATTTAAAACATAATAGGTATGGAGAATTAAGGGAGATATGAGTTGTTTGCTTTTGGATTCTATTTGTCACTAAGAAATTGAAGACGAAGGTGGTAAAGACTATAGTTTAATTAATGGGAGGAGTTATTTGCATCTTATAAAGTAGTTTTCTAAGAAAAATACTTTGTTAATCATTACAATGAGAAATACTTTATAAACATATAATGAATGTTGTTTACCATATGATCGTATAGTTATCATGTATAAGAAAACTTATAATAGAGATAGTTTGGACCACGAATGTATATATAACATCCCACTCCTGCAAGACACGTGCCTGTCATCTTGAGTAATATTTGAGACCGTGCCCCACGAGGGTGGCATGCTAGAGCACTTAATCAGTCAAAACTCAGTCTAATTTTTTTTCACGCGTACGTGAAAATCAGAAATCGAAAATTTGGGCCTACTTTTATTCAGAAACATTTTCATTTACAAGAGTTACCAACATTTTTCAAATATCAAAATTTCATTAATCACTAGGGCCTATTCCAGAAACAAAACGTATTACACTTTGATCAATCTCTTTTGCAAAACCTTTTTCCAATTAGAAAGTTATACACATCAAATACATCCAAATACACAAAATACAATAATTTGCGAAAAATACAATTCAGTACGAAAATAAAGAAATACAATGCAAACGCGAATTGATCCTGACCTCTATCCCTCACTTTTATGCAGTAGGTATACTCCCGTTTACCTAATAGGGTTTTTTTTTATCTTGAAAAATATTTGCAAATTTTGGGTGAGTTTTGCGAACTCAATAAGTGACCATCATCAATGACTCACCCAATCACATAACACATAAAACACATTCACAACATTTCACATTTCGCAATCAATACAATTTAATCATTCATATTATGCATATGTAGTGTGCACGAGACTCACTTTCCATTTATTACTTTGTTATGACTGATTGCCTAAACTGTCCCATATAGAGCTCATTAAGCGTTGAGCTTGAGGCTCTGAATCACTTTTGAGCTCAAGGTTCTTTTTCACTCGTTGAGCTTTAAGCTCTAATCAATGACTACTCTAGTCACAACTGCCATTATGTTTTATGCATTCGTGAAATGAAATGCATTAATCACATTTGCATGATCCCATTCACTCACATTCACATATCATCGGACCGTAGTCCGATATTCACCATTAAAGTTGAGAAAACACTTTCATTCATATACAAATGCACATTCAGAACACATTTATCATCAAACCGTGGTCCGGAATCTAACAATCAAAGTATGCACACTTATTTCATCTCATTCACATACAAGTAGCACTTCAATATCCCAATCAAACATCACAATCGTCGGACCTTCTGTTTGGAAACTAATACAATCAATCGCATTCAATCGTTAATCAATACAAAATTCTAAATAGAACAAACAATGAAATGAAACCATCTAGGTCTACTCATAGTACGCTCTAGATTAACATTAGCTTCCATGATCTGAAAACGTCTGAATGGGGACGTTCTATCCTGTATCATCAGTATGCAAAACACATATTGCACAATCATATAAACATTCAATTTTACACATATGTGTATGTGTAATGTATAATGCATGCTCAATGACAATCCCAGGTATAATTTCTAAATTCACATCTTAAGCTCATTCCCATTTCATAACTCATACATGTCTAATTGAACTTAAATTTATACTTCATTTGCACATGACCATTGTAAATTCTACATTCAATCTTTACCCTTTTTATATATCTAGCTTATTCATAAGCTTTCACCTCAAGAACACTTGGTCACTCTAAAACATAACTCAATTTCTTGTCATCTCTTTTCTAACCTCATATGATCTCATAATATCCAATTTTCATTCACAATTAATCCCTTAATACATATTACTCAACCTCTTTGAATATAACTACAATCATATAAACATCTTCATCCCTATTATACTCATGCATTTGATACTTTGATTTCATCCATCTGTTCACTAAGTTTTAACCTCCGTTTTTGCTTCAAACATATCATATAGTAGTCAGATAAACCAAGGATCATTCTAGGTTCACTTTAATACTCATTTAAGCCTTAATTAGGGTCACTTGACCCGTGAATGTCCGTTAGGTGGACATCCATGTCTGTTAAACAGACCTTTATGAGTCATTTATAGAAACTTGAAAATTTGACCCTGTGGACATCAAAATTTCTTCTCGAGGTCTTCATAGAAGTTGTAGATCTCGAAGTCCTCTTTAAAACCATACCTAAATTAACTCAATAATAGTTCTACATAAAAGTTATGCCTCTTGCACCAAAGTATGTTCAATTGCTTTCTATGATTTCCAGATTTCTAACTCTTTACTTACAACATTCAATTTCTCATGCTTAGTCTATCATTTCTAGTTCAATGCTCATCATTTATCCATTATTCTAACTCCCTTTCAACTCAACATCATCCATAACCAAATTATAGCTCATGATTGATCATACACACTAAAACAAAACATATACATATATATGCATTCATCATCAATTTTCTACACATATTCAATTTCATTTCCACTTTCATTTCACTTCTAACTATCACCTTGATCCTTCACATTTTAAAACACCAAACTAACCCCTTTCTTTAGCTTTAGACTCATTTTACATCATCAAAAAAAAGCTCAAATAGATTCACATTAATTCGTCAAAAAAACATAACCAAACTCATTATGTATCTAGTTTTTCTACACTTTTTCCTACACCCAGCACTCAACTTCAAGTCAAAATTAGAAACTATTAATGACAGAATTTGAATTAGATATCTTCATACAAAATGTAGCCCTATGTCTCTAATTTAATCCAAATCAAATATCATCTCATTTGGATAACTACAAAACAAGTTATGGATAAACAAACAGAAGCTTAATTAGTGGAAGTGTTATAGTTAACATTTTTCCAACACACTTAAAATACCATTTACTCAATTAATCCAACATTCTATCATTCCATAATCTATTATCCATCAAAACACCAAGTTAATACATGAATCTACCCACACTATTCATTCACTTTTTTAGCATGAACCCATCCTCATATCATGAACATTTGACCTCTAACTATCATCAACTCATGTTTCATTCATCAATTTAAGAAGAGGGATGTTTATACTTACTTGATTTACCCAAAGCTTCTTCAATCACCATGAAACCCTAGCTCTCCAACATACACAATCATTACAAATGTAGGTGGAGTAGGTTAGGTTTCTTTAGAAACAAGAAGAAGATAGCAAGTATTTAAGTGGGTAGGAATGTAAGAAGGCAAAGTTCAACATTGAGGCTTGGGTAGTGAGTGTCATTGTTAAGAAGAGGAAGATGAAGAAAATGAAGAAGATGGAAGCATTTGTCCAAAATGAAATGAAAGAATAGGTGGGCTTTCAACATAATAACGTGGGTTATCAAATGTGGTGTGGCAAGTGACACATGTCACTTGCGATGTGTCAATCTCCCATGATTCCTTTTTGGTCCATTTTAATAACTAGTCCATTTGTCTCCAATTTTCAACCCAATTTTCTCCCAATTTCAATGACACAAGTAATTAAATCCCAAAGTCATTTATAAAAATTTCCATGACCATTTGACCCATATTTCTACAACTATTCATCAATTGTTTTGTCACTTGACATTTTTTCTAGTCCAAAAATACCCATATATTTCAAAAAATTTCCAAATTTTCTCCAAAAATTCTATTTCACTACTTATACATTCCCACTCAATTTTTAAGACACAAAACCATAATTCACATCATATTCACATTAAAACAATCATTTATACCTTAAAAATGTCAATTGAGTGCATGAACAATTATTTTAATGGGTGTAATAATCAAATTCACATGTGTGTGTATGCTAACATTATGCATGAGCATGTAATGCAATTTTCTTAATCTCTCTTTGATTTCACATATACCAAATTTTAAGGTTCCAACTTTTAGTATGGGAACGGGATGTTACAGTTTACCAATCTTTATCACTTATAATGTCCCTTCAAAAAATCTAACATGAATATTGTCAAATATAGGACGTGTTCTAAACAATATTTATTTATTTATCATAAACTTATGCTAAACTATGTCTAATAAGAAGTGAAGGTGTTGTTTATTTATAATGATTAATGATATTTTTTAATAAAGCTTATAGTATAGGATATATAGAGTCCTAGTATAGTTTGTATTGAGGAATGAATTTTATATTCATTCATGGTATTCTTATATTAAAGTGAAAGTGTTACTTATTGTTAATATATGATGGTATTTTTATACATATGCTTAATATTAATATATTGAGTCCTAGTATAGTTTGTATTGAGACATGATATTCTTGTACTCAATTATGACAATCTTACATTAAAGTGTAGGTGTTACTTATTTTAATAAGTGATTTTTATTGAATGGAAATAACTTCATTAAGCCTTAAAAGAAATCAAAAGATTTAAAAAAAGGTCTAAACATCTACAGGTGTTAACTAACAACCTTTAGCTAAAACTAAAGCAGTATGAGATTAAACTTATTGAACCAAGGGAAGTTCCAATTGATGTTTTGATGATAATAAAACATAATTACTCCTAATGTATTTATCATTTTGATGAAAAGTAATATTAGAACAAAAGCCATAATCTTAAGAAGATAGTGTATAAAGTTGATAAAGAGAAGTTGACGTTTGCAGGTGATGAAATGAAGATAAAAAAAAGAACAAAAGAAGACCAAGGATCATCAAGGTCAGTTCATATATTGTATCATATTTATAAGCTCACTTTGTTAATTTAATAATCAAAAGGCTCACCATACATAATTGTTTCATCTTTCTTCATTACAAGAGTGTTTTAATTTACTAAAAGGCACTAAAGGTTTTTATTTTAATATAAAAACATCTTGATCTTTCAAATAATCTTAAAGGACCAATTTTGGAAGCGTTTTAATTATATTTGGATTAAAAATTGGAATTGAGCATTTGAAGTTGTTAAAATATTGTTTTTAGATTAATTGGTTAGCTTATGTGGGTTAATGGTCAAGTAATATACATTACAATTGTTAAATTTGAAGTATACAGAGTTTATTGTAACATTAGTTGATACACTGGTTGACCAGTCTATCATATTGGACAACTAGTACAGGTTACTGGTCGATACACTAGTTGACTAGTTTGTTATATTGGTCGACTAGTATAGGTTATTAATTGATGTACTAATTGACCAGTCTTATTGGGCCTCGATTCTAGAGCCCAACTCTTACTCTAAAAATCATAAGACGTGAGCGTGCGTATTACCTTAAAGGATTGTTTCAATGAACCATTATTAACCATCATCCCATATGGGTAGCATGCCCACACCAGTCAATTGTCAAAAACGAACTCATTTCTCCTATTTTCGAACAGATTTTGGGAAACTTCAAATTAGAATTTCAATTTGGCATATCTAGAACATTTATTCCCCATTGTCTTAAGTTTCTAAAGACACTAAAATCATTCAATTTGGTTCACCAATCTGAAAGTTATAGCCCACACACTTTCGGACTACCATTGTACTAAAACAGTACATTATACCCAACTTCACTCCAGAAATTGAAAGTCCTAGAGACCGAACCAAAATTTACTCTCTTTATATAATTTGTATCTCTATGTGTCTAGTTTAGTTTAAAATAATAATCATCTCATTTGGAACTCTAAAGTTCAATAAATCATCAAAATATTGAAGAATGTTCGGTAAAATATCCAATTTATGTTCTCCCAACTGACTCCCTTACTTTGATTCAATCCATCTTTTTCTAATCAATACCAAAAATTATAAATTTTTATCGAGAGATATAGGAATGTGTTAAGAATCTAATGCTTCAAAAATCAAGTCATTTAGAGGTCGAACGAAAAAGTTATAATAAAAAGATCAAAGTATGTTCAGAAATTAGCGTTCTTTGAACAAATAGGGAAGTCGCGATCGTGCACATGTAAGACCACGACATCAGGGTGGTCCAGCGTAGTCACGATTGTGCGCAATCGTGACATTTTGATTGTCCAGCAAGGTCGCGATCGTTCACATGCACGACTGTGACATTCAGGTGAACCTACGACCCTTTTTCTTCACCGACGTCTCAACTTCAAACTTCCATAACTTTTGATCTAGAACTCCAAAATTTATAAAATTTATATCAATAGAAAGCTAAAAGAAATATCTACAACTTTTATGAGAAGTTAAAAACAATTTATGCTTCTACAAGGGTCAAAATTTCAATCAAAGTAGCTGTCCCAAAAATTCTATCCTAAACAGCACCCAAACTTCTAATGATCATATCTTCCAACTCTATTGTCCAAAAATTTCATACTTTATATCCATGGAAAGCTAAAAGGATAAGCTACAACTTTTGTGAAGACAACTTTATCTAATTCTTCCTAAATTAATCCAGTTTTTCTCTTGAAATCAGTATACAATTTTCACTAAAAGACTTGAAAATTTGTCTCAATTTCACTTCCTCTCATGCAACATCATTCTTAACCATCCAACTACATTTCATCATTCATTCCTATTTTCTTATCCACATCATCTCACAGATATGCAACAACAATCCATATTCAAAATTATTCTCTTGAATTTATAACTTTCCCAAATATACCGAATTCCAACTTAAGCTCATCCTTAATTAATTCATATTTCAACTCCACCTCATCCATACACAAATTCACTTTTTAACTTAACAATCATCCATTCACAAATCCATATTTCATTAACATCATAGAATAAGAGTTTACAAAGCTTTAATGGCATTCTAAGCTACGTTACATCAACAATATCAAAAATCTGAAATAAAAAAGATACAAAACCCCATAATTCTTGACATACGTCCAAAGTCTTGTTTTTACATCAATCTAACCTAAAATACAAAATATGCATAATCGAACGAATGCCTTGACTCTCTTTCACCCGATCACTTTCTCATTACCTGAAGATGGGAATGAAAGGGGGGTGAGCTTAAAGCTCGTGGGTAACAGTTTATAATAGAAAAATAAGCAAAACCTTTCAAATGTTCATTTGTCAATACAAAATTCTTATTAAATTCATCAAAGTATCATTCTCAATTTCATAACCGAAATTCACCAATTTTAAATCATGAATGCATCAAACTTGTCAACATATCATGAGCACATAAGCACATCAAAATAGTTTGGAAGGTCCAAAACAGAACGTACTACACATTTCCCATAAGGGTCCTGTGTAGTCGTGAACAGAACTTACTATCGCAATCCCACAAAATAGTCTTGCATAGTCGTGAATTTAATGGAGTCCGCAAGGGAGCTCCATGCCACTAGAGGGCAGGCGGGAGAAGCCTTTTTAATCAAGTGCACTTGATATACTTAATAGACCAAACCAAACCCACATAACATGTATTTCATAACTTGAAAACTTATTGCCCAAAATGGCACATTTTCGAAACTTGATTTTCATAAACATGAGATATTTCGAAAAATATTTCTGAAAACATGATTTCATAAACATTTATCTTTTCAAAAGAATCATTTTAAAAGTCTTTTCACAAATCATCAATCCAATTCACATATCAAACATATAGCAAATTCTCAATTCATTAAAAAAGCACCAAATGCAACATTTATGATGCAATTTAAAAACATTAAATTTCCTTGATTCAAAGAAAACATTTCTTGGCTTATTAATTCTATTATAAACATATACCCACCTTGATTTCCTTGATTGAAAATTTGCTAAAAAATGCCTCTTACTCTTGCTCCTCTTGCCTCCTTTGATTTCCTTTTCAAAGACAAAATTCTCATATTAATAGGGATTCAAATTGGAGAACCCAAAAGACTTATTCACTAAAATTGATCCTAGAGTTCTTAAACCCATACATTTGTTAAGTTTTATGAACCAAAACCTTTTCAAAAATTCAAAGATTAAAATCCAACTTACCTTGAATCTTCACCAAATGAAGAGTTTCTTGGATCAAAAGAAGGCTCTAATCTTCCTCTTCCTTTTTCCCTTCTTGAGCAACTTCAAAATCACTCTTTAAGACCAAGAAAAATCAAAACCTAGCTTTTTCTTCTTTCTTTCCTCTCTTCTCCACCGAACTCTCTTCTTTCTTTCTTTCTTTCTTTTTCCCAATTTCGTTTTTGCCTCTTCCTTAAAAGCAAGCCAACACTTTTTATTTCAATTTTGCCATTAATGATTCTAAATTGTCCATTTTGCCCTTCCTTATATGCCTTGTATCTTTTATCCTTAAGTGGTCTTCTAAAAATGCCATTGAACATCCTTATTACCTTAGTACTTTAATTCAATTTACCAATGTTACATAATCTTACTAACATTACCGTAATAATAACTCCAAAAAAAAAAAATCCATCAGAACCTCAAAATTCATTTAAATCATGCTTAACTAGAGAAAAAATATATGGGGGCCAACAAGTCTATCATATTGGTTGACTAGTATGGGTTACTAGTTGACCATCTTCCAATAACTAGTGAATCTAGTGTTGTAAATACATACCAGTTGACCAGTATATCAAAGCATTGTACATAGTCATTTTAACAGCTAATTCTTAGCTCCAATGACTATTTTAGGTCCTAAAACACCATTAATAGGTGTTTTCTCATTGATCTTAGCATCAAGAAGGTTTTGGGTGTTGTATACAGATATTTCAAAGAGTTTTTCAATCATTTGAGCATCATTGTGTCATATTTATGTGAGTGAGTCATTTTGGAATTATCAAGTGATAATGTGAGATATTTTTTAATTGTAATAATTTGTTGTAGTGTTGAATATTGTACTTAAAGTTGGTTCAAGTGGGATTGGGATTCGTTTTCACCTTGGAAGAAGGTTGTAAGAAGAGTTCCTCTTTACTAAGAAAGAGCATACAAAGGTTATTCTTCACCTTAAAATAATAATTATGTGGAACTCCAAAAAGAGTCTTAAGAGTGGAAGTAAGCAAAGGTTATCTATAGAACAACTATAAATCATTTGGCATTCTGTCCTCCCTATCTTTTTTAAATTATTAATCAATTATTTGATTAAATTATATTAAGCAATTTCCTTATACTTATACTTGTTGAATTTTGTAAACATCTAATTCACCCCCTCTTACATGCTATTAAAGATTACCAAGTGGTATTAGAGCAAGTCTATTAGGCTAGCATTTTTAACAAAATCATATAGAAAAGATCATAATGACTTATTTAGGAGCACCATCATCATCATTAAAGTAAGAGGAACAAAGCATTAATAGACCTCCTTTCTTTGATGATAATGATTACCTTGGAAAAATAGGATAAGATTCTTCTTAGTAGTCGAAAGTGTATTCTTATGGGAAATAGTATCAAATGATCCCTTTATTCCTATAAAAATTATAGATAACATAATAGTACCCAAATTAAAGAAAGAATGGAAACATCAAGATAAAAGTTAATATCTTTGAATAGTAGGGCCATACACATCCTTTTTTTTGCTTTAGGAAGAAATGAATTTGATATGGCCTCTATATATGAAAAGACTTATGGCATTTGACAAACGTTAAAAATTACTCATGAGGGCATAAATTAAGTTAAGGAGATCAAAGTAAGCATGCTAATACATCAATATGAATTGTTTCAAATGAAGCATGATGAATGCATTTTTAGCATGTATACTAGATTCATTGATATTATTACTGCTCTCAAAGGTCTTGAAAAGGCATATACTACAGTTAAATTGGTCAAAAAGTTACTTAGGTCACTTTTAAAGAAGTGGGAAGCTAAAGTGATAGCTATACAAAAAGCCAAGAATCTAATAACTCTACAATTGGAGGAACTTATTAGATCTAGCCTCATGTATGAAATGAGGATCTAAGAGACATAAGAAGAAATGCTATTTATAAGAAAAAGAATTTAACATTTAAAGATTCAAAAGAAGAATCAAACAAAGAGGAAGAGGAATTAATTAGTGAAAGTGAAGAAGAAGACATTGGATTACTTAATAGAAATTTCAAGAAGTTTTTAAAGAAGAAAATATCGAAAAGAAAGGACTTTAAGGAAGGTAAAAGTGATTTAAAATATAAATCCTATAGCATTATCTAATTTGAATATAAAAACCTATCCATATAAAGTCATAATGTCCTCATCTCAATGATAATGAGAAATATGAAAAAAGAGAATATATATAAGAAAAAAGCATTTAAAGTATTAAATTGGGATGGTGTAAGTGAATTTGAAAGCTAGCATTTGGAAGAAGAGATGAATATGAAAGCTAGCATTTGGAAGAAGAGATAACTTATATATGTTTTACCATTATAGATGATGATGAGGTAACATCCATGCCTAACTTGTGTGATAGTGATATTGATTTGACTTATGATGAATTAGTTGAAAGTTTAGAAAGTATGAGTAAGAAAGAAAGAAATGTCTTCCAAACGCAAGAAAGTTCAAAAAGAATTGGATGCATACACGAGTTAAAATGAAAAGATGAAAAATTAATTGCATATCACTAAAGAATCCAAAAATGTGATTATCAATGACAATCATGACTTAGATGAATTAAAGTGTGAGAATGAAACATTAAAAAAGGAGGCAGATTCCTTAAGGATTCTTTGTCAGGGAGTGAAAAATTAGAAAACACGGTAGGAGCTCAAAAGAATTCCAATGATAGGCAAGGAACAGAATATAACTATCGAAGTGAAGGTAATTCTACATCATGCTTTTATATATAGCTCACAACCTAGGAGTAGAGTTCAATATTATCAAGGGAAGAATACTCATAACTTCCATAATAATATGCAAGCCCAGTCACGCCCTTTTACGCATCAAATAAGCAAACATCAAAGTTTCATTTATGGTAGGCATCACATATATAATCATAGGATATTTCACTATTATAGGAGAACATTCAACAACTTTAATTTCCAAAGAAAGTTTCCTCACTTTGCATACACTCATAGAAATGCATTTATGTATCATTATCACTCATATATCATGTGTTATTTTTATGGACATGTTGATAGATTCTATTTTCTTAAATAAAGAATGTTAAAAAAAACCTTTGAAAGTATAAATTGAAAAAAAGGAGCAATAACAACAAAGGATTCAAGCTTATTTGGGTTCTTAAAACATATTGATTACCTTGATTTATAAGGTTATTAAAAAAAGAAAGAGCAAATGGTATGTAGTAGAGATAGTGGCCACTAAATTGAGTGTTCTTTGCGAATTTATATATTTTATATTGATAAATCTAACCTTCTTGTCTCTAAGAAAGTCTTGAAGATGTTTTTGTAGGATATAGAGAATTTATCCTTTTAAAATTAACTATCAAAACTTCCCAAATTGTTGAACCAAGTGAGAAAGATGAGAAGGATAAGATGCCGCTAATGGATTAAGAAATCAATAACAATATTTACTCAAATCTCATATAAGTAATGTTTAACATGAGGTAATTATTAGTTCATAATTTACAATTGTATGATTACTTGTATTTATTTGTCAATTGGAGAATAAATGCTTGGTGATGATTACTTGGGTTTGAATTAAGAATAAGATGTTTTGAAGTGTAAACTTTAGTACTTAAAATGAGAGACTATATGCAAAATAAGGTCAATAAGTTAGAAGTTACATCAATTGGGTTATTAGTTCTATAAACTTTTGATTAAGGATAAATATTGTTCAATTAGAGGAAATTAGTTTTGGCTGATATGATTTATTTTTTATAAGACCTTTTTATACGATTAAATTACTTGATTGATATTAGTTGGTTGATATATGCTGTCATAGAATTTTGTTGAAGTCTTGATGTTTTAATTCGAGTTTCAAAGACTACTCCCTAAGCTTTTTGGTTAATTGATTGATCAATATCTTAGTATAGTCGACCGCTATCTTTAAAATTAACCTTTTTTCCTTTTCAGTGAGTTTTTTGGTTTTGTAGTTGCTTATTTGGTTGCCTAAATAGTCTCATTGGTCGACTAATGTCCTTTAGTGGTTGACCAATGTCCTAATGTCTAACATTCCTTTATCATTCTAATGAGTTTGTAAATCAAATGGCTTCATATATCCTATTCAAGACCAAATTTAGTCAACTAGCATAGTCTAGTGGTTGAATAGTATTCTTGATCTAAAGAATCATTTGGTAGTCGTAATTGAAGAGGTAGGAAGGGGTATGCAACTTTAATTCCTTAATTTTTTGCTTGTTTGGTTATTAGGAATAGATAAGATAATGAATCTTAAATCTAGAATGGATTTTAAACAATCCTGAATTTTTACTCCTAAAGTGGGTGTGGGTATAAGCTAGATTCATACATTAGGAATAACAAATAAAAAATCACGGGAATAAAATTGAATTTTCTCTCCTATTCATTGAATATAACTTCTCTTTTTCTCTCTTGTTCTTTACGTTTCTTCTCAAATGAAATTCTCTATTCACTCGTCCTCTCTATTTGCTTCTCAACATATCTCTTCAGGTCAGTTTTATTATTTTAAACTTTTTTTAATTTCTTTATTTTTGTGATAGATTTGTATTTTGTGTATTGATATTTACTTGAATTATTTTGTTAGTTATTATGTGATGATTCTATTTATTTTTCTCTATTATTATTACATACGAACCTATTTTCAACTTTTACTTGGAAACTGGAAACCATAATGTTTATTACTATTGAATTAATTAAAACAAGAAACCACAAGCCATATTAAGAGGAATTCACTTTCACATGGGTTCATAGATTAAAAAAAAACTTTCCAATTTTCTATGGATAATGAATCAGGAAAAGCTTTAATAAATGATCCGGATAATGAGTCAGAATATTTCGTGTGTGACTATTATTGCTTCTTTTTTTGTTAAAAGAAGATGTCATCATTTGCCATTTTTTAAATCTATTGAATATTTTTAAATGTGCCTCTCTTTTTCTCAATATATTATTATGACTTTGTGTACCATTTTCCTTAATTACTATGTTCATTATACTAAACGCCTTAATAGTTAGTCTTTAGATTTTATTGTTTGCCTATTATATTGACTACTATTAAACACCTCAATAGTTAGCTTTTAAGCTTTACATTTTGTCTATTGTATTCAATTTACCTTTACCTAATTTAAATATAGAATTCAACACGTCTCACGCGAATCGTATGTGTTTTCTTGGAAATAAGTAAGTTATATTTATGTGTATATATTATTCTCTATAGACCTAGTCTATTTCCTTCAAATTTAATTTTGATTAAGAGACCTTTTGAAGTTTGTCAAAATTGATATTGAACTTAAGATAATATTATTTTCCTTAAACAATAATGCTTTAACTTTAAATATATTTCATGATTATTATTATTTAATGTTAGTCATGGCTCGTACACCTTCATATTACGATTTTATATATTGATGGTACACATTAAGAAGAAGAAATATGAGACTTATTGTTACATTTTAAAGCTTATTATCATATCTACTAAGGAGGCATATATTGAAAATGATAAAAGAGCCTAATAGGTATAATCCATAAGTTTGAATATCACATCTTAATGGAATGATTGTGGATGGTGACATTACATGCATTGAGCAGCTTCATGTGGGTATGTGTACTTTTTACATATTAAGCTCATTGTTGTGAAATATTGGTGGATTAAAAGATAATAAAATATAGATGTAGAGAAAATGTTAGCAATATTTTTACATCTCCTTGCTTTTGACGAGAGAAATCAAGAAATCAAGTATGATTTTCAACATTTAGGAGAGACGATAAGTAGACATTTTCATAATGTATTAAGAGCTGTGTTTAAGTTATGAATAGTTATTTTTAAAGTCCCTAAACTTATCCCTCAGAAGAGCACCAATGACAGATGGAGGTGGTTTAAGGTAATAATATTCATTTATGGAGTTTTATTTGGTACAAAATTTACTTTTGGTTGATAATGACTTGATATGATTTTGCTAATTTCACAATTGCTTCTGAGCTTTAGATGGTACATATATTAATGTAAATGTATCAAATATTGAAAAAGCCCGACATTGCATTAAAAGGAATGAGATTGCCACAAATGTCTTAGGCATGTGTTTTGTGGACATGGAATTTATATATGTACTTCCTGGCTAGGAGGGTTTAACTACTGATGGTAATATATCTCATAAAACTTGTAGAATTACCTCACATAAATTTTCTTATATAAATTAAGAAAAATCCTATTCCTAATCTTACATTTCAATTTTGTGCCCATTTTGTCTATTAGGTTCATAAGTTGAGTCATTATTTAGGAGTAGCTTATTTTGGTTTTCACAATTAAAATTTTTTCTCCTTTTAAGAAATAGAACTAATCCTATTTAACCCTAAGGGTTTCTTTATCCTTGAAAATTATTTAAATCCTTTTCTAGTGATTACCTTGCCCATTATTCTAATTGAAATATTTCAAAGTCCTCTTTTAGTTTTAGGAAAACAAGCTTCAATACACTAAACTTTGGCTTTCCTAAAGAGTTTGACCTTTACTGGACCAAAGAAAGTTCTTCAATGTACAACCTTGCTATAACTTTGATTAAGTTCTTAAAAATCATTAGATAAATGCAATAATGGACATAAATGTTATTATCAACATAATTGTTAAGTTTTAATTTGTCAGTAAAAGATGGAAATCCATTACTCTAATGATTTATTCTTATGTGTATGCTATCCAACATAGATTGACAATCCCTGAATGTTAGTCTCTTGGTAGTTATTAATATGCCTAGGTATTTGAAAGGATGATCCTTTGTTTTCAAATTTAAAATTAAGCATAACTATTTAGAACAATAAGTTAGGGGGTAAGGCTTTGAAATCAACCTCTCCACTAGTCAGGGATAAGGGTGCATATTATTGGACCTTCCTATATCTCACGTCTCAGCAAAATTTCTGTTAGATGTTGTTGTTATTATTTAGTGTAATAAGTAGTTGTAGCTCATAAAATTAAGTGTCTATTGTTTATGGTGACCAATAGCCCTGAAAGGTTGTTAAACACCTTTGAAGTATTCACGAGAGTCTAAAAAGTAAATAAATTTGTGTATCAAATAAATCCAACCATGTTGATTTTGGCCTAAGTGAAGGGTTGAATTTATAAATAGTACTAATAATTAGTTGAAACCAATATTTTAAAAATCATACCAGATCGATTGATTTGATCGAAAATAGTATGAAATCATTGGTTATCTAGTTTGATTTAGTTTAACAACATGTTTATGCAAAAATTGACATATTTATCAATAAACTGGTCAGTTTACCGTTGAATTGGTCAGAGCCAATTGGTTCTTCAACCATCCTCACTTTTACCTTTACCATCATTTTTGTTCTTTCGTTTTCTGGAAACCGATACTCCCTCCACAACCTAGAAACAAACTTTACTACTATTACTTGGTAGAAGCGATAGATGTAACTAATCATTAATTAGTAGGAGCCAATTAACATCACACAACACAACAACATAATTGTGGCCACTAATAACTATTTTGAGTTAATGCTTCAATAGACATAAATGTGGCCATCTTTGTAGCGAGAGTATGTCTAAGGAATGGGGGAGCTTCGAGAGAGGTTGAATACTCGACCGATAGGGAAAGGAAGGTGTGAACAAACAAAATTTCAAAGGAGAGAAGAGAAATCTAGAAGAAGCGAGAGTCTTGATTTTCTTAAAACATCAAAGGTTGCAGTCGATTGCAAAAAGGTTTGAGTTGGCGTGTGAATAAATTAGGGAAAAACTATAAGGAAAGACAATAAGTGAAGCGCAAAAAGAAGGATAGAAGTGGGGCTTATGTTTGGTGTCAAAGTAGCGTGATAAAGATTAAACATTAAAGAGTGATGAAAGAAGATGGTAAGAGTTTGGGATGAGCAAAGAAGCAATAACGGAGAATAATCTAGAATAAATCAACTTTTTCTTTTGAACTTGGATCATACACATGTACCTTTAATTAATTGGCTGTAAGAATTTATAATAAGTATGTTTTCTTTTTAGTCTTGATAGAATGAATGTTTTATTTCAATAAATTTATGTCATTTTGATTAATTAAATTAAATCATTAGAAATTAAAATTTGAATCAAGTTTAAAATTTATTTTTCAAAATAATAGTGATTATGTCTGTGACGGTATGAATGTTTTATTCTATTAATCGGACAAAATATATTATTTTAATTATTTAAAATTTAAAATTTGGGATCAGGTTTAATATTTTATTTTTCAAATAATAACTGAGTATGTTTTATTTTTCAAGAGATTACAACCGTACAGCTGTGGAACAACTCATCACTAATTTGCAATAGATAACAGCTTAATTTTTAAAACAACAGTACAAGCACATAGACGGCAGTTGACAACTTAATTAATATTGAATAATGCAAGTTTAAGGAAACAATGCCGTATATAGTAACCGATTAACAAATAAAAGTACGTGTACACTGTAAGAACAACTGAACAAGACAAGGCAATCGTAACTTAATTAAGAAGAGAAAACGGTTGAAGAATTTTGAATGGGGACTTGGTTTCCCAATAACGGATTTAACCACTTTCTTAAGGCTGCTTTTCAAAACTCCACCTCTCTCTGGGATTAACCTTGGTGCTTCTTCACTACCATTTCCTTGGTTGCTTTGCCAATTATCCATGCTCTTCTCTATGTGTTCCAGGAAAAAAAAAAAATGATACAAGACCAAAATAATTTGATAAACGAGAAGTGAGAAGCTTTCAATTCGATTACAGTTATGTGAATTTATTCTGGATCATAGTTTATATTCTGTGTGTATTCGTACGTAATATTGTGAAAGTTTCTCTTGAAACCGAAAACAATTTCAGCTTCAGCAGCAAAGAAGTTTCAATATAAGAGTGATATTTTGGCTAATGACCTATTGATCATTTGTTTCAAACTTCTAAATGCCTTTCGTGTAATTTTTAATGCATATGATCTAGCAAGTCAATGGATAAATGGGGAAATTTCTTAGTGAACATAATTTTAATTTGCTGAAACGAAATGAACTTTGATCTGGGATGTCCTTCAATTTTCTGTTTTGTTTTGTGTGTTCCTTGTTAGAGTCGCTCCTTGCAATGGAAAATTCTTAATTAATTTGTAATTCAAAATAATCCAAATTGATCACCAAGTTCTAAATTAACGAAACTGAAACTTGTTTTTCAGTTCACCATTTAAAAATTTTAATACGTATATATTAACCAAAGAGAAACATTTGATTTTTATGTAAAACTGCAGCTTCCATTCGTTAACGCGTCTGTGAAATATGTGGGGAAAAGGGCGGTGTTTTGCACGTAACATGCCATGCAAGGAAGAGAGTAATGCTAGTAGGAAACTTCACAAATGTTTCCTAACTGTGGTGGAACCTCTATACTTCTCTACGAGCCACAAAGAAAATGTAGGCTTTTATAAAAGAGTTGTCGTATAATTAAAAAAGAAGAAATAGTTCAATTGACTTAATGTATTTTTTAGATTAAATTCTTAACAAAAGTAATCTAAAAACTAAGGAGGTGTTGGGATTTATAATTCAAGTGCTACTGCTTTCCTTATATTGGAAAAACTTTTTACTTTCCTAACAACTAAAAAAAAAACAAATATGATAATATAAATTTTAAGAAAAATATTACTTTTTCAAGCAAGAATTCATACCAACTAAACAAGGCCCAAAATTATTCAGATTTAAATCCATCTGATCGACGACAAAAGAGCTATATCCTAAAAATCACAAGCCTACAAGGCTTTCATAAGGAGTTTAAATAATACAAACAATTTGGTCATGTTTAGCTCAAAACGGTGAGGAGTTTGTGCCTACTGGTAACTAGAAATTCATATAATCCAATATAATTAGTTTTGCCCCAACTTTGTTTGCAGTTACTGTCAATAAGGTAAGTAACATCCACTTGCCATTTTCATGCTAGTTCAGATATTAGGGAGCCTTGTTATAATGAATTATCTTATCCAACTTGTGTTCGTCATTGTTAGAGCGTGAATGGTTTGCTTTGAGTCTTTGAAGATTATTGCTTTTTTTTTTTTTGGCAAATTGCATGGATCAAACAATTCAAAATAATCATGAATATGGTAAAGTTTGTATGACTTCTTAATTTTTATTCACTTATAACACTATACGATCTTACTCATTATGCTATCAATGATATCGTATACGTTATGTATCTGATTCCATAGGATCATGTAAAACTGAATCCAAAATGGTGATAATTCATATTCTCTATTTACTACAAAACCTGCATTTAAGGATCAAAATCTTTGTATTACCTTTGGCCTTTTTTTTTTTTGGTTCTATACTTGATTACTAACCACAGAACAATCGTAACCCTGGCAAGATTATGCTCAAACTATACAAGTTTGCACCAAGTTACCTTTTGCATTGGATTTCTAAAAATTCTTTGGCAAGATTTATTGGTGAATTATTTAGATGGATGCCTCATCCATTCCATGTATTCCTCCCTGCTTGAGTATGGTCTGCAATTGATAAGTTTTCTACTATTGTGAAGACACGTATGAAGTTACAAGACCTACGTTCCCTTGGGGTTGTCTATTTAGCATTAAATTGGTCTAATAAAATTGCCTTAGTCTACGTATCTGTAACTTATAGACAGGGCCTACCTCACACCAGTTTCCATATCAAAACCGGGAAGAATTCCCATTCCTAATCCTACGTTTTATCTCTGGTGAACATTTTGTGTATCAGGTTCATAGGTTGAGTCATTATCTTGGAGCAGCTTGTTTTGGTTTTCACAATTAAAAAACTTTCTTCTTTTAAGAAATATAACTGAACCTATCTAACCCAAAAGGCTTCTTTAGCCTTGAAAATTATGTAAATTCTTGTTTTCATGATCACCTTGCCAATGATTCTGATGGAAATATTTCAAAGTCTTTAGCTTTAGGCGAGCTAACTTCAATCTACTAGACTTTGGCATGTAAAGAGATTGCATAGTTTTGACTAGGATATTAAATGAGACATTGGTGATACACAGTTCAAACCACTGTATGAACACCTCAGGGAATTAAAAGCCTTCAGTACATTGAGAATGAAACCCCAATCTTGTTGGACCCGAAACTTTCCTTGAAATTTTGAAGTGTCAAGTGACAAGAAAATGAGGAAATTAGAATGAATAAATAAAAAGAAAATTTTGAATGTGAATAGTTAGATGAGATTAAGATAGGCGAAAAATGCTTTTGTTATTGAGGTTTATATTATTGTATGGCCTAATATGGCGTTTGAAGTTTAAATGAAATTGTTAGTGAATAAATTGCTTTAATGGAGTTAAAAATTTAAGAAATAAAGAGAAAAGAGTGAGAATATGAAGAATTAAGAAAAGTTTGACTTTTTGGTCATAGAGAGTTGACTTTTTGATTTAGGCTAAATTTGAGAAAATAATCTTCATAAAACTTGTAGCTTATGTTAAGAGCTTTCCGTCGCCATAAAATTTGATATTTTTCGATATCGGGAGTAAAAGTTATGATCAGTCAAAGTTTGCTTTGTAAAAATATCTTTAAGTGTACATTTGCGTGTGCTCGGCTTTGAAGCCACTCGTCATACGGATTTAGTCTTAATTAGAGTAAGTGGTCTTCATGAAAGTTGTAGCTTGTCTGTCAATCTTTCCGACGCTATAAAGTATGCAAATTTTGGATGTGGGAATTGGAAGATATGAAATTTGAAAGTTTGGAGTTTGTTTAGGTGATGTTTAACAGGGCAGTAAATTTGACTAGGTTTTTAACCCCTTTAGAGATGTAATTGATTTTTGAGTTCTGCATGGAAGTTGTAGAGCTTTCTTTTATCTTTCCATCGACACCAAATTTGTCAAATTTGGAGTTCGGAATCAAGAGATATGATTTTTGAAAAATTCGGATATATGTATGTGTTTATACATATATACATGTCTCTATTCTTATTTCTTATTATGTCCCTATTTCAATATTTTGTTTATATCTTTTCCGTTCGACATCTGATTGACATGGTTTTCAAAGCGTTTGGATTTCTAAGACAATCATCTACATTCTCAAAGGATATTTGTATTTTTATGAGGTTAAATTTAGGGTAATTAATTTAATCAAAGTGAGTTGGATAATTTTCTGAACATGGTTCAGACTTTTGTTAAATTCGGGATCTGTGGAGATCCGATTGAAGTGATTATTGAGGCAAAATAAAATTAAGACATGGGGATACAAGTCATATGAAGAAAGTGAAATTCAATTTATCCCCTAAGATTTTCAATTTCTGACTTAAATTTTGGATTAGTGTGTTGTTTTGGATTAGTAAGATCTGAAAGTATTTTAGCCATAATTTTTGTTCTAGTTATCCAAATGAAGTGATTCTTAATTTGGATTAAACTAGAAAGATAAGGCTACATTTTGTCTGAAGAAAGTGAATTTTAATTCAGCCTCTAAGATTGTCAATTTTCAGATGGAAATAAAGTGCTGAAAAATGTGTTTGCATAATGACAGTCCGAGATGTTTGGACTATAACTCTTGGTGTAGTGCACCAAATTTAATGATTTTGGTGGCATTATGAAATTAAGACAATGAGGAACATTTTTCTAGAAGGAAATTTTGGCAAAATTCCTTCAAATTGATGATTAGAAACTTGTCCTAATGTAAGCTTGAATTAAGATTAGTATAGGGGCAATTTTGGAAGTTTACCTAAGGAGTTAAGAAGTTAGGCTAAAGTGGAGGGGCAATTATGTCATTTACCACTCATTAAATGACATGGCAATAAAATACAAAGGGGCTGCGGTTTCTTTTGGAGGTGAAGCACGATGATGAGAGGAAAAACAAAAGAATAAGAAGAGAAGAGGAGAAGCATGTTGTCGTGGAGAAGAAAAGAAGAGAGAAGAAAGGGAGAAGCTTCCTCCATTGTCCTTAAAGTTTCCAAATCCACCTTGAAGTCTGATCTCTCTTCCACCTTCTTAAGACCAATATAAATTAGGATAGATATCAAATTGAATTTGGATTCGATTTCTTTTCCACGAAGTAGTGGATTTCCATATAGACTTTTTGACAATCTTGGGCATATATCTGAAGATCTAACCGTTGGATTGGGCTGAAATTTTATTTGAATAAACTTAAATCATTGGGCTATTTACACCTAAACTTTGAGTTGTATTTGTTGTTTGAGAGTTATACAACGTTGAAGTTGCTCCTAAGAACCTACCAAAATAGTGAAATATGAGTTTGGCAAAGATTACAAGTTCAATTCCCTCAAGGATGTGTATACCGACCTATACCTTCATACAGAGGGTCCTATTAGCTCATTAAATGGTTGTTCATGTTCTCTTTCTTCGTGTGATAGGGAGTGACCTATAGCTTCCTTCTCTTCATCTTTTTCTCTTAGAATTAGGTTTCTATTATTATTGATCAAACTGAATACACTATGAATTTTTCTAGCTAGATCTCTTTTCCCAATTGTAAGAGGTAATAACCTTTAAACCCTAATTTCATTCATGAGAATTTTTGCTTAATTATTCTATGTAAGATTGTGTGATGACTATGAGTTTATAAGCTGATCTTAATTGTCGAATCATGTGAGCTGGGTTAAATTCATGAATTTGATCTTATTTATGTGATTTGAATGCTAAGTTGATTGTTTGAGGTAGAAGTTGTCGAATTGATTAATTGGTAGTAGTAAAAAGTTATTAGATTTAGATAGAAGTTATCAAAATTGATTTGTTTGATTATAAACTTTGGTTTGAATTATAGATAGAAGTTATCATGATTTAAATTCGAGATCTTTAGCCAATGTTTGAATTGCTCTTGCATAATTTTATGTTGATTAGAAGCTATGATGCATGTATTTATGTTTGAAGATTAGTTTACTTAGAAGTTAAGAAACTTGACATTCAAATTGGTTGATCCATGTTCACACACAAATTACACATAGATTATCTTTTACGTTCCCTAGTTGAATTGATTAGGTGTTTATTGGTGAACTCTCTTGCAATTAGAAACTTGTTAAAGTTGACTTCTTTTATATTTAAAATTCTAAATTCTGTTAAATCTTTTGACATTAATTTACTTTAAGATTTAGTTGTTTTCTTAGTTAATTTTCCTTGAATTTTTGATCCAAAACCCCCAAACTTATGTGTGTGTGTTCTTTGTTCTTTCGTTGCTTCGGGTCTGTTTGTTCTTCAATTTATTTATTAATCTTAAATATTAGGTTAATTTTGCTTTCAATTTAATTTTTTGAATAATGAAAGTAGTAGTATTAATAGGTCACATAATTTGCATATTAGAGTAGAATAAATAACATTATCTTTAAGAGTTCCCTTTGTTTTCGAATCTGACCTTAGTTGCAGCCTTTAGATTAGTTGGTTACACAATAGCACAAGCATCCACATAGCTTGTAGGAGTAATTTGGTCACATAAATTAGCTCTAATAACTAAGTTAAAGTTATGATCTTGTTCTCTCAATTTGATTTCAATTTGATCTTACTTTTAAATTGCTTTGTCGTGACATTCATAGGTCTATTCTTGCTAGATTTCGTTGTTTTACATATAGAACATTAGTTTATCATTCATATAGTTTAAATAACTTGTATAGATTGCATTTAGTTAGATTATTCTCTTGCTTTAATTTTATCCACTATTACTTGATTATTAAACATATTGATTTGCTTGAGTTGAGTTGGGATTCATACTTTATAGTTCTCCGTAAGAACGACCCTTACTCGCCTATACTACTTGTTCTCTTTTAGGGTTAATTTGTAAGGGTTAATGACACCTTATCAGCACAGTACTCCATCACCATCCCTTCTTATTTAAGCTCCTTCAAATCTTCAATTAGGTCCTCAAAAACCTCTTGATTAAAACTTTGTCTCAAAGTTTCTATAAACTCTTCCCATATTAGAATCTCCCCTTGCTTTTTGTTTCTCCTCACCAATTGGTACCATTCCAACACTATTCCTTCCATTTATAATGACGCCACTCAGACCTTTAGTTCATTTAATATACCATTGATGGTGAAGAACTGTTCACAATAGTAGATCCAACTTCTCACCTCCACACCCTTGAATGTGGGAACGTCCAACTTGCTGAATTATGTAGGAGTTTTGACATTTCTTTTCCTATTTTCTGTATGAGTTGCTGAAGCATGAATTTAATGCTATTGATCTCCTTTTAATTTCTCACTTGTGCTTCCAATAGGCTTTTCAATCCCTCTACCAATTGCTACACTTCCACCCCTTTTATAATTTCTATCATTGTGTCATTGTCGAGGTCCATCCACTCTAATACCAACTGTTATGATATATTTCAGAATGTAGAAGAATAAATAAGAACGTATTGAGAGAAGAATAGCCAATCTGCTTTTATATTTTTCATTGGTTGTTTCATTCATTACAACTATTAACAAATAGTACTTGATCCTTTAAGATTACAACAAGTGTTTTATTCTAGATAGTTTGTTATATCTGCTACAGATACAACACATGTTACTTCTTTTAGCAAATGCCAATCTTTCAATGACATTTTCTACTTATTCTTTCTCTCTCGCTTCCTGTTTTGACGTCGTCTTCTTTCTTCCTTTTAATCATCATGAACGTTGCTTTTATTAATAACACAATTTGTATCATACACTGAATCATCAAGACCCATCAAGAACTGATAAGTTTTTAAGTCTTGAAACCATTTTGGCATCTTAAACTTAGGTGCAAACATGGTCTCCAACTTGTCCGAAATCGCCTTCATTTTGACTTCTTATTGTAGTGATCATTTTCTATTGTCCTATGAAAGAATTTCCATATCTGGAATATTTTTTTATGCAAGTTTTTTCTTATATGAAAGCTCATCTTATAACAAGTCCATGCTAAAGTTGTATGTCTAGCTTAATTACTTACTATTAATGAGCTTAATAATGATGGTCAATACGAAGATATATTGGAAGACATAATAACTAAGTGTGCACAAATTAGTAAGATTTGTGGTTGAAATTTGTAATTTTGAATACTTTTTTTCCAGTTAAAAGCTTGTGCATTAGTTTATTTTCATTATCGTATATGTTTTACATATTTCTTGTAAAACCTTTGTAATACCACATTCCATTGTGTTTTGGGTCTCTTTATAGTTTTGTGTAAGTTTAAAATTTTTATTAAGTATAAAAATCTTAGCAATTTGTCATTATTAAAAGTATTGTTACTTGATCCCCTAAATCACTTATCCATTATTTGATATTTTTTGATTGGTTCATGTTTTCACTAGATTTAGGATTTGGGAACTTCATTTATCAGTTTGATAACTAGTGTCTAATTTAAGTAGTATTTGTTTCTTGCATCTATACGAATTCTACAACATATAAAACAAGATTTGAGTTTAGAATGATTAATCTTATTTGTGTGTTTTTAAGAATTAAATTAATTATATAGTTATTCATGAAGAAAAAAAAAGTAAGCATCGAAGATCCAAAAGAGGAGCAAAGATTTCAAACCTAAAGCATGTTTTTTTTTTCAAATTTGGTTCGAACGATCGAGCTTTAGGTTTAGGCAAGCCTGATAGAGCTCAAACTTAGGTTTAGGCAAGCTTGATCGAGCTCAAACTCAGGTCGCGAGCCTTAAATCTAAAATTTGATAGGCTTAAGCCATAAACTTCAAATTTGATAAGGCTCGACACTCGATAGGGCCTCATGTCGAGCTTGAGCTAATATTAAAATTTTAAAACAAGCTCGGATCATGGACATCTTAAGTTCGTTCTGCCCATTATAAGCGAATTGAAATATAAAGAGGCAAATTAAGCACCTTATAATGGTCTATACTAAAATGAAAAATCTGTCAATTGGTTCTGAAATTCATTTTCCACACTAACAAATATATCTGGTTCTGCCTGATTCTGGTGAGGCAGGATGCTACTGTTTGGATCCATAAGATTGGTTGTCTTCAGCAAGAGAATACCTGCAAAACAACACAAGGCACGCCGGGGGTTGATAGCCGGGAGGCCCCTCCGACGCTCAAATTAGTTTTTTGGTGAGGGTTTTGGTCACTGTAAGCAAAGAAAATCAGGGTTCTAAATGTCGTACTTTTTCATGGTGAGGTAATGAATTTATATGATTGTTACCTGGGGGAATTAGGTCAATCCCCAAGGCATGGGTCGATCGACCCATGTGTCGTTCTGCGTCTGAGCTTGGGCCTAACACGACCGGCCCAACCATAAGCTCCCCTACTCCTCGAGTCTGACCAAGGAGAAGGGTCGAAGGAGTACATGAGGATCGTGCAGCTTGTCTACCAGAAAGCTCGTGATAGGCCCAATCGATTGGACATCAATGCATAGTGCCTGAGAGCTCGCGCTAGGATCGATCGGTTGAATGTCCCGATCGGTCGGCATTGATGCTTAGTGTATGATAGTTCGTGCCGAGATCGGTCAGTTGAATGTCGACGCCGAGCGCGTGAGGGCACTTGATTTAATCATTATCAACGGCATGTGCCCTCTGATAAGTTTTCAAATTTTCAAACGAGACGCCTTTTTAATTGTTGTACAGCTGTCATGGGCGTCCTTTCAACTGTTGCGCCGTTATGGGTCATCTGGTAACCCTAATTTGAATGGCTTGGATTTTGCCACATGTCCAAGTTCTATCCGTACACCCGCTCAGTATCTTGTTATAAATGCTCGGAATTGATGCATTTCTTCCCTTTCTGCGTGTTCGATTCTTATCTTTGCTTTCTCCCTTCATCTCCCCGTTTACAGCTGTTAGAATTCTCTTTTTCATCGTCGTCCAATCTTTAACTCCAGTCACAAAACTAGGAACGTCCTTCTTCCTTTCCTCGTCTGTAAGTGTGATTTTCAGTAAAATGTCGTCAACTAGCTCTAGGAACAAATCTAGCTCCCCCTCTCCTTCTCCATCGCCTCCTCGCCAGCCTTTGCCACCGGCATCCCCGAGTCCTAGTGGGGAAGTAAGTATGATTCTGAGGGAGCTCCATCAGGAATTGGTCGCCGAAGGAGTTTTACAGGTTGTTGGGTCGCTGGAGATAGCGGCGGGAACGGTGGAGGCACCGGAAGTCGGTAGAAATGAGGCGTCGGATTTAAGGGGGAATTAGGAAGTCGGAGCGAGTGCCCGAAAGGATGGGCAAATCATTGAGAAACCACCGAGCGACCCTTCGAAGATGACCGAAAGGGAGCTGAATCGATCGGTTATTAAGCATAATATCCCCTCATCTTGGGGGCCTAGGCTGGCTGGCCAGAATGAAAGGATTTATAGCAGTGGGCGTGGTTTCTTTACTGTGACAGAGAGCTTTTTCTTGATCGGTGGTATGAGGCTTCCGTACGCCCCGATCATCGATGAAGTATGGCGTGCCTACCACTTAAGGCTGAGCCAGATTCTCCCAAATGGTTTGAGGTTCATCAACGTTCTGGCTTTGCTGTGCCATAATTTCGGGCTCCTCCATCAGTCGACATTCTGCGGCACTTTTTAAGGATGAACCAGAGCTCAAGCGGCGGGGCCGGGATTCCTCACCTCCAGTATAGGGATGTGAGGTATCGTCCTGCTAGAACAGCAAGATCAATCAAAGCGTGAAAAATGAAGTACTTCTTCGTGAGGCCCCCAGGATCCACTTTTAAATCCTGACCGTGGAGGTATCCCTTGACCGAGCGATGGAATGACATTGCCGACCTACACCTTTCTAGGGGAGAATGGGAGGTGATCGGTAGGATCAAGGCGCTCGGCCGATATTCTTTTGACAACCTCATTCTGGGGTATCGTGGAGGGGCGTCAGCCAATGCCTTTTTAATTGATCCCCCTCCTCAGATTAGAGGGCTGGAAGAGGAGACTGCCCCTCCTGGTTAATTCCTCGCAGTTTATCTGCCGTATTTACAAGTATTAATTCTGATTTCTAACTTACTTCTCTGATTGTGCAGCTATGAAGGTCAAGAAGTTCGTCGGGTCCTCCCGTCTCCCAAAATCCAAAAGGCAAGCCGGGGGGTCAAGAGCTTCTTCGAAGGTGAAGAAGCAAAGGAAGGAGACAGAGGCCAGTGAAGGCATCGCTCAACCGGCGATGTTAGACCAGCCTTCAGCAATTCTGGCCCTTCCGTCTGCTGAGGGCTGACCTGACATGTCAGCGTCGTTGCCGATCCAGCCGATGAACGTGGACCGAGCAGAGTCGGAGGAGGAAGAGATGGAGCTGCCCCTCAAAAGGAAAAGGATCGCTCGGAGTGCTGGTCGATCATCCTGTCAACTGGACAGAGGAGCGGGGGAGGGGAAGCGCCCCGATTAGATAAGGGAAAAGGGAAAGAGCGAGCTCCCAGTGGCATAAAATGGGAGTCCACGATCAGTCTTGACAAGACTGCGACGCTGAGGAATGTTGATGTGGCTCTGCACATTGTCGGGAAGGTTGTTCCTCCTGAGGACGAGAAATTTTTGGATACGTTGAAAAATAAAGAACTGATGGCTAGCCTCGTCCGTGGTTGTGTCAGGGATATGGTGTTCGTCTCTGCTATGTTTCAACGTCTCGATTAGCTCGATGAAGTGAGGGAAACAGTGGATCGGGAGGTTCATGACCTTCTTGAGTAAATTAATACTTTAAGAGTTGCGGAGGCGAAGGAGGAGAAGGACGTCTTACGAGCCCAACTCTCTTTGATGGAGGAGGAGAAGAATATAGCGTTTTGAGGGCTCAACTCGCCTCGGGGGAGGAAGAGAGGGGTAGAATGCTTGCTTCCAAGGCCGAGCTTGAGAGTGAATGCCGAGTGTCGTAGCTCCGCATTGAGGGCCTAGGGAAAAAGGTGGCCGATGCTGCTTTAAGAGTGCGACTGGAGGAGGAGCTTCGTTCGAAAGCCTTCCAACAGTGTCATGAGGCGGTGACAGAGAAGATAAAGGTCGAGAAGAAAATGATGGAGCTGCAAGGCTTCGTCAGGGAGCAAAGGATTAGGGCGGTCAAGCGATGGAAAGAGCGGTATTTACACGAAGAGTGTCTGGAGTTTGCTTGTGACTTGGCTCTTTCCCTCTTGAGGAGCTGCCACAGCATTTGCGTCCCTAACGGGTCGAAGGATCCTTCATTCGAGGATTATACCAAGCCAATGCTTCCCTTCGAGCTCGGCCTTTCTGTTGGGGCCGGGCCTCGTATATCCAAATCCTGAGGCGGCCCCTCGGGCTGTGCTGGCGTTGGGCACCCAAATACTGTCGGATCCGATCCCAACATTTATACATATACATAATTTGATCATAATTCATACACATACTCATACATATACATAGACATATTCATCATTCTCATACATTCCGGCACTTACACATGCATAAATATGAATTAAACTCATGCCATTAGTATTCAACACCATACGAAATACATAACAAAGTTCAAATCCAAAATATATGAAATATGCTCCATGAGAGTATGCTCGGAGGGCCAACCAAAATATAAACTTATGGCAAAGCTCCTAATTAACTCGAAGTTTCCGATGCCTCGCAAATTCAAAAATCGTCCTGCTCTGCACCTGAGGAGGGAAAATAATGGGTTGAGCTACACAGCTCAGTGGCTAATATAATTATAGCCATCTGCAACTAGCACAAATCCCATCATATGAATGTATATATATTATATGTATACAGACATCCATTCAATCATTCACATGCTAATCAAACAATTCACGCATTCATATAATTAATTCATCAATTCATGATTATGTCACAAGGTATGCTTCACAATAAGCAATTCACATATGCAATGCACATCACAATGGCTCGAGGGTTCCATGGAAACAAAAGGGAGAAACTGAAGTTTACACCCTGAATGAAATGAGTCAATTCGGATCTCATATGCCACAAGCGGGCAGCCGGGAGAAGGCTCTTGTCTACGTGCACGTGATGAACGAAATGGTTCTACTCTCGCCCAAATAAAAGCACATAATCATGCTCATAATCGTTTAATCATACGATAGTCTTTCATATCTTACATTTATTCAAAATGTCATGACCGAAGTCGAGGCATAACATGCTCAAAATCAAGATGTCATGCTATCAATTTCCATGAGTCTTTCACATATATGACATTACAGTCATTCAGTTCATCACATTTAATCATGCATCATCTATAACATATATTCATACATAGGCAAGAATTTGCCTAATCACACAATCACTATAAGTATATTACCCACCTAAGATCGCCGAGTAGGTGACTCATCGGTGTCCTTCCTCTTGCGATGAAATCGGTCACTTGGTTTCCTAAAACAACCAAGTTTCCATCCAATCAATATCCATATAAAATAATCAAAGCTTAGAAAGCCAAAATAAAGCATTAAAAGTCTCCATCCAACTCCCATCTAAAGTCTCAACCCTTCAAACAATTTTCGAACTTCCCTTCTTCATATAACTCGTAGCCGTTAATCTCTAGCTCACAATGAATCCAGAATCACCTCAATTGGACATCTACACCAAAAGATATGCCCAAACAAATAAAAATCTCACTTTCGAATAACAGGGGCTCATTGTGTCGGGCCATGGCGAATGGCTCGCTTCGTCATGGCGACCACAAGTGTCTTGCAGCAGGCACCCTACTCAGACGTCGCGAATAACACAGTTCACACGTCAGGATTTAACCTTCCCCACATGTGGCGGCGAATTTAATTTTCACTCGTCGCGACGAATTCGCACGTCGCGGCGTGTTCATACGTACGTCGCGACGTACGGGCATGGAGAACGACTCCGAACCCAACTTTTCTGCATTTTCACACTTCAATCCTTCCCCAACTCCAAATGCAACACAATCAAACTATAGATCAAGTCTCAAACTACATTTCTAGCCCATTAACAACTCAAAATCAGTCACAATATAACAACCTAAAGAAATCTCTACCTTTCACCCAAAACCCTAAAACCTTCGATTATGCTCAATCCAAGCTATCTTAATGTTTAATCCATCCAGAAACAAGATAGAAAAGATGTAAACTTACCGATTGAAGCTCTAAGATCGTCGAAACCCGCTGAAATCGCAAACTCTCTTCTCTTCTTCTTCCTTCACCAACGACGGCGTCTCTTTCTTCTCTTCTTCTATTTTCTTTCTTTCTCTTTAACCTAAGGCATGGGACAATGACCATAATACCCTCTTAGCTAAGCCCAAATCCATTCCCACATAAGCAAACTTCCCAAAATGTCCTCATAAACTTTTACCCATTAATTCTCATTTAACCACAATTAAACCGTCATTATCCATAATTCTCTCAATTAACTCAAACTAAGGCAAACTCACATACTTAACACAATTCATGCTAATTAATATCATAAAAAAAATTCGGGGTCTAACACTTTCACTTAAAGAGATGAGAGAGATTGCTGAAAAGGAAAGAGAGGTCTTGGCGGATGAGATGCTGGACCTGAGTTCCGATGAAGAAGAGGATGCCTCTCCATTATCTTCTCCTGCCGATCCGGCTGTTGGCCCTTCCGCTCCCTCCAAAGGATCAAAATGATTTTCCCCTTTTCAATGCTCATCTGGTCGGGCTTGTGGCCAGAACGTTAATTCAAGGCAATAAAGTTCTTTTATTTTTCATCACCACCTTTATTTGTCGTGTTAAGATTGAGCGATCTTTCCAAATAACATGGTAGATCGAGACAAGAGAACTTGGCCGAGCGATCCAAGATTTTGTCTTGGCGTCGCCTGGTTCCAAGATCTCATCTTGGCAACCTGGGCAAGCGATGTTAAGGCCGAGCGATCTTTCCAATAGCAGGTAGTGAACGAGCACATTCAATGTGCGTCGATCGGCAGTAAGGTCTGAGAGAGTCATGGTCGACCGAGGCAATGGAGTTTGGCCGAATAATTAAGGCCGAGCGATCAAAGATTTTGGCTCTTGGCATCACCTGGTTCCAAGATCCCGTCTTGGCAACCTGGCCGAGCGATGTCGAGGCCGAGTGATGGTTCCAAAGATCTTGTCTTGGCAACTTGGCCGAGCGATCCGAGATTAATCTTCTCGGCATCACCTGGTTCTAAGGATCTTGTTTTGGCAACCTGACCGAGCGATGTCGAGGCCGAGCGATGGTTCCAAGGATCTTGTCTTGACAACCTGACCGAGCGATGTCGAGACTGAGCGATCTAAGATTAATCTTCTCGACATCACCTGGTTCTAAGGATCTTGTCTTGACAACCTGGCCGAGCGATGTCGAGGTCGAGCGATCTGAGATTAATCTCCTCGGCATCGCTTGGTTCCAAGCATCTTGTCTTGGCAACCTGGCCGAGCGATAGTTCCAAGCATCTTGTCTTGGCAACCTGGCCGAGCGATGTCGAGGTTGAGCGATGGTTCCAATTATCTTGTCTTGGCAACCTGGCCGAGCGATGGTTCCAAGGATCTTGTCTTGGCAACCTGACCGAGCGGTGTCGAGGCCCAGGGATGGTTCCAAGGATCTTGTTTTGGCAACCTGGTTGAGCGATGTCGAGGCCGAGCGATGTTGAGGCCGAGCGATGGTTCCAAGGATCTTGTCTTGGCAACCTGGCCGAGCAATGTCAAGGCCGAGCGATGGTTCCAAGGATCTTGTCTTGGCAACCTGGCCGGGCGGTGTCGAGGTCGAGCGATGGTTCCAAGGATCTTGTCTTGGCAACCTGGCCGAGCGATGTCGAGGCCGAGTGATGGTTCCAAGGACCTTGTCTTGGCAACCTGGCCGAGAGTGGTCAAGGGTGATTAGTTGGTGGAATTTTCTCCTCTTGCCAAATTTAGTGAGATTTTTCTTGCCAAAAAATTTGAAACCCCTTTATTGATGATGACAAAGGCGTGGGCCGTTAAAAAACCTGACTGGCAGGGCCAAGAAGAAGATACCCACAAGTTGCGCATACAATAAATAATAATAAACAAAGAAAAGAGAACTAAAATAAAGATTATCTATTGGTAGAACGTCTTCAGGTTTTGAGAATTCTAGGGCCTCGGTAGAATCTTCCCGTTTGTATCGCGCAGGATGTAAGAGTCGTGTCCGGCTTGTTTGGCCACTTGATATGGTCCTTCCCATGTCTGACCGAGCTTCCCAGGATGCTTTCTAGCCCCCTCGGCCTTTCTCAGAATGTACCCTCCGGCCTTTATGCCGCTCGGCCTTACCCTTTTATTGTAAAACTTCGTCGCTTTTTGTCTGACGGCTTCTGAACTAGCGGCTGCTCTATCTGCCTTGCAGGTTTCATCATTCCTTTCATCTTCTCTTACATTAAGAGAGCTTGCCAACATTACTGCTACCACGAGGGTTCTTGTTTCTACCAAGTAGTATTCCCGAGTGATTCTTTGTTGACCCCTAACAATGTCGATGCCATGGGGCGTTGGGAATTTCATCGCCTGATAATAGGTTGAGACGACAGCTCTGAGGGCGTTTTGAGTGGCTCGTCCGATTATCGCATTGTACGCCCCTACAAACTTCACAACCAGGAACTCAACGTCCTTCTCTATCTGACACGGCTGTTGTCTGAATTTTACTTTCAAAAAGACTCAGAAAAATGGGTAGTTTGATGCTCCAGTTACCCCTTTGATAGGTCCTTCTATAGGCAGTAGTCGATCCTCTAGTATCTCCATCTGCTTGAAGGCATCATAATACAATAGGTCGACCGAGCTGCCCGTATCGATCATTACCCGTTTCACCTCGTTACCATCCATGTTTAGATTTACTATGAGCGCGTCATCATGAGGACAACTAACACCATCTAGATTAGATTTGTCGAATGGTATCATCTCATCGTTGGCCTTCTTACTCTTGGCCGACAAGTCTTCACCGACCTGCCTGACATACCTCTTTCTTCCTTTAACGGTGGACCCGCCTGCTGCACTACCACCAAAGATCATGTTAATGACCCTAACCAGTCGGTCATCTTGTTGTCCAGTGTTTCTGTCGCCTCTTGCCCTGGACTGTCCTCTCGCTCCGCATCGATCGTCAGTATTCCCATTCTGCCTCCCTCCATCATTCCTATCGTTTTGCCTCTAAGGCTGTCGCCAGTTGTCAGACCAACCGTTCCTGCCCTCATTATCTCGATCGACATTTCTGTCGTACTTCAAAAATCTACCCAGTCTTCCCCTCTAGATAAGGAGTTCGATTTCTTTCTTTAGGTCCCAACAATCCTCCGTGTCATGACCGATGTCTCTATGGAAGCGACAATATAGATCAGGGTCCCTCTTCTTGAGGGGTGTCTTCAACTTATTGGGTTCTCGGAGGTGTTCCCCATCTGCTCTCACGGTCGCCAATACTTCCGCATATCGCTTGTTGAGCGGGGTGAAGAATTCTCGTCGATGTCCCTGTCGATCGATCGACTTCCTCCATTCGATTGATCCTTCGTCATTAGGAATCATTCGCTCGCCACTCACCATGATCGTTCTGTTTCTACGTTTGTGTTTTCAACACTTCCTCGAACTGGATATACTTGTCCGCCCGATTTCTTATCTCTTAAATAGACTTGGGCTGATCGAGGGCCAGTAACTTCTTAAACTTTTCATCCCTTGTGTTGCTCATCAGTGCCGCCAACATGGACGAGCAAGTAAGGTCAGGGACTTCGACAGCTTCATTATTAAACCAAGTGATGAACTCCCACAAACTTTCGTTCCTTCCTTGGGTCAACTGCATCACTTCAAAGGCGGTCTTCTGTGGTCGTTTACTTGTAGCAAATTGATTGAGGAAGAGCAGCTTAAAATCTTCGAAGCAAGTAATGCAACATGGGGGTAAACTATTGAACCATCGCCGGGCTCCTTCTTGAAAGGTGGTGCAAAATGCCTTACATTGAATGGCGTCCGAAACGCAATGTAGGTTCATCATCGACTGGAACTGCTGCAAATAGTCTAGGGGATCGGTCTTTCCAGTATATTTTTCAGGCGTCGGTATTTTGGTGCCGGCCGCTAGGAGGCTATCCAAGATTGCCGGGATGAAGGGAGAGCTATATTGTGCTGATGGATGATTGTGACAGGAATTCATGGCCACATTGATCCGATTGTCCACGATTTTTTCTAGGGCTTCCGCAGAGTGTCGATCGGCCATCACACCAACCTGCCGAGCTGTTGTTTGCTGCTATTCCGGCTGAGACTGTAAGATTTGGCGGATCAATAGATCGACCGCCTCTTCTATTTGTTTCTGCGTGAGGAAGTTTTGTTGCGGTGCAGGAGGGTTAACGTGGAGGGGATGTTGAACGTGAGGATGTGAATAGGTTCTGGCGTCATCCTCTAGAGCCACACTCTGCGCTTCTTGATCTGAGTTCTGAGGTTGTGGTTGATCATTCGGGTGCGAAGATTGTGTGCGGGAATCATGATGTATTGGCTGGAGAGTGATAGGTAATTGCAAACCCATCCGTTTAGAAGCGTAAGTCTTATGACTGCGGCTATATCGAGGTTAGGCTGCTTTGCTTTGGACCGATCCGAGTGTTTCTGAACGTGGTATCCTGATGTCGGGCCCCACGGTGGGCGCCAATTGGTTCTGCCTGATTCTGGTGAGGCAGGACGCTACTGTTTGAATCCATGAGATTGGTTGTCTTCAGCAAGAGAATACCTGCAAAACAGCATAAGGCACGCCGGCAGGCCCCTCCGACGCTCAAATTAGTCTTTTGGTGAGGGTTTTGGTCGCTATAAGCAAAGAAAATCAAGGTTCTAAATGTCGTACCTTTTCATGATGAAATAATGAATTTATATGATTGTTACCTGAGAGAATTAGGTCAATCCTCAGGTACGGCCGATCGCCCATATGTCGCTTTAAGGTCTGACTTGGGTTCAAGACGACCTACCAACCAATATCTTTGGGGAAACTCAACTTTTGGAAATAACCCGTACAAAAAAGTATTGTAACATAATTTTTATATTAATTGTCAAACAACAAATGACGATATAATCCTTATGTTATACCACAAATACCACTACATTATTAAAAAATACCATTGCATTATACAAAGTATATATACTATTGGATGATATAACAGGTACCAATATATGTCAAATAGTTATAAGTATACATACGAAAACATACTCATACCACTCAATTGCTTAAAGTGGGGTGATCTAATTGAGGTTTTATCACCCGTTACTCGTGAAATGGAGCTTATAAGTGGGCGAAAATAGTTCAGGTTGCGGTAAATCAATACACCAACTATCTTACTGTATACATGTTTAAAATGCAATGAGTTGTAAAATTTAAGTCCTTTGTGTTTTAAGTTTTTCTAAGGCACCATGAAGTGGAACAAAAAACACGAGGGATAAAAGATTTGAGCAAGAGTGTATTCATTTATCCACTATGTTAAGAAATTATACATACAACTCTTATGTAATATTTGTTGCAGTGTAGCAATGGAAGTGAACCTGGCGAAGGGCACCTGGGAATTAAGCATGGGAAACATCAACTATTATCCATCCACTTCTTAAGGAGGCTGCCCATCCATCCTAGATCTAGTATTCTTGTCACTATGATTTTGTTTCATACTAGAAACATGTCGATGTTTTCCCAACAAGCATGTACCATGTGGTTGTCGCTCTCGCAAGAGTTGGGGATCAATTGTAGTCATTAAAGGCACCTAGCCAGCTGAATTTTGGAATCTAACCGCCCTCTTCTTTAACACTTATTATTCTAGTATGTTGTTCATTAACACGAATTCGCTTTGACTTCATTTAAAAGCTCCTAGAGAGAACCGGAATGGATCTTCTATACTACACAAGATGTCAAAAAGTAGCAACAGTTCTAACGAATGACATTGAGATGAAATGCTTATCTAAGATGGTTGCCACTCCATCGGTGGATAAAGTACATACCACCTCGGGATCGTATTAGGTGCTGAAGGAGGAGAAAAACAATAAAGAAGAATAGACCATGAAGGGATACTAAGAGCAAGATGTAAATTACATGAATTTGTAACTACTAAATAATCTTATATTATATGCTTTTAGTAATAATTAATATAATAGATGTGCACAGGTCGTACAGCCAGCGTTAAAGAGAAGAGAGCAGCTCGTGTCGGGTGGCTCCACCGTATTCTTTCGCCACATTCGATACGGTAAACCACCTTCCCTTGTCCCTTATCTGTTTTCCTTCATTTCTTTTATACCACACTATTTCCCATTTCAAGCCCAAAATCAACTTTTCCTCTCTTATTTTTACCCATTTTCCATAACTCCGCTCTGAAGAAGATGGTGGTTCTATTTCCTTTATCAACCCACCTGATTACTCGGTAGCTGGTCTCTGTCTGGTCTCGTATTTTGCTTAGTGTTTTGTTGGAGATGGGGAGGTGGGCTAGATATGGGCGGATCCAGATGTGGTTGCTATTTACGGTGATTTGTGGAAGACTGTCGTACTCCTCCGCCTCCCCAGCCCACGCGACTTGTCATCTACAGTCCCTTTCGGAATCGCTCTTTGGCTTTCTAGATCCAAACTTTTGTTCCCCTTTTGCTGATTCCGATTCTTTTCGTGTCGTCGCTGTTACAGAGGTCAGTACAGTGTTTTTCTTTTCTTCTTTCTCAAGATTCTGTTTTTAAGTTTGTATAAATTGCAAGCTTTGAGATTTGGTGTTTCCAAGATTATTGACGCTAGTCGACAACTATCTAGCGGTAAATGGTAGTCAGTGTTTTCGTTTTGGCTTGAATCAATTGTGGTCTTTTTGCTTGGTACGAATGAGGCCAATTGGTCCAGACGTGATTCCTGGTGATCAGTTAACTATTTTGTTGCTGGGTATCCATTTATGTGCATGTATTCTCACCTGCACACACTTTAGGCTTCATCCATTTGCCAACTTACTCCTTATGCTAAAACTTACACAACTAAAAAAGGTGATTTCTTGTTAATCAATTTTGTAACTTGCTTGAATATTTTTCTCCATTTTCGAACTCTTCATATGGGGATAGAATATGGGCTTTATGATGAATTGTTTATTTATAACTAGTATTTAGTTTGTGATAGAATGCTGAGTTGTTAACTTTCAAGGCTTATTCTTATTGGTATGCTTACTGGTGGAATTCATGGGTGAAGGGAGATGAGGTCTCATTGCTGAAGGCGCTGAATGTGGTTCACAAGAATAGTCATGAATATGTAGCGGTGCTCTTCTATGCCTCTTGGTGCCCGTTCTCTAGGAACTTTAGACCAAGCTTCTCCCTCCTTTCTTCTTTGTATCCATCTATTCTGCACCTTGCAATCGAAGAATCATCAGTCAGACCGAGGTTCCTAAGTTGAAATTGATCCAAGTGAATTTTTTGTATTTTTTTCCAAACATGTTTTGTCTACAGAGTATAACAAAGATTAATATGTGCAGCATTCTCTCCAAGTACAGAGTTCATGGATTCCCCACTCTTTTCCTTTTGAATTCTACAATGCGTGTTCACTATCATGGCGCTCGCACTCTTGGTTCCCTGATTGCATTCTACAGTGATGTTACAGGTAGAACTTTTATTCTGTCCTTCTGCTCCCCGTAGCTTGAGCTGTAATGGGCAACCTTATTGTTCTCTCTGCAATCCATGATAATGCTTTAGGTAATTTTCAAAGGAGAAGCATGCTAGGCTACATAAATTCTTCTCACTGCTTCTGAATTTGACCATAAGTTTTAATTTAATGAAGTGCTTTGCAGTTTTATCTTCGATAATGTATTCAAATGTAAGCAAGCTTTGTTAGTTGTTTCACTATGTTTAACATATATATGCATGCTTCAAGCTTTGACCTGTTTGTATTAGTCATTGTTACTGGAAGATGATCAATCTGGGACCTTATGAGTGTGTTTGAATGTAGGCGTTAACAGTGCAACTCTGGATAAGGTTTCACATCCATCAAACTATGAAAAGCACAAACAGATTGAGCAGGAAAACTGTCCATTCCCATGGGCAAGATCTCCTGAGAACTGGATTAGACAGGAGACATGTCTGGCACTGGCTACTGCTTTTGTGCTTTTGAGATTGCTTTACTTATTTTTCCCAGCAATGTGCGGGTTAGCCCAGTATGTTTGGAGAAGGCGCATCCAAATCATCAGATCATGGAGCTTGTTGGATCATGCAAAGGCCTACTTGAATCGAGTGATTCAACTATGCCTTTCCTTTAAGGAGCCATATAGGAAAAGGCATTTGCAGGAAGGATCTATTAATCCTAGAGCATGGGCTTCCAAGTCTCTTGCTACTGTCTCCATAGGGGATGCAAGCTCCAGTAGGGGTGCACCGGTGAGTGAATGCCACTGACACTATTCCTGTTAGGAGAAGGATGTTGGATTGAAGATTTGTCTCCGGCCAGTCATTTCTTTCTGAGAATGATACTTTCATGCTTGATTGATTATAATGCTTTATTCCAATGTCATTTTGTCCATATGTTTTAGAACACAATAATCAATAAGTAGAATTCAGTTTCAGAACAAAATTGTAGTTAGTTTTACTGATGGTTTTGTTATAAGAAGTCAATGTAAAACACTTTCCAAGGATTCAAAAGGCAATTACTGTGCTACAGTAACCTGTCCAGTTTCCATTTTATCTGTACTTATTTAGATTGTGATTATGTCATTGGGGGAGCCTATGGGATTGTCAATATCTGGTGATAAATGACTCAGTAACAGCTTGATGAAATGAGCCTGGTTGACTGTTTCCTATAATGGGAGTTTTTAGGAATGTAATTGTTCTATAAAGTATGCTTTGTGCTAAGTGCCTGCTGGGCGCTGACTCCAAATCTGATAGGAAACGGCAAACGGTCCTCCTTTCCTTGTATTTTAATTGAAATCGTTATAATGATGATGCTATGCTATTTTAAGTAGAATAATCACAAAACATAAAAGCTGTTGGACCTTTTATATTCCCATATCCTCGTAGGTTCGAAGACAAATAGCAACCTTTTTTTCATCATTTCAGTTTCTATTTTTTTTACTACTATTCTATTTTATGGACGGAAAAAAAAAAGAACTTTCCCTGCAAATTGAAAGAACAAACAACCCAAATGGAATCTAGACAATTACTGTTGGTATGGTTATTATCTCTGATTTTTTGAGACGAAATGGAACAAAAATTTAGAGACAAAATGGAATAAAAATTGAAGACAATGAATTGTTTAGTTGTAGTGGACAAAATAAAAAAAATTATCTCTGTCTCGATAATAAAATATATTTGATTGCAATAGACAGAACGTGTTTGGTTACAAAGGGAGCTATTAATTCTAGAAACATAAAAAAGGATTCCAAAGTCTTGACAATTTCCAGCAAAGTTGTTTATGAAAAAGAAAACCCAAAGCATCCGACAAAATTCCACTAAGTTAACTGGCCCCACCTCATCATTATCATCATTCATCACTGATTTGAACATTAACCCAAGTCACCAGACAGCCGTTACTGGTATTACCGGTCAACGTCGTTCCGTTACATGTGCCGTGCCCCCACTAACTTCCCATCTAACGGTCACAATTTCAGCAGGCTCCAGAAGTCAGAACGCAGGTTTTGACCGTCGATCCTACTATTCAACCATCATAAAATCGCATCGTACGGCCAGTATATCTCGTTTCAGTTCTGCAACTATCAAAAACCGCATTTCTCAGACGCACACCCCCCCAGAGAGAGAGAGAGAGAGAGAGGCAGGCAAGATGGAGAAGGAGAGAGAGCAACTGGTGTACTTGGCTAGACTTGCAGAGCAGGCTGAGAGATACGATGGTATTGCTGTTTCTCACTCTGTTCTTGTTAGATTCTCGCGATTTGTGTGCAAAAGCTAAAATTTTTATCTTTTCTAACATTTGATTTGAAATGGGTTTGGAAAGCGTGTGTGGGTAGTGTTTTTTTCAATTGAATTTCTGGGTTTGGATTAGTAGGTATATTATATGTCTATTTATCGTCGTTTATGAATCTGGGTTTATTTTCTTCCATTGATGCCGAGCTGGGCCTCGTTATCTATGGTCAGTGTTGTAAATCTTGAGCATTATGTAGCTGCTTGGGTGAAGTACAGTGATGGGTTCACGTCTGATTTGGCTTTCCCTTACTGGAATGTTTTCACTGTTTGTTACATCCTTTTCTCTTTTTCTTTTTTTCATTTTTGGTTCTCGTCAATTAGGGCGTGCTTATTTCTTCATCTGAAGGATCACGTCCTCAAATAGGTTAATATGTTTTTTATTGAGCCAGTTGATCACTTCTAAGGGCTTGAATATGTTGAACTGGTACTAAAGTCTCAAGTTCTTTGGATAACAGTAGTATCATTTTGAAATGTAGACAACACGGTGTACTTGGCATTTTGTTTCCTTTTGAATCCTTCGCAATTGCAATAAGTTACTTGTGTTCGTGGGAAACTTTTCTGGACCCTACTTAGCAACTTGCATCAATGTATAGTGGATTATTTTGTTCTTTGGGAAGTGTCATGCTTGTTTTAAACTGCAATTAAAATGACATTTCTTGTCTACAAACATGAGATTAGCTATCATAATAACCACAGTACCATTATATTTCATTTGTTAATTTGTTTTTCCATCCCTATCCTCACTCACAGCGCTATTATATTTCATTTCTTTATTTTTTGATTTCTCACCATCTCCAAATTTTTTGTTGCAGAGATGGTGGAGACAATGAAGAAAGTTGCCAAATTAGATGTGGAGTTGACTATTGAGGAGAGGAATTTGGTCTCAGTGGGTTACAAGAACGTCATTGGTGCTAGAAGAGCATCATGGAGAATATTGTCTTCCATTGAACAGAAGGAGGAGGCAAAGGGCCATGAACAAAACGTGAAGAGGATAAAGGAATACAGGCAAAGGGTTGAAGATGAGCTTTCAAAGATATGCAATGACATATTGTCAGTCATTGATCAGCATCTTCTCCCATCTTCCTCATCGGGAGAATCAACTGTTTTTTACTATAAGATGTGAGATTTATTGATCATTATAATTCCCTTTTCATTTAGCTGTTGAGTTGATTTAACTGAGAGGAATACTGTACTATACATGGAAAAGGGGATAAGGCTTTTGAAGATGAAGAAATTTTTTTATCTTAGGTAATTGTAATATAATTCAAGTTTATTTGCTGTTTTTTCCCGTGGAATAGTGGATCCAAAAACCTAAGTAATACTTTGCAGCAATATCATATTGGGGTATTTATGTTTGGCAACCAGATTACGATCTGGTCTTTTGAATGATATGTGGTATTTTGTCTTTGTAGGGCTTGAAAAGTTTTGTTTACTGATATAGTACTATTTATACATGTGTGCTTCTTATTTAGAAATTAACATCCAATAATTTATTTTCTATGATAATGAAACATTTGTTTTCTGTTGGGGGTAGGAAAGGAGACTACTACCGCTATCTAGCTGAGTTTAAAAGTGGTGATGATCGTAAAGAAGCTGCAGACCAGTCCCTCAAGGCTTATGAGGTGTTTGCTGTTTTTCCATTCTGTTTGAGATTAATTTGTTCTCCACTTTTTCCTTTTCAATTTCCTGAGTTTAATCTTCAAGTTTAACAGAATGGATCACTCATTGAAGGATGCTTTTTGTTGCATTGCAGGCTGCCACTTCTACTGCTTCCTCAGATCTGCCACCAACTCATCCAATCAGACTTGGCTTAGCCTTGAACTTCTCCGTTTTCTTCTACGAAATATTGAATTCCCCTGAAAGGTTAACACGCTTTTTCTAAAAGATTTTAACACCCCATTCCCTCTTAAAAATTGATAATAATAATAATAATGTGGTGGAATATGTTAATTTCTCCATATTTTACAACATATTGGAAAATCATGTACTGCTTCCTTGTGGCTCTGGTCTTACATTATCTCTGTTGTTCAGGGCCTGTCACTTGGCTAAGCAAGCATTTGATGAAGCTATAGCAGAACTTGATAGCCTAAACGAAGAATCCTACAAAGACAGCACCCTTATCATGCAACTTCTAAGGGATAACCTCACTCTGTGGACCTCTGATCTGCCAGAGGAAGGAGGTAACTTAGAATAACTCTCTTTCCTTGGGAAAGTGGGTCCCTTGAATCTTATAAGTGTTTCTTAGTGAAGTTAAAAAGTGTTGGGGAGTTACTGTTAGGCTTATGTTTCAGAGCCTGTTGATCTAAAGGCGAAATCTCTCTCTCCTTTCCCAATCTTTTTCTATCCAATAGATATGATATATTTTCTGATTTCCTCTTTCTTGATAGTAATTACGAGGACTGTGTAGGAAGTTTGTTTGATGTTTTGTGAGCCAATCTTGTTTTGATTATGAGATAAATAATTGTTGCATAATTGAAATCTGAATTTTGTGACAAAATGAATGCTGATGGACTTGGTTAGGCTCAAATAATCCACATATAGCACATATTTATTATCTTAATTGTCAAAGGTCTTGCTATTTGATGAAATATTTGTTGCAGGAATTGCCTTACCTGTAGTATATGCTTCTTGTTTCTTTTCATTCGTACATTTTATTGTGGGATTGTTCTGTGGAAGCAAGAGCCTTTGGGCCCTGATGAATATTGTGATTTAATGGGCAGACTATTTTCATTATGATGAAAGGACTGTCATTTGCTGATTAAATTTCACCTTTTTCAGCTCAAAAGAGGATAATATTCTTCCATCTAATATGTTTCAACTTCTTTATGAAATTAGTCATCATAATCGTTGATTTCCACCTTTGACACTTTCAACTTGGCAGGTGAACAACCTAAAGGAGATGACCATCAAGTAGAGGTAAGCAACTTCTGAATCTTTGCAATATGCATATGCATATGCATGCAATTGGATACATCCAGTAGTTGTTCTATTTGCTGAAGTTTTAGGTTAAAGCAAAAAGTAATGTTTACGATGGGATTTTATTTGCAATTGTAACTAATGACAAATTTAATGTGTTAAAAAAAGGAGTTTTTTAAAACTATATGAATGATAATAGTTTATATTTTCCATGTTAAGTAATTCATTTTATGCATTTACTAACGGGAATGCATTTAACAGGTTGAAGGCTAGGGTAGAACTTCTTAGTCACTGTATTGACCACAATTTTTGTCTTATTGTTATCAGTAACAGTTGAAAAACTAGTAATTGTGTAGTCCATTGGTTTAGGTTAAGAAACATTTTCTTTCAACTGATTTATTATAGTCTCTCATCTGTTACAACATTGCTCTTTGATTATAGTATCTAAGGGGCATATTTTGAAAAAAAAAAAATGGTAACTTATGACCTTAACCAAAGCCATAAGCCATCAGTTAGAGAAAAGACCAAGCCAAGTGGCTGGAAGAAATCTACCAATTGTTTCTCATACACTGCAATATCCCACAACGTATTGGAAAAATCTTTTAGGTAAAAGTGCAATTTGGCTTGTCTTACTGTTAAATTTTGTGCATTTATTTCTCATTTCCAAAAGTGATATGAAACGTTAAAGGTTTGTTCTGTGAATGAAAATTATGTGACCACAAACATCTCATTATCCAACTGTCATGATCTTGGTTATTCGCTAAGAAAATTCAGATGGTTACTTTTCCTCAAATTATTGTCATTTACTTGGCTAGCTTTAGCCTAAGTTCTTTCAGACATCATTTTAATTCTTTTGCTACTTGTATTGATTGATTTTTCAGAATTAGCTGGGATAGAAAAGAGTGGTTTTCTGAGGTGGTTTTGGTAAGAAAGGGGAACCAGGTAGCGTTACCTTTTGGTGGATCTTTGTGGGGTGGTGGACCATTGGCTTGTATCTAAATGACCAATAGATGATTTCAGACAGTTGGTTTTTGAAGTTTGCTACTTTTGAATGATTGTGGTTGTCTTCTTAGATATATAGATTCATTTCCCTTTAGGCTTGGCCATGTGAATTCTCATATGCTGGTTGCTTTGAGTTTGGTTTTATAGTATGCCACTTGTCCTTTCTCTAACTTGGGTTTTGAGCTAAAATAACTTGAGCTTTTCACTTTTTAGTTTGGACTTCTTGATTCTGTTTGGGCAAGGTCTCAGTGTATTTGAGACCTCCTCCCTCTTTCTTGACTGCTTCCTTAATGGTCATTTCTTTTTGTCTTTCATCAACAAAATTAGTTCATTCCCTTGTCCTATAATTTTTCCTTTTTTTGTCCATTTTGCTGAAACACTAATGTGTTCAAATGACATGAAGCGTGGGCAGACTATCGATATGCTTGGTTGGAGAGGTTAGGTTGAATTATAATTGTTTAAGTTGATTCTCTAGTGATAAAATAAGTAACGTCTTCGAGTAGAATTTGACGAAGTGTTGAATATGAAGACGTTCTTGTACGTTTAAGTCTGTTCTATGGGTGAAGTGGAATCTCATTTTTGTGGCTGTTGTCAAAGCGTCTAATCAGCATTTGCTGTTTTGTGATAAAACCTTTGTGACTCATGACTCATACATTCCTGGGTTAGGTGCAAAAGTCTGACCTTTGACTGGCAGATTTCTCAGGCGTTAGGAGATCCTTATCCTTTATTTTTTGTTATTTAATAAAAAAATTATTTGTGCAAAATTGAGGACCAAACTGCAATGTATATTCGAAAACGACAGAAAGGCATGGTGGGGTAACGATTAAAAATTGCAGTTCTAAATCAAACATTTGGAAGGAATTGTGGAAGACAATAAACAACACTGTGTGTGTGATTTAGAAAATCATGCAATTTCTACAGTTAATCTTATCCCACACCTTTTATGTTGAGCATTAAGTAGTACATACTTTACTGGAGACATTGATGATTCGGAAGCTGACAGTCAACAAGAAACCATTTCAAAAGCTCTGCGAACTCCTTGGGCTTCTCTGCGTTTATTGCGTGCCCGGCATTCTTTATCACTGCCAGATAAGCGTTATCGCCCAGATGCCTGTTTTATTAAAACCCAAAATCAGTACCACCATTTTTGTATTAGCAGCCTATTCTCAACCCAGTGTGCCTACTACTCACTTCTTTAATCGATGTCCCAGTTCCAGAGGAAACACTTGATCATGTTCTCCCCATATGATCAAAGTTGGCTACATGATATATACATATATATACTAGAGAGTTAGATAATCAAATTTTTGCACAAAACCAAACTAGGAAGGGTTCAATTTTAACCTGGGAAACCTGGGGTAAGTCCGAAAGCTTTCTGTCCTTGGGAATGGCTCGGATCATATCTATCTTCTCCTCCACATACTCTCTACACATAGCCTGCTCAATTTTGACCAAAACCCCCAATGTCTTTAAACGCAGACAAATTCCTAAGGAACTTAGCCAAATAAAAATAGAAACAGGGGTTGGAATTTGGATTCAGAATCTGATTGCTCTTACGTCAATAAAATCAGCTAGAAAGCAAGAAGGCACGAGTCCCATAGGAGGTGGCTTGTAAAATGTGTAACCCACCAACTCCTTAAGCTTATCTGGAGTCTGCGGCACCAAAATCTTAGCGGCCTCCTCCAAATCAGATACTGTAAATACACCTTCTCTCAAGTCCTTCTCTTCCATGCACACTCCAGAGCTACATATCACCATCCTCTCCACCACATCCTTGAACTGAACCGCCATACTATATCCCACAAACCCACCATAGCTCATCCCCACCAAACTTAGCTTCTGCACCAAGTTAGCCTCCATCAAACGCATCACGCACTGGGCCTGGAACGAGTCTGTTCTCTCTGGCCGGGTAGTGTACGAGTCCCCGAAGAAGACGAGGTCTGGAATATAGATGTTAAAGAAGGGGACAAGATGACTTATGAAGTCGCCCCATTGCCACAATGCGTTGACACCCAGGCCGTGTATGAGGAGGAGGTTTGGTTTCGTGTCTCTTCTGGTTTTCGGGACCCAACAGTGCATAACAGTGCCGTCTTTGAGGTCTGTGATCGTTGATCGGAGACCAAGGTTGGAGAAAGTGAGTCTGTAACACCAGTTTTTGGCCTCCGTTAAGCTGAAGCACCTCGTCATTCTCTGTTAGTGACAGTACTAAAAAAGAAGAGATTTTCAAGGAGATTTGAGATTAGACAGAACAAACTGAAGCGCTTGGGGTGCTTTCCCAATGTATACCACAATAGAATTGATGTAAAATAGTCGAAAGTAGTCAATTTTGGGAGGGTGGATTCTATTCACTGACTTGGGGTATCTTTTCTTCTGAAAAAACAGAGGCAAGGGGATTGTAGATCGCCTATAAAATTAAAACCACTCTTAAAGATTCAAAGGAGTTAATGGGAGCACAGAGCCACAGAGTCGCTGAGAGCTAGGACACTGGAGCTTGTGGGCACAGTCTTGAGGGCCCTTCAAGACTGACAACCGGAAAATATATATACACAAGATAATGGCATCAGTAACCTACCATTCGGATCACATGTTTTAATGAATAATAATAAACGCGTGATTGTTTGTGACCTATGTATGTATATTAAGACGTATATCTGTTTGGTATTAACATTACAGTCATTTCTGGATATGAAGTGTTTCTACGCTTTAATAAAATAGTATTCGAACTTCATTCTCTTCTACTCTGCACCAGTGTTACGGAGTGCTGCTTTCTGAAAACTGGAAAAGACAAATCGGTATAAAGACACAACTTTCAAGGTTGGTTTCAGCCATTTATTCCGAATTAACAACAAACTATTTTGCCTAAACGCAAGTCATTATTTTTTAAACAGAAGACGTCAAAGGTTGATAAAGGAAGCACTTTATCTTCACCGTTCTCAACATTACAAAAAACTTCCCCATGGTTCTCGCCAATGACATCAAGCTTTTCTGCATCTTACTCATCCCCCAATACCATTTTTGTTTAAACTTATTTCTTTCAGTCTCTTCACGCTAAAATCTTAGCCGGAATCCTCCATTAACTCAACTTCCCTCGTACATGGAGCTATTATGCGCTATTATGGCAGAAATTTGAGGGGTACGATACTAAAGGACTTCTTCAACATCAATATTTCGGTGCAAGTAGTCTACACCTGCCATTGCAAGTACTTCTATAGAGACTGACATTTTCGTTGCTGCAGAAGGCGATGACAGAGAGGAAATGAACTAACTGTGTTAGTTTATGTTCTAAAGTATATCGATTAGTTGTAGTTTAATATAAAAAAAATTAAAAGTATTTTTTATCTTATAAATATTTTCATGTATATGATAAAATCCATAAGATAATTATATGTTGTAAATAAAATTATAACGAGATTATAATTATGATATTCATATTGCATTATCTATTATTCTTAAATTGTTCTTAGTCATTGTTCTATTAAGACTAGATATTAATAGAACGTAAAAAGGCTAACATACGTCATGTTTTTTCTTATGAAAGAAGTAATCGATCTCATAAGTTAAATTATGAAGATACTTAAACAAAAATGTGGGTAATTGTTAGAGAACAAATTCACTAAATTGACTCAACATAAGAAATTCATTTAGAACATTACTTATATGTCTATAAAAATTCTCATTGTGATGATTGTATAAGTGTTTTCTTTTGACTTGAGGTCTCTAAAGTTATCTTATGTAGTAATTGATATATTTTGATACTACTTGTGACTTGTTTAATTATGCGTCATTCAATCAATAGTCATTGAATGTAGTGTAAACTATATACAGATAGTTATGTGATTAAGATATGATTCATTACCCTAAAGTAATTAAAGAACATGTTTCATTATTTTCGATTAGTATTGATTCGAAAAATCCCTGATTAATGTGGAATGACACTTTGTAAATAGTTTACAAATGACATTAATTGAATCGATAGCTGATGGAGGAGAACTAATATGATTAGAATCAAAATAGAGTAGACATTAATTTTATGCTTTATGTATAATAGAAACATCGTATGATGAAATAATTGAATTATATAAAAAATCATACACATAAAAGTTAGTCAAAATCACTTTAACATTTTTAAATATTTGAGTAGTTATGATGCATTAATAGACGTCAATCTTGATCTATGATTATAAATTATTTAATTGGATAGTTAAAAGGAGTTTTAATTTATCTCATTCTAATTATAAATTTATAATCATTGTCAATATATTTAGAAACTTAATGGATCTCACATAAAAATGAGTTCAAAAAGCAAAAATATTTTAATCAAGTTACGTTTGATTGTAAAGTTTGAAACTTTATTATTAAATATGAGATATTTAATAAATAAGGATCAATATTAAATATTAGACCTTATTTGAACATAATTGATATTTAATTATAATTATTTGTTTCTAATTAAAGTTTAATTAAAATTAAAATTTAATTTTAATTAAATTACTAGAACGTCCAAAACTTGTTATAAATAGGCTTAAGTTCTAATGGAGCTAGCACTTCTTGCTTAATCTTCTATGCATGAGTTTCAAAGTTCTCTCAATCTATTTTGTAAATATCGTTAGAGGTCAGACATTTGTATGACTATAGTGATTGAGATGGATTAGTTTCGGAAACAATTCGAGAGATACTGCAAGAATATGTTCAAGTTTGGGAATAAGATATAAATTAAGATTCATACTTTATTATAATTTATGTGTTAACCATTTTATAGAATTAAAATGATCTTAATTTTTGATAAATTAAAATACAAAAAAAATTATGATTATATTGCTATGATCAAGATCGGATCTCGTCATAATTTCCTAACACTCAAATCCTTCTGTGCATTAGGGATATGACAATAAGAATGCTCACCTTTTCAATTCTAGTTTGCTCTTTTATTTATCTACTTAAATCGGTAAATTGATTTTAGACTAAATGAATGAGGAAATTCTACATTTAATTTGAATCTTAAATTGTAACATCTAATTTCAAATCTTGGTCATGAAAAGAAAATGAAAGAATTTTAACAACCAAAGAAGGATGAAAAATATAAGGAAAAAAGGTTCAAGATGATTCTTACGCCTTTACCAAAATTCATTTAACACCATTTGATCCAAGGTAAATGTTTTTCTTTAATATTTTAGACAAATTTTAAAACTTAAACTTTTAAAATATTTAAAATAGTCCTATAATTATAAAGAATATAATTATGATTATGTCAATTACATTTATATTCATAATTATTTTAATTTAAAATTTACATTAATCATATCATAAACTGACATAAGTTACAAAAAATTATCTCTAATTAAATTATTAAAATTTTTAATTTTTAATAATTTAAATTTTTAAATTTTATCACAACTCTCGTTCTTCTCTCTCTCTCCACACCAATTTTTCAAATTCAGGAACAAGTGTGGATGACCTTAAACTTTTTATGTAGTTATAAAACTGAATTACACAACAACAAGTCTAAGTGAGAGTCTTATTAAAATGTGAGGTCAGGAAAGATTCAGTAGTACACAACCTTATCCTACCTAATAAAGAGGTTGTTTCTAATAGACTCATATATAATGCAGATAAAAATACTATAAAATATGACTAAATACATATAAAAATATACAAATAAGTAATCTAATACAAAATACTGCACGTATAGAACATGGTAAAAAATAACAATAAAAGATAAAATAATTAAATACATACATAAACTAGAAAAAGGCAATTACAAATGTAACTCAAACTAATCATGTCAAGAAAGTAATTAAGCCAAGTAAGAAGCTAACTAAACTAACTAACTAGGAGGTAAGTAATACATATTAAAAAAACTCAAAGCAGAAAGTCAAAAATACCTAAGAGAACAAGAATGACATCTCTAAGAGAGATCCTTTATTCGTATCTTAGTATGGCAAAGTTTTCTATTACGAGTCATATCCTCAGTAAATTTTATCAAAGTCATATCATTATTGATCACTTTAACCTCTTAGGTTTTCCTTTTTTAATCTCTAAGTACTATTTTCTCACATTTTCTTACTGGATCGTCAAGATATCTTCTTTTAACATGTCTGAATCACGTAAGTCTTGTTTATCTTAATTTTTCATTAATAACAGTCATCTTTAATTTGCCTCTTAATATTATATTCTCGACATTATCTCTTCTGATAAGTTTACATATCCAACGAAGCATCATCATCTCTATTACCATAAGCCTATTACTATGCACTTATTTGATGTCATATAAAAGTCTTGATACACTTCTCCATTTAAGCCATCTTAATCAAATATAATCGACTATATCTTTATCAATCTTTCCATTACTTTGGATGATAGATTTTAGGTACTTAAAATACTTCGTTCGTAATATAACTTTTGATCTAATCTTTACCTCCACATTGATAGCCTTCCTATTGCCCAAAAAGTTACATTCTAAATACTCGATTTTAATCATGCTCACTTTAATGCCCTTTGACTCTAATATATCCTTTCAACATTCTAGTTTGACATTTACACTCTCTCTTATCTCATCCACTAAGACAAGATTGTCAACAAATAAAATATATCAAAGCACATCTCCTTGAATATTCTTGATAAGCTCATCCATCACTAATACGAATAAAAAGGGGGCTCAATGTAGAACCATGGCGTAGCCCAATACTAATAAAAAAAACTTTTAGTATCTTCTCTTATCGTCCTTACTTTAGTTATTGCCATTTTATACATATCTATAATCACCTGTATATAGGTCATAAAAACTCCCTTAACCTTTAAACACCTCCACATGATTTTCGTAGGAACCATATCATATGCTTTCTCTAAATTAATAAAAACCATGTACAAATTTCTTTGTATTTTCCTGTAATATTCTATTAATCTTCTAAAGAGATATAAAGCTTTTGTCATGGACCTTCCTAGCTTAAAGCTAAACTGGTTTTCTGAGATTGATTATCTTCCTTCTTGTTCATACCCAAAAAGTCCAATCTTAAAATTTTCAAGAAAATTGAGTATTATAAATTTTTGTATGAATTGAATATTTACCGATCTTAATTTAGATTTTTCATTTTATTTCTGAAATTAAAGATAATATCATTACTATTCCAAAACTTTATTTTTGACAATCAAAGCTAATATCATTGCTATTCCAAAGTTGAACAAAACTTATCCACATTCTCTTATCAGTTACATCATCCTCTAACTTCACTCTCGCATCTTTGTCACATTTCCTTCCCTGACTTAGAGGCTTCATATCCACAAATTTATCATTTGTTTCCTTGGATGTATTGCCTCCTCCTTTAATCTCAAAATAGCTACTAAAACCATAAGGAATTAAAAAAAAAAACTCTTATTTAGGAACTAAAAAATAAACAAAAAAGAAGAGAAAAGTTGCCATAAATTATTGTTCAAAAGAAACAAGCCAAAAGGGAGTTCAAGTTTAAAAGCATTGGTATATCTCATCTCTTCCTCCAATCTCTTTACGTATTTTTCAAGCTTTGTACCATCTTCAATCCTTGAAACCTCCCAGATATACTCAACGATTGTTTTAGGTAAGAGGGGAGAGGTGATTTGTAACAAATTTTAGGGATTTAAGGTTTCAAAGCTTTTGAGCAAAGTAATTTGGAGTTAAATTTTTTGGTCCAAATCCTAAATTGGAAAGTCATTTTAAACATTTATTTCTAATGTTTCCATTAGAAAGTCATTTTAAACTTTTTTTTTCAAATGTTAGGATTTTTTGTACATTACTAAACATTAGAGTTTAACTTAACTTTTGGCTGAAATGTTAAGGGGTAAAATATATATGTAGCCTTAATATTTTATTAATAAATTATGAACATATAAAATATGATCACTCAGATCTTTTTATATAAGAGTGTATTACATACAATAAAGTTAAAATTTAAAACTAGGTAAACAAGGAATAATAGACTAAGAAGACCATTTTAACGTTAATCATCTTAAAATGAATCCAACTCTTTTGCTTTCAGTATCACATGAAAGATTCTTAGGCACTAAAGTTGTCTAAAAATTGAAGGCAGTCCATATTTCTAATTTAACACCCTCTCATAACCTAATTCATAAGGCTTCGAGAATGTTATTTAGCAAGCCAACAAATCATAATCAAGTGATAAGCTCCAATCAATTAGTATTAGTTAACACTATAACAAAAACATGCATTTTGCGTTGTCTGATAAACGTCGTAGAAGCTCTATAGACGTCGCAGAAAACCTTCTACGACGTCTATTAAAACGTCACAATAGACGTCGTAGATGGTGGGTAGGTAATGGGTTTCTCCGACGTCTGAGTGAAGACGTCGTAGAAGGCTTATCAATTCTGCGACGTTGATGAAGACGTCAGAAAAGAAGCATATAATTCCCGACGTTTGGAGAAAACGTCAGGGATTGTTTGCCTTTTGAGGACGTTGGGGAGACGTCGCAGAAACTTGACAATCTGCGACGTCTAATAAATAGACGTCGTGGATTGTCAAGTATTTATTAAATTATAATTAATTTATTATAAATTTGGTAAATTTTGTTAATAATGTTTTAATATAAATTAGAAATTCATGATTTGTTTTAATTGATCTGAATATTGGAATAATTTATAATTTAATCAAATTTAATTATTAAATTTTGGGAAAATTTTAATTGAATAAATTTGATTTGTTATTAGCTTTTGTTTAAATATGTTTTAAATTTCCGAAACAATTTTATTTAATTATTTGCTAAATATAAATTTAACTAAATATTAATATAATATTTATTTAATAACTATTAAATATTCTCGCATGAATACATTTTTAATAATTCAACAATATTTTGAATATATAATGAATTTTAATAATTATTCATGTATAACAAGACTTGAATATATGCAAACAATTTATTATTTAAATTGCAATTCCCGAATATGTCATAAAACGAAAATTAAAATAAACAAAACGTCATAAGTGTTTAATATATCAAAATGAGTACATGTTTAGTCTGAACGAACATTATGTGTAGACATAAAAGTTCCAATCGATCCTGCATTTCTTTAAATTGTTTAGTCAATTGATCGACTTAAGACTGCAATTCCTGATTAGCCCTCTTTGACTCTTCTAATTCGTCTCGAAGTCTCTTTCTGGCCGAAGTATTCCCTTGTGGTCGAGGCCCAATTCCCATGCCAACAATGTAATCTGTTTTAGTACCTAGGACTTTATCGCACACTTCATCTATTGTCATCGGATGACCTTATTCTATTGAATGTGTCATTTCATTACACATTAATTCCTGAAAAAGTTAGAATTAATTACATACACATTCTCATTTAACAAATATCTGTAAATGAACTATGTACTCACCCATTTTGCTTTGCTTTCGGCAGTTGTCCATTGATATTTGCTTTTATCATAATGAGTGTGATACCATAGCTTCATCCGGTCACACTCTTCTCCATCGCTATCACTCTGTTGTAAAAAAATATTACAAGAAATGCTTTTCATAAATTTGTAAATGTCAATCAAAGTAAAATATAATTAAAAAGATGGTAACTCACAATCTTATGTCGTATCGCTACAAAGGCCTTGGAGCCAGAGTTTGGTGGACATTTGACTTGACTCCTAGCCACTTTGGCTTTCCGGATTTTGTCCTAATCATACACGTAGGAAAATCTATTATAACATCTATAAATCACAAATCATAAATACTAAAATATAATTAGTTATGAAAGAAGTTGTGAAATAAAGTTTTTTTTATCTGAATAAGAACTAACCTTTGTAACTGATTGCTCCCAATACTCACATAAATCCATCCACTCCGCCAATGTGACACTATCCGGCTTCACATCCTTTCCGTGCTTGGTAAAATGCCTTTTTAAATTATACCTTTGATCTTTAGACCTTAATGAAAGAAACCTCTTCACAGTAGCATGAATTTCGTTGTCAGTCCTCATTCCCTTGATTTCCAACTTTTGCTGCAAAAAATTATAAGTTATTGGTCAACGCTTTAACCAAATGGAAAACACGTACAAATTGGATTGGTTTAGAATACTTACGTCTAACTTATCCAATGCAATGTTCAATTCTTCATCAGTAATTTTTGAAAATTTTGTTCTTACAGGCAAAGTAGTTCGGGATATCACACCAATCTCACTCGATAATTTGGCAGACTGTACGGAGTTAGTTGGTCGTCCTTCAGTAGGGGAGATCTCTATCTCCAATCTTTTACCTATCGCTTTATTAATCTTTGCTAATCCGTGTCCTTTCGTGACACCCCTTGTTTTTTTTTTCATTATTTGTGGATCCTAAAATAGCAAAAGAATAATTTATAATTAGCATATAACAATTAATGATAAATCTAATTAATGTTAAGATCATACCTGCAATGCTTGTAGAAGAGGAGCCCACACCAGAAGGAAGAGTGTGATTTACTGGTGTCAGATAATTAGAAACTGGAGGATTTACTGGTGTCTGATAATTTGAAGCTGGAGGCATCTCTTCAGAAGTTGACGGAGTTCTAATATTGCGTCGCATATTCAAAATTTGTTCATACTTATCTATAGGATGAATACTAGGCATAGAATTGACTTCTCTTGGTGTTGCAGTACGATCAGCAGGTGCATGCGTGTGAGCTTATGCCTGTGTAGGTGTAGGTGCAGGTGCAGGTGCAGGTGTCTTATCTTGTGGTTGTGTACGAGCACATGGCTCATTAGCTGCACTTCCAATTAGCTGACGATACCGCGACTGCAGTTGTGTAGGTACTAAGGTACTTGGTGCAGCCTTATTCTTCTTATTGGGTAAACCAGGTCCCATGTCAATACAATCTGCATTCACATCGACATTAGTGCATAAATCCTATGTCATTCACATCAACATCACTGTAAGCAAAAACAAGATGTTATGAACCTATGTCATTAACCAAACATTCATAAATACATAAAAGTCATTGCACATATTACCTGCTATATGGAGTAATGAAGAGATAGATGATGCGTCTTACTGTGTATTTGAATACAATCTACAAAAACAATAGTTGAAAACAAGAACACAAGAAAACAAGAAACTGATTTTTAATGAACAGCTTGATGATTGGGAATGTATACAATGTGATGCCTATACCCTTGCCATTTATAAAAGAAGCACATGATTGAGAATTTAAGGATGAACTATTCATTGTCATTACACACATTTAGGCCACAATAATATGTATCGGCTTAAATTATATTGTTCTGTTAAAATGGCATTGTTGCATTCACTTTTAATATTGATGCATTATAGTTATGAACTTGTATTTGGGACCTAACAAGTATAGCTATCTGATTCCATGTTCCTTCTCATTATAGTTAAGAACTTGTTGCATTCTCAACAGACTCTATTCATTAAACTCTCTACTTGTATCATTTATAAAAGTTCCAGCTAAGAACTTAAATTCAAGTAGGTTCTAAACAATGAAGAGGACATGTTCTTCATGTCTAACTTTGCAACTAATCTAAAAAATTTATAGAAATAGGTCCTTAACACATTAAAAATAGCCCACTGTTTTTACAAAAATATAAACCTAAGATAAATTTGGAGAAGTTAAAGATGACACAAGCCATTTGATTTAACTTTCGGAATATGTTATGAAAATATTGGTCTGTTGTAGGCTTGAGACACTTAGCTAACTATCTTAGTAAACTAATTTGTCTAAATGAAGCCAATACAAAAATGAGAAGAATTGGATATATAAGATTTGTATTACAGTCAATCTACAAGATTCTATTATATTGCTAAAACTAGATGAAGAGGGCAACTTAGAAGAAGCTAGGGTGTTTATTAACTATCAATAAATTAACCCTCAACTAATAACATAAAGTGTGGAAATCTATAAGTAGGAAATTTTTTAGATGACACTATGAAATTACAGAGATAAACTCAATACGCATCATTAGTGATACCACGAGTGCCTGAGCAATAAAAATCAATATCAACAAAGAAATCATTGTTTCACTAGAACAAAATAAGAAAGCTCTAAATATTGATTCCCCATAATTAGAAAAAAAATAACTAACGTGACCTTAGCACTAGTGTAACATCCCACCCCCTACTGGAAGGGTAAAATAGTAAATTTGGCATAGGATGAGATGGATCGAAATGACTTAGGACTGTTCATGCATAATAGGATTGATACACAGTATCATCTGTGCACATGAAATAACTGTACATGCATTCATGATTATTTCCCGGTATAAGGCCTAAACGGCATTTTATTGTGATTAACGTGGTTATTGGGTTTGAAAAATCATTTTGAGTGCGCCTTTGAGTGTTTTATATTTTAAGGGATTTTCAGGAATTTTTCTGAAATTTTTCGGTGAAAATTCCCGGATCGGAAAAATCGCCAAGTAGTGAACCGGTTGATTTTCGGTATCGAAATTTGTTGTCCAAGGGCACTACAATATTGAGTATATTATTTCGGGCTTGAAATTGGAACCATTGGAATTGAATGGGTTAAAGATTTCCTTTATTAGGTTTTCTTTTATTAAATGATATAAATGGTTAATGGATTTTGTCTTTTTCCCATTTTTATGCCAAGTGTCTAGATGACACCTCATCAACACACATAATGCTTGGGTTGTTCTCGGTGCTTCTTCTAATTGAGTGAATAAAAAGATGATTTATTGCTTTATTATCTCCTTTCAAATAAAACCTTCTTTTCCCTTCTCCATCTTTGGTTCTTCTTTCGTTGGTTGCCCTCCTTATAAAAACATTGCTACTCTTCTTCACCTAAAAACTAAGGCTCTTCTTTGTGATTTGTTGGCTTCCCCTTGTGTGTTTAACAAGGAAAAATATTCACCTTAAGCCTTGTGTAAGTGAGGGCCGTATGAGGTAGAGAATTGGAATGTTTTGAAGTAAGTGAAGAAGTGAAGAAGAGGAAGCTTGATTAGGTAAGATTGGTGTTTATGTGTTGTTTTTTTAATTCAATGTATTATTTGTGATATTTATGAACCTAATTGTATGGGAACTATGTTGGTATATGTGGGCATTTAATTGGTTTGTTTAATTGATGGTTGATTGAGAAAAGATGAATGAAATAGTATGTATAGTGTGTGATTGAAGTGTTTTAGCTTGATTTGGATTGAATATTGATGATTAATTTTGCATGGAAAGGTAAGAGGTTAGTGCTGCCAATTTTAGTTAAAATGCTTAGGTGAAGGTATTGAAGAGGTATTGGTCGAATTCCTAATTACTTAGGATGTTTGCTGGTTTAGAAATGGGGTGGAAATGGTATAGAAACCATAGAAGATGGTGTAGACATAAGTGCTGGAAAATTTACTTTGACCTATTACACTGATTTTAGCATAACTCATTGTGTGGTTATGCAATTGAGGCAAGGTTTGTTCTCACTGAAACTTTGGTTTGTTGGCTACATTTTTGTGTGAAATAGGTGTTGTCCAATTTTAGCTTTAAGAGGTTGCAATATGGCTTGGAAAGTTACTGCTGTTGACTGGAATGAATAGTACCCGAAACCATACCCTAGAGTTTTGCTAATTTTTCTAAATTAATTGAGAAGGAATTAGAACAAATGAACTAAATGAAATTTGAAGCCTATTAAGTTATCTTTCCAATGCCACTGATTTTGCAATTTTTCGATATGTATAGTAGGAGTTATGGACTGATGACTATTGACTGTTTTCATGCATTGAATGAAACCTAGCTGGAATGTCAAATTTGGTGCACATTATGATTTGGAGCAATTTTAGCAATTTATGTGAACTGAATTGGTGTGAGTGATCTTCTAAAAAATTGTAGAAGAAGTGATTATCTTGAAAATGGTATATAGCATGCTATTTTTAGATAACAGAATTGGGACTTATTATTTTTCAAAGATTGGACTGAAGTTAGGTCAGGGACTGTTGAACAGGGCAGTAACTTGGAGGACTGTTTTGAATTGGTTAATGATATAATTTGATTATGAACCCTTCATGAGAAGTGTAGTACTGTGTTTTATCTTTTCATGGGTATAAAGTATGCAATTTTTCGACATTTGTACAAGGAGTTATACTGTTTGAAAAAATTACTGTCCAATTTGAGTACTTTCAGGGGCAGCAGCCTTCACTGAATTGTTTGACCTAGTTAGCTATTGAATTTGCATTTATACTGTTCATGAAAGTTGTAGATCACATTGTTATCTTGATGAGAATATTTATTCTGTAATTTTTGACTGAGGAAATGAGAAGTTATTGAATTTACAAAATACTGCACTGGTTAGGAACTTATTGACTGGACAGATACTTTGACTGGCTTTTTGACACCCTTAGAGGTGGATTTGACTTTTGTGTTCTTCATGAACATTGTAGATCTCTCTTTTCTCTATGAAATAGACACTAAGTTTGTCCAATTTGGAGTTCAGAGTAAAGAGTTATGACATAAGCAAGTTGGGAAGTCGGAAAAAGGAAAGTATCCAATTAGGCACTGTAGACGTCCTAGTCGACTACAACATGTTCTAGTCGACTAGGACATGTATTTATCTTGAACCGACTTCCTCCACTCTTTTGCTTATAACTTCTCGTCCGGCGTCCGATTAACCTCGATTCTCGAGCGTCGATTCATGACTTATTGAATTTCATTTTCGAGACATTGGAATTATTGGACGAAAAATTGACGTGGGTCCGGTTTATTATTTTCTCGTCAATGTTTTATTTTATGGGACCTATAGAGGTCGAATTGAGCGCGTCGGCGCCATTGATTTCTTATTTTGAAACAGATTTTCTGTGGAAAAGATGAGATTAGGGCCGGAATATCATGATCATGCATTGTGCACCTTCTAAGTGTTACATGTGCATTCGAAATAGTTCGATTGAACAATTGATAATGTTTGTATCATCATTTGTTATAGAATCACACTTGAGCGTCGGTCCACCGACGCCACCGAGACGGCCGGACTTTGACTCAAAATCTGAGTAACCTAGTTGGTTTCTCAAATTCTGAATGTCTAAATGCCTATGTGAATTACTTGTCGAGGTGATTTACATAGATTATCAAACATATTGGATAGAATTACATGCTTTTCTTGTCTTGAATGGAACTACTTGCGAAAGGTGAATTGTATGGTTCTTGAATCAGTATAGGATTAAGTTGCATGCTTTTCTTGTATTGGATTGACTATCGCATGAAACTGAAACTGCAATCTTGGGCTTTTGTAGCCATATCACTTTGGATTCTTGAGTCTTTGCAATACTTTGGACTTTTATAGCCATACTCAGAAACCCATCGAGTCTTGCATTACATGCATAAATGCATGAACAGATAATGGAAGTTGTGACCCAGTTGCGATTATTCTTGACCGCCTCGAGTCCAGGGGATTTATCCTCGAATCTTCATCGACCGCCTCGAGCTGAGGGAGAAATCACGCGTCCCCACTGAATACTGACTGAGCACTTGGGCACAACACTGAATAATTGGAAAGAGTCACATATGCATTGCATTCACATGAATGACTGTTTTGTGAAAATTACTGATTACGTGATGGCATGATTTACTGTAAACTGTTACATGTTACTGCAAATTATTATTTAATGCTGTAAATTGTTATGTTACTGCTAATTGAATACTACTGTATTATGTAGTATGCCATGTGCGTAATGCATGATTTGAGTGAACCATCGATGATGGTTTCTCACTAAGTTCGCAAAACTCACCCAAAATTTGCATCTATTTTTCAGGTCCTGAAGAATACCCCGGTTGACATGGGAGTATGTCTACTGTAGGCAAGTAAATGATAGAGATCGAGATCAGTCCGTGTCTGCATTAGTGTCTTATCAAATTGTGTTCCGCAATCACTGTATAACAATGCTTTGTATTTCTACTGAGCCCATTGTGGTTTTAATGTTTTACTCATTGACTGATTATAAATTATTCTTGGATGACTGTAATAACTGAAACTGGTTTATTATGAACATGGGTTTTAGTTACTTACTGTTTTTGCCGCGCTAATGTGGAATCAATGGCTTCAAAAAAAAATGTATACTGAGATCTATTGACTGATGTAGTATGCCACCCTCATGGGGCATGAACTCGGATATCGCCAACAATGTCGGGTTCGGGTCACTCGGGAGTGGGGTGTTACATTTAGGTGGTATCAGAGCCCAGTAGTACGTAATGTATCTGGGCACAGTCTGAAACATAGGTTGCATGCATTTGAGTCGTGTCGTTGCAGATCGCGGCAACTGATCCCTAGTCTGTGTTGTACGAGTAGAAATCCTACGTGTGCATATGTGTCAAGTGACTAAGTGAGAGAAAAGTGAGACTGTGTTAGAGGGTGAACCCCTGGAAGTGTATAAGCAATTAGGAAAGGAGAAAGGAAAAAGGAAAATTGGATAAGGAGATTAATATTGTACTGTGGTTAGAATGACTGTGTTGGCCTAGACTGATTAAGGAAAGAATTGATATCAATGAATTCCTGGATTAAAATGGTAATATTATGGTGATAGAAAAATGAATATGTCTAGAACTGGGAGAGGTCCACTAGAGATATGGGTAGCATAGTCATGAAATGGGAAATATTGGACCGGAATAAAGTGTAGATGGTCCGACCAGGCATATATTGATTCACTGCATTCGAGTTAGATATCAGTAGATATTATAGGCAAATGATGATAGCGAGATTGTACTAAGAATAAGGTTATACTGTAACGGTCTACTTCGAACTGAAAGAGCAAGGTGCCTAGTGCCTAGTGCCTAGTAGAGTGAGAAAACGTAGAAAGGGTGAGATAAAAGTGTCAGATAAACCGAGATGAATTCGTGAAATGGTTATGATCCGGACTGCATAAGCTTGAGACCTGAAATGGTTATGTGACTATTGTGCTAAGAGTTTGGAAATCAGATGATAAAATCGTAAGGGAAAAGACACGGTGATGATTTCTACTAATTGTGTATCGGAAATTATGGATTTGGTTGAAAAGATGTATATGGACACAGAAATGGTAAAAGAATGGGTAAATAGATAGAGATACAGTGGAGGTGTAACAATGATTTTGTCGTATTTTGGGGACTGTGAATGCCCTATTATAGATTGTTTGAGGATAATAAAGAGATACGTAACAATAAGAAGATGATATTGTATAAGCCAAATGGTTATGACCTTAAAGAGGTCAAGCTGACACATAAATGATATGAAAAAAAGGATAGCGATATATGAAAAGAGTTGTCACATTTAAGTCGATTTACCATTGGGAGTATTTATTGGACAGTAAAGTTGATCATGATTAATGAAACGTATGTGAAAGATACATGAAAATCACAGAGGAGATGATCGGTGAATGATTAGAGTGGCTATAACTGTAAAGTTTATAATGGGTTAAAGTAAGACATAGGAGGACTGAGTGTACCTGTATGAGAAGAAATGAAAAATGATTATGGCCTCAGTCATTTATTTGAGGATTAGCATAAACGAAAAGGAGTCTTACGGAAGTCTGAATTGTATAGGTTACTAATTGGTTTCCGGATAAAATGCTAAGGTATAGATTACTGAATAAGTGTCTGATTTTTCAAATTATGGCATAAAATTGCTTTTATTGAGATAGTGAGTATAGTTGAAATTGAGCTTCTTGAAACGAAGATTCTTTAGATACTGCGAATGATTGAAAAGCAATTAGGGGCACAAATTGACTGATGAGACTTTCGTGAACAGTATAAAGATGGTAGCAAGACTAATGGTCAAACGAAAAGAAGTATGGACGAAATCAAAAGTAAAATTGAGGTTATCTGCACTGTATGTACGGAAAGGTGAAGTATCCAACTACGTAAGTGGGATTTTAATTTGAGATGATTCTATTGCAATGTGAAGTGAATAGAGCTCTATATGGGATGCAAAACTGTTGGGAAATCTAGATTTGAAGCTAAGAATAAAATAGTCCCGAACTGTGAAGTGGAATACACAAATGAAGTGGAATTGATGGAAGTCCAAGTATGGATGACTAGATATTGGCATACATCGATGAGAATGACAGGAAATCAATTGAAAGGAGAAAATGAATAGAGACAGGAAGTCCTAAAGGAAAACTGACAATGACGCGATGTAATGTTATCTTCGTAAAGGGATTGGAAATACACTAATTATGGACTGAATGAATTGTGATGTATGGGAAAGTGCAAAAGGGAATGATGCGAAGTAAGCAAATGGTAGTGACTATAATTATCGACAGAATGTGTTTGAAAGGATTGAACTGCTGATAAGCATACCTTGGGAGAGTGGACAATGTGTGCTGAACTGAAACATAATGTTCAAACGGTAGTTGATAAATTGAATTGACTTTGATAAATGGTATTGGTGTTATGATCGAAATTGTTTAAAGCGTTGGAGACTTTAGATTCCTATAAGGATGCACTGTGTTAATTTGAGGAAAGAGACAGGCATAAATACCGACAATTCTGAAATGAACAGACAATTCTGCCTACTAAATTCAAATATTGAATTGATAATGTTGCAATGAACATATTACAGATATTGGGATTTCCAATGAATGTCAGGTAGGTTATGGCTAATTGTGAAGTATTTCTGGAAACTTGAGATACTGGATAAAGGTAAGGAATGGTTAAGAGTGCTGGAGTTAAAGTGGTGAGTCCTATAAGGAGTCTGAATATGCGAGTGAAATCGGAACAACAATATTGAATGCTTCAAAGAATAAGTTGTGTACCCGATAAAAAGTGATAGAACAAGAAAGTGAACAGTTAAAGCTAGACATTCTAGTAAGCATATGTGAAAAGTGAAATTGAAGAACTGTGGGTATAGAATGAAATGATTATTGATTCAAGTGCTTATAGGTTTGAATGTTCAACAGGAAAAAGGCTTGATTATGATCGTGTTATAGAGTTCTGATTTACTGTAGGAATATACTGCTACACTGCACAGTACCTAATGGGAGTCAAAGACCATAATGGATTTGAGACTGTGATGAATGAGACAAAGAAAAGTGACTGAGGAAAACTGCATGGGTTAGCTAAAGTGGATCAGACAGAATTAAATGCATATCTGAATAGAGTGCATGAACACTATAGAACAGTGAATTGTCTAAGGAGAATTGAATTTGAACAGAGAGTTGGTGGGATATAAAGAATGACTGCATTAGGTAAAGTATCACTGATTATAGTGAAATGGAACTAAATGTCATTGTATTGGTACCAAAGGAATGTGAGGGATGAAATAAAGGAGGTTATGATACGTATCACCTTGAAAGGATGTTTGGAATACGTATTAGTCTGCATGTTACTAGAGAAAAAGTATTGGATTGATAACGGGTTCGGAAATAAGGAATTGAGTCATAGCATCGGAACCAAAGTTAATGGCTACTCCGAAAATGGCAAGTGAAATAGTATGATAGTAAGGTCACCAACTGATAGCCTTGTTAACTTCGTCTATTGGGATGAGTGTTAATGAATTGGCCAAATAAGGGACTGGATAAATGACTGAATGTGGTTACTGTAATCTTGAGTGGAAAAATGTATGGAATTTGTATCGACAGTTGATACTGTTATAGTGAATCGTTGACTGAGAATTTCGAGGACGAAATTTTTATAAGGAGGGGGGAATTGTAACATCCCACCCCCTACTGGAAGGGTAAAATAGTAAATTTGGCATAGGATGAGATGGATCGGAATGACTTAGGACCGTTCATGCATAATAGGATTGATACACGATCATCTCGTGCACATGAAATAACTGTACATGCATTCATGATTATTTCCCGGTATAAGGCCTAAACGGCATTTTATTGTGATTAACGTGGTTATTGGGTTTGAAAAATTATTCTGAGTGCGCCTTTGAGTGTTTTATATTTTAAGGGATTTTCAGGAGTTTTTCTGAAATTTTCCGGCGAAAATTTTCGGACCGAAAAAATCACCAAGTAGTGAATTGGTTGATTTTCGGTATCAAAATTTGCTGTCCAAGGGCACTACAATATTGAGTATATTATTTCGGGCTTGAAATTGGAACCATTGGAATTGAATGGGTTAAAGATTTCCTTTATTAGGTTTTCTTTTATTAAATGATATAAATGGTTAATGGATTTTGTCTTTTTCCCATTTTTATGCCAAGTGTCTAGATGACACCTCATCAACACACATAATGCTTGGGTTGTTCTTGGTGCTTCTTCTAATTGAGTGAATAAAAAGATGATTTATTGCTTTATTATCTCCTTTCAGCCGAAACCTTCTTTTCCCCTTCTCCATCTTTGGTTCTTCTTTCGTTGGTTGCCCTCCTTATAAAAATATTGCTACTCTTCTTCACCTAAAAACTAAGGCTCTTCTTTGTGATTTGTTGGCTTCCCCTTGTGTGTTTAACAAGGAAAAATATTCACCTTAAGCCTTGTGTAAGTGAGGGCCGTATGAGGTAGAGAATTGGAATGTTTTGAAGTAAGTGAAGAAGTGAAGAAGAGGAAGCTTGATTAGGTAAGATTGGTGTTTATGTGTTGTTTTGTTAATTCAATGTATTATTTGTGATATTTATGAACCTAATTGTATGGGAACTATGTTGGTATATGTGGGCATGTAATTGGTTTGTTTAATTGATGGTTGATTGAGAAAAGATGAATGAAATAGTATGTATAGTGTGTGATTGAAGTGTTTTAGCTTGATTTGGATTGAATATTGATGATTAATTTTGCATGGAAAGGTAAGAGGTTAGTGCTGCCAATTTTAGTTAAAATGCTTAGGTGAAGGTATTGAAGAGGTATTGGTCGAATTCCTAATTACTTAGGATGTTTGCTGGTTTAGAAATGGGGTGGAAATGGTATAGAAACCATAGAAGATGGTGTAGACATAAGTGCTGGAAAATTTACTTTGACCTATTACACTGATTTTAGCATAACTCATTGTGTAGTTATGCAATTGAGGCAAGGTTTGTGCCCACTGAAAATTTGGTTTGTTGGCTACATTTTTGTATGAAATAGGTATTGTCCACTTTTAGCTTTAAGAGGTTGCAATATGGCTTGGAAAGTTACTGCTATTGACTGGAATGAATAGTACCCGAAACCATACCCTAGAGTTTTGCTAATTTTTCTAAATTAATTGAGAAGGAATTAGAACAAATGGACTAAATGAACGTTTAAGCCTATTAAGTTATCTTTCCAATGCCACTGATTTTGCAATTTTTCGATATGTATAGTAGGAGTTATGGACTGATGACTATTGACTGTTTTCATGCATTGAATGAAACCTAGCTGGAATGTCAAATTTGGTGCACATTATGATTTGGAGCAATTTTAGCAATTTATGTGAACGGAATTGGTATGAGTGATCTTCTGAAAAATTGTAGAAGAAGTGATTATCTTGAAAATGGTATATAGCATGCTATTTTTAGATAACAGAATTGGGACTTATGATTTTTCAAAGATTGGACTGAAGTTAGGTCAGGGACTGTTGAACAGGGCAGTAACTTGCAGGACTGTTTTGAATTGGTTAATGATATAATTTGATTATGAACCCTTCATGAGAAGTGTAGTACTGTGTTTTATCTTTTCATGGGTATAAAGTATGCAATTTTTCGACATTTTTACAAGGAGTTATACTGTTTGAAAAGATTACTGTCCAATTTGAGTACTTTCAGGGGCAGCAGCCTTCACTGAATTGTTTGACCTAGTTAGCTATTGAATTTGCATTTATACTGTTCATGAAAGTTGTAGATCACATTGTTATCTTGATGAGAATATTTATTCTGTAATTTTTGACTAAGTAAATGAGAAGTTATTGAATTTACAAAATACTGCACTGGTTAGGAACTTATTGACTGGACAGAAACTTTGACTGGCTTTTTGACACCCTTAGAGGTGGATTTGGCTTTTGTGTTCTCATGAACATTGTAGATCTCTCTTTTCTCTATGAAATAGACACTAAATTTGTCCAATTTGGAGTTCAGAGTAAAGAGTTATGACCTAAGCAAGTTGGGAAGTCGAAAAAAGGAAAGTATCCAATTAAGCATCAGACGCCCTAGTCACTACAACATGTTCTAGTCGACTAGGACATGTATTTGTCTGAATCGACTTCCTCCACTCTTTTGCTTATAACTTGTCCGTCCGGCGTCCGATTGACCGATTCTCGGCGATCGAATTCATGACTTATTGAATTTCATTTTCGAGACATCGGGAATTATTGGACGGAAATTGACGGGTCCGGTTTATTATTTTCTGGTCATTTGTTTTATTTTATGGGACCTATAGAGGTCGAAATTGAGCGCCACAAGGCACCATTGGATTTCTTATTTTGAAACGGATTTTTCTGTGGAAAAAGATGAGATTAGGGCCGGGAATATCATGATCATGCATCAGGCACCTTCTAAGTGTTACATTTGCATTCTGAAATAGTTCTGATTGAACAATTGATAATGTTTGTATACTGTCACTGTTATAGAGTCACACTTGGAGCGTCGGTCCACCGACATCACTGAGACGGCCAGACTTTGGCTCGAAAATACAGGTGAGTAACCTAGTTGGTTTCTCAAATTCCTGAATGTCTAAATGCCCTATGTGAATTACTTGCCGAGGTGATTTACATAGATTACTGAAACATATTGGATGGAATTACATGCTTTTACTGTACTGAATGGAACTACTTGCAAAGGTGAATTGTATGGTTACTGAACTGTATAGGATTAAGTTGCATGCTTTTACTGTATTGGATTGACTATCGCATGAAACCGAAAACGCAATCTCGAGCTTTATAGCCATATCATCGGATTACCGAAAATCGCAATACCGGACTTTTATAGCCATACTATCAGTAAACCCATCGAGTATCGCATTACATGCATAAATATGAACAGATAATGGACGTTGTGACCCAAGTTGCGATTATTCTTGACCGCCTCGAGTCCGAGGATTTATCCTCGAATCTTTGATCGACCGCCTCGAGCCCGAGGGAGAAATCGACGCGCCCCCCACCGAATACCGACCGAGCACTTGGGCACAACATCAATAATTGGAAAGAGTTACATATGCATTGCATTCACATGAATGATTGCTTTGTGAAAATTACCGATTACGTGATGGCATGATTTATCGTAAACTGCTACATGTTATCGCAAATTATTATTTAATGTCAGAAATTGTTATGTTATCGCTAATTGAATACTATTGTATTATGTAGTATGCCATGTGCATAATGCATGATTTGAGTGAACCATCGATGATGGTTTCTTCGAGTTCGCAAAACTCACCCAAAATTTGCATCTATTTTTCAGTCTGAAGAATACCCCGGTTGACACGGAGTATGTCTCTCAGTAGGCAAGTAAAGGATAGAGGTCGGGATCATCCGTGTTCTGCATTAGTGTCTTATCAAATTGTGTTCCGCAATCACCGTATAACAATGCTTTGTATTTCTAATGAGCCCATTGTGGTTTTAATGTTTTACCTATCGATGATTGTAAATTATTCTTGGATGACCGTAATAATCAAACCGGTTTATTATGAACATGGGTTTTAGTTACTTACTTTTTTTTGCCGCTTAACGTGGAATCAATGGCTTCAAGAAAAAAAAAAGTATACTGAGATCTACTGACTGATGTAGTACGCCACCCTCGTGGGGCACGAACTCGGATATCGCCAACAATGTCGGGTTCGGGTCACTCGGGAGTGGGGTGTTACAACTAGACTTAAAAATCTAACTTAGTAAGAGATGTTATGAGTAGTATTCCTCATTTTTTAAGTACACAGAGTACAAATGTTTCTATATCAAAAAAATAGAACTAATGAAGAAAAAGGAGGAATGAAGTCAATTCTCATTTTGAAGAAAGACCAAGTCACTAAGAAGATTAAAAATAAAGACCAAGTCCTTATTGGATAAGATTTATTTAAAAACTACAATAGGAAGTCCTCTAATAAAAGTTGAATAATGAAAAACAACTTTAATAAGGCATTTGACTTAATGAGCTAGAATTTCCTTTTTGACAATTTTAAAGCTTTTACTTTTCCTCCAACATTTAAGAATTGGATAGATCAATGTGTAAAAACCATATCCTTCAATATCTTAGTTAATATTGAACTTATATAAGTCATTAAGGGAGCTAAAAGTTTGAGATAAGGTGGATATCCTTCACCCTACATGTTATCCATTCTAAATTATCTCTATGTATATTAGTTCGTACTTCTAATGCCTTCCAAAAACCTGGTTAAAGAAGTAGACAAAAGACCTTAAAAAACTTTCTTTAGGAAGGAGTAGTAACCAATGTAACTGATGCCAAAGTCAAATAGATTAATATATGCACATTAAAAAAGGAAAGGGGGTTTGAAATCACTCCTATCAAAGCTTTCAACGATATGCTCTTATAAAAGAGGGTTTGGAGAATTTTCATTGACAAACAATCTCTCTACATATGACGGAAGCAAACACACTTCCTGAGAGGTTTAGGTTTTTGGAAAATCAAGCATAGTACATCTAATTCATGGAATTTAAACTAAATACTAATGAGGGAAAACTCAGCATCAAAATGAAGAGTATCATTGGGAATGGTCTTAACACTTGGTTTCAGTATGAAAATTAGAGCCCATTGGTTCCTCTTCACTTACTTCCAGATATAAGAAGACTAAGGCTTTTAATGCCTAACTAAGCAAGAATGAAGGAGATCTTAATACAGGATCAATGGAATTGCCATACTAGAGGACCCCTTTATTGTTGGCTACTCTTCCCCCTATAATCCCAACCTAAATAAATTGATACCATCATTTGGTTAAAGCATAATTCCATGAAATTCTCTAACAAATTATGTCTACAAATGTTTAAACAATATGTAATCTAAGTGTTCTTACATAAACGAGTTTTATTCAAATCAAAATTTCCTAAAATATCCTTTATTCTTTTCTTGTAGCCATCAAAAAAAGGTGAAAAACAATGGACAAAATCAAGGCTTATCAAAACAATCTCAATTGTAAACTTTGTAATCAAGACACTAAAATCATCAATCACTTATTTTTAGATGTTCCTTCTCCTTAATTATTTGCTATGAAATCCTAGCATGATGCATCATCTAAAATAACAACACCAAAAACAATAAAAATAGTAAAATTTTGTTGTACCATAATGGATCATCTACTATATAGAAACAAAATGATTGAGAATTATAGAGTGATCAAACAAGCTAATGTTCTCTAATAACAATGATTTTAATATCTTTAAAATAGCACTATGATATTGTATATATGCCATATAGAGAGAAAGAATGCTAGATCTTTTCAAAATCGGACTCAAGACGCCACATGCACTTACAAGACTTAAACCTCATCAACAAATTCTCTATTTAATGGCATCAACCTTAGCACTAACATAAATCTAGTTATCAGATATAGACTACCAATTAGCTAAATACTGACAACAACCATATATAAGCAATGTATGATCATTATAATATCATAGGATAACAAATACAACATTGGAATCTAATGTAGTTAGGCACTGACACAAAAGAGTAGTAGGATTCAAAGTAAACTCTACAGCTATATGTCTTATGAAAAACAATCCTTCAACAACAAACTCTACAGCTAGGAGAAATAGGGGCTGTGAAAGGACTAATCAAATATGTAAGATATATTAAATCCAATCTACAAGACAAGGATAAACAGTCATATTTGAGTAAGAGTTAGTGCTATCATCTCCTTCAACTTAACAGAGTATTGCGAAGGTGAATTTCCTCCTAAATAAATGAAAGGCAGATGAACATAAGGTTGGGAAGAAGATATTGTCACACAATGCAAACCCAAATGTATTGTGTTACAGATAATCAAAATAAACGATTAAGCAACATAACTTTAAACCCAGATTAAATCGTCAACTTCAATCGACTCACATTAATCGCAAGCAAAGTAGTTCGATGACTTACCTCAACCAGTCCGCACTCCGACTGTAAATGACAAAAGATCAAAAACTGGTGACGCAAACTCCACAGATTCCAAACGCGACAGAGGATGAGAGAGGGGAGGTGGAGGAAGAGGGAAGGCGACAGATTCCACAGATTTCAAGTGCGGGCGGGAGATTGAAGCTCTATCCTCTCTGATTTTCATTTACACAGAAGATGAGACGACGTCGTTATGGGGGGCGGCAACACGACGTCGTCTCATCTGGTGGGATAAATACGTGGACCTGGCCTTTCCTGACGTTTAATTCTAACAAACGTCGTGTTTTCTATCTTGGCACGTCTTTCTAGTAAGACGACGTCAAAAACTTCTTTTTTTGTGACGTCTGAATACAACGTCGAAGAAGCTACGAATCTTTCATGACGTCTTACCAGACATCGCGAAATCTTCACACCATTCGTGACGTCTACTTTAAAAATGACGCAAAAAGTATAGTTTTGTTGTAGTGTAACCCAATGTGTGTCCACTTTTTGACCAATCACACTTGAAGGTCTATTAGGCGAGTCACAATATCACGACTTAGGACTCAATCTTTCAGAGGTGGGAGGCAGTCAGGGAGATTCCCACCATTAAGAGAGCAATGTGCATATATTATTGTTGTCATCTACCATAACTGATTAAATCCAACTAGTTATATATTTATGCATTACAATAAGAGTAAATTTTTTTAAGCTTACAAATATATCCACTAGCCTTTAAATAGACAAAGATTCTAATTATCATGTAAAATTACGAGATAGAGCAGAGACTGTATGGTATGCTAATTAAAGAATTAGATGGAGAAAAGATAATTCAAGAATATAATTTTTAAATTATTCCCTTTTTAGATTTCAAAGATTAGTTGCATATGTTGTATGAACTTCACAACAGATGGGTTAAAAACTTATTAGTCCTAAGGAGATATGGTGCATGGTCTTCTTTAGAGTAAATCTGAAGTATGACTACATCGACATCATGTATGATACCTTTAACAATTTAATTAAAGAAGTAAGAGTTAAACTAATATTTAGCATATTAAAACATAAATGAACACAATGCATTCATGAAAAATATGCAATAAAATGACAACTTAAATTTTCTCCTAATATAATGGTCAAGTTGTAAGAGAATTCAAAAAAGCTTTAATTACTTAATTGATTGAATGGAGTTGATGGATGAAGTTGCAAACATGTTACTGTTGCCATTTACTATAACCTACTGAATTTGAATGATTATATATATGTAGATTTTAAGATTTGGCAAAAATATGATACAAACATTTTACTGTTTCTATTTACTATAACCTCATCAATTCAAATGATTATATTGATATATGTTATATCAAAGATAAGTTTTGGCATGCCTACAAGTACTCATTTTAACTTTTAGATGGAGAAAGTTTTAAATAACATGTAAAATCATAGGATATAAATAGGATGTGTTAGACATATTTATATTAATTAAAGGATTAAATGGAAAGAAAATAATTTGAAAGTACAACTTTAAAATCGTATAAAGAAAAGAACAATTTTATTTAAGATTTTAAAAATTAGTTGCATGAGTTGAATAATTTTCACACAAAAATATGTTAAAATCTATTGAATTACATTAAGGATATATGGTATAAGACATTTTCATAATAAATCCATACTATGATAAATTAAAAATAACAAATATGAGACATTTAACGATTTTAGTTTATATAAGTAAGAATGAATCCAATAGTTTGCATGGTAAGAAATTTGCAACAAACCCACATCATGTCCTTTTTCTTTAAGATAACGGTTAATGTGCATGAAATATGGATAGATTTTTTAAAGTATTTTCTTAGATTTTTTTTGTCAAATTACCTTATTTTACTTGGATTTTTTTATGTAATCGTACTTATTTAACCTCGAGATAAGATTTACCAAGAATTAGAGGTTATTCTAAGCAATAACATAGAAAAAATCACAATTCATAAAGGAGCACAATCTAGTCATTGCCAACGTATTATTATATTTCTAATATTGATCAAATGAAGAAAGAGGCATGAACAGAGGAGAGATCATATAGCCTTGAAGAAATTCCAAAGAGTAACACAACGTGAACCATGATTGTGTCTTAGATCATATTTAAATTATGAGAGAAATATAAAGATCCACAATCTAGAGTATGGATGTACTAGAGATCATGTCTCTCCACTAAAGAAAATAGGAAGATCCACCACCTAGGTGGCCTAATTATGTCTAAATACATTAAAATGTATGGAAGAGTTTTAGAGACTTTGCAAAAAATTTTTCTTTCTAAAAGTTAGGTTGGCCATTAAGGAATACACAATACTTTATTAGGTCACTATAAATATGTTTTTCATTATAAAATTAAGATTTAGATTCATTTCAACTAGGAATGACAACGAGATAAGCTAAGTTAGGTCTTTCAGTTAGAGTTAAGTCACATGGACAGAGTCCAAGTTTAAACCTACTCAAGCCACCTAAAATGAAGTCATTTTAGGATGGGTTTAGGCCAATACCTAGGCCCAAACCTAGCTTGAAGCACATTATTTTATAATTTTTTTTAAATGTTCAAGGTAGGCCTTAGCTTAGCCACTAAGCTCGAGCTCGATCTAAAGCACAATTAACTTAGACTTGGCCTGTTGACTTTGGATTAAGTCAAGTCAAGTCAAGTCAAGCCAAAATTTTCCATCTCTAATCTTAGAATATTAAACTATCGACGTCATCCTAATTTTTATATATAAATATTTATTTGGTTTTATTTATTGTTTTTGTTGTTTTAAACATAATTAATGGATGAATATTTTGTGTTTAGATAGAGAAACTAGTATTTATTCTTGTATTGATTGAATTGACTTGATTTATGAATTGAGATACATTTTTGTGAGCTATCTTTGATTATGTTAGTGATTAATCAAAATTCACTTGTAGACACCTCAAGTGAACCTGCTTATGAGTAGACCATAACTTATAAAGAAGAGGTTAAATGAAGCGCTACAAATAGATGTTATCTCTAGTGTTAGGGTAAAACATTTTCATATAATTTAATAGATTTTAGTAGATTCAAAGGGGTGTTAGCTTTGTAGGGATACTTGTTAACCAACTGAAAAATAAATGGTTCTAACTTTAGAGTATAATTTTAGTGATGAAGATTAAGCATCACAAGTGGCTTCAGGCAAGACAAAAGGATTAGGATGTGGACGTGGACGTGGACATGGATGTGGATATGGACGTGTTAGAGAGCTTGGGCAGTAAGGAGAAACACGTAAACAAGCTCAACAAAGTGATATTAGGGGAAAAAATCCATTGGAGAATCTTAAAGGTCCAATGAAAAGGTTGCAGCTAAGCGTGTTAAAGAGGTTCTTAACAATCTGATGGTGGATCTATATGTAAGAGAAGAAGCTAAAACACTTGGGAACATGTCACTAAGGTTTATAATGATGATTCAAGTCTTGGAGGAATGTGTTGGACTTATTAAAGAAGGATGGACCTGATGCACAACTCGAAAAAACTCATTTGTTATAATTAGGCTATTTTGAGCATCTTTGGGCCAATTGCTTGGACTTCTTATTTTATTTATTTAGAAATTTTAGTTATACTATTTAGGACTTAAATAAGTGGATTCCAACCTTAAATAAGCCAAGTTACGTTTTTGGGTTTGCTTAGGCCTAATCATCTTGTTTTAAGCTTATTTATTAGGGAGTTTGTTCTTTTAGATTGGAATGGGCAAAATCCTAATTCCTACCCTTATGAAAGTCATCCAGGTCGTTAGGGTTAGTTTAAATACTCTTTATTACATGTATTCTAGGCAAACTTCATTCATTCAATATTCAACAAACAAATTGACTGTTCTTTTGCATTACTTTAGAGAAATCCTTCCTTGGTGTTCTTTACAGACTTGGTTTGTCATTCAAACAAGTACTTATGAACTTCAAACCCATTCCTTATCACCCCCAATCCTTCCTAAATTTTGTGGGTGTGGCAGAAAGACCTTCTGAGTGGTCTTTGTCATTCTTACGCAATATTGAATGTTCCATGGATCCTGGATTAGTTATTTGTGCTTCATTCAATCTGAGGTGAATAGCCTATCAATTTTTGGTATCAGAGCCATCTTTATTGGCAAGGTTTGAATTAATTTGTGTCCTTTCTTTCTGTTCAATTTCGTGCCTTTTAAAAGTTCTTAAGTTTTCTTGAATCCTTTTGGAATCTTGAATCTGTTTTCTTGAGTCTTTGAGTTTTCCTTCTTGTTTGTGTTATTCCATATTTTTTCTTATGTTTTTGTTCTTTTCTTTTAGTTCTTGTGTTTTTTTTTCTTTTCTTTTCTTTGATCATTCTACACTTGTGCATTCAAATAATTGAGTTTGGCTTGATCTTTTGAGTTCTTGATGAATCTTTTGAATCCTACAATTCTTACTTTGAATCTTGTTCTTGATTGTAGTTCTCTTTAAGTTTCTTGTTGTTCAAAAGTAAAAAAAAAATGAGTGACAAAAAAATCCAAAAAAAGAGAAAAAGAAAAGAAGATAAAAGAGATAGAAAAGAAATAGATCTGGTTAGAGTTCTTGATAGTGTCAACAAAATAAATTCTAAACTTGTTCAAACTCACTCAAATATGTGTTACTGCTTCATGGACACATAAATTACTTCTTTTTTCCAATCCAAACACATTTCTTGCATTCTTTTATGATCTAAACAGGTCAATTGCATCCATTGTTTCCCTAAAAACATCACTTACATTCTTTCTTTGATAGAACACATAAGTCACATTATAGTTATTGTGATTAAAGTTGTGGGGATTCCTAGAGTCTCTAAAAATTCAAATTGTTGAATTTGTTTTTCTTTAGCTCTTTATTAGGCTTTCTTATTTTCCTTACATCAATTTGCCTCTTGGGATTGGTAATTGAAAGGGTAAAGGTTGAAACTTGCTCTTCTTAGAAGAAAAGTTTAATCTACAAAGAACTCCTAGAGTAAGGATACTAAGGGGTGAGTTGTGAGTGATTTAGATAGCAAACATGTGAGGGAGAGACTATTTTGTACTAACGTTTTCTTGCAAGCTCTAAATCATGTCTAACAATAGAAATTCATCATCTTCTAGTAAGGATAAAGAGATGGTTGAAGGTGGAGAGTGGGGGATTAATCCATTGGTAGTAAAGTCATAACAACAAACATTTGAGAGCATGTTTAGGGAGATGAAGAACATAAGGGAGAGATTGGCATAAATGTCTTTGAATTTTAATTCTCAATCCAACGCAAGGGAGAGGACACCTGAACCTATAAACACCAATTATAATTTTGAGGATGATGACGACCAACTTAGTACCTTTAAAGAGGTTGGGAATTATAGAGGGAATAGAGGTGGTCGAGGTAGAGGGAGAATAGGTAGATACATTGGAGGAAGAGTTGGGTATGGGAATGAGAGGGGAGTAAAGACTAGAGTGGACAGTAACATCGGTAATATTAAGATGAAGATACCTACTTTTGTTGGAAAGATGGATCTGGATGTATATCTAGAGTGGGAATAGAAGGTTGAGTTAGTGTTTGAGTGCCATGATTTTCTGATGAGAAGAAGGTTAAATTGGTAGCCTTTGAGTTTATTGCTTACGCGGTTACTTAGTGGTATCAATAGATTGTGTCTAATAGGAGAAACCGAGAAAACTAATTAGCTCTTTGGAGGAGATGAAAACCATAATGCGAAGGAGGTTTGTATCAAGCTCATATTATAGAGAGCTTTTCCAAAGACCATAGAATCTACCCAAGGAAGCAAAATCGTGGAGGAATACTACAAGGAAATGGAGGTGGCAATGACACAAGCAAACATAGAAGAAGACAGAGTAGCTACAATAGCTTGGTTTGTTTATGGTCTCAAAACTAAAATTGCCAATGTAGTGGAACTACATCATTATATGGAGTTAAAAGATGTTGTACACATGGCTATGAAAGTTGAAAGACAACTTAAAAAGAAGTATACTAACCGTGTAAGTGTTCTAGTGTAGGAACTACCTCTTGGAGTAAACAGTGGAGTAAAAAGGAAGATAAGGCTCCAAATAGCAAGTTTGAAACACCTTAGCCTAAAACAAAACAAGGAGAAATGGTCAAGGTTGAAACCTCTTCAAATTCAAGGAGTAGAGATATCAAGTGTTTTGGTTGTACAAGAAGAGGTCACATTGCATCTCAATGCTCAAACAAGAGGTTAATGACAATTCGGAATGGGGAGTATGTGTCTAAAAGTGAAGAAGAGGGATATGTAGACATGCCTGAATTAGAAGATATTGACCAAAGTGAAGATGAGGCCGAGATAGAGCAACCAATGAAGGGGAAATAATTAGTAACTAGAAGGGCCTTAACCATTCAGATTAGAGAAGATGATGATGTAGTGAACCAACAAAGAGAGAATATGTTCTATACAAGATGTGCTATGAATGATCAGATTTGCAACCTTATGATTAATGGAGGGAGTTGTACGAATTTGACAAGTGTTGAATTGATTCAAAAATTGGGCTTAACAACTATTAAACACCTTATGCCTTACAATCTACAATGGCTTAACGAATCAGGCAAGATGAAGGTATCTCGGCAAGTATTAATTGCATTCAAGATTGGGAGGTATAAGGATGAGGTTTTATGTGATGTGGTGCCTATACAAGCTGGACATATATTGTTAGGGCTTCCATGGCAGTTTGATCGACGAGCAATCCATGATGGGTACAAGAATCATTATTCACTCACTATGCATGGCATGAAATACACTTTTGCTCCTCTTTCACCAAAGCAAGTTTATGAAGATCAATTGAAAATTCATAATAGAGAACAAGTGAGCTTGAGTGAAAAGAGTGGTAATAAACAAGTGCAAACATCTAGGGAAACATTAAACACATTGGGAAACACTTCTTTAAGAGATAAACATGAGGGGAAAGGCAGGAGCATGGTTGCGAGAGTGGGGGATGTGACAGATGCATTCTTAGCTAAACGCCAAATGCTACTTTTTCTCTAAAAAGAAGCTTATTTATCCCATGAGTACCTTACTAACCATGATTTCCCAAGTGTTATTGTTTTTATTTTATAGGCTTATAATGATCTATTACAAGAAGATATACCAAGCGGATTACCACTTAAACGTGGAATAGAGCATCAAATTGATCTTATACTACCGAATCGACTAACTTATAGAACAAACCCAGAGGAGACTAAAGAAATTCAGAGGTAAGTGGATAAATTGCTAGAAAAAGGCTATGTACGTGAGAGCCTCAGTTCGTGTTTGGTTCTAATCCTATTAATGCCAAAGAAAGATGGATCATGGCCTATATGTGTGGACTATCACGCCATCAATAAAATCACTGTAAAGTATCGTTACCCTATCCCTAAGTTAGATTATTTGCTTGATGAATTGTATGGTGCATGTTTGTTTTCCAAATTTGATCTAAAATCTGGTTACCATCAAATTAGGATTAGAGTAGGAGATGAATGGAAAACAACATTTAAAACTAAATATGGACTGTATGAATGGTTGGTAATTCCTTTTGGTTTAACAAATGAACCCATCACTTTTATGAGGCTTATGAATTATGTATTGTGTGAATTTCTAAAAAAATTTGTCGTTGTTTACTTTGATGATATTTTGGTTTATAGCAAATCACTTGATGAGTATGTAGAACATTTGGATAAAGTGTTGTATGTGCTTAGAGAAGAGAAATTGTATGTTAATTTAAAAAAAATGCTCTTTTTGCACTAAACAAGTTATGTTTTTGGGTTATGTGGTGAGTGCAAAGGGTATACAATTAGATGAAGAAAATTTTTTGGCAATTAAGGAATGGCTTACCCCTAGGACAATTAGTGATGTTAGGAGTTTGGATGGGTTGACTAGTTTCTATTGACAGTTTGTTAATGATTTTAGTTTCATTGTTGCACCATTCAATGAGATAGTTAGAAAGAGTGTAGGATTTAAATGGGGGGAAGAGTAAGAGAGGGCATTTAACTTGTTGAAGGAGAAACTTAACACAACACCTATCTTAGCTTTACCTAACTTTGCCAATATTTTTGAAATTGAGTGTGATGCGAGTGGGGTTGGAATAGGGGCCATCTTAATGCAGGATAGAAAACCAATTGCATATTTTAGTGAGAAACTTAGTGGGGCAACCTTAAACTACCCACTTATGATAAGGACCTGTATGCATTGGTTAGCGCATTAAAAACTTGGCAGCACTATTTGTGGCCTAAAGAGTTTGTTATCTATACTGATCATGAATCATTGAAATACATAAAGGGCCAACACAAACTTAGAAAAAGGCATGAAATGTAGGAATAATTCATAGAGACGTTTCCATATATGATCAAGTATAAATAGGGAAAGCAGAACATTATAATAGATGCATTATCTAGGAGATATGCTTTGTTAAGGACATTAAGTGTTAGATTATTAGGATTTGAACATATTAAGGATCTATATAATGATGATCATAATTTTGGTAATGTGTTTAATGCATGTGAGAAATCTGCGTTTGGGAAGTTCTTTAGGCATGAAGGGTATTTGTTTAGAGAGAATAGTATGCATTCCTTAACGTTCCTTGAGAGAGTTATTAGTTAAAGAATCACATGGAGGAGGTTTAATGGGTCAATTTGGAATTAAAAAGAAACTTGACATTTTGAATGAACACTTCTTATGGCCACACATGAGGAGAGATTTAGAAAGAGTGTGTGGGAGATGTATGGAGTGTAGGTAAGCTAAATCAAGAGTTCAACCCCATAGGTTATATAAACTACTACCTATACCTAGTGAACCATGGGTAAACATTTCCATGGACTTTGTTTTAGGTTTACCTAGGTCTAGGAAAGGTCATGATTCATTTTTTGTAGTTGTTGATAGGTTCTCCAAAATGACACATTTCATTGCATGTCATCGAACCAATGATGCATCATACATTGCTGAATTGTTCTTTTTTGAAATTGTTCACTTGTGAGTTATTTTTGGAAGACTTTGGGGGGTAAGTTAGGAACAAAACTTTTGTTTTCTACTACCTATCATCCATAAACAGAATATCAAACTGAAGTGATAAATAGAACTCTAGGTTCTTTGTTACGTGCTATAGTTAGAAGAAACTTGAAAACATAGGAAGAATCCTTGTCATTCATTGAATTTGTTTACAATCTAACCATACATAACAGTGTTTTGAAAATCGAGCTAAACCGGTCAGTCGAACTAGAGAACTAGTGACCAGAAGCATGAAACAGTCCGACTTAGCCCTTATTTTTTATGAGTGATTGACCCATTCATTTTATGGTCTGACCAGTAAAAACTGTTGAACCAGTGAAAGAAAGGACCGGCCCGTTCATTTAAAATGAAGAGTTTTCATTTAAAAATCAAAAGATTCAAAACTCTAGGAATTAAGAAGACAGAACACTGCTCTCTCTCAACTGTCTTAGGTCTCATCTCAGCCACTACCACTGTTCACTTCACTCTTCATCGACTAAAATCCTTAGTAGGTCTTTTTTTATGTCTCTCGCTTATGTCTCTCTCTCTATCTCTTTTAATAAGTTTGTGTTTCATTTTTCCTGTGCTTCTCTTGGGAATTTGCAGGTTCATTCGTTCAGACTTCTGTGGCTTTTTATTTTTATTTTCATTCTTCTCTGGGTGGAAGTCTTGGGTATGTTTCTGGTTTTGGATATCAACTTTTGCGTTGCGTCTGTTTCAAGTTCCACTTAAGGCATATGATTAGGGAGAAAAAAAAAAGAATAAAGCATTGAGAAGAAAAAAACAAAGTTGGAATGACGATAACTAAGAATCCCATTTTCTTTATCCTTCTCTTCAATAAACAAATGATTGGCTAGGCACACTTCCAACTTTTGCATCTGTTACTTTCCAGTTTCCACTTTTGTGTCAAACTTGTATTGTGCTTTGAAAAATTCAAGTTATTTTTATATTTTTAATAACATGATATTTTTTATGTTGTATTGTACTTTATATTAGCAGCACCTTTTTAAGTTAAACCATTGCAAACTATGTTGGATTTAAAGAATTAATTAATAACCTTTAGTATATTTTTAATCAAAAGAAAATTTTAGAGCATGTTTTGTTTTATTTTATTTTAGTTTTCTGTTTAAAAATGTTTATTTGAGTTTTTGTTTTTGTTTTTGTTTTGATTTCTTTCTGCTTTCAAAATTATGAAAACTATAAAATTGGTTTTTTCCATAATCTGATTTACTATTAACTAAATATATATTATTAAATTATTTAATATATATTAATAAGAATTATAAATAATTTAATTTAATATTATGTGTTTAATTAACTAAAACTAATTATTAATATGAATTATGAACTATGGTATTATCTAAAGTTCTATGTAAATTTAGCAAATTTTGTTGCTTTATGCCTTTATCTAATAACTTTTTTTTCAAAGAATGGTCCAAGTTTTGGTCATTCTTTTGTAATTCTAATCAAGGATTTGTTTAATTCTAATTATGGACAAGTTTTTAAAAATCGCATATTTTTTTCTTTTTGGTATCTTCTATTTATGTCTTAATTAGATTATTAGATATAATAATTTACTTGCTATAATTTGTATCACCTAACCTATATAAAATCAAGTTTGGTACATAATCTATTATCTAGTTAGTCGTCTTGCTAAAAAATTTGTGATCAGAGAGATTTAATGCTATATATGAATATGACATGGTGTAATTTTTATAGGAAGTTCATAATTTAGAAACATGGATATTCCTAATGAGATTAGTACTCCAAATGATTCGAGTACTCCTAATCCTAACACACAATCATTCGGACAACAATCTACAGTGAACTCAGTTAATCCACATCGTCGAAAAACTGATCTTGCATGGGAGCATTTTGCTTTGCATAAAGAGGGCGCTACTAATATATTTACTTGTCTACATTGCTCATTAATTTTTAGAGGAGGTGGCATAAATAGGATGAAACAACATCTTGCTGGTGTACCTGGTCAAATAAGTTCTTGTAAAAAGGTTAGTCATGATGTTCGTAAAAAAATGTTGGAGTCATTAAGGTAAGTGCAACAAAAGAAGTGAAATGAAGATTTGAATGAAGCATATGGTGATCAACCTAAATATCAAGAGGAAATTCAAAAACTATAAAAAGCATGTTCAACTAAGAGACAAGCACTTGGTAAACGCAAAGAGAAAAGGAAAGCTATTGATATGGAAATATATTCATACTTTTCTCCAAGGACAACTCCAGGATCTCAACCAAGTTTGAGAAGTGTGTTATCTAGTAAGGAAGCAATTCACAAGGCACATATTGCAATTGCTAGATGGATTTTTGATGCTTGTATTCCTTTCAATGCAATTTAGTCTGCTTACTTTCAAGAAGCTTTGGATGCAATTGCTGTTATTGGGCCTATGATTAAAGGTCCATCATATTATGATTTGAAGGTTAATTTGTTAGGAGATTGTAAGAGAGAATGCCAGCTATTTGTTGATAAAATCGACAAAATTGGGTTAAAACAGGTTGTACAATCATGGTAGATGGGTGGAGTGATCAAAGATAAAGAACTTTGATAAACTTTCTAGTTTATTGTCTAGCAGGTATAATATTATGAATTTGGCATGTTATTATACAAGTTAAGGCTTTTAACTTTATTTATTTTTTTACAGGTATAACATTTGTGAAATCTATTGATGCTTCAGATATGGTGAAAGATGCGAGATCATTATTTAATTTATTTTCTGAAGTTATTGAGTGGGTTGAAGCAAATAATGTTGTTCACGTAGTGATAGATAATGCAACAAATTATTTAGCAGCTGGGAAATTGGTACTTAAACGCTATGAGCATATTTTTTGGTCACCTTGTGCTACATATTGTTTGAATCTCCTTCTAAAGGATATTGGTAATATGCCTCACGTTGTAGAACTTGTTTCAAAGGCTTCAAAGGTAATTTCTTTTGTGTACAATCATATAATCTTCTTATCTTGGTTAAGAAAAGGGGAAGGCTGGAGAGAGATAGTGCGTCCAGGGGTAACTCGGTTTGTTGCTACTTTCATTACTTTGAAAAGTATTTATGATCATAAGCATGACTTACAAGCTTTGGTTATTGATAAGAACTTTATTAGTCATAGATTGGCAAAGACTGCAACAGGAAAATCTGTTAGTTCTATTTTGTTAGATAGCAAGTTTTAGAATGATTGCTTGATCATGGTGAAAGCTGTGGCTCCTATCATTAGATTGTTGAGAATTGTAGATGCGGATGAAAAACCTTCTTTGGGTTATGTTTATGAGGGCATGCTTAGGATAAAAAATAAGGTGAAGGAGATTTTTAAACAGAAGCCACAATTATATAAGTCTTACATCGATATCATCAAAGCTCGATGGGATAAGCACTTAAAGCTTAATCTTCATGTTGTAGCATATTTTTTTAATCCTTCTTTCCTTTATGATGAAGGCTATCGTGAGAAGAATAGGATTGTATATGCTCTTCTTGATATGCATGATATAAAAATTTTTTGTGCTGACTTGTCGAAAGGCATTCAAGATATTCAAGTTTATCGTAATCGCCAAGAGACTTTCAATCAAGAAAGCACTCTTAAGGTTTTAAAGTTAAACACCTTATGACCTGGTAAGTATTATATTACGACTAATATAATATTTTTAATTTTTAATTATATTCTTTAATATTTTTAATGTTTATTATCTATGATTATTTTGTTGTTTGATAATTATAAATTTTTGTAGATGAATGGTGGAGATTGTATGGGGGTAGTGCTCCAACATTGCAAAAGTTGGCTATTCGTATTCTTAGCCAAACATCTTCCTCTTCTGATTGCAAGAGAAATTGGAGCTTTTTTTAACGCATTCACACAAAGAAGAGAAATAAATTGGAGCATCAAAGGTTATTTGATCATGTTTATGTCACTTACAACTTGTCTTTGAAGAATCGGTATTGTCATTTTCCACTTTTAGTTAAATGTTATTAACTTATTATTATTGTTTGCAATTTCCAACATAGTTATATTTGAACTTACTATTAATGTTTTGTTTTAGGTTGCCAAACAAAAAGATGAAATATGATCCAATTGATCATGAATCTATAGACAAACTTGATTTTTGGATCATTGAAAATGATGGATCCCCAGAGATCTTGAAACTGCTATTTATCAGGAAAATGCAATTCCAATAATTGATGAAGCACCACAACAATATGAAGGTTATTAATTAATTTACTTTGTAATATAATATTAAAGATTAGATATATTATTTCCAAGTGTAATTTTGTCTAATATTGTTTATTATGAAATTAGGTGATGAAGAAATTGCCGAACAACCAAATTTGGAATCTGTTGAAGATGTTCATATTGGAAATAATGAAGGAGCATTTGATTTTGACTTGAATGAATACTATGATTACTGATATGTTTTTATCTTTTTGATGAAATATGACTAGTGAGTTTTATTATATTATTTTGTGTTGTGTTGGTGAACTTTAAAACAAACTTGTATGTTTTGAAATTTGAAGGTTTAAGTTAGATAAATAATTAAATAGTATGTTTAAAATTTATCTTATATCAATTCTGGTTGAACCATTGACCCTTGAATCAGTTGCTTCTCCGGTTTAGTCACCAGTCTGGCTTTTAAAACATTGATACACAATGCTATTGGTTTTTCACCATTTGAAATCATTTATGGTTTTAATCTTTTGTCTTCGTTAGATCTTGTTCCATTACCGTGAGGTGAAAGATACAACTTGGATGGAAAGAAGAAAGTTGAGTTGGTGAAAAAGCTTTATGAAAAGGAGAAGCAAAATATTGAAAAAAAAGACGTAGCAATATGAAAAGTAAGAAAAGGGTCAAAAGCAAGTAATATTCAAACCTGGTGATTGAGTTTAGGTACACTTTATAAAGGAAAGGTTTCCCAGCAAAAGGAAATCTAAGTTGCAATTGCGTGATGATGGACCATTTCAATTGATGCAAAGGATCAATGAGAATGCATATAAGATTGACTTTCTAGGTGAATACGGTGTTCATACTACTTTCAATGTTGTTGATTTATCTCCTTTTGATTTTGTAAATGAAGAAGCTTATTTGAGGACAAATCCTTTTGAGGAGAGGGGGAATGATGGAGATCAAGCATCACAAGTGGCTTCAGGCAAGACAAAAGGATTGGGACTTGGACGTGTTCGAGAGCTTGGGAAGCAAGAAGAAACACTTAAACAAGCTCAACAAAGTGATATTTGGGGAAAAGATTCATTGGAGAATCTTGGAGGTCCAATGATAAGGTTGCGGGCTAAGCATGCTAAAGAGGCTTTTAACAATCTGATGGTGGATCTATATGCAAGAGTAGAAGCTAAAACATTTGGGAACATGTCACTAAGGTTTATAATAGTGATTTAAGGATTGGAGGAATGTGTTGGACTTGTTGAAGAAGGTTGGACCTGATGCACAACTTGAAACAACTCGTTTGTTACAATTAGGTTGTTTTGAGCATCTTTGGGCCAGTTGCTTGGCCTTTTTATTTTATTTATTTAGAAATTTTATTTATTTTATTTAGGACTTAAATAAGTTGATTCTAGCCTTAAATAAGCCTAGTTACATTTTTGGGTTTGTTTGGGCCTAATCAGTTTATTTTAAGCTTATTTGTTAGGAAGTTTGTTCTTTTAGACTAGAATCGTCCAAGTCATTAAGGTTAGTATAAATACTATTTATTTCGTGTATTGTAGGCAGACTTCATTCATTCAATATTCAAAAAACAAATTGAGTGTTCTTTTGCATTACTTTAGAGAAATCCTTCCTTGGTGTTCTTTAAAGACTTGGTTTTTCATTCAAACAAGTGCCTGTGAAGATCAAACTCATTCTTTATCACCCCCAATCCTTCTTAAATTCTATGGGTGTGGTAGAAATACCTTCTAAGTCGTCTTTGTCATTCTTGCGCAATATTGAGTGTTCCTTGGATCCTGGATTCTTGATTTCTGTGCTTCATCCAATCTGAGGTGAAGAGCTTATCATTTAGTGCCTAAAAAATTTCTACTGGTCTAGATAATATATCTATTCTTACTTAGCTGAATCCTCAAATCAAGGTTTACACTAGGGAATTACTCATTTAAGTATTGATCTACGATTTGTTTCTCTATTTGATAATTGTTTAACTTTCAATTATCTTGGCTATTCTCTTAATTAGTTTATATTTTATATTTTATTTTTCAATACCATCATAATCTTCTTTTACTAATGTTTTAGGTTAGTAGTTTTAGGGTTTTCTAGATCCGTGTCATTTTCTCAACCAATCTCTTCTTACCATTATATTACTTATTAATGATATAGGTGCCTTAGTTGTAGGTAATAGGTTAGTGATAAATGCTAATTGCACAATATTTTTATCATGATTTTACAAGAATTTAGCTTTTGTTTTAATTTGATACTTAATCTAGTTTATATTTTGCTTACAGACCTTATTTTAGCACTTTATTGAAACGAATTTGTATAACTTGGAGAAGTTTTAGAGCAATTTTGGAAACATATGTTCAACATGATCGAGTGTTTAGAACACAATACAAACACATGATCATGTTCATCTATATATTGCTTATTAGTAAATTTTTCTTCCTAAAAAATTTAGCCACAAGAAGAACATAACTTGTATATGATATCATTTCCCCTACAATAACACCTATACAATGTCATGTTCTCTAACTCTATACTTATGTTTTATGTAAGGAGTCTTGAATGGTAAACATAAGAGGAATAAACCCCAACATGGTACCATGTCATTAACCTATATTGGTGATAAAGCTTATGTAATTTAGAGTTTTTGACAAATGTAAAGTAACATGGGATCAATATGGGCCTATAGTAATCCCGTGTTTACAAAATTATAAAGTTTCTTAAGATAAAAAGGAGAGAGAAGAAGAAGAATAGAGAGAGTCATTTAGAAGGATCAAAGGCTAGTCAAAAGTGGGAGAAGGTTGGAGGACAAGAGGATAACCAAAGGATATTAAAAAAAATTAAAAAGAGAATAATCATGGAGAAAGTAAGAAGTCCATCCAGATCATCAATAACATCAAGATTCAAAATCCATGAGAACTGATTCTAATTTATTGTTCTCTTTCTTGTTTAATATGGAAGTTTTATTGTTTTCGTATGAACTAATTAGGATATTAGATCTAGATGGAATGAACTCTATACCTTTTGTTTTGAATTGTTTCTTTAATTTAAAACAAGATTATAATGTTCTTAATAATTATTCATATTTCCTTATTGCATTAGATTGAAGTAACATATGCAGAATATTCAACTTCAGTTTTCATAAATAGAGATTGAAGTAGTGAACACGTAAGATCATATATAGATATATATTAGATCAAATAATGAATAATGAGAGTTACACATATTTATATATATGTTAGATTAAATAATGAATAATGAGAGTTGCACACAACCCTAAAACTATTAATATATAACTCTTTTAGATTAAAGGGAATGCTATCGTATGAATTTATATAGTATGAATTTATATAATAAATTAATACATTCTTAAGGGTTTTGATTAGAGAGATATTTGGCAAATCAACTTAAGGATATGGACTAGATATGTTGGACCTCAAATTTTTCTTTGATTTTTAATTATTTAATTATTTATTTTTCTTAGAACTTAGTCCTTTAAATTAGCAAGCATGAATAGAAGTTAGAGTTATTAAATAGAGAATGTTAGAATTTAATTAAAGTATAGTATGGTATTTAATGGACTAAGGAGCTAATGGGCATTACATTAAATGAAGAGGGGGAAAATGGGAAAGCCAAGACAACAAAATCTGTCTTGAATTAAAAGAAGAGGAAGAAACCGTGGAGAGAAGAAAAGAGAGGAGAGAAAAACGTAGAGAACAAAGAAGAAGAGAAGGTCGTGGGAGAAGAAAGAAAGAAGAAGAAGAAGGAAAAGAAGAGAAATCAACTTGTTCTAGGTAAGTTCTATCATCTTTTCTTCTTATTTGGAAAAAAAAAACAAAAAGAGTTAGGAATTAGAGAAATGGGTTTATGTTGGGAGTAGAGGAAGAAAAAGAGAATCATGAAACCCTAGATGGATGTTATGGGTTTTCAACTAGGTTTTGGTTTTTCTAGCCTAGATAATCCATGGGTGGATTAAGTTTAAGCTTAATTTTGTTCTTGATTTTCAAAACCTTATGGTTTTTCTTTTGTATATTGGATTGAATGGAAAATTGGTTTATTTGAAGGAAACCAAGAAAACCTAAGGCAAGAGCAAGAGGAAAGGGAATCTTAAGTTTGGATTGACAACCAATTTAAGTAGGTAATACGTTTATAGTTATCGTGATAATGAGTCAATTCTTGTTTGCTTGAGTGTTTAAATTGCTTGAATTGAATTGTTGTGATTGTTATGAAATGCATGATGATTTATTACTATGATTATGCCTTAAATGATGTTATGACATTTTGTATGGATCAAAAGAGGAAAAAGCATAAGAAGCATGAAAATATGATTCTATGATGAAATGGATTTGAGCATAAGAATTTGCTTGTGATTGGTCAAGAGAAGAATCATTTCGTTTGTCACGTGCATGTTGACTTAAAGCCTTCTCCCGGCTTCCTGCTTGTGACATACGAGATCCTAAGAATCAGACTCATTTTGTTTATGATGTAAACTTCGGTTTCTCTATTTCGTTCCATGGGACCCTCGAGCCTTTTGTTTATGCATTGCATTTAAATTTGTGAGCATAATGCATAGCTTGAGTGTTATGTTGATGGTTTTGAGTTACATTATGTAATTTATGTGAGAATGTGTTGAACTATGAGATCGAAAATAAGACTGTGGATAATTGGATCGCTAAATGCACGAGATGTATACATATATGAATAAGTAACATGTTTGACATGTGGCTCGTTATCACTAATTATAAATATATTAGTCACTGAGTTGTGTAGCTCAACCCACTACTTGTATCCCTTCAAGTGCAAAACAAGAGAATCAGTGATCCTTGCAAGTTTGGCAAAACTCTGGTATAGAGATAGTAACTTTGTAACTAAGTTAGTCACTGCATTTTGGATAGCTTTACAAGCATATCATACATGGACATTCAGTTGTATTTTATATTTGTATTAAGCCAACAACATGGATTTTGACATGCACTAAAGATGTTCAACTCTTTGGAATTTGTAACGAGAACAAGATTTGAAAAAGATCTTTGTGTATATTCACTTATATCCTTTGGTTGAGTTGTTGAAATTGTGTTGGGAATAGAATTGTATGTTGTTAGAAATGGAATAGGATGTGGTATTGTGTTGAAGGGATTGTATGTATGTTAGTGTGGATGGTTGGGATCTGGGTTTTGTCTGAAGGTTTCACCGCAACGAACGTCTCCAGAAGGATGATTTTGTGTTAAATTTGTATCTTCGCAATTTTTCCGAAAGATTTTCTCGCTAAATTTCGGGAGTTTGCTACGGACCGAGAGGTGATTGGTTTTGATCCGGGGACTTCGCTGCGGTGAGGCCAAGCTTTCGTTGCAATGTATTTGTCCCGAAGGGTGGGTTTGCATGACCTTAGGATTTAGTCTGGGTGAACTTTTTCCAAAGGGTCTTTGAAAATGATTCCTATAGTTCGCTGCAGCGAACTCGCCACTGCTACTTTATTGAAATTTCTTGCAAATTAAATGTTTTCAACTCTCCTCTTACATAATCCTCACCCGACTGCCCCAAGTGATCACCTTGGGATTAGTCATGGGACCCAATCCCTAACAATATATCTTGAGAAAGAATGTATTTGTAGGTTTAGAATTCATACCAATCCAAGAAAAAAAGATCACACATTAATCATGAGAAATCTAAGCATAGGAAAGAACGATTAAGAATTTTTCATATTGATCTTATCTATCTATTAGTTGTTATTTTTTATCTATTGCTTTGACTAGTTTTTTTTTGTTATTTTATTTTAAATAATCATTTGTTTCATTGATTATATAATAGAAAGATGATTAGTATTAGTAATTATAATCCTCATAAAATTGACATTCGCACTCACTAAAACTATATTATAGAAAACAATAAGTGCCCTTGCCTTAGTAATTTATTTTATTATCATTTTGTGTTTTGTGAAATATCGAATCATATATCCATTTTTTGTAATAGAGAAAACTTAAGCATCTAGTTGTGTATATTTCTTTTCTTTTAAAAAGGATTCTTTATAAATTTCTTAGTGTATTTCCTTACATGTTTGTTTCACCTTGCTTTCAAAATTATACTTGGCATATAAACATAAGCCAGTACTCTACTTCGTTTTATTTTACTAATCAATTCAATTACATAACTTTTAAACAATCAATATGTTGATAGTTCTCATATTTTTATCATGTCGGTTGACTTTGATAGATTGACATCTAACTCATGATAAAACATATGCATGCTATTTAATTAATATTCAATTTAAATTTATATACTACGGTTCCCCTATACAAAATATTTATCGTTTATTGTAACAACCATTTGTCAAGCTAAAATAAAATATTATATCTGTTTTACAGTTAGATTCAATGTACTTATATTTGTGTTACTTATGCTTGATCAAAATGCTGAAAAATACAAAGAAAAGAGGAATTCGACTATTTCGTACTTATAATCTGCATTTTTGGTAGAGAACATAATAGAATCCTTACACTGAAATATCAAGGGGCCATCGAAAACCTTTTTATTCAAAGTGGGCTTTAAACGAAATGTCAAGGATCGAACTTGCATATACTCACTACATACTGATTACTTCTTGAATCTTGGTAAACAACTTGAGCTCAAACAATGGCATAATAGAAGACAATATATGTCAGATTTCTAACTCACTCCCACAAAGAAATCAAACAATATCAAGCACAAAAACCTAATGAATCAAAATAAATGTACAAAAGGAGGAAGAATCTCACTCTTACTGCCATTCTTGGAATTCCTTTGGCAAGACCCAACGACTGCAGAGCTGATTGCAGCATATGCCATCAGTATGAATGATTTGTTTGTAATGCACAAATCAGTGACCTGTGTAGTAAGACACTTCCAGTAGGTGTATATACTGACATCAATAGAAGGACCGTGTTTTAAAGGTTTTATGCTCTAAATCTAACGACAACACAAGATATGTCGTCTTTGCTTTCTTTTCTTAATGCTTCGGTGGTTAGCTGCTTAGCTGCTTTCATTGGGTCTTTGATCCTTCTTGCTATATCAATGGCCTCCTGGTTCGACATTACCTGTGTTGTTTAAGAGAAAGAAAAGCAGCCTAATATAAGGATAAATCATCAATTTTCTTTTTTGCCATTACAATACAATTGGGAAAACCGACAACCAGATGCCTCACAAGATAAAGATAGCCAAATTTGAGACAAATCACCTTCCATAGACCATCACTTGCCAGAATTAAAACATCCGTGTTTTCATCTATGTCAGTAGGTTGAATGTCTGGATCTGATCGCAAATGTGACTTGAGGGTCTTGTCACCAAAAGCACGAGACACTGCCAACTGGCCATTCACTCTGGGCACATCACCTGAATAAAATTTGGCATGAGAATAAATACTTCTTAAATTTAGCCCAACCCCCAACCATGTATCATACAGCAGAAAGCAAGTAAAACATCAAATTCTCCTAGAACATGCATGTAGAATCTCACCATCGTGAAAACAATACAAGAAAAACTTCAATATTCTAATAATAAACAGATATAATCATACGATAAGCAGACATTTTATTTTTAGTAAAGCCCAGGTTAGTCATGCTTTAGATAGTCGTATGTTTTCTGCACAATGAAATATAGCTTAGCTTAATCATATTCTGCATAATGAAATAGCTTATCTACAAAAAGCAAATGAGACAATGCATGAACCAACACATTCAAGAAATCACCAAGCATTGGAGACTGTCATCACAAATGAAGCCAAAATGGAATGAATAGATTGCTGAAATATTGATATATTTGAAAACTTAAACTAGAAGGAACATATCATGCATTGGCATATATAAATGGTTCTCAAGTCTATTTAACCCAAATATTGACCAATTCCAAACATTGATTGAAACTAATTTCAAAGCCCTGAGATATTTAATTTAGGTGATAACCTCACATCTATGTGAAAAACGACAATCTAAACCTGAGCATGTGAACTAAATTGCCATTTCATCCACCATGAAATGGCAAAAGGGTTTGTTGCTTGTTGAGTTAAGTTTACACATGATTGGTTGCAGAAGCTGAAGCTTGTCCCTGCAGATGTGATGTACTTTGCTTTCTAGGAATATAAGGGCAAACTGGTTTGTGTCATAAGCAACATAAAATAACTTCACCTTAGCCATTGACCTATAGCTCTACATAAATATCACAAATATAGTGAGTTAAATTATCAATTTGCAACAGGAACAAAGAAATAGGAACTGAAGGAAAAAAGAGAGGCAAAACAATTCTTAATGACAGAAGTGAAGTTAGATTACCAAATGTCATAGAACTTCCAATTTCACAAGAGTACATGCTAGCTTTAGTAAAGCATCATGCAGACAAACCTGGCATGTTTGACACAAACCCTCCTCTGGTTTCTATGCTGCCCCGTTCAGTATTTGGTTCATGATCTGTTGTCATTTGTATTGCTTTGCCGCCTCTTGAAAGCACTGCTCTTGAATCTCCTACATTAGCTACCCACAATTTTCTCCCATTTATTGAAATTGCAGTCACGGCTGTTGACCCACCCCGCCCCAGATCAGAACTTCGAGAGAGGATAGCCTGGTCTGTCCTTTCATAGGCTTTTGAGATAGATCTGCCAGGATCAACCCAAAATTCTTCCTAAAATGGTACCAATAAACTGTTAGATTATATACAAATCAGTACTAACTAGACAAAAAGAAAAAGTTAAGCTGTATTGAGAAGTTTGAAGGTCTCTGACCTCATTTAAGATATTGGTAAACAGATGCTTTTGTAGATATACAGGTACATCATCTCCCAAATGACCATCATAAATAGCAAAGAGTCCTAATTCATGTCCTTGAACCTGCATAAACTTCGCAACATGATAATCCTCCATTGGATGATTAGCTTTCCCTTTTACTAAGCTGTATCCATACTTGGCATAACCCTCGTGGCTTTTACCCCTGCCAGTGGTAGATGATGAACGCCCCCCTACAAGCTACATGTTGGGAAAACCAAAACTAAATCTCATTACGACATTCTTTAAAAGAGGCAAGAAATGTAAGCTCCAATTCCTTAAAGGTACCAAGAAGAGGCAGCAGCAATACGATCAGAGAACAAAAATTACCACATAAGTGAAGCACAGATACACTAACAATTAACAAAGCAAATGAATCAAACTACAAAACCATGTTTTATTTATTATGATTATAGACAGGGAAGTACAGGATATAATAACTGAAATTTAAACCCACGCCTCAATTCATACAACCTGGTACAAGTCTTTCAATTTTGATAGAGCAAACTTGCATATTCCTGATCTCCTAGGCACACGAGCTGAAACAAGGGGATTTAAAATTCCAGACCCTAATAGGCGAGCTAGATCAACTTTCCAAAGCAGTCAAATCAACCACCAAAAGCCTAAACTGTCACTTTTGAAGGATCAAAAGAAAATTGCCGGTCCAACCCTTCAACAGGTAACGCGGAGTGTGAGTAGCGATACCCCATATTACCTAGAATCACCCCAACAACGATATAGGTGATGCTATCTGTACCCAGCTAAAATGACACAATTGAATTCCGAATGAGCAGAATTCTGCAGAACTCCCATAAGAAAGGGGGAAATAAGAATAAACTTCTCAAAGCCTACACATAAGAGATCCCATGTTTCTGAATCATTTAATAGCCCAATGACAAAATGAGCTTGTAACCCAGTAAAATTAAACAAGGACAGACCACGAACATCAAGTTGAAATAGAAGAAATTAGAACATTTACCTGACAGTAGGGAGAATTAAAACAGCAAAATTTATCCATAGTATCAAATTATTTACACAATCTCCACCTCCAATTAAATTCCCGCCATCCACCTCCAATATCCACTTCCTATCTCAATTCCAAACAAAGCCCACCTCTCCAGTTCCAGAATCTGCACCATCAAATTGCAAACTTGATCACAGAACTAAGAAATGAAACAAAACAAAGACCACAAATTAAAACCTTATGCACAAAAACAACCCTAAAGGCCAGAGAGCTAAAAGAGTAGAAAAAAAAGGAATTGGGTATTTCTGAATTACCCCAAAAGGATTGAATTAAGGGTTGGAAATGGTTTTTGGATTGCCGTTCTAGCTTAAGTTTGGTGAGGGCTAGTCCTATCCTCGGTAGTTTGCACAAGCAATGTACAAATAATGACAAAAAAAATAGTCAGTGAATACAATACATCGAATTTTACTGAAAATAATTTAGCAAGAAAGCGGACGCCTAATAAGATTATTTTGTAAACTGGGTTGAGGCGTCGTTTAGAGAGAGAAAGAGAGTGGTGTTATGTTTCTATATATATAATAATCGTCTTCAAGAACTAATGTTGACATTGCGGTGAAGACTGTGTCTTTACTTCTCCACAAATTCAAGTACAATTTTGCTTTATACAATTCAATTGTTAGAGAAAATATTATGTTACTAGATTATACATCAATGTTTCCACTTTTCAATGAATGCATTATTGAAAGAAAGCCATAATGCATTATTGAAAGAAAGCGATGACTTTTGCCCTGGTCAATCCCTAATCTCATTCTTTAGAACATCACGTCACTGGGGTATAAGCGTGTAAGGTTAGATTCCACAAATTACGAACAATAATGCAAGCATGGGAGGCGATTTGATCAAGTCAATTGGCAAATAGTTAATGTGGGAATTAAGATTCCAAAGTTAAATCCCTTTCCGATCTCAGAACCATTTACAAATGACCAATCTTTTCATTTTTCAGCTCACAGCCACTTTGCATAATGACAACACAAGTCTTACCATTTCGTATTTGTTATGAACTTGTCTATGTCATCTTACCATATTTCGCCAACGGTTTGATACGGTGGTTCAGAAGGCCATTCGGCGTTCGAAATGTTAAGGTAAAATATTGGACAATGCACTTAATTATAGGATGAAGGCATAAGCAATATTAATTTATAGAAACAAAATATTTTTATTTTCCTGTTTCTTCTCTTAACCTAAGAATAGGGATTTGATGTGGCTCACTTATTCAATTGGTGAATCTCAATTCATTCTAGTGGTCCTACATATTCAATCTGCAGCTTGACAATCAAACATTCATACGGTTGAATATGTTTCCAATCAAATGGTTTACAGGATTAGTCCTTCGGCTTATCTTATGCTTCATATCCGGGTTCGAAAGTCACTTAAATATTCGCCCATAATTCCCCTCGCTTCCACCTGTTTTAAGGATTGCTACTTGTAACTTTAGCTCAAATGGTCCCGATACAGTTACCTCCTATAATCACGGTGGTGGCTTGTAATCAACGTAAGAACTCCAAGCGACCTCCCCCCCTTGACAATTTTGTCCTTTATTATAAAATTAGACAATTATTAATTATATTTTTTAATTTTTTAATAATTTATCAGTTAAATTATATAATTTGATCGAAATAAAGATAATAAAGTAGCCCAATAAATAATCTAAATCAATGGGTCGAAGTCCGAGTAAAAAATGAATTTCAATTAGTATAGACCGGACCCATATCGATCTTGTAATAGATAAGCCTGATATAGAAGTTATATATAAAGGTTAAGGTTTCCTACGGTCATTGACGGAGTTATTTGGAGCCCAATGTTTATATATATAGATATAAAATCTTTGATAACTGAACAAAACCCTCTCTTGATGTGTGCCGTGTTGCCACCGTCAATGTGATTTATGAAAGATTGTATAAAGAGGGGTGTTCCAAAAATTTTCTTTCACATGGAGGTGATTAAATATTAACCCCACAAGGTTTTGAATAAATTTCAAGAATAGACCAGTACCAATAACGATATGGCGAGCAGTCATGGACTTTTCAGTGACATCAACATTTATTGAATTGGGATCTTCCTTAAAAAAGTTAAAAGCGGTGGTCCAATCACCTTCAATGACAGCTTTGTATAGTAGTAAGTAACGATCGACACGAGAAGATAAGGCAAGGCTGGCATGTCTTACCGTTTTTCTTGACTTTTTATTCTTCCGTTACGTCTACTTTTTATATCTACAAGTTTTATAATAATTATTCCACGACAGGATTTAGGGATGTTTCAGCGAATGCATGTATGACCGTTTGATCAATAATTTAACTAAGTTGTTGCGGTAGGGAATGAGTTTTTGAGGTTTATGAACAATAGGATATATATATATATATATATAAGGAAATCCAATTATTTTTTAGTATATTTGACAGTTGCTATCTCTTTTATGGAATTAATAAATATTGGTTCTAACTAATTTTTTTATTTTGCAGTTATGGAAAAATACTTTAAAAAATTAAGATTGACTGTTCAGTCATCATCGTCTGATTTAAATCAAAATGTTAATAAAGCATCTCCAACATCGAAGGAGGTTATTATTGAAGAACTTGTGATTGACTTAGAAAATTTTCCTTTCGATCCAGGATTGAGACCTAATATAATGAAGCATCCTCTTGAAAAATAAGATTAGATATGTAGAGCTTATTTATTAAAAGGTCCTTATCAACCTTGAAATCATAACTTTCCTCAAACCATGGATGGAAATCGTAAGAGGAGATTTATTGTATCATGGTATGACGATTTCAAGGATTGGTTGGAATATAGTGTTGAAAAAGATGCTGCATATTGTTTATATTGTTATCTTTTTTCGGCTGATCGTGAAAGAAAACATACTAATTTTGTATCTGAGGGTTTTAGTACTTGGCGAAAGAAAACAAGATTAAGAGAACATGTAGGAAATCATGACTCTGATCATAATAAATTTCGAATTGCTTGTGAAAATTTAACCAATCCCAATCTATTGAGTCAGCTTTTGCAAGGAAATCAGAGAAATAAAAAATTGAATATCGGTGTAGGCTAAATGTATTAATAAGGTGTCTTTGTTATCTCTTGATCGGAATGATGAATGTTGGATCCGAGACCTAACTGCTTAAACTTAACACTATCACTCTTGCTTTGATACCATAACTGTTGGGACCCGATTCCGAGACCGAACCCCAACCGAAAAACAGAAAACGAAAGCAAGCAAAAGCACAATCGAAAGAAAGGAACACAAGGCGGAAGCAAAATCATAAGCGAAAGCGAAGAATGGTATTTACAACACGAAAGCAAATCCAATCTTAATGCGAAAGAATTGGAAGCAAATCAAAACGAAACAAACATCAGATCAAATCGAATCGAAACCAATTTTTTGACATCCGTGAACAAATATTTTAGTAAAAGCATCGCGTTGGAAATCTTAAGAATATCAGTCTAAACTAATCCAAATCCGTGTACATTTTTTTTCTTCTTTCTTTCCTTCTTTCTATCATCATTTAATCCATCTAATACAAATCGAAACTTAACTTTCCTCAATCAATCTCTCAATGCATAACGAACTTCTTAATCATCTTCTTATACATCCGTACAAATCTAAAATTCATCTTTTAATCACTTCGTAATTTATTCTATTGCCATATAACCAATTTTCTTATCGAAAATTTGGCAACATAACGGCTGCTTTTCATAAAACCCAAAACCGCAAGGTTAAAATGCACCCTATATTCCCACACAATAACCAAGATTATCGACACCCCGTCCTAAGCCAAATCACATTCATTCTCATATAAGATACAATGTCTTAAAACAATCTAAACACAACCCAATCATTCATGAATTTCACAATTCCCAAAATCACATACACCATAATCAATTTTATACGCAATTACATTTATCCAAATTTATCTTAAGTCATATACATATCAACACTAAAATTCGAATTACTCAAAATCTAACTTATACAAATTACGAAAATATGCAAAAGTCGATCTGTCTTCTTGACCGTCTTTCAACCGATCTCCTACTCGAAAACCTAGAGATGGGGATGAAAGGGGGTTAGCTTATAGCTCGTGGGTAACAGTTTATAACAAATAAATAAGCAAAACCTTTGAAATTCTTTTTCTTTTCTGGTCTTAGAAACCATTTCTTTGAAATCCGTAAAGCACATTTTCAAAAAAAAAATTCTTGCTGTAGTCAAAATCGTAATTTGCAAAAAGTATGATTTCTAGGCTTTCAGCCATAAATTCATGGGTTACAAAACATGAATGCATCAACTTGACAATTCATAGATGCAATGCAAATCACATATGCAATGCACAACAATTGGCTCGAGAGTTCCATAAACACGACGAAAAACTGAAGTTTTACCGTAAACACGACGAGTCCGATTTCTCAGGATCTCGTGGCTTCTAACGGGCAGCTGGGAGAAGGCTAAGGGTCATCATGCACGAGACTAACGAAACAGGTTCTCTCTAGCCCACACAAAAGCACATATCATGCTCAAATCAATTTATCGAATGCTCTTTTCCAAATATACGAAATGCCATGGAATCTTTCAAGGCATAACACAAATGTATTTTGCAATTCATCAAAAGTTCATGTATTGAATCAATAATGATTTTTCAAATCATTCGTACAATGATGCAACATTTATAATGCAATTGAAATCAGAATTTCTTTATTTAAAGAAAGCAGTAGTGGCTTATAAATTTTATTATAAACAGGTAACCACCTTATTTCCATGCTTGAAGCTTGTCCAATGCTTCAATTTGACCATTGCGTCTCTCTTTCTTCCAATAAAAAATTCCCTACACCAATTTCCCACAAATTCAATCTCATAAATAACATAATCCTTAAAATTGAACTTAGAAAACACTAATTCCACATATAATCAAGCTATCTAAATCACCAATTTTCAAAATCCCCAATTCACAAAATTGGGCATAACCCTAATTAATTTCCATCCAAAATTGATCCCAATACAACATGTAATCTCCAAAATTGACTTTAGAATTCACAAACCCATACCAATTCCAAGGTATCTAAACCAAAAACCCATACCTTCATCTTCCCCAATTTCGGATTTTCTTAGTTCATGATGGAGCTCTCTTCATTCTCCACCTTTTTCTCTCTTGAATCAACATAGAAAGCTTGCTTGAAGACCCCTAAAAATCAAACCCTAGCTCTCTTTCTTTTCTTTCTCCTTCACTCATCCGAAGGCTTGCTCTCCCTTCTCTCTTCTCTCTATCGTTTTCTTCCTTTATTCTTTTCTGTTTTGCTCTTTTATATCATGCTTCCACAAGGGAAGGACGACATCCCACTTGCTTTTATAGTGCCATGTCAATTAATGAATGAGGAATGACCCATATGCCCCTCCATTTAAGCCTATAAACTTAACTCTTTAAGTAAACTTCCAAAATTGCCCCTTCATTGGTCTTTAAAATTGACATCTTGTCTGATTATTTCGGTCTGGTAAATGAAGCCATTTGATAAAACTTTCTTCTAAATAAATGTCCCTCTATGTCTTACGAATCCATCGCTTCAAGAATCAGATCGATCGGAGCTCTATAACTCAAGATATCTCCAAAATACTGAAGTTTGTTCTTTAGACCCGAAACTGAACACTACACCTAATTCCGACCTGAAATTGAAAGTCTTAGAGGGTAAATTGTAGCTCAGATACTTCATAACATTTGTAGCCCCATGTCTCTATTTTAATTAACAACAAGAATCAACTCAATCGGAGCTCTACCGATCGAGATATCTCCAAAATATTGAACACTGTTCAGCCATTACAACACCGAGACTGAACACTACACCGAACTTCCGACCCGAAATTGAAAGTCTTAGAGGCTAAATTGTAGCTCGACTCCTTCATGACATTTGTAGATCTGTGTCTCTAGTTTAATTTGCAAAGAGAATCAAATCAATTGGAGCTCTATATCTCGATATATCTGAAAAATTCCGAACATTGTTCAGATCATTTCCATGAGTCAGCTCACTTAGATCAGGTCGATCTTTTTCCATTTAATGTCAAAGTTGATCTATTTGGTATGAAAAGATAAAAAAAATGTCTTAGGAATCCAACGCTTCAAAAATCGGGTCGATCAGAGATCAGACGAAGAAGTTATGCTCAAAAGAGTGAAAGAAGGTTGGTCGGCCGAAATATCAACAGAATGCGGCTCGGCCAATTTGCCGAGCGATGCGCGCGCGCGGGCTGGTGCTCGGCTTGCCGAGCGCTGCCGAGCTCTCGCGCCTGACCGACCGGCCAGCCTGACCGACCTTCCAACTTCTAACGCTTATAACTTTTGACTTCTAACTCCGAATTTGACAAACTTGGTATCGTTGGAAACATAAAAGAGAGATCTACAATTTTTAAGAAGGACTCACAAACAAGCTCGGTCTTTAAAGGGGTCAAAAATGCGCTCGAAGATAACCGATCGATAATCTCCTCAAAACTTTAAACAACACCTCAACTTGTAAGCATCATAACTTTTGACCCAAAACTCCAAATTTGACAAACTTAGTGTCTATGGAAAGGTAAAAGAACCCTCTACAACTTTTATGAAGGCCATAAAAATTAGATCGACCTCTATATGGGTCAAAAACTCAACAAAAAGTGACTGGTCGATCGGCTTCATGCTAAACAGCATCAAAACTTCTAACAATCATAGCTTTCTACTCCCTTGTCCAATATTTTCGTGCTTTATATCATTGAAAAGATAAAAACAAGCTCTACAATGTTCATGAAGAACTCCAAAGCAACTTCAACCTCTAGCTAAGTCAATTTTTTAATCAAAGTTTCTGTCATGTTAGCAATCACCGAAACAATATCCAAACTTCACATTATCATATCTTTCAACCTCCACAACCAAGAATCGCATATTATACATCATTTTAAAGCTATTCTAATTCTCTATAACTGTCACGTAAACCATTTACTCCAATTCAAACTACATCAATATGGCGATCGGCCTCAAAGCACAATACACACAAATCTATACTTCATAATATTTTTCCAAAACAATGCCAAGTACACTTAACTTCAAAAACTCATAACTTTTGATTCCGATATCGAAAAATGTCAAACTTTATGGCTACAGAAAGCTCTCAACATAATCTACAAATTTTATGAAGATCATTTCCTCAAATTCTGCCTAAATCAAAAAGTTAACTTTCAAGTCAAACTTTCTATTTTCTTCAAAATTTCACACTTTCACTTTCTATTTCTTGATTTCAACTTCCATTTCAATCATCTCATCCACTTAAACTTTCATAACCAAAACTAGTCTTTAAAGTCATCAAAACCAATAAATTCTTTTTCTCATCAATTTTCTCAAGGCATAAAACTTCTATAACACAATTCATATCCGAAAACACTCATTGAATTCATTTTAATATTTCTAATTTCCACCGAAAGTTCGGGGTCCAACAATGAATCTAAAAATTCAACAAACCAAGGGAATTTTTAGAATTACTAAAATTCGTAGCTTCTAAAAATGAAGGAATTAGGAATGTTATTATAGGGAATGCTCCTGAAAATCTAAAACTTACATCACCTGATATTCAACGTGATATCATTAATACGGCTGCATTTGAGACAATAAAGGCCATTATTTTATATATGGGTGATGATTTGTTCTCTATTTTAGTGGATGAATGTCGAGATGTGTTAGTAAAGAGCAAATGGAAGTCGTCATTTGGTATGTTGATAGTTTTGAATGTGTCATTGAAAGATTTCTTGGTCTTGTGCATGTACGTGACACAAGTGCAACTTCACTTTTAAAAAGTATCAAGTCATTATTCTCTAACTATGGCTTGAGTATTGCTAGCTTGAAAGGTCAAGGCTATGATGGAGCTAATAATATGCGAGGTGAATTTCATGGTCTTAAAAGTCTAATTTTGAAGGAAAATTCTCATGCTTACGACATCCATTGTTTTGCACTTCAACTTCAGCTTACACTTCTTGTTGTTACTAAAATACATTTAAATATATGTTCCTTTTTCAATACTATTACTTGTTTATGCAATGTTATTGGAGGATCTTGTACATGTAGGGATATGCTTCGAGAAAAACAAATGGAGAAAGTGATTGCAGGAATTTCACAAGGGGTGATAGAAACTAGGCAAGGGTTGAATCAAGAAATGACACTAAAAAGACCCGGAGATGGTTCTCATTTTGGTACGCTCATTACTTTGCTACATTTATTTTCTTTTGTCATTGAGGTTCTTGAGTTTGTTGAAGAAAATGATAATGATGATTCACAAAGGGCTGAAGATATTGATTTAATTGATATTATGCTTCGCTTTGAATTTCTCTTTGTGTTGCATCTTATGATAAAGATCTTGGAAATCACAAATAGGTTATCTCAAGTTTTACATAAAAAATATCAAAATATAGTGAATGCAATGCATTTGGTTAAAGTCTCAAAATGTCCTTTTCAACAAGTTAGAGATGATGGTTGGGAGTCTTTATTGAAACAAGTCATTGACTTTTATAGTGAAAATAATGTAAGTGTGATATATATGCAAGATATGTTTATAGTTAGAGGGAGATCAAGGCATAGAAGCGAAGACATGACGAATCTTCATCACTATCGTGTTGAGCTTTTCTATTCTGTAATTGACATGCAACTTCAAGAGCTTAACAATCAATTTGATGAAGTCAATACAAGTTTTCTTTTATGTATGGCATGTCTTGATCCTAAAGACTCCTTTTCTGCATTTCACATGGAAAAATTGATTGAACTTGCAAAATTCTATCCATCAGAGTTTCTTCCTATTGCTTTAATTGAACTTGAATATCAACTTGGGAATTTTATCATTGATGTACGTATGGATAAGAATTTTTCTGAATTGAGTGGAATTAGAGACCTTACTAAGAGAATGGTGGCTACAAGAAAGCATCATGTATTCCCTTTGATTTATTTGTTAGTCAAATTATCGTTACTTTTACCAATTGCTACAGCCATAATGGAAAGAGCTTTCTCTGTAATGAAAATTATCAAAAGTTCACTTCGTAATAAAATGGGAGATGACATTTTGAATGATTATTTAGTGTGTTACATTGAAAGAGATGTATTTACAAATATTGACAATGATCTTGTTATGAAAAGATTTCAATCTATGAAAAGTAGGAGAAGATCATTGTAATTTTAACTATTTTATATTCTTAATAAAACTTTATTTTTTTATTTATTTTTTATATGAAAACTTTTTTTAGATTTATATTTTATTTGAGCCCTCCTATCTTAAATTCTTAGTTCCGTCACTGTCTGCAGTTGCTCAGATAATCAATCGTAAGCATAAGGATTCTCTAATCCGTTAAGAGAACTTACGTTCTGAGAAAACTATAGAAAGACCTTACTCACATCCCGAAGAGTAGTTCTCGTAAAAACAACGGTGGATTCGCGGTCGTTTAGGCTTTGGAAAATTTGTTTGAAGTTACGGAGACCAAATTCAGGTATTTTCCCATTTCTTCATTTCTTTCCCTTTCACGTTCAATCTGGGATACGTAACTAAGATACTGTTATGTATTACACGTGATATCAGAGTGGAGACGTGATCGGGTGGTTTAAAAACGAAGATTTTTAGTTTTCCCTCCATATGATTTTCAGATATTTAACTTATGTTTCTCGATTTTTTCTTGTTTGTTATTGCATAAAAGCAGTATACACATGTTTAGCCTTGAGAAACGAGGTTAAAACGAGCTTGGGAGTGTGAAAAAGGGCTCGAAACTAGCCGAAAATTTTCATTTTCTAGTAACGGCAACGAAGATCGTTGGGCACATGTGTCACAAGCGTCCGACAACCAGAGGGGCGGTAGGGTGGGCCATATGGCGCAATGTGTGTTGCACGTGTCATCATAAATGCGCGTGGGTACACGTCTAACGCGTGTTGCACACGAGCCATTCACTGTTGAGCCACATCGCTGGGTTGCACGTATACTGCATGAGTTGCATTCTCCACTTGCGGTTAACGTCAGCGGATGATGTTAGTGCTAATATCGTACAGATAGGGTGGGCCAAGTGGTGCCATGTGTGTTGCACGCGCCATCATAAACACATGTGGGTGCATTTCTGACGTGTGCTGCACACGAGCCATTCCCTGTTGAGGCGCGTCGCTGGGCTGTGTGTGTATTGCATGCTCTGCATTCTCCACTCACAGTTGACATCAGCGGATGACGTTAGTGCTGACATTGTGTTGATGTAGTGCTGGTTGGACTTTGAAATTTTTTTTTTTTAAGTAAGCATGATTTCAAAATAATTTTGGAGTTTAGATAGATTTAAGTTTTGAAACTATAATGATGCCAAAGTTAGTAGGATTTGTTGAATGGATAAATGAAAGTAAAGTGTTGGTGTAATAAGGATGTAATAAGGACATTTTTGGGAGATCACTTGAGCATAGAAGAGCATAAGCTTATAAGGAAGGGTAAGATGGACTTTTTGGGCTTATTAAGGGTAGAAATAGAAAAAGGATGTGTTGTTTTGCTTTTTAAGAGGTGAAAAGCGTGATTTGAAGAGGGAGAAGAGTGAGAAAACAAAAGTTAGAGAGAGAAGAGAAAGGTTTCGGTGGAAGAAGAAAAGAAGAGAGATCAACTTATTAAGGTGGGTTAACCATCTTTTGTTTTGCTTTTGCTTTACTAAAGGAAAGGGTTTGTGTTGGAAGAAGATGGATTTTGGGAACCCAATTGATGTTAGGGTTTCTAAGTTAGGGTTTTCTAACCTAGATGGGTGATGGGTAGGTTAGATTTGAGTTCAATCTTTTTGCATCTGTTGAAATAGTAGGACTTTCCTATTAAGTTATATATTTGTTTGGAATGTTGTTTGATTGGAACCTTGGTTATTGTAGGGGACCAATGGAAGCCTACCCAAGAGCAAAGGGAAAGGTAAGCTTGACTTGGTTTTTGCAAGCTAACTAGGTGGGTAATATGTTTATAGTTTTGTGTGCTTGGGAAGATTCTTGCCTATGTGTGAACATGTGTTAAATGTTATGCATTAAAAAGATGCATGACATTTTGTTTGATTATGTGATTAATTGTTTGAAAATGATTTGTTGAAAATTCATGATGATATTTGATTTTGGTCATATCATGAAAGAAGAAAGATTTTTTATATAACTAAATTATGATTTTTGATCAATGTTATGCCTTGATATCTGTCATGGAATTCTGTATAAATGAAAAGAAAGGGGAAAAAGCATGAAAACATATCATTTCGATAAAATAATTCTAAGCATGATTGTGTGCTTCTATTTCAGCGAGAGTGGAACCATTTTGTTCGTCACGTGCACGTCGACAAGAGCCTTCTCCCAGGTGCTCGCTTGTGGCATATGAAATCCAAAATGGACTCATTCTATTCATGAGGTAAACTTCGGTTTCCTGATTCTGTTTCATGGAACCCTTGAGCCGTTTGTTGTGCATTGCATCTTTAAATGATCAAGCATGAAGCATATTGAGTGTTATGTGATTGAGCAAAATTTGATGAATGTTTAAATTGTTTGAATAAAGTATGAATGCTATCTAGATATATATATACATACATATGCTTGACTTTGGTCAATTGCCATAGCTATAAATATGTTAGCCACTGAGCTGGTAGCTCACTCCACCACTTCCTTCTTAGGTACAGATCGAGAAAATCAGTGATCCTTGCAGGGCAATTGGATACTTCAACCTAGCTAGGCGTCTTTTGTATTAAGTTAGTAGCATTTGGATAGCTTTATGAGTATATCAAACATTGAGCATCCATATGTATTTGTATTGAGCTTTTGATGAGCGTGTTGATTTATAATTAAAGTTGAATTCAAATTGTGTTTAATGTTGTAAATGAAATCTGATTTCTTCTGCTTATGATCTCTTTTTCCAAGTTTTATTTTGCATTCCATATTTCGGGCCTGTTATAAGGGTAGAACTCGAGTTCAAGCTCTTGGAGAATAATCTAAGTTGGATAAGACAAATCAACTCCGTTTCATCTTAGTTTTGGGTACCTAAGACGCATCGTCTTAGTTTTGCATCTTTGTTTGACTTCTATCATCTTAGTATGACGTCAACATCATCTTAGTCTTCTTTCGTCTTAGTTTTGGTACCTAAGACGCTTTGTCTCAGTTTTGCGTCTTAGTATGACATCAGTATCGTCTTAGTATGACGTCAGCATCGTCTTAGTCTTCTTTCGTCTTAGTTTTGGTACCTAAGATGCTTCGTCTCAGTTTTGTGTCTTAGTATGACGTCAGCATCGTCTTAGTATGACGTCAATATTGTCTTAGTCTTCTTCCGTCTTATTTTTGGTACCTAAGACGCTTCGTCTCATTTTTGCGTCTTAATATGACGTTAGCATCGTCTTAGTATGATGTTAGCACCGTCTTAGTTTTATTTCGTCTTAGTTTCAGACCTAAGATGCATCGTCTTAGTTTAACTTTTGTTGCGTCTTAGTTTGACCTCCGTTTCGTCTTAGTTTTTCCTTCGTCTTAGCTCTGTTTTGTCTTAGTTTTTCGCTTCGTCTTAGAATCGTTCCACCTTAGTTCTACTTCGTCTTAGTTTTGTAACTAAGACGCTTCATCTTAGAATGTTTCGTCTTAGTTTTTCCTTCATCTTAGACTGTTTCATCTTAGATATTTTGCTTCGTCTGAGTTTTTATGCACTGTTCATCTTATACCTTCTTCTCCATTCTTGATTCTTTTAAAGGCCGAATCTCACTACGGGATCTTCATGAAAGTTGTAGATTTAGAAGTTTTCTTTCAAAACATCCAATAACAAAGTTATTCCGATATGAGTAAAGCCACGAACATGTTGGATTCATTTAATCAAAACTTTCTCGTCCGACCTCCGATTGAGACGATTCTTTAAGAATTGGATTCCTACCTTGTTTATCTATCTTTCCATAGAAATTTTTAGCCTTTGGTGTTGAGTTAATTTGATTAGGAAGGGTTCGTTGAGATAACCCTACCATGAAACCCGCTCACGCTTTTTGGTTTCAGTTCGATTGTTGGGTGTCAAAAACAGGGCCCAACAGTGCTGACGTCAGCCGTACGGACATTAGTATTTTATAAAAGACTCACAAAATTCAGATTTCCCATAAAGGTGCCTCGGAGTGCTTTGGGTCAATTTTCGGGCTTGGAAAATTCATAAAGTGAGTTCATTTTTCTCGATTTATTACATTAGTAATAAATTAAAGTTTAACTTCAGAAAAGGAATTAAGGTATTTTGAATCTGATTTCGAGTGAATTGTCATGCTTTGGACATCACATGAGGGAGATACTTAAAGTTTTCGTATCTCGGGTCTCATGTTCAGTATTCGGGATTGCATGATAGTCACTCAGAAAAGGAATTAAGACATTATAAAGTCATTTTTAAGTGAATTTTCATGTAAAGAACTTACCACAAGGGGATACATGAATTTCTCGTTTCTCGGTGGTCAGTTCAGTGTCCGATGACATATGATAGTCGCTCTACTGAGATTTTTCTTTTACGAAAGTCTTAAATGAAGTTTTTAGAGAATGTATTCAGCATGAGTATGTGACAATGAGACTGTTCATTCGAAGTCTTGCATTTATTGATATTACATTGTCACATACCATATGCTCATAAAGAATGTGAGGATAATATAAAGATGTATCCCTTGTGTTTATGGGCTTTTTGAGTGCTGATAAGAATGTAGTCACCACTGTGGCTTTCGAGTCAGTATTTTGAATTGTTCTGCTTACACATTAGGGGATGTCTCTGGTCTTATGTTTAGTTATTTTGCCCACAAGTGTTGGCCTTATATGAGATTTTGAGATGTGCATAAAGGCATTGGATAGAAGAAAGACATTACTTGAATGATCTATTCGCCCACAGGTGGTAGTATCATGAGAGTTAATGGTTTGTACTCTGATAATTTTTATATAGAGGTCTAATTGCATATATTATGTATTCATCCCACAGGTATTTCATTATATGTGTGACTGAATTTTCAGTAAAGATATTATTTAATGGCTTTGAGTATCGTTGTTATCCTACATTTGTGCTAATTTAAACATTATCATTTTGAATTTACCTTTTCAGTCAACAAAATCAATGTCACCATTGAAACCTTGACCGATTTCAATATAAAGAAGTGGACAGATGATGTATTGAATGCAATAGAGATAGATGTGGTTGATATGACCATACGGACAGATAAGCCATCTCCACCTACATCCATAAGCTCGTAAGCTCATAAAGTAGCCTATGAAGCTTGGGATTGGTCTAACAAATTATATCTGATGACCATTAAGAGATTCATACCTAACCATCTACTAATTGGACTTCTGGACATAGATATAACGAAGGAGTTTCTTGATAATATCTCTCAGAGGTACACAGTCTCACCTTATGTTAAGAAAGGGTAGTGTTGGAGTACATATCGAGAATAATTCATCTTCACAGTAGATTGAAGTTGTTGAATATTCCTCTTCTTAATGTCTTCATTGTTCACTATACTTTGAATACACTCCCTCCAGAGTTTAGTAATCTAGTGATGACATATTACTCGCTAGATGAGGAATGGGACTTCAATGTTTTGATAGCCTATCACGTTGCTAAGGAGGAGAAACTCAAGTTTGCTACTCCTACATCCCTCGAAGCAATTAAAAGGAAGAAAAAGATGCTAAGTTCAAAGATAAAAAGTTCAAATCTTCTCCACATGCTAACAGTGGTCAATCTAGTGATGCTAAAGGTCCTAGGGATATAAAGAAACCAGTAGTATGAGGTTTAAAAGGAAAGATTGAGACCATCAGTGCTGGATCCCGTTTTCGAAACCCAACTAGAAAAGCGGATAAAGAAAATCGAAACAAACGTAAACAAAATCCAAAGCGATAGACGAAAACGCAAAATCAAGAGCGAAGCGAATAGGATCGAATGCAAACGAAATTGAAGATTCAAATCGAACGTAAATGCAGAAACATATACGAAGCGATTTCGAATCGGATTATCGAATAACAAACCAGCGAAACAGATACGGATCGAATTCAATTGGAAAATCAAAACATACAAATGAAAAGAAATCGAATAGCATTACAAGTGTCCGACATCTGGGAATAATTATCTTAAGGAAGCGTTGCGTTGGATACCTTATACTTGACCTATATGAACTGGTATAATTTTTTTTTGTTTTCATGCTTTCTTAGGCATGCTTTTCATCTATCATAATTGGAAACTTATCTTTAAACTCATACTAACCTCAAATTACTTGATTCTTCTTATTCATCATATTCTTATTCTTTACCATAACAATCTCATACTCATGTCAATAAATCCATAAATTCATACACAATTTCACTTATTCATATACTACCATATAAAAATCCGGCAGCATAACGGCTGCACTTTTAATAACCCAAACCTGCAAATAACTTAAATACACTTCTATATATATATACCCCAATCAATTATCAAAGTCATCGGACCACCCGTCCGGAATCCAAAATACAACCATACTCAAGTCCATATACAAAACATAATCCAATCCAATCTCAAACCAATCATATCATATCATAAACATCACAATTCACATTCCATATCCCTACATATAGTTTATATCTCCAAGCCATACATAACTTCATCATTTATATACATCATACACATCTTACTCAAATCTATACAATTTTATAATTATCATACATCCTGAAATAAAATGCTTGTAATACATTTATGGCAATTTAAGCCATATCCAAGACCTATACAAAAATCAATATCAAACTCTACTTTATACAAAACACACGCTGTACAAAACGAACATAAAATCTTGACATGCTTTCATCCAATCTCCTGCTCGAATACCTGGAGATGGGGATGAAAGGGGGGGGGGAGGGGGGTGAGCTAGAGAGCTCGTGGATAATATGCTTATAAGTTGAAAAATAAGGAAAAGCCATTTCTCAAAACTTTGCCATCTTATAAAGGATTTCACAGTAGAAACTTCATCAAGTGTTTATTTCATAAACTCTTCAATTTTTCAAAACATTTATACCCAAATGCCAAAATTGCACAGTTAAAAACCTCACATTCTTATTTCTCGTAAAACTCAAAATTTTCCTTTCACAAAGCATGAACAATTTTAAAGATATGAATGCATCACATTTCAAGCAACATCAAAATCCTATAACACATCATAATGGTTTGGCAAGTCCATACACATGATGACTACACAATTCCATAAAATGGCCTTGTGTAGTCGTACACATAAGGGACTCCTAAAAGGAACTCCGTGCCACTTGCGAGCAGGCGAGAGAAGCCTTTTCTTGGGTCGACGTGCACGTGACAGTTCCTAAGGACTATGCCGAACCCACATAACATGTAATTTATGCATTGAAAAATACTTTGCCCAAATGGCACATTTTTGAAAACTTGATTTCATGAGCATGACATATATATGCATTTCTAGTATTTCTTCACAATTTTCAAACCATAAATCACATAACAATTTTCAATTATTCCAAACAAAGAATGCATACTTTAGACAATTGCAAATCATTTAAAAATCATGTCACACAAGTTCACATATTAAAATTTTCAATCAATTAAACATAATGAACTCAAACGAGTATTTCAACTTTATCAAACCATTCAAAAATCCATTGAATGAACAATTTAAATCATTTATAAAAATTGTCCGAAAACAATTAGAGGAATTTCTTAAATCATTTGGGAATAATGAACTTAACAATTCATAATCTTTCCAAAATCAATTGTAAAACAATAGCTTAGAAAGCATGATCACTTTCTTGATTTTTCCAAAACTCACAAATAGCTTAAAATTTGAAAAACAAACTTATTACCCACATTAAATTCCATGCCATAATCTTGTCCAATGCTTCCATTTGCTCTTTACTTCTCTCTCTCTTCTAACTTAAAATTACCTAAGCCATAATCAACCAAATCCAATATCATAACCATCATACTTCTCAAAATTGATTACATAATTTACAAACCCATATCAATCTTAAGCCAAAACAACCAAAAACTCAAGAAAATCTCAAAGCTCATAAGGTTCTCTTACCTTTTTCTTTCTCTATTTTCAACATTGCTTGGCTCAAGATGAAGCTCTCTTCATCCTCCACGTTTTTCCCTTCTTGATCTTCTTGAAAATCACCCTTGAAGCCCTTGAAAAATCCAACCCTAGCTCTTCTCTCCTTTTCTCTCTTCTTCTTCACGACAATCTCTTTTCTCTCTTCTCTCTTTGTTCTTTCTTCTATAAATTTCGTGGCTTTCTCTTCTCCACACAACAGCCACCCCATTTATATAGTGCCATGTCATTAATGAGGGCTAAAAGTCCAATTTGCCCTTGCACTTAAGCCTAAAGTCTCAACTCTTTAAGTTAACTACAAAAACTGCCCCTGAACTTTACTTTTAAATCATGCTACTTTAGGACATTATTCTCACATCAAAAAGAAGGAATTTTGTTAGGACCCGATCCGAAAACCGGATCCCAACCGAAAAATGGAACGAGAGTGTTCGAAAACAAAGCGAATGCACATCGGATAATTCGAATCCAAAGGCAAATCGAATAACAAAATACGGAAACAATGAATCGAATAACAAGGGTATCGGAAATGAAACAAAGATTTATCCATAATCAAATTGGCTAAATCGAATCAAATTACAAATCGGAAGCAGATCACAGACAGATCAAAGCAAATAGACGCTTAAACGAACTGAAACAAATTCTGACATCTGAGAACAAATAACAGAGAAACATGATCGCGTTGGAAACCTTAAGACTATCGGTCTAAACTAATCCAAATCTGTGTACATTTTTTTTCTTTCCTTCTTTCTTTCATTTTCTTTCCATCTCTTACAAGTGACTTCAATATCCTCAATCCAATTACATCCACATACAATCGCGTTATCCAAGGTCCAATACACATTCATTCATATTCATATATATACCCCAATTACATTCATATCTCAATTCAATTTATATACAAAACCAATATGCACCATCCATAGCCAATACATTTCCAATTCCCTTTAGATAATCCAAATACATCATGAACTAAACATTTGCAATACACTAATGGTATTCCAAGCCATACGCCATTACCAATAATCATAAACCAAAATACACAAAGCACAATGATTCTAAATTTTTCAACAACATTCTAAACTTAACAATAATTCAATAGGAACCCATACAATCGGAATCCCTCATTTTCTTTCACCCGGTCCTCTTCTCATCACCTGTGGATGGGAATGAAGGGGGTGAGCTTATAGCTCGTGGGTAACAATTTATAACAAATAAATAAGCAAAACCCTTGAAATTCTTTTTCTTTTCTGGTCTTAGAAAACATTTCTTTGAAATCCGTAAAGCACATTTTCAAAAAGTTCTTTTCTTGTCGTATTCAAATTCGCAATTTGCAAAACGTATAATTTTTAGGCTTTTAGCCATAAACCTATAGGTTACAAAACATGAATGCATCAACTTGACAATTCATAGATGCAATGGCAAATCACATATGCAATGCACAATAATTAGCTCGAGAGTTCCATAAACACGACAAAAAAATGAAGTTTTACCGTAAACACGACGAGTCCGATTTCTCAGGATCTCGTGGCCTCAAGCGGGCAGCCGGGATAAGGCTAGGGGTCATCGTGCACGAGACTAACGAAACAGGTTCTCTCTCGCCCACACAAAAGCACATATCATGCTCAAATCAATTTATCGAATGCTCTTTTCCTAATATATGAAATGCCATGGAATCTTTCGAGGCATAACACAAATGTATTTTGCAATTCATCAAAAGTTCATGTATTGAATCAATAATGATTTTTCAAATCATTCATACAATGATGCAACATTTATGATGCAATTAAAATCAGAAAATCTCTTTGTTTAAAGTAAGCAGTAGTGGCTTATAAATTTTATTATAAACAGGTACCCACCTCATTTCCATGCTTTAAGCTTGTCCAATGCTTCAATTTGACCATTGCGTCTCTCTTTCTTTCAATAGAAAATTCCCTACACCAATTTCCCACGAATTCAATCTTATAAATAACATAATCCTTGAAATTGAACTTAGAAAACACTAATTCCACATTGATTGAGCCAAATTTATACTATAAATTGGCCCTGTTTTCTTAAGTAATTATGCGCTTGTTGACTCCTAATTCATGATTTTTGTGCTTAAATTGGTCCCTCATATCGAGCTTTTATAATTTGCACATTATCAGTATTTTGTTGTCATTTGATATTAATTTCTGCATAACTTTTATTGGGACAATTGATACTGCAAATGTGTTGTATTTTTGTAGGAACATTGGAGTCAACCAGAAAGTCAACATGTCGTGAGAAGCCATCCATTCGTCGGGACGAATCAACACTCCCATTCGTCGCGACAAATTAAGTTGGTATAAGTTAATTAGTCGCGACGAATGACCATTTTTATTCGTCGCAACGAACGTTATTCATTAGTCGCGACGAATGTCGGATACCCGGCCCCTTAAATGGAAAATTTTAGCATTGATCCGACCCGGCCCGTTTACAACTCCTATAAAACCTTCCATTTTACGTTAAACGAGGATGGCCGCATTCCCGAGGTAGCTCTCCGTCTTCTTCGTCTTCTCTGTTTTCTCTAATAGGTTGAGTTTTCTTATTTTGCAGGTGGGAGACCACCAACGACGAACATCAGCAACCGCAACCCTTTCATTCCTCATCCTCAACCATCATTTGTATTCTGTCTCTTCCGCCAGTCGTCGTTGGAGCCATGGGTAACTTTGGAGTTCCAGCAGTGATGGCTTCTTCCACGGTTATGCAAGGCTAAGGTTTCCGTCTCCCGAAAATGTAGCGAAGGTCGGAGTTCCATGAGCTTCAAGGGGTAATCAACCACTGTTTTAGATTTCTGTCATGTTTTTGTAAAACCTCCGAGTTGGAGATTGCGAGATATGATGGATTGAATCCGGTTATAGTTTAATCGGATGTTAAACTTTGATTTATGGTGTGGATTAGTTTACATTGGAATGTTGTTCGAAATACATAAAGTTTCGTGTATGTTAAACAGATTTGCATGAGTTAATTTAATCTACCTAGTTGTGTTTGATTGAATTGATTGTGTTTTATCTGGTTAACCTATTGCATAAACTATTTCATACCATACACCAAGGTTTTTAACAAGATTTAGTTAACCGAGTTGATTAATTAAATTTTGGACTTAACGAGTTGTTAAGGTTGAGCTTTCGAAACTTAGTGGATTTCAAACCCCGATATTTATTTTGAGTGATGATGACCCGAGCCACATTTTCAGGAGAACTTTAGTTAACTGTTTTCAATCTTAATTACTTCAAATTGTCTTGCTTTTCAAAAATTCCAAAAATATTTATTTCATGCCTTGCTTTCTTTAATTTTAAAGATTAAACCAAAACTCCCGTTTTAACTGCTTTCTTGCATAATTCAAACATTAGGATAGTCTTAGAATCAATTCTGCACTGGTTCCTTGAGAGTCGACCCGAGGTTGCACCCTGTGTTGCAATTCTTGGTATAAATTGATTTTGACCGGTTTCCAAGGATCAATCTTCGGATTGAACGATAAGCCGCGATCACACATATAATCAAGCTACCTAAATCACTAATTTTTAAAATCCCCAATTCACAAAATTGGGTATAACCCTAATTAATTTTCATTCAAAATTAAACCCATAATACTTAGCAATCACCAAAATTGACTCCACAATACACAAAACCATATCATTTTCCATGTTCCTAAATAAAAAATCTTCCAAAATTCACAAATCAAAATTTAGGGTCTTACCTCGTCCTTCACCATTTCCGGATATATCTTGGTTTGGAAGGAAGATTTCATCATCTTCCATTCTTTTTCCCTTGGATCAACTCAAAGCTCCCTTGAAATCTCCCAAAAATCGAAAACCCTAAGCTTTCTCTCTCTTTTCTTCATCACCGAAGCTTCTCTCATTCTCCTCTCTTTCTCTTCTTTCTTTTCTTCTCTTGCTCTTTTTCTATTTTGCTCTTTTGTATCATGCTTCAACAAGGGAAGGACGACAGGCCACTTGTTTTTATAGTGCCATGTCAATTAATGAATGAGGAATGACCCATATGTCCCTCCATTTAAGCCTATAAACTTAACTCTTTAAGTAAACTTTCAAAATTGCCCCTTCATTGGTCTTTAAAACTGACATCTTGTTTGATTATTTCGATCAGATAAATGAAGCCATTTGATAAAATTTTCTTCTAGATAAATTTCCCTCTATGTCTTACGAATCCATCGCTTCAAGAATCAGATCGATCGGAGCTCTATAACTCAAGATATCTCCAAAATACTGAAGTTTGTTCTTCAGACCCGAGGCTGAACACTACACCTAACTTCCAACCCAAAATTAGAAGTCTTAGAGGCTAAATTGTAGATCGGCTCCTTCATAATATTTGTATATCTATGTCTCTAGTTTCATTTCCAAGAAGAATCAGATCGATCCGAGCTCTATAGCTCAAGATATCTCCAAAATACTAAACCATGTTCAAACTTTTACAACCGATCAACTCACTTTAATCCGATCTATCTTTCTCCATTTAATGCCAAAACTGATCTATCTAGTATGGAAAGATAAAAATGTTTTAGAAATTCAACGCTTTAAAAATCGGGTCGATCGGATATCGGACGAAGAAGTTATGGCCAAAAGAATGAAGGGAGGTCAGAGCTCGGCCAGAAAATCAGAACTCGGCCAACAGAGGTCGGCCATCAAAGGTCAGTTGGCCAACAGAGGTCGGTCATCCAATAGAGGTTGGCCAACGGAGGTCGTTTGGCCAACAGAGGTCGGCCATCAAAGGTCGGTCGGCCAACAGAGGTCGGCCAGTACCCAATCCGACCTTCAAACTTCTAACACTCATAACTTTTGACTCCGAGCTTCGAAGTTTACAAAATTGGTACCGTTGAAAAGATAAAAGAAAGATCTACAATTTTCAAGAAGGACTCAAAAGCAATATCGGTCCTTAAAGGGATCAAAAATGCACTCAAAGATAACCGATCGATAATCTCCTCAAAACTTTAAACAACATCTCAACTTGTAAACATCATAACGTTTGACCCAGAACTCCAAATTTGACAAACTTTGTGTCTACGGAAAGATAAAAGAACCCTCTACAACTTTTATGAAGGCCTTAAAAATCAGATCGACCTCTAAATAGGTCAAAAACTCCACACAAAGTGACTAGTCGATCAGCTTCACACTAAACAACATCAGAACTTCTAAAAATCATAACTTTCTACTCCCTTATCCAATATTTTCGTGCTTTTTATCAATGGAAAGATAAAAACAAGCTCTACAATGTTCATGAAGAACTCCAAAGCAACTTCAACATCTAGCTAAGTCAATTTTTCAATCAAAGTTTCTGCCCTGTTAGCAATCACCTAAGCAATATCCAAACTTCACATTATCATATCTTTCAACCTCCACAAACAAGGATCGCATATTATACATCATTTTAAAGCTATTCTAATTCTCTATAACTTTCACGTAACCCATTTACTCTAATTCAAACCACATCAGTATGACGATCGGCCTCAAAGCACAATACACACAAATCTATACTTCATAGTATTTTTCCAAAACAATGCTAAGTACACTTAACTTCAAAAACTCATAACTTTTGATTCCGATATAAAAAACTATCAAACTTTATGGCTACAGAAAGCTCTCAACATTTTCTACAAATTTCAAGTAGATCATTTCCTCAAATTATGCCTAAATCAAAAAGTCAACTTTTAAGTCAAACTTTCTGTTTTCTTCAAAATTTCACACTTTCACTTTCTATTTCATGCTTTTCAACTCCATTTCAATCAACCCATTCAATTAAACTTTCATAACTCATACAACTCTACTCAAATTTCAAAGTCATCAAAACCAATCACTTCATTTCTCATCAATTTTCCTTTAAGCACAATAACATCTATAACACAATTCATATTCGAAAACACTCATTGAATTCATTTAATATTTCTAATTTCAACCGAAAGTTCGGGGTCCAACAAATTTGCTAAAACTTTCTCATTGAAAGTTGTTCCTCTTTGTCTTAATTTCATAATGCCACCAAAATCATTCAATTTGGAGCATTACATCAAAAGTTATAGTCTAAACATGTCGGACATATCATCTGCTAACACATTTTCTAGCACATTCTTTCCATACAAAAATTTACCTTCTTACGGACCAAATTGAAACTCGATTCCTTCACAAAAATTGTAGTCCTATTGTTTTAGTTTAATCCAAATCAAATATCACCTCATTTTGATAACTATAGCAAACGTTATGGCCAAAAAACTTTTATATGCTCCTAGTCCAAGACTGAACACTAATCCAAACTTCAATTCACAAATTTAAAGTCTTAGGGGCTAAATTGAAATTTCATTTCTTCATATGATTTGTAGCCCCATATCTTAATTTTATTTTGCCTCAAACATCGCTTCGATCGGATCTCCACAGATCCCGAATTTCTCAAAATACCGAACCATGTTCAGAAAATTTCCCTACTTGCTTTGATTTAAACAATCTTCCTCAATTAAAACTCTAAAATTCACAAATTTCACATAAAATGAAATTCATTTTCTTAGGAGTCCAACTCTTCAAGAACCAAGTCAATCAGATGTCGGACGGAAAAGATATAAGCAAATGATTTGACAAGGTCGGATGAGGAAGGAAAAATAGCAAGATCCGAATGAAACAAATCGTTCCGATTATCATAAGATTCAATCAAACTCTTTCAATTCAACTCCAATTGATACAAATTTTCATGGAGAGAAGGATACATGTCTTAGGAATTCAGTGCTTCAAGAATCACCTCAATCCGAGGTCGGATGAGTGAGTTATGATCAAAATAATTCAACATGTTCAAACCCTAAATCAATTTGAAACTCTTTTGGCGTAAACACCATAACTTTCAATCTAGAGATCAGATTGATTTCGTTCTTGGACCATTAGAAAGTAGACTTCTAGCTATACAACTCTTATGAAGACCACAAAATCAAAATCGGCCTCCAAAAGTGTCAAAAATCGCGATTTTCACAAGCTGACCGTTGAATGTCCGTTTAACGGACATTCACGACCCAAAATGCACCAAACCATCCGAGTAAGTCCGTCTAACGGACATAGGCACAGCAAAGGGTCCTTTTGACCTGAGAAGGTCCGTTTAACGGACTCCCATGTTCGTTTAACGGACATGCGTTTCCCAAATCCTCTTCAACCCTTTCCAAAGCTTCTCACATCCAAACTAACATCATATACACTTATAATCTTCACATATTTACTTATTCAAATGCCTAACTCTTCATAATAATCGAACAACAAATTCAATTCGCAATCTTCTCAAAACTCAACTAAATTGGTTCTTCAAAACCACAAATCTCAAACATGTCATCAAAGTTGTCACTAACATCAATCTTATATAACATCATAACTTGTATCAACTATAACTCTTAATTCCGATCTCGAAAACTTGCATATGTATTCTCATTGGAAAGATAAAAGAACAAGCTACAACTTCAAAGAAGGCAACTTTAGCCAATTCTATTTCAATCATTCCCTAATTTCCCTCGAATCAGCATACACATTTTTATCCACATGCAAAACTCAACATTCATGCCAACCTCACTTTCTAAATTGCACAACATTTATAACAATTCAACTATCATTTGGAATTTATCCAAATCTCAGCCTCAATTTATATGATTTCTTACATTTAATAGCATTTTGTCATTCACCAAGTTCCCCTCTTGCTTTTGCATAAGATCTCACATATATCACCATAGTTCTTACTTAAGGTTCCTCAACTCATCATCTTTACATAAACCCATATCAATATCATAATCATCTATAACAAAAAGTATATACAAAAACACTCATTTACTTTCATTTTCATATTTCTAATTTTCACTCAAAGTTCGGGGTCCAACAATCAGGTAACTCCTTGGCTTATCAATTTATGAATCTAATTTGTGATAGTCACATTGAGTATTTGCGACTATATAGTGGAATATTGATCAAGGTGCTTCCACAATACAGTGGTTCTTATCCAGGATAAAGCCAAATTAACGGGAAGAAGGAACAAATGGTTGACAGTAATGAAGAACTAGAAGTAATATCTATAACGAATGTATATACTGATCCTTGTTGTAAGGTTCATTTGGGTTTTACACGAAACATTTTATATGTGATATTTTGATCAATTTTAGACAAATATGGATAAAGTTTTATATTTAGTGCTTCTATTGTATAGTTGTTTTTTAATGCAAATCATAATGGTACAATTTTCTTATCATATGGTTTATATATAATGTGTCTTACCTCGAATTAGATATATGCTTCTTTGTATCTTACTAAACAATTCATGAAATGAAGGACCTTGATGAATGAGAAGTCATACATGGTGTGGCATAAAAGTTTAAGCCACATTTCCAAAGCTAGGGTTGAGAGATTGATCAAGGAAACTATTTCTTAATTCTAGATTATGATGATCTAGGAACATGTGCTGACTGTTGCAGGGGTAAGTTGACTAATAAAGATATTGAGGTTAACTTATGCTTTTGACTTATTGAGTTTGATACATAAAGATATCGATAGATCTTATACAATTGCATTATGCGATTTTAAATTTATTCTAACATTTGTTAATGATTATTCCCTTTACAGTTATGTCTTCTTTTTTAAAAACTAAAGGTTGAGAGCCAATTAGGAAAATTCATCAAGATAGTCAGATTTGACCGTGGAGGAGATTATCATGGTAAAAATGGTATTTCAGGACTTTAAAAGGTCCATTTGCTAGATATTTAGAATAAGTTAGAATAGTGAATTAATTCACTATACCTATTAGTTCTGAGCAAAATGATGTGTTGCTGAAAGATATAATTGCACCTTAAAGGACTTGAAGAAGTCGATCCAGAATAGGGCTATTTTACCTGATTATCCAGAAGTTTAGATCCGAGGGATCTAGGCCTTTGTACCGTGCCTGTATAGGAACAGGAACCCATTTTTATGCACACAGAGATTCCTGGAGGTACAAGATCTAATACAGTTAAGTAAATCCATTAGAGTGATACGACCTGATGTATGCTCGGATATGTACTAGGCAGGACATTGCATGCACCATTTGACTATTTGGTCAATATCTAGTTAACCTAAGTGTAGATCATTAAAATGTAGTCAAGAGAGTGTTGAGATACTAAAGGGAATTAAGGATTATATGTTGACATATAGAAAATCAACAGACTAAACCTCATAGAGAATTCAGATTCAGATTTTAGATATGTGTCTAGATGACTGAAAGTCCACTTAAGGTTACAGTTTTAAGTTTGCAGATAGTACAATATCGTGGAAGTGTGTCAAGTAGACACGGGTAACTTCCTAGATTATACATGCAGAGTGTATGCTGTGGGGCTGCTTTACAGATGGTTTAACTTAAAATTTTGATTTTTGAGTTGTCTGTGGTTGATTCAGTGGCTATACCTATTTGATTATACTATGGTAATCTTCTAGCCATGTTGTTTAATAACAAAAAAAATATCACAGGGTCTTAGCATTCAAAAATCAATTATTTGGTCATAAAGGTGTTGATACAAAAAGGTGACATTAAGGTTTGCTGCATTTAAAGACTAAAAAAGTTAGTCGATCCTTTAACTAAAGGACTTCGTCCATTTATGTTTGTGACACAAGTATTCAATATGGGTATTTTGATGTCCTTAGACATTGTTAATTAGGAGATCAGTATGTTTGTTCCATGTACATTTTTACATTTTGATGTGTTATGACATTATGATGGTTCATCAATAGAGATGATCATCGTTTATTTTCAGTAATACATGTTATTATACATTGTCATAATATGTATAAAAGTCTCAAGATTTGTGTCGATCTTAAGCATTTAAAGGTCATTGGGCATATATACAAATTGACCTTATACCTATGTCATTTAGATGCATAAAGTTTTAAACAGATATCTATGAACTTTGACATGATATAGGGGGATATAAGCTTTTAATCTCATAAAAGTTATCTAATGCAGTTTAGCATTTAGTTGGAGAACATAAAGGTTTTCTCTAATGAAGTTTAGCATATGCAGTTTAGTATAAAGTTGGAGAAATCAAGACCTACAAACGAAGAAGATATAATTTAGATCATAAAGGTATCATCATAGTTTGCCATACTCCATTTTCCCATTCATGTTAGTGATTTATTAGGCATACGTGATTGTAATGGATCTGTGTTGAACATGACATATGCATTTGATACTTTTCGATATTGAAAGCCTTGTAGGATGGAATGATGAACTTTAGTTATCTTTGGATCAAATGTTTTGTTTTTAAAATCTAGTCAACTAATACAGTAGCGTGGCTTAACCAAGTGTTTAAATTGTTTGTAAACTAGAGTCAAAACTACAATTATTGCTCGTCCAAAGGGAAGAATGTTGGATAATTTTTTCCTTTCTCATAAAGTTAGACAATTATTAATAACATTTTTCAGTTTTTTAAATAACTTATCAATTAAGTTACGTAATTTGATCCAAATAAAGATAATAAAGTGGCCTAATAAATGATCTAAATCAATGGATCGAAGTCCGGGTGAAAAATGAATCTCATGTTAAGTCAAAATGACTTTACATAAATGATTTTGATGAAGTACAAATAATAATGAAAAACAGACGGAAGCTAAATTGAAAAACAGACGAAAGAAAAGCAAACGGAAGAAAAGCAGATAATGAAAAGCAGACGCAGAAAAAGCAGACAGAAGCAAAATAGAAAAGCAGACGATGAAAAGCAGATGAATGAAAAGAAGACGGAAGAAACGCAGACGGAAGAAAAGCGAATGAAAAGCAGACGATGAAAAGCAGACGAATGAAAAGCAGACGATTTAAGAAAAACAGACGGAAGAAAAGCAGACGAAGAAAAGCAGACGAATGAAAAGCAGACGAAGAAAAGCAGACGGAAGAAAAACAGATGAAGAAAAGCTGACAGAAGAAAGCTGACGGAAGAAAAGCACACTGAACTAACCACGTCAGATCAAGAATCAGTTTGAGTTAGTTACAGAACTCAACTGAATAACCGTTTCTTGAAAGAAGCAAGAATCAAGAATCAAGAAGCAGTTGAAGACGAAGACTATAAATATGAGTCGGAGTCGAAGATTGAAAAAATTACACAAAAAAAGCTACAACAAGTTACGAAATGAAAAATCAAGAGTTAGCAATACTTGAGAGAAATTATTGTGCAAAAAATCTAGAGCTATTTTTCTGTAACAAAACTCGAAAAATATTTCAGATTGAAAGTAGTACAGATAGCCTGCAGAGGCTAAGTATGTAAGAATACTGATTGTAAGAGACCTGAAGAGGCTCGGAGAAAAAAATACTTGTAACATTTTTTAGAGATAGTGAAATCTCAGAAAGATATCTGAGGACTGGACGTAGCCCACGGTTTGGGGTGAACCAGTATAAAAATCGCTGTGTCAACATCTCTCAACTCTTAATCTCTCTTATTTTTCAATTTTCGATCTTACTAGTTTTTATACAAGTTTTCAAAAAATACGTTATAACTTCGATTTTTAGTAGTTCTTATGAAAATAACAAGTTTCTTTTAACAAAACGTTTTCGAAGGGGCTTAGCGAAAAGAAATACATAATTCAACCCCCCTTCTTGTGCATTTGTATATTGTATAACAAGTCGTGTATTAACGTGTGATTCACTTCATCTCAACCAGTATAGACCGAACCCATATCGATCTTGTATGGGGAAGCCTGATATAAAAGCTATATATAAAGATTAAGGTCTCCTGCAGTTACTCAGATAATCAATCGTAGGCATAAGGATTCTCTGACTCGTTAAGAGAGCTTATGTTTTGAGAAAAATGTAAAAAGACCTTACCTGCGTCCCGGAGAGTAGTTCTTGCAAAGACGGTGATGGATTCGAGCTCGTTTTGGCTTTGAAAAGTTCGTTTAAAGTTATAGAGATCGAAATTAGGTATTTCCACATTTTTTCATTTCTTGTCCTTTCATGTTCGATCCAGGATATGTAACTAAGGTACCGTTATGTATTTTACTCCAATCATAATTTTCTGCAATTCCTACAACCTAAATTTAATAATTAAATTTATGATATATTTTTCAAAACAAGATAAGTCTTATTGTTAAAGCTTTTGAATTTCATAAAGAATCCAAAAGACCAGGACAATTACGAAATTTGACAGCTCAATCCAGCTTGATCCAATTGATTAAATGCACATGTAGGACTTATTATGTAAAAATTTCTCATGCAAGGCCCTAATTGATCATGTTTTGGCCAACAGAAATTTGAAAGGAAGGTGAATTTGTTATAAACAGACATTGTGGTTTTTTCAAAACAATCATTTCATTACTAAGAAGAGTTAAACAAATATCAATATTCATATGATGGACTACTAAACGTAATCGTTTAGACCCAAAAAATATAAGGATCAATATTTACAAGATGAACTATTAAACGTATTTATTTAAACCCACAAAATAAGGCATAGATTAACAAAGTAGGAATGGACAAGTTTATAAGAATCTCTAAAATATATTTGTGCAGAAAATATATAGATAGAGAAATGAGGTTGCCAAAGTGGAATTCATTAATGAAACAGCTAGAGGAGGCGATGATTCAAGGAAGAAAACTGGTGGTGGTTATCCTAAATACCAAAAGATCAAAAGGGAGGGATCATGTACAAGAAGGTGAATTGGAGAAACTTCTTACCATTATAAATTTCATTTTCATATTCACATAAGGATTAGATGCATATCTCTAAAAAAAAAAGGGTTCTTTGATCTAATTAATAATTATGTTAAGTAAGATAATATTTGTCATGTGCACACTTTTAAGGATTCTTGCATTACTTTTATGTTAAAACTATAAATAAATAAATTAAATACTAATTTCAGTAGTCCTGACACACCATACATATTATTAAAAGTTAAAGAGACTATAATGGTTTAAAAGGTTATCTTAGATGGAAAAAAACATAATCATATTCAAAGAAAAGGTGATTATGTGTTTTGTTTGTTGAATTAAAAGGTAGACATGAGTGAGCAAAAAGAAGGATAATTTGTCTTTAATTTTTCAGTTATGCTTAAGCTTAATAGCAATTTATAGGCAAAAACTGAGTTTAGAAACATAACCATTAAACTAGACCAATAAAGTGTCACTTCATAATAATACTCGGAGGCTTTAGTAAATAGAAAGCTAAAGTGATTGGTAAATTGGTGAGAGTGGTGAATTTTCCAAATGATCTTGTTATTATTTTTTATGTTAAGAATTAATGGAGGCATATTGTCTCGAATATTTCTCAAGACTTTGAAATTATAAGAAGGTTAATTCTAATTACAATGATCAATAATGACATTTACATTAGCATGATCAGATGTTCTTTCAATTATAGATCTTATAGACTTATAGGACTCCAAAGAATCAAAAGAATGTTGTTTATTATACCAAAAATAAGAATTCTGATCATTACTAATAATGTGAATAACGTTCCCTCTAAGAGTATTCCTAAGAATTTTTTCAAGTTAAATAACATTTGGAAGTATAATTGAGAGCCCAAATACTCTTTCCATTTAGATATTTCTTACGAGTACATCTAACTAATAACTTTTGTTTATCATTAAAAGGCTTTCATATTCTTCTATAAAGGAGAACTTTGATGAAGTTCTTGATAGATAAAACCCCTGCTTCCCATTTTGATTTTGGTTGATATGTTGTCTACCAATAATTTTTGTTTTTTCATTTTTACAAATAATTTTTTACCATAAAAAATTCTTCATATAGCCTTTTATCTTAATGGAAGCATAAGATGATCAAACCATTAAACATGAGGACAACTTGAAACAGAATTGATCATTTGAAACCTACTAACATAAGAGAGAAACTTAGTAATCTAATATTTGATTTTGATTTTAATTAGGGGCAATAAAGGATGACAGTTCCTATTTAAGAGTATAGTTGTAAAAGGAGAATACCTATGTATTTGATGGGTAAAGAATACTTTTAAAACCTTAGGCAATGAAGAGAATAGTAGAAATATCCTTTTTATTAAGAAGAAACTTCTATATTTAAAACGTGCATGAGTAATTTAGATTACTTCCAAATAGATTTGAACTATCAATAAAGATCTTCAAATAATTTTGGTTAGCTTCATGAAAGAGTATAACATCATCTATACACACAAAAACATGTTTAATATCCTAAAATTAGAGCATTTTAGTTAAATTTAAATCGGAGAGGTATAAAATATTTGTTAATAAAAGGGTAAGTACTTCATTACTAAAAGAAATAAATAAGATAATAAAGGATCTCCAAATCAAACCTTTCTCACTGGTAAAAAAAAGGAAAAACTATAACCATATATAAGAAAATGTCAATCTAAAAAGCCTTAAAACTATAACCATATATAAGAAAATATCAATCTAAAAATCAAAGGCTTTTAGAACAACTTTCAAAAGACATCCTTTATAGTCAATTACCTTATGATAATCCATCATAATTTCTTAGCCACTTAGTATATTGTCTCCAATATTTCTAATACAAAAAAATCTATTTAAGTAGAAGAAATTATATAAGGTAGAACTTCCTTAAGTTTAACTACTAACATACTTGAGATGACTTTGTAAATGATGTTGAGCAAGAAATAAGCCTAAAATTATTGAGAGAGTTAGGATTTGGGACTTTAAGAGTGATGAAAAAAGGTAAAGTTCAATTAGGATAATTTCCTTATAGAAGAAACTTAAAATATCATAAATCAATATATCACCAATAATAGGCCAAACTTTTTCAAAAAATAAACCATTTCATCCAACTTGGTCAAAAGATTTATTAAAAGAGAGATTAAGAGCCTGTTTGATTGGATGTTAATTAATGAAATAGAATAGAATAAAATGAAACATAACTGAATTGTTTATAATGAAATGGAATGTAAAATAGAAAAAGTTATTTAGGAGGGATAGAAGGGTTCATAATGTAATGTAATGAAATATTGTTTGGAAGATAGATATAATGAAATATAATATATAATAAATGAATATTATACCTTTATATAACATTTCCACACAACCTAGAACAAAAATGCAAAGATACTGGGAATGCTATAGTTTTAAAACAGCAAAAACATGTGACTTACGGAAAACATGTCATCTGTAACAAACAGTTAAAGTCACGATTGTGATTTAAATAATTTTTTATATATTTTCTATTTTCAATAATAAAGTTTTATTATTTTATTATTAATTATATACAATTTATTATTAATTATATAAAATATTATTATTAATTATTGAATAAAATTTATTGTATTAAATATTATTCTATTCCATTTTATTTATATTTAAAAATAATTTATTTATATTTTTATTTATATAGAAATATATTTGTGACTTACCAAAACATGTCACGACATTGTGACAAACAATTAAAAATAAGTTATATATATATTTTTCTATTTTTATTAATAAAAATTTTATTATTTTATTATTAATTATATACAATTTATTGTTAATTATATAAAAATTATTGTGTTTTGTTGGTTGTTATCGGGGTAGGGTAAGAGATAATTGGTATTATGAAAAATTATTAAAGGTATATTAGGTAGCATATATTTATTAGTTTACATTTCATCTTAAACCTCTCGAATTGGAGGTTTCTCATTTTCACTGTTTATGATGAAATATAATGTAACATGAAACCTTCCACTTCCATCCCATTTCATTATAAAACCTTATTTCAAACGATAGAAATGTGTTACGTTCCATCACATTCTATTATAAAACCCTTAATCAAACATACCCTAAAGAAAGTAGCTTTGATATCCTCCCTAGTGAAGGTCAAAGTTCCTTTAAACTGAGTTGATTGAGAATAAAAGGGCCTTACCACTTTAATGAATTCCTTTAATAATGTAACTAATGCATATAAAAGGATTAAAATGAATTATATGATAGAGGTGAGAGTTGCATTTATAAGGATTGCATAAACTAAAGTTTTTGTTAGACTTCTTTATCTGAAAAATAAAAAAGTGAAAAAAATTATGTTATAGTATTCCTTTCTTTGACCATTTTAACCTTTCTTTTTGTTGGGTGAGAGAATAATAACAACAAAGTGTAGAAACACATGATTTCAAGTAGTATTTCTTTCTTATTCTTAAACCATCTTGTTTAGGGTTACAGTAAAACTCATTTTGAACAGTGAAAATCATTTTCTTTATATCATCTACTTTGTAGATGAATTTATTAAACTTTTGTTTAACAAATTTAAGTATCTATATATAGAGAATATCTTATTATCTTTGCATTCCTTTCCTCTTAATAATATTATAAAAGCATTAAGATAAGTTAGGAAATTATTGAATCCAAACAATTTTTTTATAGAAAAGTTAAAGGTGAAAAATGTTAACGCGCACCGCGGAAAGATTGATGATGATTTAATGGAATTTTCGATAGGTGTTTTGTTTTGGAGTGTTCTCGACCTTGAGGAAAACAAGAAAATAAGGGTACGCAAGGTTTGATTGCTACAGCACCTCTTGAAAACTTGTTCCAAATAATCTCGATGATCAAAATAAAACCTAGAGAAACGAACAATCAACACACCACAATTGGGAAAGCAATTGATAAGTGAAAGATGGTTCGAAAAGTAACAAGAATAAGAGAATGATGTTTCTCCCTATCAAAGCTGGCGGTTTTTCCATAATTCTGATCTAAAAGTTGTCCAAAAATTATAGAACATAAGTATTTATACCTAGGTCAAATAATAAAATTTTGGGCTAAAATACATGGAAGCCCAAAATAAAACGAAGTCCAAAAATTAAATAAATAGGTCTGATATGCTATTGGGCTTAAGTGATGAAGCATTAAAATAGCCCAAGTCTTTGTGTCTTCAAACTCTAAGTGTATTCGGTCCAAGGATTTGAGTTAGATGGATTAGTTTGGGCTTAATTCCATTAAACTCTCCTCCAACAGACTTGGAACTCGCCATTTTCTCAAGATAAAAGCCCACATGCATCCAAAGAGCCTCTTTAAATCTCTTGGTCCTAGCTTTGGTCATGGGCCCTTCTGGCATGGCTAGTTCTCTGCCTGGTCCTACTCGATGGTCCATGTTCCCACTTACATTATTCCCTCCCTTCTCAAGAAGATTCGTCCTCAAATCTAAATCCATATGAAAAGGAGAAAGATCAGTAATATTAAAAGTTGCAGAAGCATAATTCTCACCTGGCAGTTCAATCTTGTTGACGTTGTCATTTATCTTTTTCAACACCTGAAACAAACCATCGCCTCTAGGATCCAAAGCAAAAACACTAGGCAAAGCATTAAGAAGGTTAGTGTCAGAAACTAACACTCTCTATATCTCACCACTACTAGTGCTCTTTTCTCTCTAGTTACTCTCCTCAAGTCTTTTCCCTTAGCAAACAAGCTCACTTTTCTCTTTTTCTTTTCTCTCTCTGAGCTCTTCTCTTTTGCATATCTCACTTTCTTTTCCTCACCAATGTAGTCACTCACTATTGGGCCAAACTTATTTTTCTTTTGGGCCTCTTTTCTGTTTTCACTTTTTTTGTTCTCATTACCCGAACCCTCCTCACTTTTACTTGATTTGATTTGGTCCAGGTATAATTGATGAGGTGATAAAGGTAGTTGAATGAATTTCCTACCCTTAAACTTAAAGGAGTACCTATTAGTATACCCATCATGTGTTACCCTCTTGTCAAACTGCCAAGGCCTCCCCAATAGCAAATGCCCTGCCTCCAAGGATATCACATCACACAACACCTCATCCTCATACCTCCCTATAGAAAATAGCACTAGTACCTGTCTAGTCACCTTCACATCCGCACTATCATTAAACCACTGTAACTTATATGATTCCAGATGTTTCCTACATATCAGGCCCAATTTCTCCACCATAGTTCGACTAGCTCCATTTGTACAACTACCTCCATCTATGATCAAGTTACACACCTTTCCACCCACCAAACACCTTGAATGGAATAGGTTTTCTCTCTGATCCAGAATCTCATCTCTAACTCTAGCACTTAATACTCTCCTAACTACAAGTGCTTCTCCTGTGACATCTCTTTCCACACATTCATCATCATCATCACAAACACTATCACATGGCAAATCATCAACATCATTATCCTCAGAATCAATAACCCCATTATCCTTCATATACATCACTTTTCTATTAGGGCATTGAGAAACAATATGGCCAGTACCCAAACATTTAAAACATTTTATAGATGAATGTTTATTAAAAGTAGCTTGGGTATTTGAAGTACCTTTTTTGCCCATATCTCCCAATTGATTTCTTAGGTGCTTCCTTGAAGTCCACCCCTTTATCCTTGTACTTCTCCTCCTTCCTGGGCCATTTTGAGTTCCATGAATAACTAGAACTTGCTCCACTCCTTACAGCCACTCTAGCTTTGATTTGCTTTTCCACCTTCATGGCCATGTTCATCACGTCCTCAATCTCTACATAGTGTTGCAATTCTACCACATTAGCTATCTCCCTTTTCAAATCACTCAAGAACCATGTCATAGTTGCCTCTGGATCCTCCTCTATATTGGCTCAGATCATAGCTATCTCCATCTCCTTGTGGTAGTCCTCCACTGATTTAGGCCACTGAGTGAGTATCTGAAGTTTCTGATGCATCTCCCTATAATAGTAAGAAGGCACAAACCGCTTCCTTATGCATGCTTTCATATCATCCCAAGTAGTAATTGACATCTCCCTTTTTCTTCTCCTAGATGTCACCAATTGATCCCACCATATTAGTGCAAAATCAGTAAATTCAACAGTAGCTAGCTTTACCTTTTTATCTTCTGAAAAATTGTGACACTCAAAAACTAAGTCCACCTTCCTTTCCCACTCCAGGTAAGCCTCTGCATCATTTCTTCCCTTGAAGGCTGGGATCTGCATCTTGATGGATTTAAGGTCTCCATCTATCCTATTAAATAGCTCAACTTTTTGAGCTCTCCTAGATCTGCATACCTCAAACTCTTCCTCCTCCTCAAAGTCTTCCTCCTCGGGTTCATATCGAGGTGGTGGTCTACGAGGTGGTGGTTGTCGTTGACATACATCTACACGCCTACCCTGAGGTTTCTCGCGTCTCGCTCGTCTGAACTCATCCATTTGTCCCCTAACCTCATTTAAGGCTAGATTGAACCTCTCAAATTGTTGCTACATGGCTCTCAAAGTGAAAGCGATATTTGCATCTCCTCCTTGGTTGTCATCATTATTTCCTCCTTTGACATTGTAAATAAAATGATATACCTGCAAAACAAAGTTAGTGATAAATGACCTCACACACTCCCTCACGTGTTTCACTCAAAAACTTTGTAACTCCCCTTGTGTTTAAGCCACGACAATGACTCCCTCAAATAAGTTCACACACTCATGCCTTTTATCACTCAATGTTCTCTAAAATCCAAGTTACAATCAGAACCACGACTTCATCAAATCAATGTTCCCAAATGTAGCTCAAATAACAAGTAACAAACAACCCAAACCAACAACTAGTAACAAGCTAGTAAATCTGAAATTTTTTTATTTTTTTCAGATTTTTTTCAAAAAATTTTCCAGATTTTTTTTTACTTTTCTTTTTGACTTTTTTGTAATTTTTTTGTCGGATTTCTTCTTTTTTTGTCCGACTCTTTTTTTTCAATCGTTTTTTTTGTTTTTTAGACTTTTTTTTATTTTTGAAAAATTTTAACTTTTTTTTCTATGTGTCGAAAGCTTTCAACAAATAATTGAAAACCCTAACTAAAATAAAAAATGAGAGAAAGATTGAAATCCTAGGTCAAAAGTTAATTCACAACTGAATTGATGATACGACGATAATTGGATGGTGATGGCGATGGTTTCTTGAATTTTGATGGAGTTGAATAAGAATTCTCCTCCAAGCCAGCTTTGATACCAAATAACGCGCACCGCGGAAAGATTGATGACAATTTGATGAAATTTTCAATGGGTGTTTTGTTTTGATATGTTCTCGACCTTGAGGAAAACAAGAAAATAAGGGTACACAAGGTTTGATTCTACGACACCTCTTGGAAATTTGTTTCAAACAATCCTAATGATTAAAATAAAACCTAGAGAAACGAACAATCAACACGCCATAATTGGGAAAACAATTGATAAGTGAAAGATGGTTCGAAAAGTAACAAGAACAAGAGAATGATGTTTTTGCCTATCGAAGCCGACGGCTTTTCCATAATTCTGATCTAAAAGTTGTCCAAAAACTCTAGAACATAAGTATTTATACCTAGGTCAAATAATAAATTTTGGGCTAAAATACATGGAAGCCCAAAATAAAACGAAGTCTAAAAATTAAATAAATAGGTCTGATATGCTATTGGGCTTAAGTGATGAAGCATTAAAATAGCCCAAGTCATTGTGTCTTCAAGCTCTAAGTGTATTCGGTCCATGGATTTGAGTTCGATGGATTAGTTTGGGCTCAATTCCATTAAACTCTCCTCCAATAGGCTTGGAGCTCATCATCTTCTCAAGATAAAAGCCCACATGCATCCAAAGAGCCTCTTTAAATCTCTTGGTCCTACCTTTGGTCATGGGCCCTTCTCGCATGGCTAGCTCTCTGCCTGGTCCTGCTCAATGGTCCATGATCCCGCTCACATTAAATGTTAACAATAATAAGAGAATGATTTGAAGCCCCAAAAATATCAAAATTAAACAATAAAATTAGGAATGAAAAACCAATTTAAGTTTAGTTAAGGTCGGCTCAATTAGTCTAAGTTAACTAAGTCTTGGGTTAAACTCAAATTTGAGCTTCGACTTAGGCTCGAGCTAAAAAATCTAACCTAGCTCAGCCTATGCTCAATTGATTGAAATGAAATGCTAAAATAATTTTACTTGATCAATCAGGTTAAGCTCAAGTTAAATATATTAAACTCTATCAAACTTCGGGATATAAAATTTAAGTTAAACTCGAGTTGTAGATAACTCAAGCTCGAATTGGGCTTGACCCTTTTCACTTCTATATAAAAGAGATAATTTTTGGAGCCAATTATGACTAATATGGTTATATCAAGTTTTCTTTTGATTTGTAATCTACCATTTTGCTTATTACTTTAAGCATATAATCTTCCTAAAAAACAAATCTACTAAAAGTAAATTCAAAACTTATTATTCAAGGTCTATCATGCTTTGATCCTATTTTTTTAAACCTCTAAAGAGTATTCAAGTAGTCAACATGATAAAATTAAGGGAGAGTAAGTCACTTTAGAGAATTTTTCTTATAGAGAAGTTATTTAAGACATGGATGAAAGTGTGCAAAAAGGTAAAACTAGAGTTGATGCAAGTATAATTAAAGTGCATGAATTAGTACATATAAGACAAAAAAGATAAAGGAAAAATAGAGGGATTCCAAGAGACAAAATCTACTGTTAAAGTTATTAGTTGCATTTAAGAAAAAGAAAATATTAGGAAAAGTATATTGAATAAAAGGGAATTTGACTTTGGTTTATGAAAAGTATATCGAATAAAAGGGAATTTGACTTTAGTTTTCAACAAACTAAGTATAAAAGGTTTAAAAAGAAATATAATCTTTCTACAACTAATTGCTTTAAGGGGTGATTTAGACTCTAACATTTGATGTTAAAATATTCGCAAGCATGGAGAGGAGGATTTACCTTCCTTTTTTTCTTCTCTAGCCACTTATGCTTTTCTTTCATAGATTTATAGGTATAGCCAAGTTTGTTTTATCATAATCTACATTTAGAAAGAACTAGTAAAAGTAAAAATATCAATATCTTAAGGAGGATCAATCACATCAAAAAAGATTAGTAAGGACTCATAGGAGGTCAAAAAGGGGGTTTGTGGGAAGTGTATGAGGCGTAGGAGGTAAACCATATTGCAGTCAAAATGCTCGCAACATTTAAACGACAAGGGATTTGTCAAATGTCAATAATTAAAGGCATAAATAATGTTGAATGAGCTTGGGCTTATTCAAGAAGGGTGAAGGGAGGAGGGTTTTCCTCCATACTGGTAGTCTCTTGAATTAGTTCAGCATATTCACCCCTCTTAAAAAGATTTAGGTAGGTTTCTACCATTTTTACTTAGATTGAGAGGAGGGTTTTAACTGATAGTGGACTTATACATGAGTATAGAAAAAGTTATTATCTACATCAAACTTAGCTACTTTAATGGTATCTAACATAAATCTATTCATTTCGTCATCAATAAATAATATGACATAATCCAACCTTTTATAAGATCATTGGGACCTTTTGTATACTAGTATTCAAGAGATAAATTCAGAAAGTTCACTTTTTTGGTCTTTCTTGTCGATCTCAATGCTAAGGTATCATTTTCTAAGAAAGAAAGGTCTTTTGATGTTTCATAATCTAAATTTCAATATTTTATTTATATTATCTATATCATCCATTTTAAATAAAAATAGTTCAAAATTATTAATGAAGACACTAACAAGATTTATTTGTCTCTAATTAGTTATATTCTATTTATAAATGATTGGAAAAATAAGTCTTTTGTCCAAAATAAATTAAGCAATGTAAACTTCCATTAGTTGTTATTTATTTAAAACTATCGTATAAAATGAAACTATAACCTCTCCATTAATGAGATGAAGGAGATATATTTAATCTTATTGTTAGGGTTGGCTACTCTTGTAACCTTATATAAGATAACTTTTTTTCTTAAAAGGAGGTGGCAGAGGCATGAGAAAACTTATGCATTTAATATTGTTTGTAAGAGCACCATGAAGTTGATGCTATATAAACGAGCCTCATTTAAAGAGCAAGAGAAGTCGAGAGTTCTAATAGAGAAGAAAGCAGATCCAAAAGGTAAATAGACCAAAACAGAAACTGTATAAGAGAAAGATAAGATAGCAAAAAGAGAAGGGGATGGATCTATATATGCCAAAAAAACAAAAAGAATATAAGTAAATAAGAATAGAGAAAATCATTGAGGACTAGAGATGGCAACGAATCTAGTTTATAGCATTTGAGTCTAAACTAAAATATTTTACCGTGTCTAAATCTAGTCAAAAGTTCGATCGGACCTAAAACATTTGATTTGAGGCTAACATAAGATATTTTTTTATTCAATCTAAAATTTAATTTATAATGTTTGACTCAAGTTTGAATTTTATCGGGTTTCTTTCATTAAATACAAAACAATATTATTTTATATGTAAAAGAAGCTCCAATTTTAAGTTGTGAAGTCTGAATTTAAGCCAAGTCAGAAGTTTGAAAAAAAGGTTCAAATTCAAACTTAACTCAAAATTAAAAAAAAGACTAAATTCGATCTAAAGTCCGAGTCCATTCTAATACTCAATCAATTTAGCTTCATCTTATTAACTTTGAGTCGGACTATATTTGATTAGAAAATGGTGTTAGTTTTATCTTTTTATTATCTTGATGGTATTTATGGTCATTATAATACATCAACAAAGAAATTAATGGTATGGTCTTGATAGTATTTATGATTATTATAATACATTAACAAAGAAATTAATGGTATGTAAAATAATTTAATAATAATAATAATAATAATAAGGATAATTAGTGACTCAACGTTATCAATTTTCTTTATCTTAAAATAAAAAATGTAACGGAGAAAGAAAGATTGCATTGCCCCTCCTTATTAGCACCTACAAGAGCGTCAAAGTGTAGTCCCTAGTTACGTGTATGACAATGCGTGGTTAGTGCTACAAATCATCTCAGCTATTAATTATATTATCTCCATCCTTTACTCTGAAAAGTCAAATCTTTGTTCATTCTGTATTGGAATTACATATGAATGACCCTAAACCTTTTTGTGCAAACAACCACTTCTAAAATATATTAATGCATAGCCGCCTCATTCGCTACCAAGAACGATTTCATGGTGGTGGGCTCTTTTTGGGGTATAGAAAGCGTGTTGACTTTTATGCACTGGTCCTGAAATTGAAACCTGCACTCCTTTTCATTTTCTGAAAAATTACGTCAACTTTAATGATTCCTCACAAGAAAACATTGAACATGAGTGAAGCCTCCGCAGGGAACTACTGTCGTAGAGAAGCTCGATGAGTTTGACATCATATTACTCTTCATCAACGTAGCTTCCGAATTTGCGAAGCTCTGTCCTCCTCACATTTTTTTTCCTGCCAAAGCTAGTTTTTTCCTTGACTTCTCATTCAATTGAAAATTCCCGGTTGCTGTAAATTTCTACTGACCGCGTCCCTGAAATGGTTTCGCCTGGAAAGTGATTCAGAAATGTAATGACCAGGGTAACTACAAATTCAGCAACTTTGGCAGACTTCCATGCTTTTCACAAAATTATTGGCAAGGCCGAATATACTGAAATACAAAGCTGACGCGTCGAAAACGGAAAATAATTCAACACAATAACAAAAAAGTAACGTTATCCCCAATTAAAGGTATCGTGTTTCTTATCGCAGAAGAAGCAATGAATCATTGATTGTGCCGGAAACTCTTTTTTTTTGGGGGGGCACGTCGCGAACAGGTAAACGAAGTTTTTAATAACGACCGTAGAAAACTGATTGTCCACAATTGTTTAGTAACACTTTCCAAGTCAAATATCTTAAAACTGAAGAGGATTTGCAAAAAAATTGCAATGGAACTTAATTACAAGATCATTGGATTAAACCTTGTAAGTGTTGGTGCTTAATTCTCAGGTTAGTGACGACAAAAACATGTCAAGGACAGGCATGTTTCACGGGAATATGTTGTCATTCACAATACAAACGGATATTCTCATCGTCATCGATGGAATCTTATATTGCACAAGCATGTTTCACGCATTAATAATAAATTTCTCTTATTAAAAAGCGATGAAGTCTTCCGATCAAATATGAACATGTTTCTCTGCATCGAATTATGCATGTCTTTTGCTTTCCTATGGAACAAAAGATACAGGAAGGGACTAAACAGCTCAAATTGAAATAGACATCCAATAATGAAATGAGATTTTCGTGTTGCAGGCTTCGTACAGGACTATCAACTAATAAGTATGTCAACTCGAATCCAAGATATCGCCCTAAGATTTCGACCAGAAACCGAAATTGGCCGGTTTAGTTTGTTCAAAGCACGATTTAGGTGAATGACCACATTATTCAGCTTTCTGTTATATGTTGTCAAATGTTTCCATTTTCACTCATATGGTGGTCGTTTGCAATCAATTAGATATTGGTAGGACATCGCATATTACATCAGATGGAACGAGTACGACCTGTCAATTAAGAAAACCAGATTAGCTAGAGACATCCATCTTTAACGTATTCAACCTTCACAAACCTAATTTGGCGGCTATCAATTCCTCTCGTTTCTTAAAATCATTTTTTGAAGTCATAGCCGAAAAGGTTCCCGTTAGGACTCCTCTGCATAACCCTAAGCAATGAGTATTTGGACTTTCTAACTTGTTTTTCAACGATGATTATTCTCCATCTAATCTCCAAAAGGTGACTAATGTAGAGAATTACGCGAGACTTACTGATCTAGTACTAACAAAGAATTTTTGGTTGTTTTCTAAGAGGTTACTGAGGAGTTGGTGGGAACATACATTCTTATATTGGTAGGTGGTGGGGCTGCTCTTACAAACAATGCTCAAAGACCAATCCATTGTTGGCATAGCAATTTTGTGGGGTGTAGTATTGATGGTGTTAGTATATGCTCTTCTCTTGTGCACATTTTAATCCTTCAGTTTCCATAGGCCTCGCTGCTGCCAGAAATTTTTCTTGGAAAATTGTGAGAATCACTGATTTAAAGTTGCTTTACCAGCAGATCATTTGCATATATAATTGCGTCTAGAACCTGAAACAACAGAGAAATCTTAGCTGAATCACATTGTTTTTGCGTTTCTAGGCCCCTCTCTACATCTTGGCTCCATTGTTAGGAGCCACACTTGCATCACTCACTCTCAAGTTTCTGTTTCATGACCAAGAAAATATTCAAGCAACAACGACCCAGTACTCGAAATCCACCTTTGATCCTGAAGCCATCACTTGGAAATTCATAATTACTTTTAACTTGATGACTACAATAATATTGGCATTCGCAACAGACCATAGAGCTGTATGTCCTGCCTAGTAACTAACATAAGTAGTTAAATCTTAATAAGCTCGTGTCTTCCACAAAATCTCACTATCAATACTGTTGGAATTAAAACTGACAACAAATGAATTTTACTGTAACTCAGCAGAGAACACAAGAGAAAAATATAGGCTAGAATGTCTTACATCTTATTCAATCAAAATACTTGTTTAAATATATCAAGCAATAACTGAAAAGCAACAATTTAGCTTCCCACTGAGCAACTAATAACTGACTTTCCCATTTTGCGGCAGCTAACAATGTGCAATAGCGTGCAGCAGATATTAACATGCAGCAGAAAAATAGAACAAACAGAAACTGAAAACGAGAAAATTAGGACATGGAATTAACATGTGAAGCCTTGACGAAGTCCCTGCACAGTTAGCAGCTAGTGGAGCACAACTGCAACACTCCTCCTTCAGTATCTACTAACTCCAAGTTTCTTTCTCAAATTCTCAAATTTGCTAACAGAAAGTGATTTGATGAAAATATCTGTAATTTGATCATCAATGTTGCAATACAACAATCACACTTCATTTTTATGAACCTCCCTTGAAAAATATAATTTGATGTTGAAATGTTTTGTCTTCTCATGGAAAACAGGATTGTTGGAGATTGCAGTTGCAGCTTGATTATCAAAACAAACACTCTTGTGCCCTCATTTTGTTCCATCTGTAAATTAATCAAAATTTTCTTAAGCCACAATGCTTGATTTACATCTGCTGTGGTAGCAATGAACTCTACCTTGGCAGTTGATTGAGCTACTATTTCTTGCTTCTTTGAATTCCATGAAAAGACACCTGAGCCAAAAGTGAAGCAATAACTTGAATTGCTCTTCATGTCATCTAAGGACCTTGCCCAATCACTGGCAAAATAGTCATGAAATTGAGAATTCTGATAGTAACAAAATAGAACTCCATAATCAAGAGTTCCTTTGACATATCCCAGAACTCTTTTGACTGCTTTGAAATGCACTTCATTGGCACAATGCACAAACCTTGATAAAACACTCATAATACAGAATATCAGGTCTAGTTATTATGAGATACTTCAAGCATCTGATGAGACTTCTGTAAACACCTTCTTCCACTTTCTCAACTCCATCTTCTTTGGTGAGCTTCTCTTTTTGGTTCATTGGAGTGCTCATTGGTTTGCAATCCTCCATCTGAAACCTTTTTTAGAGTTTCCTTGGCATACTTCCATTGACAAATGAGCACACCCTGCTACTTTTATTTGATCTCCATGTCAAGGAAATAAACCATCTCACTAAAGTCTGTCATTTCAAAGGCCTTCATCATCTCCCCCCTTAAATTTTTCAATAAGTGCTGCATTACTTCTTGTCACTAAAAGATCATCCACATATAGAGAAACTATCACAATGTTAGTTTTATAATGACTAATATAAAGTGTGAATTCACTTTGGCTTTTCACAAAATCCAAACCAAGTGCTCATTAATTATACTATACGAAGCCCTTGGTGCTTGCTTAAGACCAAAGAAGGCCTTCTCGAGCAAATAAACCTTATTTTCGTTTACTTTTACTGCAAAACCTTCAGGTTGTTCAACATAGATTTCTTCTTCTAGAACCCCATTCAGAAATGCTAACTTAACATCCAACTGGTAGTTTTTCCATCCCTTTTGTTTTGATATAGCTAGCAACAATATGATTATATCTAACTTTGCAACAGGAGCAAATGTATCAGAAAAATCAACACCAAAATTTTGAGCATACCCTTTTACCATAAGCCTTGCTTTGAATTTGTTAATTAAGTCGTCTACATTTAGCTTTGTTCTAAACACCCACTTGACACCAATCACCTTCGTGTTCTCATGTTTCTCCACAAACTCCCAAGTTTGATTCTTTTCTATCATTCTAAGCTTCTCCTACGTTGTAGCCCTTCATTGGGGATCTTTTTTAGCTTCCCAAAAACCCACAAGCTCAAGAATTACTACATTGCGTCTCTAGTAAATTTCAAAAAGCAATCTGGTTCCTCTTATAACAAGTTCATCCATAGATTCTTCTTCATCTTGCAAGTTACTAATATGATTTTTCTTTGTATCATCACATCTCCACTTTTCATTTTCAATGAAATACACATCCCTGCTATCATAATTTCCCTATTTCTAGGCTAGAAAACTTTGTAAACGTTTGAATTTGTGCTAAGATGCCAAGTTCAGCCTTCTCATCGAACTTATCCCTATTAATTTGTGGCATATAGGTGAAACACAAGCAACCAAACACTTTTAAGATTTTTCAATGAAGGCCTAAATCCATATCAGCCCTCATATAGAGTTTTTCCATCTATTGCTTTAGTGGGTAGTCTATTCAGCAAAAAATTCTGATGTATTTGCAGCTTGTGCCCAATATTCCTTAGGTAACTCCTTCTCATGAAGCATACATTTGACCATCTCTATGATTGTCCTAATCTTTCTTTTACTAACTCCATTTTGTTGTAGACTCTAGGAAGCTGTGAGTTGGTGCTCAATACCTACCTCCTCACAAAATAGGTTGAATTTTTCTGAAGTGTATTCTTTTCCATTGTTAGACCTTATAACTTGGATTTTGCAACCACTTTGATTCTCAATCCATTGCTTAAACTTCCAAAAAACTCCTGCAACTTCTTACTTAAACCTAAGAAAATAGATCCAACACATTCTAGTGAGATCATCAATAAATCCTATATAATATTTACTCCCTTTAAGTGAAGGAGTCCTTTGAGGTCCAACCAAATTTGTGTAGATTAGATGTAGCCCCTTAGCTGCTCTCGGAGAAGATTGTTTAAAAGAAAGTCTTGTTTGTTTGCCATACGAGAAATTTTGCAGCATGGTAATTCAGATTCCAACTGATGCAAGCCTTAAACAAGTCCTTTTCCCTGTGAATTTAATACTGCAGCATGGTGAAAGTGACCTAGCCTTTTTGGCCAAGTTTTAGCATTATTTGTAGAAATAAGATAGGGTGCCTGCTCCTCCTCTATTGGATCCAAAGAAAAACTCTTACCTGTCATCCTTATTTTGAATACCTCCTAATCGTTAGCATCCTTGATCAAGCATTTGTTATCTTCAAAGATCAAGTCGAAGCCTTTCTCCACAATTGTCCCACAATCAACAGATTTTGATCAATTTCAGGCACAAATATCACATTATTAATTAACTTTGTCCCCATGCAACTTTCAATAGGTACTATGCCTTTTCCTTGGACAGCTATACACTCCCTATTACCAATTCTAACCTTTGACACTTCAGATTCATCAAGCTTCTTAAATAAATGTTGATCATAGGTCATGTAGTTGGTGCAACCACTATCAATAAGCTAAGTTTCACTTGAACTATAGCCACAAAACATGTGACTGCAAATAATTGCTCCTCCTCTTATTGGTCTACCAATGGAGCTTTATTCTTTTGAGGAATATTGCTCTTACAAATTTTCTGATGATGACCTATGCAATTACATTTGTTGCATCTCACATCATGTCTTCTCCAACATTATAGGAGGATGACCTTTCTTACCAAAATGCTAACAAGAGTGGTAATCCTTTTTGCTTTTGGTGTTGTTATCATTAGCGACACCGTCATCAACATTCTTCTTTTTTTCTCTTATTTTATTTCCTTTGCTGCTATGATTAATTTGAAGTTTAACTTACAAAGCTCCTTCTATTGCACCTTCTTGCCTCATGAGCCTCCTTTACTCTTGAGCCTACAAAGTAGTTAACAATTTTTTCAAGGCGATACTTTACAAATCTTTAGTATTCTCCAATGTGGAAATTGAAGCCTCAAAATTTTTAGAAACTATTACAAGAACTTTATGAACTATGCTAGAATTAGAAAGTTCAATACCAAGCAACCTTACCCTTTTGATGATGCTAAAAAGTCTGTCAAAAGTACTATTAGATTGACTCTGGCCCCTTCATTCTTTGCATCTCAAACTCCCTCTAATTATCTCATTGCCATTTTACTCTTCCTTGAGAAAATCATAGATTGCTTTAGCTAATTTCATGGTCATAAGTTTGGTGAAGATTGATGGTGAGACAACAGCAAATAAACATGCCTTAGCTTTCGACTTCCTTCGCTTCTTTTCCTTATGATTCTTGATTTGTGCAACAGTTGGATTGTTAGGCAATGGAGGAACCTAGTAGTCGTCCTCAATATCTTCCTAAAGATCATTTACATCAAGAAAAACTTACATTCTTGTTGCATATACTTGATAATTTTTACCATTGAACATTAAAGGTGCAGTGGCAGTAAATGGAGTTTTTGAATCCATAGATTTAAGCAAAGTGTGGCGTTCACTTAGATCACTCACAAGTCCCTTAAGTATAATGCTCTAATACTAATTTGTTAGAATTAAAAAGAATAGCAAATAAATTTTACTGTAACTCAGTAAAGAAAACAAAAGAAAAATATAGGCTGGAATGTCGTACATTTTTATTCAATCAAAATACTTGTTTAAATACATCAAACAATAATTAAAAAGCAACGATTTAGCTTCCCACTAAGCAGTTAATAGATGACTTCCCTATTTTGCTGCAACTAAGAATGTGCAACAGATATTAATAACATGCAGGAAAAAAAAGAACAAACAAAAATTGAAAACCAAAAATTTAGGATATGGAATTAACATGTGAAGCCTTGACTAAGTTGCCGCACAGTCAACAGCTATCGGAGCACAGCTGCATCAAATAATGTCACCTGAAAACGAGGGTAAAGACCTATGCGGCGTCGTAATAGGCAAAACCCTATTGGTTAACTTCATGATTGTTGGGTATAAAGCCCTAAATTTAGCCCTTTCTAAAATTGCATATTGTTACACCATCAACATATTTGGCAATAAGTATTTTTTTCACGAATTGTATGTGCTACATGCCAATTAGTAGAGCTTCAATGAATCTGGCAAGAAGTTTGGGACGCACACTAGTGTCCAGTGTTTTTGAGAATCTCTGGGTGTTTTCTGTTGTCCCTACCATAGGAGCACTAGCAGGCAGCAGCAGCCTTAGTATACAACATCCTTTGGTGTGCCCAAGCCGCATAGGTGCACTCAAGCGACTGTAGTCACTTGGTGAAGCGTAGACAAATTAGCTCTTATTCTGATGAGACATCCAGTTGATGTCTGCTAAAATCAAGACAATCATTTCCACGGATGAGATATGGCAAGTACCTCCATTGCACCTTGCATACTTTGGCTCCGTCCCATCTCATCTTAGCACATACATAAAAATTTTACCAGCCATTTTCCTTTCTAACTTCTCTGCTCCTGTTTTTCCCCTTCCACCTAGCATGTATAATTATTCATAATCATTTAATTTTCTTCTTAATATTAGCTTTCTATGATAAGCCATTTTGCATCATGATTCACTGGTAATTGTGAACTTCACATTGCAGTGGCTTGTTTTACACCAATTTATTGGACAGGTGGAATTCCACTTCCCAAAGAAGTTGAACTCAAACAGAGGGCAATAGAAACAGAATAAAGAATCAAGAGACAAGGGCAAGCAGGACTGACCAGGAATCATCCACTTAATCAAGAAACCAAAAATAAAAAATAAAAAGCACAATCATAGCTTTATCAGTGGTCCACATATCCTACTGTTACCTTCCGCTTCCACAGTCGCTATACCGCAAAGCTACTTATATGGTACAAGTACAGAAAAATGGACATAGCAGATGAAGAACGGTAGCAGGTATTGAAGGTCAAACCATGTATCATATTACATCTGTGAGAAAAAGTGTGGTGGAAACTTATATACATGTGACCCCGATTTTATCTATCCACAAACTCTGAGGATTGAGCTTCTCGTGTCATCAACCACCCATCTTCTGGTGTTGCCACGGATTTATATATTTTACCTGTAACAAGAAAGAAAGTATTATGTGAAAAACAATAATCCAACTCCTCCTGCTCATAGAAGCAGCACTGCCCATTTTCAGACTTTATGGCTAGTCAAGTAAGGGGAAGGTCATAATGTTCAGTCTTTTTAATAGCCCAGATTTGTGGGTGAAATGTGATTTCCTTAGATGATCAGCCTTTAATCACAAGTCAGAGTGTACCCTATACTACTACTGTTGCAAAAGAAGTTTAACCGCAAACCATGTGCGAGAAAGGGATTGCATAGTCTCTTGAATTCTCATATCTGTAATATAGTTTTTACCCAGTTTGAGGTAATCGCCTCCAATTTATTATCTGATGAGTTTGTGGATGCCTCTGCAAGTAAGACGAACTATTGCCAATTCTATTTTCATCACTAACGTACTGCTCTGAATAACCAGAAGTTGACGGAGCCCAAACTGGAACTACAATTCCATCCCTCTCTCTCCTATTGCTGCTTGATGATTCTGCTGTTGAGTCTTCAGCATCTCCTACATCCCTGATAATATTAAAACGTGGCACATTGTTGGGCCTCTGAACATTTGGAGTGACTTCCTCTCTTCCTGGTTCTTGATGTACATTTACGTTTCTTGGTACTTCTGTTCTGCTATCTTGGGCCAAATTTCGGAAATCAAGAGAAGTCTCTTCCACTTCAAGTCGCAGCAAAGAAGAGGTCATGCTTGGGACCATCTGATCCTCATAACGCCTATTTGTAGTATGAGGATTGTTTCTTATAGGTTCATGGCTTTCCTCCATTTGTACGTCTTGAGGGAAGGCAGTTGGTGCTGAATCAAAAGAATCACCAAGCCCTTCCTCTGTCCCATTCTCAATTGCAGCTCTTGAAGCTGCTTCTTGTTGCCACATTTCTGAAAGTGCTCTTTCCAACCTGGCCTTTGCTGCATCTATTCCTACAATGGGGAGAGGATAATTTGATCCCAGTTCAATTCCAGCAGCTTGGAGGACAGATTCAGGTGCATTCCATGGATGGTGTATCCATTCAGTTGGTAAACGGGCAAGTTCCGGAAGCCATCGTCGTACGTATTCTCCATTGGGGTCAAATTTGTAACCTTCAAGCTGTTAAAAATGGCAACAGAATTATACATCTTACCAGGAATTTATCCTAGGAAAAGCGCAACAGATGACATGCTATGACAGTACAATTGCATCTTCAAAGCTTTTACATATTTTTAATGCTGTAAATGTAGAAACTTCCATGGGTTATAAGATAACAATGAAATATACAAGGAGAGTGCTATAATTACAGAATCTGTAAACCATGTTCCAAGTTTTTCCATGAAGATTTCTAGGTGGTAAATGGTGATCATGTCCAGGGGTCAAAACATGAAGAAAACATTTGACAGCACAATAACTAAACTGTCAAGCACAACACTAATCCATTGATAAGTGTGATAAAATACAACTAACTCGATTAACTCCTTCGGGAGTTTTAAGATAGCTTTGCTGTTGATGCATGGCTAATAGCTTAGTAGCTAAAGGTCAATTAACAGCTGTGAGTTGTGCATGGCCCAAGCACGATAAGAAGGAACACCCTTGACAAGTACCAAAAATAGTCAGACTTATGGCACCAAGATTATGGAATTAGAATATTTGTTTTAAAATTTCCTTAGTCTAGCAAATACCTTAACCTGAATGGCTTTAAGCTCAATAACCATTAAAAGTAGGATGGTTGTGCCTGATTCCTACAACCATCACACATAACCCCAAACCATGCCCATGAATAACGACATTCACAAGTTCAAGCAGAGAAATCGTACTGCTTAGAAAAACTGAACCTCGTCTCTTTACCTGTGGATGATCAATGCGATCAAACTCTCTCCCATCAGGAAGAGTGCCAGATATATACTGCCAGCCAAGAGCATCACTCTCTAAATCTGCATCGAGGAGGGTATCCCAGAAATATTTCATACCCCATCGCCAAGGAAGCTGTAGAACCTTCACAAAGAAGCTAGAAACTACAACCCTTATCCGATCATGAAGCCAACCAGTGGCCCACAACTCTCGCATTCCAGCATCAACTAATGGATATCCAGTTCTACCTTGTCTCCATGCCTTAAAGTAACCTTCATCTACAACCCAAGGAAAGAACTTAAGGTGCCCAAGAAGAGGCCTTTCATGACTATAAGGATGGTTAAAGCTCATGTATCTTGAGTACTCCCTGAGACCAATTGACTTCAGAAACAGGTTCACGCTTTCTTCACCAGCCTTATTCCCTTCATTGGCCCACAGAACTTGCTTGATACGAACAAGATGGAACACTTTTCTAACACTCACCTCCCCAAAATGTAAATGAGGAGAGAGAAAAGAAGTTGTAGCACTATCAGCCTTCCTTCGGTTCTTAGAGTACTCGATGAGAGGACCATTAATAAATGTCGTCAAAGCCCTATCAGCATTACTCCACCCAGGTGACCATGCTCGAGCAAGAAGTGCATTGCTTGCCTTCTCCGATTCATCTTCAAATATTAACGTGTCTGAATGGCATTTAGACACATCGCCTGAAAGAATTTAAACATTTTTGGAGAGCAGAAATGAGAAAATAACAATTATGCAGAGGAAAAAAGTGACAATATAACCATAATGTGAAAACAGAGAGTAAATCCAACTTAAAGCAGAGAGTGGTCACTCATTTGTAGACACAGGCCATCAGAGTTTACGTGGGAGAAAATTTCACTAGCTACAAATACAGGCCAGAGTAGGAGAATCCCCATTTAGGGGCATTCTAACTATTTAGCTTCGAATACACGTTCTGCAATCTGCTTTACCATGATATAACATGTTCCAAAGCCTGAAGGTAAAATCTGTCCCATTTATCTCATGGGTGCACATTATGCTTGAGAAATTCCAAGTTCTTGTATTTAGTTTTGCGAGAGTGAATGACAATGAATACGGTTCATTGCACCTATGTGAAAGAAGGAAAACCTGAAATAATCCTCTTGGGTGGGAGAAGTGGAGCCTCTGGATCATAAGGCATGCTAAGACATCTCTCCCAGAATTCGGAAAAGGTTGAGAAAGGACGGCCTTGGACATCAGTGACATCCCATGGCTCATAAAGCAAATCTGCATTGAAGGATCTTACGGCCACCCCATGTGCAGTCAAGACCTCCTTTGCCCGGTGATCTCTAACCAGTGACAGTGGATCTGGAGATTATTAAATTACAAATATATGTTGAGATAAAAGGTGCATTTCTGCAATTAGCTGTGGAGTTTCAAGAGTTCTCAAAGTAAAATAAGGTCTTTTATCCTGAAACTATTGCCATAATAGAGACTGACTAATCCCAAAAGCAGTAACAAGGTGGAAGATACAAATACTAATTTATTCTCAATTGATATCCCTACAATAACAAAAGTAATCGGTGCCGACAGTATGAAGCACCAATCAGCTATTAGTCAAACAAAAATGAGAAGATAAATCAATTTTCAGAAACTTCTGCAGCACAAAGAAGAAATAATCATGATAGTTTCAAAAGCAGAATCCAAGTCTTTGTCCAATGGGCACTTGAAGAAAAGATTAAAATAAGGATAGCTTAAAAGGGCAAAAGATCGACTTACACAAAACCCAACAACATAAGCTAAGAGAATATCATGTCTCGAGGTCAATCCACACGGTCAACAAACCATGCACAACAGAAACAAATTAAGGATATGCTGAATCTAATATACACAAGAAGATGCAAAAGGCAAAAAAGAAAAAGGACCAAAAGAAGAAGAAAAAATATGCCGACCGTATAGATGATTGAAGAAGAGCTTAGTAGCACCAGTGGATTTGACAACCTCAAGAAGAGTAGATACTGTGTCAGTTGATCTCTTGGTGACAAGAGAAGTTCGAACGCTCCTCAAAGAAGAGTCGAGATGAGCCAAACTTTGCTTGAGCCACCACCTTGAAACTCTTCCAGGGTAATAGTTACCTTCTTCTTCGGGTGCCCATATGAACACCGCAACAACAGCCCCAGCTCTAACACCAGCTGCAAGTGCTGGATTATCCTCAATCCTCAAATCTCTTCTGAACCAAACTATGCTACACCCACCAGCAGACATAACTCCAAGATAAAGACAAGCAGCACCCACTTCCTAGTCGTCCTTGTGCCAGCTAAAAAACCATACCTTTATTCTTGGCTAACTTCTAGCTTTAACAACTCCGAAATGAATTCAAATCAAGATGATATCTTTTGCTTCTTTTGCTTATACTTATTGGTCTTCAGACTGTGAAGAGTTTAGGACTTGAACAAGAGAAGGGTCGTGTGATTCTGAGGATTGGTGACTGTCTGGCAGATCTAGCAGTTATCTCTCCTTTCCTCTCTCTCTCTCTCTCTCCTTTTATACTTCTTTTTGGTTGCAAACTTGACAGTTCTGTTTTTTTATTTAAGTGGTTTCATATTGCATTTATTATTTATTCTTCCAAATTAATTGGTGAGTAGAATAACTGATAACTCATTTCTAATGGAATTAAATTTGGGTTATAATCTTTAGCCCTTTTGGTCCAGTTGCAGCCATAAAGTCCCAGCCTTTGTGGAGAGAGAGTGAGTGAATAGGAGCTGATAATGGGGTGTGGGGGGGAGGAAATTGACAGGCAATTTTACAACCACAACTTTTGTTTTCCTCTTATCCTATGCAAGACAAGAAAATCACCACCCACCTCTCGAGTTCCTTCTCTAATCCTCTCTCTTTGACAGGGTGGACAGACATACTGTGAAATGAACCTCATTTTCATCATTTATCAAACTATTAAGAGTGGACAATTAATTGTTTGCATTTGAAATTGATTCTGATGGGTGATTATCTAGATCCTGATGAGCAAGGAAGCCTAGAGAGATAGCAATTGCTGGCTGGCTGGACTTGGCCTTTTATCCTTTCTTCAAGTGGACCCCAGTTCCTGTTTTTGGAGGTCTTCATAAAGTTTAGATTCCATTTATGTCATTATTTTTGTTACAAGACACAATTACACCAGCTATTTTTAACTCCTGTCATTGTGCATGTTCATACCAAAACACACCTCTTTTAATTGACAAGTGTAACCTTCCTTAATTACATAAAGCCTACTCCCATCTCAGAAGCTTCCTCAAGATTTTTATACTAGCTGTCATTGCTTGCTGCAGTTATCCAGAAGGAGCTCATTAATGGTGTATTGTTTGTTTCTCATTACTCAATGTCATAAAACCATTTACATTAACATCTCTATTGACAATTACACCACTGCTCTCCTCTTCCTTTTTATCGTCCGTGACATAAATTTTGATCCTTATAAAGGGCTCAATTCAACATCAGCTATGGTGGACTTCTGTATATGTCCTTCTAATGCTTTGTAAACTAAATTGGAAACAGCTACCAGTTCAAGAAAATGATTGAAAAAGAAAAGGGACCTCACTGAAATTGCTCATTAATTTGTCTGAGCTTTATCCAATAAGAGGTTGGTAGATTTCAAACACAACTGTGTACTGGATGTAAAATGAACCACATTACTTAAAGAATGTTCCACATTCCTTCATCCTTTGTTGAATATTAACCACGACTTCTGTAACGATTCAAATTTACCTTTTAATTAAGGCTACACTTCACCTCTCTATTTAGTGGCAGAATTCATCGCTTAAGTTTCCTGTTTTGCAGTTGTCATCAGATCCGTTTGAGTTTTTCAACTGACAAGAAAACAAAGAGAAGAAGGTTGTTGTGCAAGCAGCTGAATTCTTGCATCCACATTCAATTATATTATGCACAAATTAAAGTGCCTAAAGCTTCAGTTTCAGGCTTCCCGTGTGAGAAATAGACGACAAACAAAAGGCAATAAAAACCAGAAAGTATTTCCCACATAATCCTGTGGATCTGAACCAAAACGTCCCACACTTTTTAGTGTGCTGACCTACACATCTCTCTGCACCGCTTCCATTTAAATGGTCTAGTGATATGATAGCAGAGTCTCACAGAATACAGTCTAAAAGTTTCTTTCATTCAGCTTCGAGTTCTCATTCTCACAACATCAGCTATTCTATGCCATTAAATAAATAAAACGACAGCAGCATTAGCTCTCTAATTTTTTATTTTTATTTTTATTTTTTAGTGATGTACCGGTGAAAGGAGACTTGGAACGTTACTCCTTAAGTATAGACCTAGCTTGGATTTTTAGGACCAAACAAACATTGAAAATTGGTATATTATGCAGAGACTCGATGAAACTTAGGCTGGACCATAGGAGAAAACGAGAGGCAGCATTACTTTGTTGATCATAGGTACACTGTGTTATAATCAAATATTTACGTTCGACTACAAAACGATTATTATAAAGAAAAGCATAAACATTTGCGAAGGAACAGCGTAAAATAGCCAACAACCTAATTTTGGTCAATTGAAAATCATGGCAGTCACACTATAAGATGTTTACTAAGGTTAATAGAGAAAAACTTTTATAAGATTCGGTTAATTAAACGTCAAGAGCTTGCTAAAGTACAAGTCTTGTTGAAACAATGAAAGAAGATGCCTGTTAAACATCAAGAGCCTCCTAAAGCGCAAGTCTTGTTGAAACAATGAAAAGAAGATGCATGTTAAAATGAAAGGAACCGTTAGCAAGTCAAAATGAAAGGAACCGTTTATAAAAATAAAGAAGTCTCTTGCTGAAATGAACACACACATAATATAATGCAAAAATATAAAAGATAAGGAGAGAGAGAGAGAGAGAGAGAAGAAGGACACAGTCGATTTATACTGATTCGGTTTACAACCCAAGCCTACGTCCAATCCTCAAGTATCAAACTTGAGTGTTTCATTATAAAAAATCGAGTATTAAATTTGACGAGCTTCTACAAACTCACAAGTACATATTTTTCAAGGCTCTCCACCATTCTATACTCGAAGTATATAACAAGCTTATAAATAAAGCTCACAAAAAAATGAAATAACAATTTTTCTCTTGATAGAGTGATTTCACTTTCTAAAGTACAATAAGAATGATATGTCTCTCAAGAATATAAATGCTACTCAAATGTTTTGAAAGTCTGAGTATGTTCATTACTTCACAAGTGTTGTTGCTCTTCTTTAAATAGTCAATTTCTTCAACTAGTCGTTACTTCACTTGCATCTTTAGTTAATTAGGTGGATTTAAATCTGAATAACTTCGATGTCATCTTTACCAAAATTCTTCTAGGAATCACGGGGCTAATATATGACCTTTATAATTTGTAGGATACTTTCAAATAAATCATTTCTAATAAGGTAAGCTCGTAATGAAGATTCCTGCAGGAAAGAAATCGTAATTACTTCCTTTTGAGAATAAAACCGTTAATTTTACAACGAAATAAATCTAATTTGAATTTAGAAATATTATACAGTTATCATCAAAATTAGTAATCATAATCATTGGGCTAACAATCTTCCCCTTTTTGAGATGACCAACAATAATAGATATATTTTTCAAAATTCAAAGAGATAATAGATAATTTCGAAAGATACCTGTAATTTTTATATGTTCATCATATGCAAAAATATATATCCACGTAAACTCTCCCTCTTTGTCAATATCAAAAGTAATAGAGTATAGGGAGCAAGTGAAATAAAACCGAATGGTTTCCTACCTCATATAGCTCCACAGTTAATTGATTGTAAATCCTACGTGGGGTATGGAAGGGTTGCAATCCCTGGAGAGATAGTTCACTAATAGAGCTTTTAATCATGATCCTTGTGGATCGAATCGATTACACATATATGTCTTTTTCATTTCGTATAGAAGGAAAGGGTAAATAATGCATCAAATAAAATCATTAGTATAAATAAGCCAAGCAGAAAGCAAATAGCAATACAGTTATTAAAGAGGTTCAAGGATTCTTCTAAGCAAAATCTATATGTTAAGAAGTTGATTTTGCATGTTATCTATTTGTTCTTGCATCTGTGCTTGATTAGATTGAATATCCTTCAACTGTTATTGAAGATTTGGATTATTTTCATCCAGAGGAGAATCTAATTTTTCTACTACTCTTTCAGATCTTTTGTCTACCTAGACATTGTTTTGCAATCTATATGAAAATTGATATGGAATGGAAAGGTGAAACTTAACTGGTGCATAACAATTCAAATTTGCAAAAAGGAACTCCATAATTGTTGAAAATATTGGTGAGCAACATCCCATAAGGTAGGCAACAGATGACATTCTTATGATTCTCTTTATCCCCCATAAACCTCAAGATCATAACTAGAAGATTAATTCTGTTTCCTTTTAGAAAATTATACACCACATAAATGTCCAACAGACTACACCTTTCAACTGAGCTACTCCTAGAAAAATTGAAGTAGCTGAAAGCGATGCAAGGCATCGTAGTATTAAGTCTAATTCCTGCTCCAGGGTCTCTCCTCTTAGGTGTTCTCAGCATGGAGACAAATAGATTTGACAAATTCAACTAACTTCAAATCATGAGCATCTCACTTATGACATGAAAAATTAGTTCTCCCTCTAGGAGCTACTTTCAGTATATCTCCTAATATTTCTTGAGAAATTAAAATTTCACATTCATGCACCCAAAAGACAATGGCTAACTTTCCATTAATTTCTTCCTTTTTCATGTGTGTGTAGAATATCCTGACTAGCTCATTGCATACTATCTCATCTAAATTCAGAAAATTTTCCTAATCGATGGTAACGAAGTAAGGAGAGATAGGTATACCTATATCGTCCAATATTATAGGAGGCAAGATCTACCCAGCAACGACCTTTCTTTTTTTTTTTTACTGCATTTTAGAGCAAACTTTAGCTTCCATTGATTGAAACATTTTTAGTGGTATTGACGTCGTTTGATAACGCATCATAACGCTAATCAAAATAAACTAGATTACTCTTATAGCTGTGGTGAGTTTAGGTCGATCCAACAGAGAATGTGTATAAAGTTATTGAAATGAAATTAATCGGCATTTAGGTTAGGGTTTTGGTTTTGAAAATAAGAAAATAAAATAAAGCCAAAATAACTAACAAAAGCAATGTAAAGAAAAGTTGTAAAAAATGGATAAAAGTGGAGAATTCAGTAGGGACCTAATTTTTTGATTTAATCTCGGCCTACACTCTAATTAAACATATCTCATTGATTTGTTGTTGTCTAACCACTTCTAGCAACTATTAATCCCTAGTTAATAATTAACCCGAGTTTTTCCTTAGGTAGTGTTTAATCAAGATACGATCATTAATTAAACCTAACCATTGAATAACCTATGATATGATCTTTAGATTTAATTAGGCAATAGCATTACTAATTAGAAAAATTGATTAATTAAGATAATAATCACATACGATGTATCATTTAACCTAGGTTATGCTATCCTTATTGATTATGAATCTTTAATCACAACACATGAATTTCAACATAATAATTGCAAATTATATTGAAATTTTAGCAATGGGTTTGCGAATAAATGATTTAGTGAACGTATTAAAATCATCTTTTCACAATACCCAATTCAATCAACATAAGATAACATAATCAATTATTAATGAAAGAAAGAAATAACAAAAACAAGAAAAAGAATGTTTAATCAGGTCATCGACGTCAATGTTGCTTCTGAATTGACGCCGGAAAGTTACCCTCTATGGAATAACCCTAGCCGAAGACTCCTCACTTGCAGTGCCTCCCTTCTTTGTCGCAAGCTACCACTACTGTTATGATTTTATGAATTATTTATTGGTCCACTATACAATTTACTCCTTTAAAACCTATGCTCCTCTTGAACCCTCATGCTACTTTTGTGTTTTTATGCCTTGTCCCACATCTACGTTTTGCCTTTATTGTTGCGTTTTGGTCTCCTTACTGTGCTGCATTTTGTTGGCTATGTCTTTGCGTTTCATTCCTTTAGCTATGCATTTTACTGTACCTTGCCTATCAACGTCTGCACTGCACATTATTTTATTCATGCTTTGGGATGCTGCGTTGCTTCTTATCCATGCTACCTTTTGGATTGTGGTTTTGTCCTCCTTGCTTCCAACTACCATTGTCTTCTCACCTTGGTTTCATTTCATTGCTTTCCATCATCCTTTAAATTCACATTCATGCATTAAACATGCACATCTTTCTACTTCCTTATTTTTCCAACTGCATGCTATGAGCAACTAGGGTTCTTCTTCTTTGTGTTTTTTTTCCTTGTCTTCTTCTAGTTTTTTTAATTTTCTTCTTCTTATTTTATAAAGACAAGTGAAAATTAATCTTCAAAAATGACTCAAATATCATGCTTTTGACTCAATTTAACTTATTTGCTTTTGAATTATACCTAAAATCACATATGATTCAAAGTGAGTATCTTAAGCAATTTCATTTCAATAATCGCTAAGTGTTATAGAATAATTTTATAATCAATTAAGTACCTATCATCTTTCTTTTTTGTGTAACTATTTTTATCTTCTTTGGACTTTTTTATTAGGAGGCATTTCTTCATGAAACAACTTATTTCTATTAATGGTTTCTTCATTCACATGCACTTTTCCCTTCTTTATTTCTTCCCTTGTTCTTTTTCTAGATTCTTCTTCCTTTTGCTTTTCAACATCAGGGTTTTCTTTTTGTTCAAAAATTTTCTTGGCTTGCTTTGTAAGACTTCCTCTTGTTCGTGGTTGTCTAATCAATCGAGAATGTTCTTCCTCTAAATCATCATCATTTATAACCCAGTGCACTTCTGATACTTGGGGCTTAGAGGAGATAGGTTCAGTAACATGAGCTTCACCATGGCTATCGAAAAAAGTTAGAGTTTTCTTTTGTTCTTTTAATATGGTTCGTGCCATTGTAAAAGTGATAGATGAGGTTTAGAAGATTTGAGATTAAAAAAAAAGAGTTGGAATGCAGAGAGTCAAGAGTGACGTTTCAACAAACATTTAGGTGAGTAAAGAAGAGAAGTCCATTTCTAGTATTAGGAGTTTCTTGAGCATTGATCTCGTGTGAAGATGAGTGATCATACACTAATACAGGAAGTGTAATCGTTTGTGTATCTTTTGACAGATTCGTACAACCGCTTGTTAGAACTTTGCACGCATCTTTAAATGTTGAAATGACAAAACAAAGGAAATTACCTTTTTAGTATATGTGTAATCTTGCTTTATTAAACCAAGAGGAGCCTTCTAAAATGAAGGGGCCTACTAAATCAAGAGAAAGTTCTAAGGAATCAAAATAGAAGGAGCCTCCTAAACAAAATGCAAAGACAAGTAGCAGAAAATATTCTTGTAAAAATAATATTAAAGAGTCTTCATATACTAAGCTCTTTTCTTAATATGCAAAATCTATCTTCAAAGAGTAGCTTAGTGAAAATGTCAGCTACTTGATTCTTAGTATTAATATGCAAAAGATGAATTGTTATTCTAAAAGGTCTCCAAGAAAATGATGTTTGATTTCTATATGTTTAGTCTTAGAATGATGCACAAGATTTTTAGAAATATTTATATCACTAGTATTATCACATAATATAAGAATATGAGAAAGGTTTAGAGAAAAATCATGTAGTTAATGCTTTATTCATAAGATTTGAGCACAACAACTGGTAGCTGTTTTGCATTCTGCTTTAATTGTTAAAAGTGTTGAGCCTTTTTGCTGAACCAAAATACTAAACATCCTCCAAAAAATTGTCAGTGACCACTTGTGCATTTTGGGTCGACTTTATCACCTGCATAATTTGCATCAAAATAGACCACTATGTTAAATGAATCAGTTTTTGGATACCATAGTCCAAAATGCATAGTTCCGTGGAGATATCGAAAGATTCTTTTGATTGCTTGAAGGTGATTTTCTTTTGGATTTGATTGAAAGCTTGCGCAAAGACATACATTAAGCATAATATATAGTGTTGAGCTTGTAAGATATTGTAGTGATCCAATCATTCCTCTATATTTTGTCTAATTCGTAGCTTTGCCTTTTTTTTTTCTTTATCAAGTTTAGTTACAGTGCACATGGGAGTACCCATCAATTTGCCATTCTTAAAATAATATTTCTTGATGAGTTTCTTTGTGTATTTATCTTGGCTAATGAAAATTTCTTTTTTTTTTGTCTGATTTGTAATCTAAGAAAGAATGATAATTCTCCCATTATGCTCATTTCAAACTCCCCCTATATTAATGATAAGAATTCTTCACAGAAGGATGAATTAGTAGCACCAAATATTATATCATCAACATATATTTGCACTATCAATAAATCATTCTCTTTTCTCTTAATAAACACGATTTTATTGGCCTATCCTCTTTCAAAGTTATTCTTAAGTAGAAAGATACTTAACCTCTCATACTATGCTCAAGAAGCCTGCTTTAAACCATACAGAGCTTTGGATAACTTCATCACATAATCCGAATGGATTTTATCTTAAAAAACCTAGAGGTTGCTTAACAAATACTTTTTCGTTAATGTAACCATTTAAGAATGCAAGTTTAACATCCATTTGGAACAAATTGAAGTTTCTATAAAATGCAAAGGCAAGTAAAATTCTAATCGATTCCAATTATGTTAGATATACCTGCTTCATTCAAAGTATTCCCATAATTGTCTAACATCTCGTCAATCCCACCATCACCATCATCATTAACATTGTAATCATCTACATTATTATTGTTACTATTATCATAACTTATACCACGACTTCTACTACAACTTGCTTCCTTACATTCACCATGATAAAGTCATGGACTATAGAACTTATCTATGCCTCGGATTAGCAAGTGATTATATACCATTTCCAATGGACATCCAACTTTTATCCATATAGCTATACACTATTTAGTTCCTAAGAAGGTTGAAGGCAGAGGAAGTTATAAGTGTAGATTTATTCTTGTACTTCTTTTAGATATTTTTAACTCTCAGCTGGAAATGTAGGGACTTCCCTCAATTTAATTTGCTTCTCAATTTAAAGGCTTTAAATTTCCAAGATTCCAAAATATGTTTTTATTTATTTTGAACAAGTACTTAGAAACAAACATTGAATATCAATTAATATAATTTTTAACCTAATAGAAACTTGCAAAAGTAAATGACAAACTCAAATCATAATAAGGACTTTTGTGAACTCCTTATGGGCAGATATATTTCAACTCAAGAACATAATAAAAAACGTTTGTTTTCCTTTCTTCAACAATAATAACACAACTTCTGCATAACTCAACCATTATCATCACCAATTAATGCAAACAGATCGAACCCAAAACATAACACAAAAACATGATATTATTTTCGACTTCAATGACAAAACAAAATAAAAAGGTCAACACTACTCACCAAATGAAGAGAGAAAGCACAAGGAGAAGATTCGTTCTCAACGTCAAAGACAGAGGAGAAGATAGGGTAAAAAGGAAGGTGGGTTTTTAAAAAATGAAGGAGAAGGGGGCTAATAAGTCGATTGGGGGGGAGGGGGAGAAGGAGGGTTAGCATGTCTATGTTTAAACAGATGTTGGGATGATGTCATTTTTCGTCCCATAAAGGACATTGTCTCAACTAAATTTTTCTCTCATCCAGTACATTTGGTGACGAACCTATATTTCGTCGCCAAATGTAAAACATTTTCTAAGAAAATAAAATAGCCTCACAAATTGTACAACATTTTGCTACCAAATTGATAAATCGTTGCCAATACTAAAATTTTTCATATAATTTTTCATGTTGTTAAAATGATTAATAAAAGTATACATTACAATCAAATTTGTTAACTAAATTTGTTTTACAGATTATGCAATCAAAGTCATTAACATCGAGTATTAGAAATTATTAATTAATAATGTTGATTACCATTTTATAATATATTGCAAATTATTATAATTAAACTATTATTATTATTATCTCTAAAACCTAAACATATCTCCTAAATGAAACATTAACTATCTTCATGAAAGGGTTATCTTAATTTTATAACATGTTGTCTCGCTACCTTTTATTTCTTATAAGTTAGATTAATCTTTTCAAACTCTTGGTCCAAATATCCACTGGTACATAGTGTATAGAAGAAGTTTAATGCAATGTTTAAAACAATTTTTTTTTTGATAAAATGATTAATAAAAAGTATATATAGGGTTAAATTTATTCACATAATCAAATATTTTTCAAATTATTTCTAATAAAGTGCTATCATCATCATCATCATCATCATCATATAAGAAATGACGTTGTTTTGTGTTAGGTTTTTATCACTGCCACAAAGAACCTCTCTTCATTTCTGTGTTAACCGTCAACATTCTTCTACATTTCATGGTCCAATAACCATTGTCCTCTCTTTTATGCTCGTCTCGTGTATTGTGGTTGTCACTGTCGAAGAAGCATCCTTAAATATATTGGTATTGTTCTTCTTTTCTATTTTTAAACCTCCATCTTGTGATGAGTTTTAATTATACCTTAAGGTGTTTTTTCTGCATTTGTTGTGTAGGTTATGCTTGTGGTTGCGTTTTGAAGATGATTTTTTTCTTCCTTTGTTGGTCGTATATATCTTGATTTCTTTTTATGACCTTTAACGCTTTTTTCAAGAAAGCCTGCAAACTATTTGATGAAATGTCTGAAACAATATTTAACTCTTTTTGTAATAATAGTAATATAATCCTATATAGATAATAATAAATTTTTGTACATCAAGAACATGGTCATGTGTAATCTGCTTTCAATTCTAAAATATAGATATGATATATAGGGTAAATGGATTACTTTTATTTTAATAAGGGTAACTTTAATCTCATTAGGCAAATTGAAGATGATAACTACTAAACTATAGTACTTTCATTTATCATCGAAAATTTCATTAAACATATTGAATTTTATTATATATTCACTTTTGTAAAATATAACTCTTAACATAATTCATCAAGGAATATCGATGTGGTGACTAGTTTTCGATAGTGGAAATTCATTCCATTGGGAGGAATGTGGCAAAATTATCCTTAATGAACAAAAAAACAATACAGAACAAATCCCCTCTTTATACACTAATAATCCTTTGCCTTCCATAGCCGATCTTCTTTTTCAAGGTTTTGGGTATCATCCGAACTAACTAACTTTCCTTATTATCTATATCTCATTTCCTATTATGAGGCTATTTTATATATGAACATTTGATTGTATATATTATATGTTGTGTTAATCTTCCTTCAATCTTTAAAAGAGCATAGATGGAAATGGAGGTAGGGGCGATGTCACAATGGTTCATAAAGGATTAGGGAAATTCGTTCTTTTGGAAAATTCGTCGATTCCAATGACTATGTGTGGTAAATCTGGTATACATGTGTTCCAATTTGTGTTCGTTATACGGTTTTACTAAACTACCTAAATAAATTATGTACTTATTGTGTTTTAGGTGAAGCACATCATATTGGTAGTTTATCTGATCAAGTTTTCTTCCATACTAAAATTGGGGACTCATTCACTGTATACTCTGAAAGTTTAGTTATAGCAAAGAAGTTGTTAGAAGACGATGTCAATAACCTTACACCTGAGGGAGATCTTTAACTATTTCAAATGGTGTCTTCTAACATGCAAGGAGTCTTTTTGGGAACCCAGACATAAAGAACTTATTTACCTTTACCAACTCTCATGTCACTTGGAATCCAAATCATTGTCATGTATCAATGGTATCAGCTGGAATCAGCTTCAAATTTTATTTATTATTCTTTTTGTAACAATTTTTAAAACAATCTCTCTACTAGTTATGGATAAGGCTGCATATTATTGTTATTATTATTTTATTGTTAAATGTCTTTAAGAATTGTTAAACTTCTAATTAAAACATTGTAGTCTTGACCATATATTATTATATTGTATTGATACCATTTCCATAATTTTAATAAATAATTTTTTCCATTACTAAATATTAGTGATTAACACTACTTGTTAACTTAATTTTATGATATTTTTAATTTTAAAGTTTTGATTCACAAATATTTAAGTGTCCATAATATATTTACTTTTCATGTTTTAAATAACCTACCATGTGTTTTTCAACAATATGCTTTAAACATTGAAAATAACTTCGTAATAAAAGATATCTTAATACTAATATTATAAAATGTCAATTAGAATAACCCTTAACTACGATTATTAAGTACACAAAAATCAATACAAACTATCATCCAAAATTTTAATTTTCACTTTTGGCGACGAAACATATAATCATCACAATATCCTAGCTAGACGATTAAAACAAATACTCGCCATATATACAAACATCTGCTACAATTTAATACATTGTCATCAAACGACGAAAGACAAAAATTGTCGCAAAAAGCTTACATCATACAACACTTTCTTCTAACGTTGCTCAATATTATGTTTGTAAGACCAATCTATGACGGTCACACCAATCGTCGTAAAAAAGGATACGTATTTGGTGACACAACGTATTTTAGTCACTACTTGTTGGAACTATTCACGACATTTCACCATATAGATGCTAATTACAATGATTTCTCCGACATCTACCAATCTAAACAATTCAAATTTAAAGAAAATTTAATTTAATTCATATTTGATTTTATGAATTAGGTAATTTGAACTTTTAAAAAAATTGGGGATTGCAATAATTCCAATTTCAATGATATAATTTAATATCAATAATAATCAAACAATTTTAATAAATTCAGCGAACTAAATACAACTTGTATACCACTATTGAAAAATCAAGACAAGATCTAATCTCACACATAGGGAAATAATGACGAAACTTTTTCATTTGATTTATTGAAGGTTGAGAGCACTTTAAATGTATAACATGGTCAACACATAAAATATAATAAAGCATAACTTTAATTCGTATCTTATTATGAAACTTAATCTTTTCCTTGTCGTTTTCCTTGAATCATTTATTAAATTGACTCATCTCAATCAGTATAGTTGCATAATTGTTCGACCTCTAACATGCATAGCTATAGAATGAGTTGAAAAAACTTTACAATTATCGGAAAGTAGGTTAGACAAGGAGTTCTATCTCCCCTTAGAGCCTAAACATATTTATAATAAAATTTGAGCTTTTAGTAATTTTATTGAAAACAAATTATATTTTCAATTAACTTTAATTAGAATTATAATAAATTTTAGTTAATATCAATTATGCCCAAATAAAATTTAATATTTCATATTAATTCTTATTTATTAAATATCTCATATTTAATTATAAATTTTCTCAAACTTTACATTTAAGTTTAAATTGATTGAAAGACCTTTTCTCTTTTCAATTCGCTTTTTATGTGTAACTCATTAGATTCCTAAATATTATCAATGTATATAAATTATAACCTTAAATCATATTTTAAGATAAATTAAACTCTTTTAATTTATCTATAATTTTCTAATTAAATAATTTATATCTATATATCAATATTGATGTCCAACAACAAATCACAACTATCCAAGTATTAAAAATATTAAAGTGATTTTGACTAACCTTTCAATGCATAATTTTTTATATAATTCAATTCTTTCATCATATCATATTCTAATTAGACATAAAGTATGAAAATAATATCTACTATGTAAACGATCTAGAAGGGGGGGTTGAATAGATCTTTAAGCTTTTTATAATTTTCTACAATAAAAACAAAAGTTAATTCACATAAAAACAATTTAATCAAATCTAAATGTAAATAGTAGGGAAGAAGAGCAAACACTGTTTTTATAGAGGTTCGGTGCTAAGACCTACGTCCTCTACCTAAGCTCCCACTTAGGATTTTGCACACCACTTTATTGCACACTTTGTAGTTCAGTGTGAACTTTTTACAATACCACTTGATTTCCGACTTAAGCTACCTTTACACCTGATTTGTTTTTCGGCACAAATCCTACCTCACACGTGACCTTTCACTAGTCACTCAAATTTTAAGAGAAATAAGATAAAGTTTGAAGAACAAAACTCAATACAATGGTGTAACAAGATAAGAGCAAATAGTAAGCAGAATATGGAGCAATAATGGAGTCTTTTGCTTGTAGAACTTCTCTAGTATTTTTCCTTGATCATCCACTCTTATACTTGAAGGAAAATAGTTGTTGGAATCCATTCTAGCCGTTGCGTGATTGTTATGACCGTTCCTTAACATCCTCATTTTCATTTGTGACTAATTGACTTGTTGGAATTAATTTGTTGTACTCATAAGTCGACTTGTCGTCGTATATAAGTCGACTTGTGACAACATTTTTCGTAAAATATCATCTCCGCTCTTCAATAAGTCGACTTATGCTGTGTAAGTCGACTTGTGTCCTTCGATAAGTCGACTTATGGACTATTAGTCGACTTGTGTTGACATATCTTCATATATTAGTATACTTATGCTGTTCTAGTCGACTTATGTTGTTCGGATCTTGATGTATAAGTCGACTTATGATGTGCAAGTCGACTTATGTTGACTTCAACGGTAATATCCAATCAAATCTTTTATAATCCTCATTATTAATGTCTCTTTCACTTATAAGGAAACTTCCATCTTGATTCTTCAATGATTAATCACTTGCCCATCTTGATTTGCACAATAATAATCCCAAAATACCTGAAATAATTTCTTAAGTAATTCTAGATATTTTATTATTATCAAAACATAAAAGGATTTAATTTGTCAACTACCATTGGTCTAACAATCTCCCCATTTTTGATAATGACAAAATATTTAGAAATTGAATTTTTTTTTTAAAAACATGAAACTTGATCAAGGTTTTTAATCCCTTGTCTCGATGGTTAGTTTGTCTCCCCCTTAATTAATAAACCAATGAATTTAATAGAAATCAAGATAGTCGCAAATCAAACACACTCCCCCTCAATCAAATGACTGTGACCAAATATCAATTTCCAATAGTACTCCCCATTTTTGTCATAATCAAAAATCAATATGAAAAATGGTCTCAAAGGCAGTTCATAAACAAACACAACATCAAACAAAAATAGAGGCAATAGTCATTACAAAATATATCAATCCAACAAACGCAAAAGGCACCACAGACACTGAAAGAAAACATAAGAGTAAATGTTGGTTGAGGCAAAAGTCAATACACATCATGATGAAGAATCATCATGCCTACAACCTAACTTCTTAAAAATCTTCTTAAGCATACGGTGTTGAGCATCAACCTTCTTTGCCAACCTAACAAACATACTCTGAATATTATCAACACGATCATTTAGGTCATCCAATTGATCGTTGATTTCATTTAGCTCCTTGTGAGATACCATACTCCGTCTCACATTACTGGGTCGAGAGCTACTCGGACGATCCGCTGCCCTTTTAGACCGTTGTCGTGGAGGCACTTGCTCACCCTTTAAGGTCAGACCGAGTTTCTCTACATGATAGGAGTATACCCATCCTTTTTCAACGGTTTTCACCAGCTTCATGCTTAGCAAATTATAAGGAGTGAATCTCCAACTCTGAGGATATGGATAATGTGCATAATTATTCGGATCACACCTTTGTAATTGAGCGAGAGAGGAAATCAAGGCTGTATAAGGCATTCCTTTATGCCGAACAGGTTTCCCTTTAAGCTGACCACGTAATAAACTGGCCTTTTTCCTCATCATTTGAATAATCAAGCTGGGGTAATTGATCTTCCTCCCTTCTTCCATATGCCAAAGAATTTCTTTGTCTAATGAAGTAATTTGATTATTACTTGCCTTCTTCGGATAAACAACCCTGTTAATAGCATAATGTAATAACCGATAATTTAAAGGCAGATCCATAGCTTCAAAGGGAGGGGAATGATCAGAACATAACCAATTAAGCAGATCAACCCCTTTTTCTTCAGTATAGTCGAAATTTTCTTCGACTTCCTCATCGGTTTCACCATCCTCATTTCTCAAAATATCAAAATCTATAAATGATGCTCTAGGCCGGACTCCTCCTCTGGGTAACCGAAATAATGTGCACATATTTGTTTCACACAGAAAAATTTCCTTTCCGTTAATTTTGGATTGTAGATTAACTCCATCCTCAACATTACTACCAGTCACAATGAGATTCACATAAAACTCCCTAACTACATCTTCATAAATCTCATTCTGATAACCCAAAAAATCTCGCAGTCCAAGATTAGCAATTTCAGAAAATACATATGTAAACTCACTATTGTCTAGTTCACTCCAATCAAATCTCATTGAAGGAATCAATACCTCGTTTTGGAGTACCTTGTAATACAGAGTTTGTGCGTCCTTTGACACAAACCTAGGTTCAACCACATCATCTTCCTTAGCAGCATCTCCCCTCGATGAAGACCCACGAACTCGTGGTCCATAGTGAAAACGAGAACCTTGTAGAGGAGCAGGTTCTTTGCCTTTCCTTGTAGATTTTCGTGGAGCCATGGATTTTTAGAGAGAGGTTGAGAAAAACGCAGGTTAAGGTTTGAGAAAGATGAGAGAGGGGTTTTCGAAAAGGAGGTTGATTTGAAGAGATAATGAGAGGGTTTTGTGATAATGGAGGTCGAAGGTTGATGGGTAGAGTGATTTTAGGAGATTGAAGGCTATAAGTCGACTTGAAGAAGATGGATTTCAGAGGTTTAAAGAGATAAGGTTTACGGAGAATGAAAAGAAGAAAAGGTTTTAAAGACTCCGTGTAGACGTAAGTCGACTTGTTACCTTCATAAGTCGACTTATCAACCTTCATAAATCGACTTGTCGATCTTTATAAGTCGACTTATCCTGAAATTTCTTCATTCCCCAAAGGTTGTGTATATCATAGGTCGACTTATTAATCCACAGAAGTCGACTTGTTACCAAAATTAGTCGACTTATATACCCATTAGTCGACTAGAATATGTCAAAACTCCAAATCAGTCACATTTCATCCCAGATTTAAATCATGATGATGGAATCTTCAGATGTGATTGCACATTTGCCTCATAATTTGACCATTTGATATATGAATGTAACCAAAAACAAAATTAAACCAAAAGAATTTAAATCACACATGCCTAGTTTTAATTTAATATTCACAAACACATCTTCCTTAAGAGGTTTAGTAAAGATATCAGCTAATTGGTCACTGGATGATACATGCTTCAAGCAAATGTCACCTTTTAAACAATGATCACGGATGAAATGATGTCTAATTTCTATATGCTTTGTTCTACTATGCAGAATTGGATTTTTACTCAAACAAATTGCACTGGTATAATCACAATAAATAGGAATATTTTTAACCACAATACCATAGTCAAGCAATTGATGTTTAATCCAAAGAACTTGGGCACATGCACTCCCAGCTGCTACATATTCAGATTTAGCAGTGGAAATAGCTACACTAACTTGCTTTTTACTAGCCCAAGAAATCAAAGATGATCCTAAGAAATGACACAAGCCACTAGTGCTTTTTTTATCAATCCTACAGCCACCATGATCAGCATCACTAAATGCATATAAGTCAAATGATTCACAACTAGGATACCATAGACTATGATTAATAGTTCTACTCAAATATCTAAAAATTCTTTTGCAAGCACTCAAATGAGAGATTTTAGGACAAGATTGAAATCTAGCACAAAGACATGTAGCAAACATAATATCAGGTCTAGAAGCAGTTAAATACAAAAGAGAGTCAATCATACCTCTATAGAGTTTTTGATCAACATCTTCTTCATGTTCATGTTTCTCCAAGACCATATTTGTTGCCATTGGTGTTGCTGCCACTTTGCATCCTTCCATTTTGAACTTCTTTAGAAGCTCCTTGGTATACTTAGATTGGTGAATGAAGATGCCATTTTTGAGTTGCTTGATTTGCAATCCAAGCAAGAACTTGAGTTCTCCCATCATGCTCATTTCAAATTCACTTTGCATTAAATCACTAAATTCTTTGCATAAAAATTCATTAGTGGCACCAAACACAATATCATCAACATATATTTGACAAATAAGCATATCTTGATCAACATGTTTAATGAACAAAGTATTATCAATCTTACCACGAACATACCCATGTTGAGTTAGAAAAGTACTTAATCTTTCATACCAGGCTCTAGGTGCTTGCTTTAACCCATAGAGTGCCTTCTTGAGTTTGTAGACATAATCCGGGTGTTCATGATCTTCAAATCCCGGCGGTTGTTTGACATAAACTTCCTCTTTGATATATCCATTAAGGAATGCACTCTTGATGTCTATTTGATTTAATTTGATTCTTTTATGTGACGCAAAAGCACATAATAGTCTAATTGCCTCCAACCGAGCCACAGGAGCATATGTCTCATTGTAATCAAGGCCTTCTTCTTGATAAAATCCTTGAGCTACTAACCTTGATTTATTCTTTATTGATTCACCATTCTCATCATATTTTATCCGATTTACCCACTTGACTCCAATAATAGTCTTGTCCTTTGGTGGAGCTAACAAATCCCACACATTATTTCTCTTGAATTGATTAAGCTCTTCTTGCATAGCTAATAGCCAATTCTCATCTTCAAGAGCTTCTTTTATATTCTTGGGTTCTACTAATGAGATGAAGGCTGAATTGCTCATATTCTCATATACATTTCTCCTGGTTCTTAAACCTTCATTCAAATCACCAATTACCTGCTCCATAGGATGGTTCCTTGCTTTTCCCCACATTTTAATATTGGGTACATGATTTTCTTCTTCTAACTTCAATTCCTCAAACTTGGATTCAATTTCTTCAACTTTATTTCCTAAATTTCCTGCATCATCATCAAAACAAACCTTTCTCGGGGGTGAAATCATATCATCAAATTTAACATGAATACTTTCTTCAACACACTTAGTCCTATTATTAAAAACTCTAAAAGTCTTACTAGTTTGAGAATAACCAATAAACACACCTACATCAGATTTTGAATCAAATTTTCCTAAATTGTTCTTTCCATTATTATAAATAAAAACTTTACAACCAAAAGGATGAAAATAAGAAATATTGGGTTTCTTACCTTTCCAAAGCTCGTATGGTGTCTTATTTTTGTCTCTTCGTAAGTGCACCCTATTGATGACATAACAAGCGGTATTGATTGCTTCCGCCCAAATGATTTAGGAAGATCGTACTCATTTAACATAGTTCTACTCATTTCTTCAAGAGAGTGATTCTTCCTTTCTACTACACCATTTTGTTGTGGAGTCCTTGGTTTTGAGAAGTTGTGTTCCATTCCATATTTGTCGCAAAGACTCTCGAATGGTTCACATTCAAATTCACCTCCATGATCGGTTCTAATAGCAATAATTGACAAATTTTTCTCATTTTGCACCAACCTACACCACTTAGTAAATTCGTTAAAAGCATCACTTTTCTTCGCAAGAAATCTCACCCAAGTAAATCTAGAAAAATCATCCACAATCACAAGGACATATAATTTTCCACTAAGACTAGCATGTCTAGATGGTCCAATCAAATCCATATGAACAAGTTCAAGAATTCTAGATGTGCAAATTTCCTTCTTTGGTTTGAAAGATTCTCTAACATGTTTGTCTTTTAAACAAGGTTCACACAAGTGATCTTTAACAAATTTTATCTTAGGCAAACCTCTCACAATGTCATTTTTTGAAAGCTTAGAAATTAAAGGCAAAGGAGCATGTCCTAATTTTCTATGCCATAAAAATGCATTTTCTTCTAATGTCACCAAACACTTTTCATTAAAAGAACTATCATCATGTAAATCAACAATGTATGTATTTCCATGTCTCAAACCAATGAAAGCAACATGACCATCCTTCTTAACCATGCAATGTGATGATTCAAAAACTACATTAAAATTCATATCACATAGTTGAGAAATACTTAACAAATTATGTTTCAAATCATCAACAAGCAAGACATTTTCAATGGTAGGCAAAGGTTCCCTACCCACTTTACCAATACCAATTATCTTACCTTTTTTGTTGTCTCCAAAAGTGACATAATCTTGATTCTTTGGCTTAATTTCCGCAAATAGGTTCTTGTCTCCACTCATGTGTCTTGAACATCCGCTATCGATGTACCAAGTGCTTGACGACTTTTCATCCTTTGCTTGTACCTACAATAGCAACATCCTTTCTTCTTATAGGTACCCAAGCCACTTTGGGTCCATTTTGGTTAGCAACATAAACCATATTAGGAGGTGTGGTACCTTTAATCACCCAAATTTTCTTAACATTGATACATCTTCTAATACTTTTACAAGCGATTTCCATATGACCATCTTTCAAGCATCTAAGACATTTTGCAATTTTTCCATCTTTAGTAAATTTAGAAATTAAAGAACAATCTCTATCAAAAGGATCATATCCTAATCCATGTCTAGAAATTGAATATCTTTGCAAAGATAACAATTTTTCAAACTTTTCGTTTCCATTTGCAAATTTTCCAACCACATAAGAAAATTCCTTTCTAAGTCTATCAAGCTCACATATAAGATTTTCCTTTTCAACAAGGCATGTAGAATGATCTTCCTTTGGACTATCTAAATCATCAATAGTCTCATTAAAGGAACTATTTTCAGCAACTAATTCCCTTATTTTCTTTCTCAATTTCTTGTTGATTTCAATAGCTTCTTCAAAATCAGCTTTTAAAGCATCAAAAGAATCTCTTAGATCTTGGTCATTGAAAGTTACCTCATTTTCATCATCACTTGATGAGCTATTTGTCATAAGTGCCAAGTTGTTTTCATCATTGCTTTGGTATGCTTCCTTATCATCACTCCAAGTGGCTACTAGGCTAGCTTTCTTTTTTCCCTTTGTCATATTTGTCACTTTTCTGGAAATTTGATGTGGAAGATGTGCTCTTGCATTCTCTTACATGATGTCCCCTTTTTCCACATTTCCAACATTCTTCATTGCTCTTCTTTTCATCATACCCCTTTGATTTTCTTTCCATGGAAAACTTCTTTCTTTCTCCATTTCTTCCACCATTTAATTCTTTCCTCCGATTTTTGAGTAGTCCTTTGAATTTTCTCAAATTTCTGGCGTACATTGCTATTTCTTCATCATCCTCTTCTTCATCTATTTCTTCATCACTTTCATCAAGAAAGGAAATATTAGCTTTTAAAGCAATTGACTTTTGTAACTTACCTCTACCTCCTCTGGATTTGAGAATGATCTCATAGTTGATAAGTGATCCCACCAAGGCGTTGAATTTCAAATGATTGAGATCCTTGGATTCCATAATGGCGGTGACTTGTGAGTCCCATTCCTTCGGTAGTGAGTGAAGAATTTTTTTCACCTTCTCGCTATCCGTCATATGCTTTCCAAGGTTGCCTAATCCATTTATGATTTCTGCAAAACGATCAAGCATGGTGGAAATAGACTCACCTTCCTTCATGACAAACATTTCATAGTCATGGAGAAGCATGCTGATCTTTGTTTCCCGAACTTGATTGGTTCCTTCATGGGTGATGCGAAGTCTTTCTCACATTTCTTTAGCACTGGTACAAGAATTAGCTCGATTTCTTTCCTCAACCGTGAGAGCATAATAAATTAGTTTCATAGCTTTCGCGTTGATGTAAGCTTGCTTCCAATCATTGTCACCATACTCCATCTCCGTTTTTAACTCACCATTTTCTTTCAAAGGAGCTTGTGAACCAAAAATGATAATCTTCCAGTATTCCACTCCCTCGCTTATAATGTGATACTTCATAGAATTTTTCCAAGAAGAATAGTTAGTACCATTAAATAAAGGAGGGCGATTGTTCGTGTTACCTTCTTCCGCTAGGTTATTGTGTGCCATCCTTGGATACTTATGCTTTGATACCAATTGTAAACGATCTAGAAGGGGGGGTTGAATAGATCTTTAAGCTTTTTATAATTTTCTACAATAAAAACAGAAGTTAATTCACACAAAAACAATTTAATCAAATCTAAATGTAAAGAGTAGGGAAGAAGAGCAAACACTATTTTTATAGAGGTTCAGTGCTAAGACCTACGTCCTCTACCTAAGCTCCCACTTAGGATTTTGCACACCAATTTATTGCACACTTTGTAGTTCAGTGTGAACTTTTTACAACACCACTTGATTTCCGGCTCAAGCTACCTTTACACCCGATTTGTTTTCCGGCACAAATCCTACCTCACACGTGACCTTTCACTAGTCACTCAAATTGTAAGAGAAATAAGATAAAGTTTGAAGAACAAAGCTCAATACAATGGTGTAACAAGATAAGTGCAATAGTAAGCAAAATATGGAGCAATAATGGAGTCTTTTGCTTGTAGAACTTCTCTAGTATTTTTCCTTGATCATCCACTCTTATACTTGAAGGAAAATAGCTGTTGGAATCCATTCTAGCCGTTGCATGATTGTTATGACCGTTACTTAACATCCTCCTTTCCATTTGTGACTAATTGACTTGTTGGAATTAATTTGTTATACCCATAAGTCGACTTGTCGTCGTGTATAAGTCGTCTTGTGACAACATTTTTTGTAAAATATCATCTCCGCTCTTCAATAAGTCGACTTATGCTGTGTAAGTCGACTTGTGTCCTTCAATAAGTCAACTTATGGACTATTAGTCGACTTGTGTTGACATATCTTCATATATTAGTCGACTTATATTGTTCTAGTCGACTTATGTTGTTCGGATCTTGATGTATAAGTCGACTTATGATGTGCAAGTCGACTTATGTTGGCTTCAACGGTAATATCCAATCAAATCTTCTATAATCCTCATTATTAATGTCTCTTTCACTTATAAGGAAACTTCCATCTTGATTCTTCAATGATTAATCACTTGTCCATCTTGATTTGCACAATAATAATCCTAAAATACCTGAAATAATTTCTTAACTAATTCTAGATATTTATTATTATCAAAACATAAAAGGATTTAATTTGTCAACCACCATTGGTCCAACATACTCTATTTGAGTCTAATCATATTAATTCTTTATTATTAGTAATTAATCTATTAATACATTTAGAAATTATTTTCAAAGTGTCATTTCACCTTGACTAAGGATTTTATGAATTAATACTAATCTAGAACAATAGAGCATTTTCTTTAATTACTTTATGATGATGAATCATAAATTGGTCATTCAATTACCTCCTTATAGTTTACGCTAAAATATAACAATCCTTATATGAGATATTTTAGTGATCTCAAATCAAATGATCACTTATTTAATCATCACAACAACAATTTTCAAGAACATATAAGTAATGTCCTAAATAGATTTCTCATATGAAATAAGTTTAATGAACTCATTCTCTAACATGCACCTATAGGTTTATTTAAGTATCTCTATCCTTTAATGTATAAAATTGGCTACTTTTTTATAAGAAAGAAATATAACACGTGTTAGTCTTTTTTACATAACATTATATCTTAATAGAAGAATGATTAAGAATAATTGAAGAGTAATACATAAATCTAATATTAATATTATAATTATGATCTCATCAATAGATATTTATTTCATAGATTTTATCACATATATTTGACTATATACAAGGTAAAAAGTGTATTTAAATAATTATATTACTAAACTACAACTAACAATTTTATAATGAATACACAGAAGCTTTAAACAAACCTCTATCATTTAACCTAGAAAATTGTACTAGTTATGGTTTCAAACATCTTACAACGTAATTAATTGTATAATATTTAAATTTTCATAATAGTTGATCTTCAAAACTCATTAATGAGTATTTTAGTTAGACTGGTATATAAATTACTTATATATATATAGTTTAGGGGCTTAGAAATGTGTTAAATATGAAGATTTATACATGCAAATCATGATGTCATGCCATCTCATGATAAGGCTTCATAATGGCTCAATTCTACATTCTGCATTAATCGAATACTTGGCCATAAAGTACATGCATAGCTAAAAAAAAAAACTATCCACAATCATGGTAGATACTTTTGCATCTTCATTGGTACATCACCATGTAGGCTCGTCACGAAAATGTTTGGGTATTTGAACACCTAATCCCAATTTGTTTTCATATCTGTAGCCTCCATTAGTCAAAATTGATTTGGTATATCCTTTTGCAAGACATAGAATCTATACATAAATCATATGGGGGGTTGGATCGACCACTAACATGTTGAAGATAAGGTGCACGTGACCCCTCTGAATAGATTTTCCCGTACAAAGTGTACGCTAGATAACCCACAAGGGGGATATTTTTCTTAAAGTGATTAGGTGAGTATGATGTGTGATGGAGTTCTTGGTGGGCATGACTGCACAGCACACAACATGTCAATCCCGGAAGGACCAAAGTACTCTGACTCTGCATCGATCATCAAATATCCCATAACTTTGGTCCTTCTAAACAGGGAACAGTCTCAAGATGTCCTCCGAGAAGGAAACCAGCGTACGAAGCTTGTAATTCACTATCTGTTTTCTGAACAAGGGGAGTATATATTGTGATGCATGTCAAAACTTCGGTAGGTATGGTAAGCAGAAATTCAAGTAGCTACTGACACTGGTCAACAGTCAGATGAGATACTGAGTGTACACTGGAAGGGCCAACTTTTGGAACCACGGCAAGACTACCAGTGTGGATTCTGTGTTGCCTAAGCTTAATTCTGTGCCCAGAACTCAATGTACGTTGAACTGGCCTATTTGAGTTAATAAGGATATAACATATTATTTTTACTGTGAACAGACAAAATAATAATAATATCATTTTATTTATCATTTTTTGCATATTTTTTATTGAAAATATATAATTAATATGTAATATTAATTTATTTAATTTAATATATCAATTTAAGATATTTTCTTAGTTATTAATAATATAAGTGTTAGGTTAGTAATAACAATACATCATCCAGTAGAAATTACACGCCGGATCTGTGAAAGTCAGTAGTACGCAGCTAACTTTTCATATTTCCTTTATAATTAATAATTTTGTAAATAAAATAATTAAATAAAATTTACTAATAATAAATAAAATGGTAAAATTATTTTATTTTATTAATTCGTCATATCTATGTATCATTAATATCTTATACAATAATAATCAATATATTACTAAGTAATTTACTAATAATTAGTGAATATTAATTTATAGTAATGTTATATGACAATAAATACGTATTTCAATAAAATTTTAATTTATTATCTAACAATACTAAAGAATAATAAGATCGATTTATTATATTATATTTTCAAAATATATAGAAATTGATTGTTTTATTATTAATTGGTTTTTTGGTATAAACTCATATGGTCAATGTCAATGTATCATGTTAGCATTTGGAACTTAATACAGTTGTTAATTAATGCTTCTTATTTTATGAACCGTTGGATGTAATGGGGGTGATGAACTGATGATTAATATTTTCTATGGTATTGCCCGCAAAATTCAATGCCAATATTAAGTTATTTTTATATCTTATTAATATTTAGTATTATATGAAATATATAAAATATAACGAAAGTCTATTATCATATAAAATAAATAAATTACAATAAATTAATATGTAATTGATTATTAATAAATTATGGTAAATTAATAAATTATTTATTATTAATAAATAAGCTAATATATTATTATTAAAATAAATAAATATTTAGTTAATTATTTTAAAATTTAATATAATTAATTAAATGTAACTGTAATAAATCAATTCTTCATTTATTAATATTAAAGATCAATAAAATTTATTATTAATTATATATAAAATGAAGTAAATCTAAAGTATGAGAAATTATTAATCTTGTTTATTCGTATTTATTTCATAAAATTCTACAACTTATTATCATTTTTAATTAATGTAATATAATTATTAATAAATTAAATTAATATTACATATTTAGATATTTATTATTACATATTTAGATATTTATGTGCTTCTTAATATAGTAATAATATATAGATATGATAAATTACTAAAATATATTAACATTATATTATATATTGAATATTATTATACTTTAATATAAATAATGATATGTAAATATAAATAAATTTATTTGGCACGTAATATCTTTGTGGTTTGCGGACTCCCAATCATACCTAAAACGTTGCTGTCCAATTGGAGGAAGTTATCTTCCATTATTGGAAAAAAGTTAACGAATGAGGGTTCAGAGAAATTTTGGTAAGCACGAGAGCTCTCACCAAACTTTTAAAATAAAAAAATATAGAATAAATATCATTTATTATATTTCAAGTTTAGACCATTTGACCAATCAATCATACTGCGTGACTAAATTTACTCTGAAATAATAAACGGTTTGCCTTAAATTTAAAGTTGATAAATAGGTATGAAGTAAGATTGTGGTAAAATTTCCAGAGATATTAGATAAAAAGTTAATAACTTTTGTTCTTGCTTAAAATTAAATAATGACAAAGATGAAGATCTCTTGTTGGACCCCACCCGCCACACCTGGGCTAATATTTCCCACCAAGCGTATGTTTGCGGGTTATATCACGGCGGGTGTTTGCGGGTTATACCGCGACATCCAATCTTAATCAGTACTGTCCTCTTTGGTCAAGGGTGAGCCACGGCTCGAACCCAAGACCTCAAGGTTTTGTTCCACTTTAAGTGGACGCCTCTCACCATTGAGCAGATAGCATCTATGTTGGGACCCGATCCGAGAACCGGATCCCAACCGAAAAATGCAGAACGGAAAACGGAATCGAATGGAAATGGCAAATAGCGAAAACGAATAACCAAAGACAGAAACAAGGTACAAAGCGAAGACAAAAGCGGAAGCGAAAATAGCGAAACAAATCAAATAAGCGAATCGGATACGAATCGAAAACGGATACGAAACAAAGTGGCGGAACGAAACAATCAAACCAAACGAACGAATTTTGAAGTGAAACGAAATACAAAAGTACCGAAGCAAAACAAAGCGAAGCGGAATCGATTCTTAACAAAACGGATCCGACATCCGACAACAAAGAGCAGAGAAACACAATCGCGTTAGAAACCTAGACTAATCCGATGCGAAAATTCAGTATAATTTTTTTTCTTTTTCCTTTCTTTTTCATTCGCTCTTATATCAATTACATCCATATAATTTCCCATAGGAAATTTATTCTTAAATCCAAAACTCAACAATCATACATAATCTTATATAAATCCATACAAATCTCAAATTCTATTTTTATCCCAATTTTATCGAAAATTCAAAGATAACGATCAGATTTTGACAAACCAAAAATTTCGCAAAGGCAAAACACACTTCTATATCACAATCCAACAACACAAATCAACATCGGACCTCCCGTCCGGAATCCGAAACATCAGCAAACGCAAACCTATATCTAGAATACTTCATAATCTCATTCCCCAATACATATTTCAATCCGATTACAATTCATTCATATTCATATACATTCACCATTTCTACTCATAATCATATACAAACTCGATTTCAATACTCGATTCCATACACACAAATCCATAATTCATATACACATCCATACTTCAATTTCAAACATTTATTTACAATCCAAACTGAAAATGCTACAATTTTTCATGGCTTCCCAAGTCGTAAACAATATCAGAATCAAAACACAAAATACAAGGTGTGCATAAACGAACAAAAGTCTTAACGTTCTTTCATCCGAACTCCCACTTATATACCTGGAGATGGGGATGAAAGGGGGGGTGAGCTCGAAAGCTCGTGGATAACACATTTATAAATTGACAAATAAGCAGAAATCATTTTTTTAATAAACTTTTTGTCAAAAGGGCTAATTCTTCAAACTTTGTAACTTTTCAAAACGGTTTCCTCAAACCTTTCAATTTTTTTTCAAGCTTTTCATAACAAAAGTCACTTTTTTCCTTTCTCAAATTTTTTAAACATAAATGCAGCACACAGAGACAAATCAAAACACGTAACATATCGTAATGGTCCGTTCGGTTCGAATAGAGCGATCGCACATTCTCGCCTAGCGGTCCTGCGCGACCTTGAATGAATGTACTACACTTTCTCGCATCATGCCCAGTAGTAGCCTTGAAGGAGTCCAAATCGAGTCCGTGTCACTAGCGGGCAGCCGGGAGAAGGCTATAACGAATAGAGACAGTGCACTGACTCACAAAGGACCTGACCAAACCCACATAATACATAAGCGAGAACGGAAATTCAGATTGTCCGAAGGCACTTTTCAAAAATCTTGTTTTTCATCGAACACAAACAAACTCACAATTCAAATACTTCATACAATTCAATTTATTCAATCAATCAATGCAACAATTTGCATAATTTGTCAATGCATACACAATAAATGCATTTTCAGAAATTTCTATCAATTTATCAAATCATTTAAAACAATGAATTTAAGCTTATAATAATTTTTTAGAAAACATTCGGAAATCCTAATTTCAAACATTTACAAAAACAATAATTTATCAAAAATTCACATTTTTGCTTTCCTTAATTTTCGAAAATTCATATTGAGCTTACAGATCAAAATATAAATATGCTACTCACCTCGAATTAATGCTAGGAACTCATCCCGATCATCAATTTGATCCTTGCCTCATTCCTTCTTTCAATTAAATTTGACCTAAGCCATAATCATCCAAATTCCACATCATAATTTGCATAATTTCCAAAATTAACTATCGAAAATTCATAATCATCATATTTCCAAGCTTTCTAAAATAAGAATTTCTAAAATCCCCAAATTCAAAATTTTACCTAAACCCATTTCATCCAAATTCAATCTCATAAATAACTTAATTTTTAAAATTTATGTCATAATTCATCAATTCATACTCATTTCAAGATATCTAAATCACCAATTTCAAAATCCCCAAATATCAAAATTGGCCTAAACCAATTTATCTAAATTAAATATCATAATTCACAATTTCTTCAAAATTTGTTTCATATTCCACAAACCCATATTCTCATCTATAATTCTATACCAAAATTTCACAAATTTCTCAAACACAAAATTAAGCCTAAACCTTAAACAAATTTCCATCCAAAATTAAACACAACCTAAGGTATATATATCAAAATCAACTTCATAAATCACAAACCCATGTCATTATCCATATTTCTAAACCAAGAACTCATCAAAAATCACACATTAAATTTTCGACTTTACCTCATTTTTCACTGAAATCCGACTTTTCTTGGCTTGGAAGGAAGCTCTTGTGCTCCTCCACCTTTTTCTCTCTTGAACCATCTCAAAAATCCCTATGAAATAAGTAGAAAAATCAAAACTAAGCTTTCTCTTTCATCTTCCACCATAACCGAAACTTCTCCACTCTTCTTCTTCTTATTTCTCTTCTCCTTTATTCTCATTTTCCAGCCAACATCGTGGCCTTATAAGACTTAAAACGACATCTCACCATGTGTTTAAAGCCATGTCATTAAATGATGACTAAAAAGACCAAAATGCCCTTACACTTTACTTTATGCCATTCTCACTTGCGGGTTTGATTCGCACTATCAAGTTGAAGGAATTTGTTAAAACTTCCTTCTAGAGAAATGTTCCTCTCAATCATACAAATCCAATGCCACTGACCGCGCTCAATTTGAATCTAAAACGAAGAAGTTATAGCCAAAATACTATCGGACCTGCACAAAATTCGAGACTGAACATTAACATAACTTCAGTCCAAAAATTAATAATCTTAGGGATGAAATTAAATTTCGATCCCTTCACAAGAGTTGTAAACCTATATCTTAATTTTATTTTCCCTTAATAATCAACTCAATCGGAGTTGTACAGCTCCCGAAAATCGCAAAATACTGGACTATGTTCAGAAAATTATCCAACTTATAACCTATAACCAAATCTCCTACTTTGGTTCAATCAATCTCTTCCCATTTAATCTCCTAAAAATCATAATTCTTCAAGAAAATGAAATTAATTGTCTTAGGAATCCAATTCTTCGAGAATCAAATCAATCGGATGTCGGACGAAGGAATTATAAGCAAAAGATTACAAAAGGGATCGGATTAAAAACAAAGTAACGGAACTTCAAAATCGAACTTTTCAAAAATCATAACTCTCAATCCCGAACTCGAAATTTGAAAAATTTGGTGTCAATAAAAATATCAAAGGAAGCTCTACAACTTCCCTGAAGTACACAAAATCAAATTAGGTCTCGAAAGAGGTCAAAACCTCAATCAAAGATTCTGTCCAAAACAGCTTTTCCTAAACGACTTCCAATTTTTAATCGCTCATAACTCCTAGCCCCGACATCGAAAAATTGCAAACTTTATAACAATGGAAAGATAAAAACATCATCTAAAACTTTCATAAAGACCACTTACTCTAATTCAAACTAAATCCGTACGACGAGTGGCCTCGAAGCATAGAACACACAAATCTATACTTAATAGCATTTTCAAAACAAAGCATATCTTCAGAAATTCATATCTCTCAATCCCGACATCGAAAAATAGCAAACTTCATGTCCACAAAAAGCTCTCAACAGAGGCTACAATTTTTATGTTGATCATTTTCTCGAATTTTGCCTAAATCAAAAAGTCAACTTTTTCTTCAAAAAGTCAAACTCCAAGCGAACTTTGACTGATCATAACTCTCACTTCCGATATCGAAAAAATATCAAACTTTATGGCTACAGAAAGCTCTTGACATAAACTACAAGTTTCCAGAAGACAATTTTCTCAAATTTTACCTCAAACAAAAAGTTAACTCTCTCAAGTCAAACTTTCTATCTCCAAAAGTCAACTTTTTTAATTTTTTTCAAATTTTCTTAAATTCATAAATTGTCTCACCAATTTCTTTCTCATTAATATTCATTTTAATATTTCTAATTATCATCAAAAGTTCGGGGTCCAACATCTCTCATATCAACATTTTGAATAACCTAAATATTATCTTATGGTATAATTAGAAATATTAAAAGTGACTTTTATGAATTTTGTTTTGAAAGATTAAGGTATTTGTTGATGTTATTGATTTGTTGAAGTGCTTTGAGTATTTCTGTAATTTCTTTTCATATTTGTATGTGTAAGGGAGGAAAAAGTCATTCAAGTGCCTCAATTGAAAATTACTCTAATGTCTTATGTTTTAAATGCAAATTATAATTTTGTAACAATTTTTTATGCAATTAATTTCATTGTGATGAACTATATACCCTAGCTAGATATGCTGTGATGTTAATCACGTTATTCTCCATTGATCCATACTCATATACAGCAAAATACAAAAGACAAATGAATAACATAAGGTGAGAGAAGAGATGTCGGGAGATGTTGAAGAAAGAGAGAGAAGCTCTCAATAGTTCTAATCAGACAGAGATGACTAAGCACGTGAGACTCACAAGAGAAGAAAACCAAGTCAGATACATCAGAGCAAAAACATAGTCGTAGTGACATCTGAAGCAGATTAAAGAAGCAGACATAATACTCAAAACGCACAGCTTCAGAAGAATACTCAAGTGAACCACGTGAAGATCACTTGCCTGAATTTTGACTAATTCAAGATTTATCCGAAATTCATGCATTCAACATCTATAAATAGGACACAATTCAGGCATCAAAAATAGATTGTAATTTTTCCTTTTACATTGTAAGCAAAATAAGTGAGTTTGAGAATCAGAGTGAAAAATTTATCAGAGAGTGCTAGAGTACTAACCTTTGGGTAGTGGGGAGTTTATAGACTCTTTTGGAAGTGTTTACATAAACACTCAATCTTTGTACAAATTTTCTATTTTTCTTGACATAGTGGAACCACTGCAAGTGAGATCCTTGGATCTAGATAGTTTTAAACTATCGAACCAAGTTGTTGGGTTTTTCTACTGATTTCCTGTTATCTTTAAACAAAAACTTGACAAAGATTTGTTATTTTGCAGATGTAAATCAATTGCATAAAATAAAGAAGACATATTTACTTGGTTCGATAGCACAAAGCTACCTACATCCAAGGTTCCCACTTGATAGTGGTGTAGGAAATTTCACTATATGCCAACAAGTAAGGAAAAATTACAGAGATTGAGTGTTCTCCTGAGCACCTGCAAAAGAGTCTCAACACTCCTCAGTACCCAAGGTTAGTACTCTAACACTCTCTGACTATTTTTCCTCTCTAATTTTCTCACTTTCACAACTCAATACAATGAACAATGGAAGATCGAAATTTCTGTGTAATGTGCTGAAATCTTGTCTGAAGCCTAAGCCTTGTTTTTATATCTTATGAAGATGGAGAAGATGCTCTCGGATGTGGCTTTTGAATGAGTCAAAGTAAACATGTGATCTCCACGTGGGTCATTAAGTAACTCCCTTATTGTGTGTGTTGTCTGATTTAATTGATATGACATTGCTCCATTTATAATGCTTTGAACTTGAGAAGAACGACTGCGTATTGCTTTGGTTTGTTTTAGAAATGTAGTTGCTCTTTTGTCTCCATATGATTTAGGCTTTAGTTTAACCCTTAGCTCACAGATGCTTCGAGAAGCATTCTCCATGTTCTTCTTTTTTTCATCTACTTCAGATACTTTCATCTTCATCTTTGTTTCTTCATATTTTCATTGCTTCTGTGTATGATTGATGGAGAATTGATTTTCCTCACACAAGTAAATCTGATCTTCTTTTACTTTCTTCATTTTAGTTTACCTGCAAATTAACAATCTTTATAAGCCTTTTATTGTTTAAAAGAATCAGTACAACACAACTATCCCAACAGAAGTGGTATTAGAGCATCAGAAACTTCCTAGGGCATTTCTTGGTCACTCCAAACATCAAAGAATCATCAAGAACAGTTAGTAAGTGAAAGTCTTTTAGTTCTTTACACTACAGTAACCATGGTGGGAAAAGAAATGGATGTTTTACTAGAAAAGAAGATTTTGCCATTTGGAAACTCCAGATGCAAGCCCTTTTTGAATGTTATGAAGCTATAGAAGATCAGTATGATCTTGAAACTGATCCAGTAAAGAAACTCAAGGTGCAAAGACCTGCACATTACAAGTTAATGTTTCACTTATCACCTACAGTGATAAGAAAAGTGCATAATTACAACACTACACAGAAACTTGGAACTAAACTTGATAAACTTTAAGCAAAGAAGTATCTTCCTAACAAGATGACACTTCTTCATAATCTTGCCAACTATAAGACGAATACCTCTATTGGAACCCCACCCCTGTGAGTCACGTGCCCGACGTCCTCCATGACATCTGGATGCGCATCCCACAAGGGAGGAATTTCCCCACCAAGTTAAACCTAAAAAACGAACTCATCTCACTTACTTCCGAACATATTTTTAAATACTACGCCCTAACTCACTATTGAAATTGAAAAACTTAGTGCCAAAAATGAAAGTTGGTTCGTTCAGATAATTGAAGTTCCGTATCTCTAGTTTATTTATAACTAAAAATCACCTCATTCGGATCTCTATAGATCAAGAAATCACCAAAATACAGAAGCATGTTTAGAATTTTTCAACCAACCGACTCACTTTGATTTAATTCAACTCTTTCAAAACAATCTCAAAAGCTATAAATTGTTTTATAAAGAGGTAGAGGAAAGTCTTAGGAATTCAACGCTTCAAAAATCGGATAAATCAGAGGTCGGACGGAAAAGTTATAAGCAAAAGAATGAAAAGAGATCGGATATTCAAATCATATAAAAATAAATAAATAAAATTCTCAAAACAGCGTTCGCATTCGTCCTCGTGAGCGAGCGCGGGCGCTCATCCTCGCGAGGGTGCATGCGCGCCCTGCCCTTTCCTCTTCCGACCTTCTAACTTCAAAAATTTATATCTTTCGACCTAAAACTCCAAAATTTGCAAATTTGATATCAATAAAAAGTTAAAAGAAGTTCTACAACTTCCATGAAGCATTTAAAAACTAATTTGGCTTCTAAGGGAGTCAAAAACCACTTCAAAATGACTGCCTGGAAAAAGACATCCTAAACAGCAACAAAATTTCTAAACATCATAATTTTCCACTCCAATGCTCAAAACTGTCATACTTATATCAATGGAAAGATAAAAAAAAAAGCAATATACAACTTTCCTGAAGACCCAAAGAACCATTTCTAATTCTATGAGAGTCAAAAATTCACTCAAAGTTCTGTCCAGAAATTTGCCATTTGACAGCACCTGCACCAAACTTAAACAGTCCACATCCTTCAACTCCCACATCCAAAAAAAACATATGATACATCATTGGAAAGCTATGAAACTCCTTTATAACCTTCAAGAAGGCTACTTGATCCAATTCAATCCACATCAGTCCAGAATTTGCCTCAAATCATAGCAACCACAAACCTACCCTTATGGCCATTTGCAAAACCATGCAACATCACCTTTTGAACAAATATCGGCAAAACATAATAAAACCCAAATGTCTTTCATTAATATCATAATATGCATTCTTACAAAGCTTTAGTGAGCATTTTTAGCCCAATTACACCAAAGTCTCAAAAATTCAAATTTCAAAGAAGATACATGAACAGTAATTTTGTTCCAAAAATGCAACTAAAGCTTTGTTACAAAAGATAGCTTCAATATCAAAAGTAAATGGGAGTGATGCCTTGTCCTCGGTGCGGTCACTCGTTTTCTTGCTCATCGCCTGAGGATGGGAAGGGAAGAGGGGGTGTGAGCTCGAAGGCTCGTAGGTAACACATTAATAATAAAAAACAAGAAAAAATTCTTTAATCATTTATTTCCAAAGCAAACTTTACATTGACCAATCATGCCACATATAGTTTCCAAAATTTTCAACTTATCAAGCCATTTACGAAATCAACATAATGAATACCTCAAAAATAATCACAATTCATAATCACATAAGCACATCGAAAATGGTTCGGGTGGATCCAAAACAAAACGTACTACACATTTCCGTGAAGTGGTCATATATAGCCGTGAGCTTATGAGAGTCCGTGTGGATCTCCATGCCACAATCGGGCAGGCGAGAAAAGCCTATAGATAAGTGCACTTGCTTACTTAAGGGACCACCACAAACTCATAAAATCATGCATTTCACATTTTTCACACATATTGGCCAAAATGGCACTTTTTCGAAAGCAAATTTATAACATAACATTCTTTCAAAAATCACTTTCACATTCTTTTTCACTTGTTAAACCAATATGAAAATATTCCCACAATTCATTCATACGCAAAAGACACATGGTATAATTTCAAACCATCCCAAAAAGTAATAAGTGCATAATTTCAAAGTTGTTGGAAAGCATTAAATTTCATTTATGGAAAGAAACTTAGTTAGCTCATTAACTCAATTACTAAGATGTCACCCACCTTAAATCCTTTTTCTTTAGGCTTGCTTAAGTGGCCTTTCCTCTAGCTCCTCTTGCCTCACTTGTTCTTCTTCAAAAACACAAAAACCCCAATTCACAAGAGATTTCAAAATTGGAAAACCTAAGGAAACAAAAGCATGAAATTAATCCTAGAATAACCATACCTATGCTTTTCCTAAGCCATTTAAAACCAAAACCCATCAAAAATTCCAAAAGATTTGACAAAACTCACCTTGAAACTCCACCCACGATTTTTTCTTGTTGTCTCTAATGGAAGATTAAACCTTCCTCTTTCTTTTTCCTTCTTGGAAAACTCTTAAAATCACTCTTCTATAGCAAGAAAAAGTGAAACCCTAGTTCTTCTTCTTCTTCTCTTCTTTCCTCCACCGAAAACTCACTCTCCCTTTCTTTTACTTGAAAATTTCGTTGTCTTCTTTCAAACAAGACAAGTCAATGCTTTTCTTTTTTTCTTTCTTTTAAAAGAAGCTAAAATGATCTAAATACCCCTCCTTGTAAGCCTTAAACTTTAACAACTTAAGTGATCTTCCCAAATTGTCCTTATAAAACCTCATTCCTTCAATTTAACTATCACCATATAAAACTCTAACTTAATCTTAATTTCTCCATTTAATTCCATCAATCTAAACAATAAAATCCTCCAACCATCTACATTCTAATTAAACTCTAACCAAAAACAATTAATCAAACAAAACCTCAAAAATAAATTTAAAACATGCTTATTCAAAAAGAAAAGAATTCGAGGCCAACAACCTCTGTCTCTTTAGATGATAACTTAGATTATTTCTTTAAGCTAGTTCAAGATTTAGAAGCTACAGATGAGAAAATATCTGAGGAGCATCAAGCTGTAGTGATTCTAAAGGCATTACCTTCTGAATTCAATGCATTCAAAAAGGTAATTAAACATGATAGTGGAGAATCCCTTAATATAAAGAGGGTGTTAGACTCTCTAATGGAAGAAATAGTAGAAGTTAACCCTTTTAAAAAAGAGGAAGATATTTGTAGAGAATAATCATGAAAAGAAGTCTTATAAGAAAACAACAAGAAAGGAAAGTGGCAAAAGGGAGGTGGAAAGGATAAGCACACTAAGGAAGGTGGTGAAAAGAAGAAAAAGGGAGAAGGAAATAAGTGCTTTTCCTATGACAAGGAGGGACATTTTGTAAGGGATTGCAGAAAGAAGAAGAGGGATAAGGCAGCAGATAGTGGAGTTTCAGGGAATGTGGAAAAACCAGAAGATTCAAGTGGAGATGAAATTCTGGCTATCACTGAGGATAGTGAAGACCTTAGTAGACAGTGGATTTTTTATTCAGGGTGTACAATGCATGCCACTCTTCACAGAGACTGGTTCACTACATTTGAATCAGTCACTGCCAAGGTTTAAATGACAAATTCTAGGCAGCAAAGGATAAAGGAGATTAAAAGTATTTCCATCAACATGTTTGATAGAAAGAGAAGGATCCTAAGTAATGTTAGATTTGTGCCTAGAATAAGGAGAAATCTGATCTCTGAAAGTTTGTTTGATAAGCAAGGCTTTCAGATCAGGTCAAAAGATGGACTTAGAGAAATCCTAAGGGATGTTAGAGTCATTATTAGAGGAGTCGAAAGGGGTGGGCTATACTATGTTATAGGCTCAACAGAAATCGATCAAATTTCAGAAAACGGAAGTCATGAACCAACCAAGCAATGGCATGCAAGGTTGGGTCATGCAGGGACCAAAAGCTTGTTCCATCTCTTTAAACAAGGTCTAATCCCTGAACAAAACTTACAGAAGTTGGAATTTTGTGATCTTGTGTGCTAGGAAAGCATCACATATCAAGATTCCAGCTCAGAGAGCCATAGAGATCATAGAGTATGCTTATAGTGATCTCTAGGGGCCAGCTCAAGTGCCTACAACAGGAGGGAATTTATATTTTATGTCCATTATTGATGACAGATCTAGGAAGTGTTAGGTATATCCGATGAAGAGAAAGGATGAAGCATTAGAAAATTTCATGAAATGGCTTACACTAATGGAGAATCAGACTGGGAAGAAGTTAAGACGTCTAAGGACTGACAATGGATTGGAGTATTACAATAAAGAGTTTGAAGAATATTACAGTAAGAAAGGAATCATAAGGCATAAAACAGTAAGAGCTACTCCTCAGTAGATTGGAGTTGTTGAGAGACTCAATAGGACTCTCCTAGAAAAGACAAGGTGTATGTTACTCTCTTTAGGTTGCTCACACTTTCTTTAGGGAGAAGCAATTAGGACAACAACCTACCTAGTTAATAGGCTCCTCACATCTGCTAATGAGTATAAGAATCCACAAAAGGTTTGGAATGGTAAGAAACCTAACCTTACCCACCTTAGGACTTTCGGATGTGCAGTTTATGCCCATCAGAAAGAAGGAAAATTGGAACCTAGAGCAATTAAGGGAGTTTTCCTAGGCTATCTAGAGGGGGTTAAGCGATACAAGATCTTACTACTACAAAAAGAAGGTTATAAAACAATCATAAGTAGAGATGTCATCTTCAAGGAAGATGAATTCCCTCTACTTAAGAAAAATTCCTCAAATTCTGACCTCCAAAGGGAAATTTAGGAGAATTTTGGGGTCACTGAACCAAACAACCCCTGTTTATGTACCACCAGAACCTAAAGAAGGTGGCACTCCATAGCCCATTGATGTGGAGCCTATGCAAGGCTTAACACATTATAAACAAAGGAAAGGAGAGATTGAAGGTGTGGGTGAAGTAGAAACCCCACAAACAACTTCATCTAATGAACATGGAAGCATACAAGACTAACAACTCACAAGGGATAGGCAACCAAGACAAATAATCCCTAATAGGAGGTACATTGAATCAAACTTGGTTGAATATGCTTATCTTGTGGCTGAAGGTATTAAATGGAAGGCTCCTAAAATCTTTGCAGAAGCCATGACTAGAGGTAATGCTAAACAATGGAAGGAAGCTTGTGAAAAAGAGTATTCATCCCTAATGAACAATAAGACTTGGACTTTGGTGCCTAGACCTCCTAAAGCCAAATTGATGGAGAACAGATGGTTCTTCAAACTAAAATAAGGAATAGTAGAAGCTGAACCAAGAATCTACACGGCAAGACATGTAGTTAAGGGGTATAGGCAGAAAGAAGGAGTTGACTACAAAGAAATATTCTCACCAGTAGTCAAATTTAAGACATTTAGACTCATTCTAGTGTTAGCTATTGTCTATGACTGGGCAATATATCAATGAATGTCAAGACAGCCTTCCTATATGGAAAGCTAGAGGAGACCATCTACATGAAACAACTAGTTGGTTTTGTAGACAAAAATAAGTCTGATTATGTCTGCCTGCTTCAGAAATCTCTATATGGACTAAAGCAAGCACCTAGATAGTGGAACAAGAAGTTCCATAAAATAGCTAGTGAGATGAACTTTTTAAAAAGTGCCTATAATTACTGCTTATACTACAAGAACTTAGGAGGGAAAGAAGCCATCTTCATGCTAATTTATGTAGATGACTTGATTATTGCTGGAAAAGAGATGGGCAGAATAATTAAAGTAAAGAATAATCTGAGCAAACACTTTGAAATCAAAGACTTAGGAGAAGCTCAGAAGTTACTAGGGATGCAAATTATAAGGAATAGGGGGGAAGAAAAACTGTGGTTGACTCAATAGAGCTACATCCGAAAGGTACTAATTCAATTCAACATGGAATTGGCAAAACCTACTCTATTCCTATAAGTTCACATCTTCACATGATTGCTGATAAGAGCCCCCAAACTGAAGAAGAAAAGAAGGCTATGTTACAATACCCCTATGATGTTGGAGTTGGTAGCATCATGTATATGATGCTCTATACTAGACTTGATCTTACCCATGCAATTAGCATTCTAAGCAAGTTCATGTCCAATCCTGGCTTTGAGCACTGACAATGATTGAAGAATGTCTTCAGATACCTTACTGGAACCCTAAGCCATGGACTGTGTTTCAATAAGGCTAAGATAGCTAAAATCAATAGTCTAAGCCTACATGGATGTGAAGATGCAGACTACGCAGCAGATAAAGACATAAGAAAATCAATGTCTGCATACTACTTTACACTAGCAGGAAGCACAATTAGTTGGAAGGTAGAACAACGATCAATTGTATCACTTTCAACCATATAAACAGAGTTTTATGCAATTATAGAAGGGGTAAAAGAATTATTATGTCTATCAGGCATCCTAAGAGAAATCAAAGCTAACCTAGCTACAACAATAAAATACACCGATAATCAAAGTGTGATGAACCTGAGTAAGGACTTGGTCTTGCATGAGAGGTCCAAACAAGTCGATGTCAGACTCCACTTTGTGAGGGATAAAATAGCATAAGGCTTCTTTAACCTGGAGAAAATCACGGGAGAGAAAAACCCATCAAACTTCGGAATTGAAATAGTAATAACACAAAAGAAGTTCACTTACTGTAGGGATTACTTACAGATAAGTGAAGCCCCATGAAATCGAATTCAATTTTGTCAGATCTCACAAATTTGGAAACACTAGGGTTTCGGATTCTAAATCACTCACAGATCTGTGCTTTGAGTATAAACAAATGGAGAAGGAGGAAAAAAATGTGATGTTAATCATGTTATTCTCCATTGATTCATAATCAAATACAACTAAACACGAAATACAGATGGAGAACATAAGGTGAGAGAAGAGATGTCGGGAGATGTCAAAGAAGAAAGAGAGAGAAGCTCTCAACAATTCTAATCAGATAGAGATGACTAAGTGCTAAGACTCACAAGAGAAACAAAAAACAAGTCAGATACATTAGAGCAAAAATGCAATTGTAATGACATCTGAAGCAAATTAAAGAAGCAGAAACTATACTCAAAATGCACAGCTTCAAAACAATACTCAAGTGAACCACATGAAGAGCACCTATCTGAATTTTGACTGATTCAAGACTCATCCGAAGGTCATGCATTCAACATCTATAAATAGGACACAATTTCGGCATCAGAAATATATTGTAAATTTTCCTTTTACATTGTAAGCAAAATCAGTGAGTGTGAGAATCATAGTGAAAAATTTATCAGAGTGCTAGAGTACTAACCTTTAGGTACTGGGGAGTTTTCAGACTCTTTTGCAAGTGTTTACATAAACACTCAATCTCTGTATAAATTTTCTCTTCTTTTTGACATAGTGGAACCACTGCAAGTGAGATCCTTGGACGTAGATAATTTTAAACTATCGAACCAAGTAAATGTCTTCTTTTACTTTCTGCATTTCAGTTTATCTACAAATTAACAATCTTTATCAGTCTTTTATTGTTTAAAAGTACTAGTACAACATAACTATCCCAACATCTACAAATTAGAAACTCAAGCACAAAACTTTTAAATAATTTGGCTTCGTATTTGCTGCAAGAGCTGGTACTTTGTTGGCTTATCCTCTTTATAAAAACTCCAAGCTTGTTTGTTAAGTCAAAATGACTTTACATAAATGATTTTGATGAAGTATAAATAATGAAAGAATGAAAAACAGACAAAAGGAGAAAAACAGACGGAAGCTGAAAAGCAAACAGAAGGAGAAAAACAGATGGAAGTTGAAAAGCAGACGAAAGCAAAAGCAGATGGAAGCAAAAGCAGATGAAAGGAGAAAAACAGACGGAAGCTGAAAAACATACGAAAGGAGAAAAACAGACGGAGGCTGAAAAGCAGACGAAAACAAAAGTAGACGAAAGCAAAAACAAACAGAAGCAAAAGCAGACGGAAGAAAAAGCAGATGGAAGCAAAAGCAGACGGAAGAAAAAGAAGACGGAAGCAAAAGCAGACGATGAAAGCAGACGGAAGCGAATTGCGTTAGAATCAATAATCAGTTTGAGTTAGTTACATAACTCAACTGAATAACCGCTTCTTTCAAGAAATAAGATTAAAGAAGCAAGAATCAAGAATCAAGAAGCAGTTGCAGACGAAGACTATAAATATAAGTCAAAGTCGAAGATTCCATAGTTACACACATGAACGTTACAAAAGCTGTCAATACTTGAGATAAATTTTTTGTGCGATTTGTCTAAAGTTATCTTACTGTAACAAAGCTCGAAATATCTTTCAGTTGAAAGTTATACAAATAGCCTGCAGAGGCTAAGAGTAAAAGAATACTGACTGTAAAGAGACCTGAAGAGGCTCAGATAAAAAGAATACTTGTAAAGTTGTTGAGAGATTGTGAAATCTCAAAAAGACTTCTGAGGATTGGACGTAGCCCACGGTTTGGGGTGAACCAGTATAAAAATTGTTGTGCCTACAACTTTCTATCCTTATCTCTCTTATCTTTCAAAGTTTCGATCTTACTAGATTTTAAACAAGTTTTCGAAAAACATTTTATAACTTTGATTTACAGTAGTTCTTGTGAAAAGAACAAGTGTCTTTTAACAAAATGTTTTTGAAAGGATTTTCAAAAAGGGCAAATACATAATTCAACCCCCCCTTCTTGTGCATTTATACATCGTATAATAAGTTTTGTATTAATGTGTGATTCACTTCATTGTTATCCTTCTTTGTTGTGCATGAAAAGCAATCCTACTTTTAATATGTCAAGTTTAAAGTGTTCTGTGTTCCCATCTATCATCTTTCTCTTTCTGGTACGCTCATATAGATTGATATTTTAAGTCTTTCTCCATACTATGAACATGGTAGCCACATGGAAATTATAAACTACAAGTTTGGACAATATTTCCTCCTTCGTTTGGTAGCCATATGGGGAGTACACAATGTGAAAGTAATTTTTAGTCATCTTTCCAATGCTCATTCAAATATACACAAATCCATTCTAGTTTTATGTCTCCAACCCTTTTGACAACTTTGAAGAAATAACATGTACTTTGTGACTAAACAATGTAGAAAAAACAACCATTTGCAACTTTTTTTTAATTTTTTTCCAATATAAAATATCATTATTTCTTGACCTTATATAATAATGAGTAATTATTAAAATTTAGAATATGATCATAGAACCTTTGTAGGGAATTTATATATAGGTCTTCAATTGTAGGCCACTTCCCATTTGCAAGTATTGAAGGTAATAGTTCACAATTATCATCCGACTAATGGAAAAATAAGTTAGAAGTTTATAAAGAGATTAAACCAATATTATAAAAAAAACAAGAAATTAGGTGTTGTTACTTAATATCTGGGGAATTAATTACAAGAATAAATTAAAGGTATAAACTAATTTGTTCTTTGCTTCAATTGGGACCTATATCTGAATAAGCACATTAATGCTTTCCACATATTCTTTCAAGTGTCCAATTACCAACATCAATCTATCTTTCACTAAAACAGGGGGCAACTTCCATCAACTTCGGCCAGTGTTACTAACTTCGACTAAGAAACCAACAGACTCCGTTGTCATTGTAACCTAAATGACATCTTCTTTTCCTTGATTAAATTATTGAAGTAGGTTTCAAGGAAGTTCTTTGTTGTTTCTGGATAGATCTGATTATGAGAATTTATATTTTGCTATATATATAGCCAAAATTTTGGGGAGTCACCGAGGAAATCAAATTCCATACAAGTGTTTGGACGAGAAACTGGATATGCTAAATCACATGACTATCACAGCTGAAAGAGAGGAGCATATGACATGGGCCAACAAATTTCATGGGACCTATAGAAAATTAATAAATAATAACACCTATAATTTTTTGTACAAGTTGAAATATTATAGTTCTTTATGTATTTGTTGAAACGTTAAGGTTTAAACTGAATTTTGGTTAAACTTTAGATCTAATTTGACCTTTTTTTCCTTTAATTTAAACCAAGTACCTTAACTTTATATAAACATTGAATTTGTACTTCTTGTGAAGCAAATGATTCATCTTTTTACTTTAGGACTCAAGGATTTTTCTGACGCATATTCTTGCTCCAACAATTTTAATATCCAAAACTTTGTCTCAGAAGAATATAAAATTGTCTAAGTATAAAATCGAATTATTTCATTATGTTTCACTATAACCATTAAAATATTTGTTATTTTTCTTTTGAATCATTCCAAGTCATAAATTTCATTAACAAGAACAACTAGTATTTAAGTTTATACCCTTACAACCAATCAATTGATTACAATTAATGTATAACATTCTATATTTATCCAATAAAGGCAATATTTATCTTTATATGTTTATGTTAATTATATTTAATGATTAATAATAAATATAAAATTCATAAAATAATTACTGTGGAATTGAAATTATGATGAGATTATAATTATGATATTCAAATTACATTTAAGTATAATTCCTAAACTTTTCTTAGTTATAATTTTATCGAGATGAGATATTGAAGGAATAGTAAATTTAGCACATATCATGTTTTTTTTTCATATAAAGAAAGTAATTAATCTTATAAATCAAAGTATGAGAACAATTAAAAAATGTATATATGTTTATAAGAGAATAAATTTACTAAATTGACTAGAACATGAGGATCTAAATAAAACATTATTTGTATATCTCAGAGATGTCTTTGTTTGGATGGTTGTACAATTGACCCTTATATTTAAGATTACCAAAATATCTCATATGAGAATTACTATATTTGTATGTTATTTATGACATATTCTATTTAAGATAGCTTAGTCAATAATATCTGGATATATTATGAATTATTTGGAGATAGTTTAGTAAGTCATTAATTAGAAAAATGTTCTACCACTTTTTATTAATAATGCTTTAAAAATTATAAGGTTAGAGTAACATAAGATTTGAAAAGTTTATTTTCAAACATCTAAATTAGTTAGTAATTAGCAAAAGAAAAATTATTGAATTTTTCTATGCTTTGTGCTCAATTAGAACATAAAACTATGCATGATGAGGTTATGTCAAACAACTTTGTCATTCCCGATATTTAAGTGATTATGATATGGTGATATGATAGACATCAATCTATCATTATAAAATGTTTAGTTAAAGAATTAAAGATGAATTAAAATGAGTTTTAATTTATCCAATTATAATAATAAAATAGAATTATAATTTACAATTATTTTGGTAAATTATTTTAAACATATTAAAAATAAACAGTTCATACATAAAAGGCAATTAAAAAGAACAAAATTTAATTTACATCAAATCAGATTTTGTTATGAAATTTAAAATTTGCAAGAATATAATATTAAATATTTGATTTATTAAGGTTGAATTATAATTCTAATTAGAATAAGACTTTAATAATAATCAAGATTTTTTAAAATTTAATTAGAAAGAAACCCTACTCTTTCTCTATAAAGGAAAGGGTTAAGTAAGCTGTCAATCTCTCTCAAAAGAATTGAGTTTTATTTTCTCTGTGGTTATTATTAGAAGTTGAATATTTGAACCACTTGTAGTTAATAACTTCATAAGAGAAGAAAAGTTATGGAGGATACCAAATTAGGTTTGGTTTTAACCCATTATTTATTGATTCATATTTAAAATTATTCCTGCTATGCCGACGAATAACTTCACTCTTGTTCTCAACTTTGATTCTCCATCAAGAAGTGGGGAAGTTTAATTAGAGAACGCGTGAATCCTGAATTAATGTCCTCTCTTTAAGAACTAATAATGTCAGTCATCTATAATATTATTTTACTTATTTTTATTGTCCCAAATTACTTTAAAATATCATATGGTATTAGAAAAATATTTTGCTAAATTATTTTAACAAAATTTTCTATTAAAATTAAGTCAAAACAATCATTTAGCTTGTTCTATATTTAAATTAATAACAAGTAGCTACATTGAAATGATTTTAAAATAATTTAAAATTTATTGTCTTTCTGAGCGTATATACCTCTTCTCATGAAAGAAGTAACAAACTCGCTGTCAACCGTTTTCTTTTCTTTTCACTTCGTCAACAAATTAAAACATAGTACTAAGATTGTTTTATAGAAAATAATGTTAGTTAACTTGTTTCAAATCTAACTTTTATAATATCAGTTTTAAAGTTTTAATTTTAAAAAATTAAATATCTATTAGAAATTTATTTTAATTTTAGAAAGGATTTCACCAGGTGAAAAGGTAATAAAACTAAAACCTTATTGAGTAAATAGGATGTAATTTGGATGTAATTTGTTAAACTTATAGTAGATGACTTATATTTTGTTGATCTAGAGCAATAAATTTATGGGATAATCAACAAAAAATTTATTTTTAGATTTTTATTTTAGTGCCTAAACTTTTGAAGTTTTCAATTAAATGTTAAAAGTTTTAAAATTAGAAAACTTAGTTCAAAAATTGCCTTTGTTAACTCTTTACTTATGTGGCTAACGATACATATAAAAAGTGATACAAAGAGCTCTTACATGGCTTTTCTTCTTCTTTAACATGAAATAATCATTATATTAGTTTGTTATAAATGAATTAATACCAATCTTTCCTTTCTTTCTTCCAATTTTCTCTTTAATATTTGAGTTTCATATAACATAATGGAGAGAACAACGTTAGATGCAACCACAAGCTACATGAATCGAAGGTATAGAGGAGCTCGATGACTATACTGAACCAAGACATTTCTATTTTTATGATGCAAGTTGTGTTATAGAGGCTTCATGTAAAGATAGGAATCTTGGAAAATAGTTTGTCTCATATATTAGGCAAAGATGAGTTCTTTAAAATTTTTGGGTAAGCTTAGTGAACAACTAATAAATTTTAGGTGTTTTCAAATTATGAATTTTTTATTTATTTTCTATTGTGTTTACTTTCAAATTCTTGGTATGTTCTTGATAATTAATGACTTCTCATTAAATAAGATATTTATTTTCTTATTCCATCCAAATGTTTACGTAAATGTTGTATAATTTTGTAATGGGTTAATCCTCCTATTTGCAATAAAGCTTTGTGCATTATCTACAGTTTATTGAAGATTTCAAACAAGATAGTGAGAAAGCAAACACGTTCAAAAAGGGGTGGGTGAGCTATAATGCGGAAATTTAAAAGCTAAGGAAGGAGAAATAATGATACAGTCAATTTATTCTAGTTCCGCTTATAAACAAGGTTACGTCTAGCCCCCAAGTATCCCACTTGAATATTTCACTAAAATCTCAAAGTATTGATTTGATGAGCCTCTTCAAGCTCACAAATACATCTTTTACAAGATTCTTTAACCTTCCACACTAATAGTATTTTATAAGTCTCTACAAGCTCTCAACAATTGAAAGTAGGATTTGGTCAATATGAGCTACAATGAATAATCTTTTTCAATAGAGTGTCTTCACTTTCTAAAGCACTTAGGATAAATGAAGATATGACCTTTGATTTGGACTATAGCTGCTACTAATATAATTTCAAATCTTGTGTTGAGTGGATGCAATAGCTCTTCCTTAAATGAGAGTTCTCTTCAATAATCCTTTTAAAATTTGTTTCACATATACTAGTCGTTGCTTCAATTTCATCATGAACTTATTGACTTAATCAACTTTGAATATGTTAAAACATAGTATCTTCAAATATGCAAATGTGTGGATATATTTTTGACTATATCTTGAAGCCAACTATCCAATTGGATGAATACAAGTTTCTTCATTCGTAGAGAAATGATAGGGACTATCCATTCCAGATTTTGTGGAACTATTTTTTACTATTTGAATGAGTTTGTTACAATGGTTTCTGTAAAATAGGAGTTGCTAGTTGATTAATCTCTCATTTAAACAGATAACTAAGTTATATCCATTTGTATATTGTTATCCTTTTAGATAAATGAGATAATTTAATCAAGTAAATTTGAATTTAAAAGGTAACTAAATATTATGATTATTATCATCAAAATTATTAATTTAGAAGCCTTAAGCTAATAATCTCCCTTTTTTATAATGACAAGCAATAACAAATATATTTAAAAGATTCAAATAACTATGAAGGATTTCAAAACATACATGTAATCTTTATATAAGTCCTTTGTAACATCCCATCACTGATGGGGAGGTTAGAATAATAATTTTGAGTGGTCAATGGGCGTTTAGAAATGCCTTTACATGTTCATGCATAATCTAGCATCCGCATATATGTAAATAGTAAATTTTGCACATGAAAAATGACTGCATATGCATTCATGACATTTCCCGGTATAAGTGTTAAGAAATGTGATTGTGAATAAATGTGATTTGTGTGTATGAAAAATTGAGTTGGAGAGGATCATTATGATTTTCGAATTTTTGGAGAATTTTAGAAATTGTTTTTTTGAAATTTCGGGGTAATTTCTGGACTAAGAAAAATGTCAAGTGGAAGAATAATTATTTACTGGTAGTAAAAATTATGTCCAATGGCACTGAAAATTTAGATAAATGATTTTCAGATTTATTAATTTGAACCATTGAAAATTGGGAGATGATTAGTGTAGAAATTGAACTTAGGTTTTAAGAATTGGACATGTGGAGTCAAACATGGCCTTAAATCCACTATCTTATTTAATTAAAAGTCTTTCCCTTCCTTTTTAGTCTTTCACGATGCTTCTCCTCTTATAAGGTTCTTGGTGATTTAAGTGAGAATTCTCCACCAATTTTTGTAGCTTCTCCTCTTCCTTGTTTCTTCTTGATTTTTGACCATCTTTTATACTCTCTTTCACCTTGCTTTCTCTTTTTTTTTGGTTCACTAAAAACCTAAGCCTTCTACCCCCTCAAGATGATGATGATCGTGTATGGTAGTGGAAGTTAGAGAGTTTGTGACAATTTTGAAGATTGGAAGATTTGGAAGCTTAATTAGGTAAGAATTATGTCTAATATCATGGGTTTGTAGTTACATAGATCATTTGTGATGTTATTTACAATTAATTCCATGGAAATTGTGTTTTGGGTATATGGGTGTGTGAATTTCTTGTTTTTATTGATGATTAATGAATGATGTAGAATATGAAGAATGAGAGTTAGAGATGTGTTGGAAGTGAAAATTGGAATGAATTGATGTTTGGAAGAGTGTAGGAATAGTATGAAGAGTTAAATGCATGTTGATGCTATGTTGTAGGTTAATGTTCAAGTAGAGGCCTTGACTTAGTTGTGGTTGAAATCTTGAGTAAATTGAGTGGTTATAGGTGAGGAAATGATGTGGAAGAGGTAGGAGAAGAGTTAGGATGATAATCTGGAAAATTTGATTTGAGTATGTTTCAATGATTTAACCATAAGTTCTTCTATAATTGTGTTATTGAGATGATTTTTTGTTTGAATTAAACTAGAGGTCTTTGGCCATATTTCTTGTGTAGAAAATGATGTTAAATTTTTTTTTTAAGAGTCCCAAATTTTGACATGAATGTGGGAAAGTGTGTAGGGATGAATAGTAGCACTAAAGTTGAATTTTGTGATCTGAAACTTTGTGAATTTTTCTGGGCAGATTTTGTTAAATTGGTCTTCATAAAAGTTGTATCTTTTCTTGCTAGCTTTCTATCACCATAAAGTGTGCCACTTTTCAACATTGGAGTTGATAGTTATGAGTAATTGAAATTTGAATATGGTTTAGGTGATGTATAATAGGGCAGCCACAATAACGTGGAAATTTGACCTAGTTAGAGGTAGAATTTGTTTTTACATTCTTCATGAAAGTTGTATAATGTGTTCTGATCTTTCCATTTATGTAAAGCATGAAATTTTTGGATAATAGAATAGGAAGTTATGATTTTTAGAAGATTGTGGTACTGTTTAGGATGACATTTAATGGGCAGTAAATTTGATTGAGATTTTGACTCCTTTAGAGATGGAAATGGTTTTCGAGTCCTTCATGCACATTGTAGAGCTTTCTTTGATCTTTCTAGAGATACCAAATTTGTCAAATTTGGACTCCTGAGTGAAAATGTATGAATGTTGGAAGAAGAGAGGAAATGAGTGGAAAATAAATGAAAAAAAACGAAAAAGGGGACTCGCAACCTCGTCACGGCCGCAAGGCGTCGCGATCGCGAGCCGACCCTTTTGGGCGAGTTGACTCGCGAGCCGTCACACATGCAGCGTGGCTTGCCTACTCACCTACCCTTCCTCCACTCTTTTTCTTATAACTTGTCCATCCGACCTCCGATTGACCCGATTTTCGAAGCATTGGATTCATAAGACACTCCTCTACCTCTCTATAAGAATATTTGGATTTTGAGATCAAATTGAAAATGATGGATTGAATCAAATGGAGAGGATCAATTAAACGAGTATGAGGTGATTATTTTCGAAACATCTGTCAGTGTTTTAGCAATACCTTGACCTATAGAAATCCAAATTGAGTAATTTTGGTGTCTATGGATTTCTGAAACATAGGAGAACATTTCTAGTAAAGAGAGGTTTCCTAGGTTACCTTACGTTGACTGTCTCATTGATCGGGAGCAGTAGACCTGAAAATACGTGTTTTAAAAAAACTGAAATAATTTTACGAGCAATAAATTGCGAGTTTAATGGTTTTAGTGCAGCTTAAACCTAGGAATAAATGATTTTTGATATGGGAATGGTTTTGTGATGCAATTTATGAAATGATACCGGGATTGTCACGAATATGCATTGTACACATTTCAATTCCTGAATGTGCATTATTATACACTTCTGATTGTACAACTTGTGATATATGTGTATCTTAATTGTTATAGAGGAGCAACTGGAACGTCAACCCACAGACGTTGTCGGGACTTCCAGGCACTAGCTTTTGAAGTAGTTGGTGAGTGTCGTAGACAGTTTCTCTTAATTATTGTTTGCTTATGCTTATGTATATATATTGAATAATGGTGGATTGTGATTTGTTTGCAGATTCCGGACAGAAGGTCCGATGACTATGTACTGGGGAGTTGTGATATTGAAGTGCTACTTGTATGTGAATATGAGACCTACGTGCTTGTGATGTGATTTATTGCTGTATATGCATACGTGCTTATGATGTGATTGATTGTGGTATATGCATTTCATTCATGGATGCATAATCAGATAATGACAGTTGTGACCTGAGCAGCCACTGATTAGAGCTTAAAGCTCAACGAGTGAATTTGAGCCTCGAGCTCAGCAGTGATTTAGAGCCTCAGGCTTAATGCTTAATGAGCCCTATATGGGACAGTTCAGGCACTCGGTCACAACACCGTAATAATTGAAAAAGTGTCACATGAATATTTCATATGCATCTTGTTGAATATGTTTAATTGAGTGAAAAGCATAATTTCTTATACTTAAGTGAAAGTGTGTTACTTATGCTAAATGTGAAATTGTGATATCATTTGTGATATAAATTGAAGTGTTGCATGAATTGAGTGAACCATCGATGATGGTTACCTCATTGAGTTCGCAAAACTCACCAAAATTACAACCTTATTTTTCAGGACCGAGAGTAGACTCCTAGCTACAGAGGGACTTTTCCAGCCATGTAGATTGTGTCTGGTAAGAGAAATCATGGCTTAAAGGTCAATCAGCTAGGACTTTTGGATGACTTAGATAGATTTGTTACTTTGTCCTCTTTCATGCAGTAGTTTTGTACTAGGTTTTTGATTGATGTACAAATAGTAAAAGATGAACGACATGTAAACTTTTGATTTTGATGGAATGAAATGAGGGAAAAATTGATTTAAAAAATATTGTGATTTTCTATTGATGCTTTATAAGTGAAAAATGATATGATGTCATGTGAAGTAAAGTAGTGATCGAACGTAGCTCACCCTTATCGTAGAATATGTACCGGAATGACCTACGGGCATCCCGGTGTGTACCCTGCGGTAAGGGGGCGCTACATTTAGGTGGTATCAGAGCATGGTTGACATCTGTTGGGACATATAGCATGTTAGGCATGAATTATTTTGAGAAATGCAAGAAAGTGATTGAAATTATTGTTTGTTATAGGTCATCCGCCTTAGGTGATCACGTTGATCAACCAGCTGATCAAGGATCAGTCGGAGCCAGTAGGGAGTTCTCGGTGCGTTGATCTGAGGAATTGCCTCCTAGAGTTCCCGAGAGACCGGACACGAGGTATGATAGGCTGCGTAAGCAGGGAGCTGTGGACTTTTATGGCAGCACAGACCCTACTGAGGTCAAGGGATGGCTTCAGAAGACTGAGAGAGTCTTTGATCAAATGGACTACAAGCCTGATAAGAGGTTCGATTATGCAGTGTCTCTCCTGTAGGGCCTAGCTTACTAGTGGTGGAAGACTGTCTCGGGTAGTACCACCAGGCCTTGCCAATTGAAGTGGGAAGACTTTCTGAGGGTCTTCAGAGACAATTATATGCCTAAGATTTATTTAGATATGAAGATGCAGGAGTTTTTGGAATTGAAACAGGGTAGGATGTCAATGGTCGAATATGAGGTGAGATTTAATGAACTAATGGGCTATGCTACTACTTTGATTCCTACTGAAGCAGACAAGTGTCAAAGGTTCAAGAATGAATTGAATATGGAGATCTGAACTAGATTGGCATGATCAAATATGGGCACTTTTATTGATTTGAGAGCTACTTCAATTAGAATTGAACAACTGATGAGGGAGAGACAAGCTGAGACTGGGCAGGGATCCAAGGGAAAGAGACTTAGTGACAGTCAGAGCAGTTCTGGGAGGAGTTTTAGCAAGCACCAGAACAAAACCTTCAAATCACCGGGTGGATCCAGGCAATCAGGATTTGGGCAGAGATGTAGGGTTTCACTGACTGGCAGTGGAAGGGGTATAGGACAGACTCAGTTTCCAGTTTGTGAGCACTATGAGAAGAGGCATGGTGGTGAGTGCTGGTGACTGACTAGAGCTTGCCTCAAATGCGGCTCCATGGACCAACAGATCAGATATTGCCCTGCTACTTTGGGAGCTCAGTCTGTTGTCAGTGGGCAATCTGGGAGTAACACAACAGTCCAACAGAGCAGAGGTGGTGGATCTAGACAGAGGGGCTGAGGTAGAGTCAGAGGCAGAGTTGAGAGTTCTATTGTGAGGACTGAGGGGTGGGGCAGTCGAACGCAATCTCAGGTCAGGGTCTATTCCATGAGCAGGAAGGAGGCCCAAGACTCACCAGATGTGGTAGCAGGTGTGCTTCTTATTTCTGACTTTGAAGCTTTTGCACTGCTAGATCCAGGATCCACACACTCCTTTATTGCATCGCATTTGGCATGTAGACTGCATTATGATAGGGAGCCACTACAGTATGGGTTAGAGGTGAGTACACCTCTAGGTAGTACTACTGTCCTAGGAGAGGTCTGCAAGGGTTGCTCGATTAAGATTAATCAAGCAGAGTTGAAGGCAGACCTGATATTCTTGCAGTTGAGAGAGATAGATGTGATATTAGGCATGGATTGGCTCACTGCCCATAGGGCTATCATGAATTGTGACACCAAGGAGGTTGTATTGGAATCTCCTGGTCAGCCTAAAGCAGTTTTCAAAGGAGTTAGTCAGGCAGTGCCATCTCGGATGATATCATTCATGAGTGCACTGAGGTTGATGCAGGGAGGATGTGAGGCTTATCTGGCCCACATCATTTCTACTAGAGTTGAGAGCATTCAAGACATTCCCGTGGTTAGGGAATTTCTGGATGTGTTTCCCGATGACCTACCTGGATTACCACCAGATCAAAAAACGGAGTTCACGATCGATTTAGTTCCAGGAGCTGCTCCTATATCTATTCTTCCATATAGGATGGCACCTGTGGAACTGAAGGAGTTGAAGACTCAGCTGCAGGAGTTACTGGAAAAAGGTTTTATTAGCGTTTCACCTTGGGGAGCTCCAGTGTTGTTTATGAAGAAGAAAGATGGGACTTGGAGGTTGTGCATCGATTATAGGCAGTTGAATCGTGTGACAGTGAAGAATAAGTACCCACTGCCTAAAATCGATGATTTATTTGATCAGTTTCAGGGGGCTCAGGTGTTTACTAAGTTGAATTTGAGGTCAGGATATTATCAGTTGAAGATAGCTGAGGCTGACGTACCTAAGAGTGCATTCTGGAGCAAGTATGGGCACTTTGAGTTTTTAGTGATACTGTTTGGGCTGACAAATGCCCCGACAGCTTTTATGGCCTTGATAAATAAGGTGTTTCAGCCCTACCTTAATCAATTTGTGATTGTGTTTATTGATGATATCTTCGTGTATTCAAAGAGTAGACAGGAGCATGCTAAGCATCTGAGGGTTATTTTGCAGATTATGAGGAAGAAGCAGCTGTATGCTAAATTCAGTAAGTGTAAATTTTGGTTGGATCAGGTTGTATTTCTGGGACATATAGTGACTGGAGATGGTATACAGGTAGATCCGAAGAAGATAGAGGCAGTGATGAAGTGGGAAGCTCCAAGAAATGTGTTGGAGATCCGAAGCTTCCTAGGATTGGTCGAATATTACCAGATGTTTGTCGAGGGCAATGTATTGGATTTCGTACCATACCGGCCGGTACCGGCAGGTACATACCGTTCCAGCCCAAATCCGGTACCGGATTTCAAGTTTTGGTACTGGATTTAAATACCGGTCGATACCGGCCGGTACATTCAAAATACCGGTCGGTACCGAAAATTTTAAAAAATTTGGGGTTTTTTTGCAAAATTTTAAAAATTTTCAAAATCTCTTCCTTCCCTCTCATTCCCTCCTTTTTTCAAACTTTTAAAATAATAATAAATATTTTATTACTAATAATAATTATAAATTAAATAAAACTTAAAATAAAATATTTTAATTTTAATTACTAATAAATTATTTTATTTAAATTTATTTTAATATTTTATATAATATTTATTAATAAAGTATTAATAAAAATATTTTATTTTCAAAATAAATAATTTTAAAATTATTATTTATAAACTAATATTTATTTTATATATTTTCAATTATTAAATCAAAATTTATATATTTTAAAATTAATTATATTTATTGGTTGATGTTATACTGATACAGTTGTATAATATATATTAATATGGACTATTTTGCAATTTTTAAAAAGTTTAGAGATTATTTTATAAATTTAAAAATATTCAAAGCAATTTTGATCTTGGCCGATACCTAAGATGCATTTAGTTCGAGCCCAATCCTAGATCAATCCCGTGCATCGAACCCTCTTTATTCATAACATTGGTCGAGGGGTTTTCTCTAATCTCAGCCCCTCTGACAAAACTTCTGAGGAAGAATCTAGTGTTCAGATGGGTGAGGAGTGTCAGAAGAGCTTTGAGGAGTTGAAACATCGGTTGACTACTACACCGGTGTTGCCTATTCCATCAGGGACTGGAGGTTATGTGGTGTACAATGATGCATCGCATCAAGAATTAGGATGTGTATTGATGCAGCATGGCAGGGTGATCACCTATGCATCGAGACAATTTAGGTCTTACGAGATAAATTATCCAGTACATGATTTAGAGCTAGCTGCAGTTGTCTTTGCTTTGAAAATTTGGAGACATTATTTGTATGGCGAGACTATCCAGATATTTACTGATCATAAGAGTCTGAGATACTTGTTGAGTCAGAGGGAGTTGAATTTGAGGCAGAGGAGATGGATTGAGCTACTGAAAGATTATGATTGTACTATTGAGTACCACCCAGGGAAAGCTAATGTGGTGGCAAATGCTTTGAGTAGGAAGTCTCATATCAGTGCAGCTCAGATTCAGGTATCGAGGTTACCTAATTTAATATATTTGAGAGCTTTAAATGTGGAGTTGAATCTGGAGCAGGATGGGGCTTTGATTGCGACATTGAAACTCAGACCGATGCTACATGACAGAATCCAGAAAGTTCAGGGTAAAGATTTTTATATGGCGAAGCTTATGGAGAAAGTAAAGGCAAATCCGAGTTTTGAGTTTGAATTGAGGGATGAGACATTATGATTGAGACAGAGGTTATGTGTGCCTAATATGGATGATCTGAGGAAGGAGATTCTGGAGGAAGCTCATATAACCGCCTATGCTATGCATCCTGGTACTACCAAGATATATAACACACTAAAGTAGCATTTCTGGTGGCTTGGAATGAAGAAGCAAGTGGCAGAGTATGTATCCAGGTGTATGACATGCCAGCAAGTTAAAGCGGAGCACTAGGCTCCAGTAGGGAAGCTCCATTCGTTGCCTATTTTAGAGTAGAAATGGGAACGAATCACTATGGATTTCATCATGGGATTGCCCAGGACTTCGAGGCAACATGATGCTATATGGGTCATCGTGGACCGGTTAACTAAATGGACCCATTTCTTGCCAGTAAGGGAGAATAATTCACTCGATCAGTTGGCTCAGAAGTATGTGAATGAGGTAGTGAGACTACATGGGGTTCCAGTGTCTATAGTATCAGACAGGGATCTCAGATTTACTTCGAGATTTTGAAAGAGTTTATAGTCTACTATAGGTACTAAGTTGAACTTCAATACAACATTTCATCCTCAGACAGATGGACAGAGTGAGAAGACAATCAAGACTGTTGATGTTGGACCCCAAACTTTCGGTAGAAATTAGAAATATTAAAATGAATTCAATGAGTATTTTCGGATATGAATTGTGTTATAGAAGTTTTTATGCCTTAAGGAAATTGATGAGAAATGAAGTGATTGGTTTTGATGACTTTGAAATTTGAGTAGAGTTGTATGAGTTATGAAAGTTAAAGTGAATGGGTTAATTGAAATGGAAGTTGAAATCAAGAAATAAAAAGTGAAAGTGTAAAATTTTGAAGAAAATAGAAAGTTTGATTTGAAAGTTGATTTTTTGATTTAGGCAGAATTTGAGGAAATGATCTTTATGAAATTGTAGATTATGTTGAGAGCTTTTCGTAACCATAAAGTATGATATTTTTCGATATCGGGATTAAAAGTTAAGTGTATTTTGCTTTGGTTTTGGAAAATGCTCTAAGTGTAGGATTGTATATGTTGTGTTTTGAGGCAATTTCTATACTGATGTGGTTTGAATTGGAGTAAATGGTCTACATGAAAGTTATAGAGAAATTGAATAGCTTTAAAATGATGTATAATATACGATTCTTGGTTGTGGAGGTTGAAAGATATGATAATGTGAAATTTGGATATTGCTTAGGTGATTGCTATCAGGGCAGAAACTTTGATTGAAACATTAACTTAGCTAGAGGTTGAAGTTGCTTTGGAGTCCTTCATGAACATTGTAGAGATTGTTTTTATCTTTCCATTGATATAAAGCACGAAAATATTGAAAAAGGGAGTAGAAAGTTATGATTATTAGAAGTTTTGATGTTGTTTAGTGTGAAGCTGATCGACCAATCACTTTGTGTGGAGCTTTTGACCTATTTGGAGGTCGATTTGATTTTTAAAGCCTTCATGAAAGTTGTAGAGGGTTCTTTTACCTTTCTATAGACACTAAGTTTGTCAAATTTGGAGTTCTGGATCAAAAGTTATGATGTTTACAAATGTTGGTACTGTTGAGGAGTTTATCGATCGGTCACCTTGTAGCAAACTTTTGATTCCTTTAGTGTCCGAGCTTGCCTTTGAGTCCTTCTTGAAAATGGTAGATCTCTCTTTTAGCTTTTCAACAAAACAAACCGTGTCTGATTTGGAGCTCGGAGTCAAAAGATTTGAAAATTTGAAGTTTGGAGGTCGGATCGCGTAGGCGATCGCCGCCTCGCTTATGTTCACATGAGCGAAGCTCCCTTCGCCAGCCAGCCAGCTGACGAGCTTCATGAAGGCCCTCGCCAAGGGCTCCTGCACACAGCCCGCGCGGACGGACTCTTGCGTCTGCCGCGCGACCTTTGGGGTCGACTAACGGCCGACCGACCTCTCTTCCTTGTTTTGGCCATAACTTCTTCGTCCGACATCCGTTTGACCTGATTTTTGAAGCGTTGGATTCCTAAGACATTTTTCTATCTTTCCATACTAGATTTATTTGTTTTAGAATTAAATGGAAAAAGATCGACCTGATCTAATTGAGCTGACCTGTGGAAAAGGTCCTGACAGTGTTCAGTATTTTGGAGATATCTCGATCGATAGAGCTCCGATCGATGTGATTCTTTTTTCAAATTAAAATAGAGACATGGGGCTACAAATTTTATGAAGCAGCCAAGCTATAATTTAGCCTCTAAGACTTCTAAATGTTGGTCGGAAGTTCAGTGTAGTGTTCAGTCCCGGTGTTGTAGTGGCTGAACAGTGTTCAGTATTTTGGATATATCTCGATCACTAGAGCTCGGATTGAGTTGATTATTATTGATAATTAAAATAGCAACCTGGGGATACAAATGTTATGAAGGAGCAGAGCTATAATTTAGCCTCTAAGACTTCCAAATGCAGGTCGTAAGTTCAGTGTAGTGTTCAGTCTAGGTGTTGTAGTGGCTGAATAGTGTTCAGTATTTTGGATATATCTCGATCAATAGAGCTCGGATTGAGTTGATTCTTATTTTTAATTAGAATAGAGACATGAGGCTACAAATGTTATGAAGGATCCGAGCTATAATTTAGCCTCTAAGACTTCCAATTTTAGGTCGGAAGTTTAGTATAGTGTTCAGTCTAAGTGTTGTAATGACTGAATTGTGTTCAGTATTTGGAAGATATCTAGGTAGCTAGAGCTCGGATTGAGTTGTTTCTTGTTTCTTAGTAAAATAGAGACATGAGGCTACAAATGTTATGAAGGATCCGAGCTATAATTTAGCCTCTAAGACTTCCAATTTCAAGTTGGAATTTCGGTGTAATGTTCAGTCTCAGTGTTGTAATGGCTGAATAGTGTTCAGTATTTTGAAGATATCTAGGTCGCTAGAGCTCGGATTGAGTTGATTCTTGTTTTTAAGTAAAATAGAGACATGGGGCTAAAAATTTTATGAAGGAGCTGAGCTACAATTTAGCCTCTAAGACTTTCAATTTCGGGTCGGAAGTCAGGTGTAATGTTCAGCCTCGAGTCTGAAGAATAGACTTCAGTATTTTGGAGATATCTTAAGCTATAGAGCTCCGATCGATCTGATTCTTGAAGGGATGGATTCATAAGGCATATAGGGACATTTCTATAAAGTTTTTAAGGCAAAAAGGAAGGGACAATTTTGGAAGTTTACTTAAAAGGTTAAGTTTATAGGCTTAAATGGAGGGGCATATGGGTCATTCCCAATTCATTTAATGACATGGCACTATAAAAGCAAGTGGGCTGTCATTTTAAGAGGGAACCCACAACACTTAAGAGAAAAGAAGGAAATAAATAAGAGAATAAGAGAGAAGAGAGAAGGGAGAGCAAGCTTCAGTGGAGAAAAAGGGGAGAAAGTTAGGGCTCAATTTTTCTACCACTTGAAGAGAGATTTTGATGTCATTCTAAGAGAGAAAAAGGTGGAGGATAAAGAGAGCTTCACCTTGAACCAAGAAAATCCAAAAATAGAGGAGAAATGAGGTAAGGGAAATTTTTAAGATTTGAGTTTCTCTTGAAGTTTTGGTTTAGAATTATGGAAAATGGTATGGGTTTGTGGAGTATGAAGTCAATTTTGGTGATTGCTAAGTATTATGGGGTTAATTTTGGATGAAAATTAATTAGGGTTATGCCCAATTTTATGAATTGGGGTTTTTGAAAATTGGTGATTTAGATGGCTTGATTATGTGTGAAATTAGTGTCTTCTAAGTTCAATATTAAAGATTATGTTATTTATGAGGTCGAATTTGTGTGACATTGGTGTAGGGAATTTTCAATTGAAAGAAAGAAAGACGCAATGGTCAAATTGAAGCATTGGATAAGCTTCAAGCATGGAAATGAGGTGGGTACCTATTTATTGTAACATCCCATCCCCGACTGGAAGGGTAAAGTAGTAAATGGGCATAGGATGAGATTGATAGGGATTTCTTATTATTGTCCAAGCATATTGGTACTAGTGAACAGCGAAATCTGTGCACATGAAATGACTGTACATGCATACATGATATTCCCGGTTTTGTGACTAAGGCAATTTTATTGTGATTCACGTAGCTATGGGGTTTGAAAAAAATTATTCTGAGTGAACCATTGACTGTTTTATAATTTAAGGGAATTTTAGAAATTTTTCTGGAATTTTTCGGAAAAAATTTCCGGACCGGAAAAAAATCGCCAAATGGCGAACGTGTTGATTTTCTACTATTATTTCGTATTAAACCATTGCATATTTTGGTGGGACCCAAAATGTGGACCTTAAAGCTTGTTGGAACCGAAATTGGATTGAAATGGCTTGGTATTTGTTTTATTATTTTCAAAATTTTGATTGGTCCTTTGACTTTTCTCATTCCTTCCTACATTGCCAAGTGTCCTCTTAATTTAGTGCTTGGAAATGGCTTGGACTTGGTCTTCTCTTCTCATTCTCGATGCTTCTTAATGGTTAAAAGGGGAAAGAATGAACAAATGGGTTAAATGAAGAAATTAAGCTTATTATTTAATGAAATGTTTGACTTTTCCTTCATCCCTCTCCTATTGCCACCTATTGCCCTCATTAATGCTCCCTTATCCTTCATTCTCGGATTTGTCTTAGGGAATGATTAAAGAGGAGGAAAATCATCACTTGTTTATGTTTATTCATTCATCCACCGAAACCTCCTTTAACTATCTCTCCTCCATCGATTTTCCTTCCTCCCATCTTAAGTACTTTTCTTCCTTACAAGCTTGTAAACTTGCATCTTGCTACCTTCTTACCTTGAAGATCACCATGCATAGGATGGAAAAAGAAACAAAGAAGTAAGGTAGTTGGAAAATTAAAGGCTTAAAGAGGTGGAGTTGGAAGCTTTAGGTAAGATGATGTTTATATTTATGTTTTCCTTATGGTTTTAATACATGAATTCATAAGAAAATGAATGAAAATAGTTACTGTAATTTATGGATATATATTGACATGAAGGTCTTGATGACCTATTGGCTTAATTCTTGTGTTATTAGGATGCTTATGCATGTGGAATTGGTGTTAGAAGTGATAGGAGTTAAGTTGTTGATGAAAGCTGGAAAGTGACTATTGAACCTATTGTAATGTTTTGTTGATAACTAATTGTGTAGGTGAGAAAATTAGGTGAGGTTTGTTCCCAATGAAACTTTGGTTTGTTGGCTACGTTTTTGTGTGAAATAGGTATTGTCTAATTGTAACTCTAAGAGGTTGAAATTTGGCTTGGAAAGTTGCTGCTGGGACTTGTGTGAACAGTAACCGAGACATAGAACCTAGAGTTTTACTGATTTTTCTAAATTAATTGATATGGAATTAGGGAAAATGGTCTTCATGAGAGTTGAAGCCTACATTGTTAGCTTTCCATTTCCACTGATCTTGTAATTTTTCGATCAGTATATTGGGAGTTATGCATTGTGGAATGTTGACTGATTTTCTGTCATTTGTGGAAACCTAGCCTAATTGTCGATTTTGTGAGCTTTCTGATTGGAAGCAATTTTAGCAATGTATTTGAATTGAATTGGCATGAGTGATCTTCTGAAAAGTTTTAGAGGAAGAAATTATCTTGAAAATGATATATGGCATGTAATTTTTGGATGTCAGATTTGGGAGTAATGAATTTGCAAAAACTGAACCTACATTAGGTTTCTCACCGCCTCGATCAAGACATTGTTTGGCAGATTTGAAATTATTAGAGGTTGAATTGGAATTTGGGTTCTTCATGAAAATTGAATTTTGAGATCTTATCTTTTCAGGGATATAAAGTAGTGATTTGTTTTACATTTTTGCTAGTAGATATACTGGTTGGAAATTTACTGCTCAGATTGGGACAGTTTAGTAGACAGATGCTTTGGTGAATCATTTGACCTAGTTGGCAAATGAATTGGGATTTTGGTTATTCATGAAAGTTTTAGATAACATTTTGATCTTGATGAGAATATTTATTCTGTACTTTTTGACTAAGGAAATGAGAAGTTATAGAATTTACAAAATACTGCAATGGTTAGGAACTTATTGACTGGACAGAAACTTGGACTGGATGTTTGACACCCTTAGAGGTGAATTTGGCTTTTGTGTTCTTCATGAACATTGTAGATCTCTCTTTTCTCTATGAAATAGACACTAAGTTTGTCTAATTTGGAGTTCAGAGTAAAGAGTTATGACCTAGGCAAGTTGAGAAGTCGGAAAAAGGAAAGTATCCAATTAGGCACTGTAGACGTCCTAGTCGACTACAACATGTTCTAGTCGACTAGGACATGTATTTTTGCTGAACTGACTTCTCTCCACTCTTTTGCTTATAACTTTTTCGTCCGATGTCCGATTGACCTGATTCTTGAGGCATCGGATTCGTGAGACATTGAATTTCATTTCATGAGAAATTGGAAATTTTGGACGGAAAATTGACGGGTGTCTGGGAAATGGGTATTGTATTACTGTTTTATTTAATTGGGGACCTATAGAGGTCCAAATTGAGCTATTGTCGCCCATTGATTTCAAATTTTAAACTAATTTTTCTAATGGAAAATATTGGATTAAGGCAGAAATATCATGAACATGCATCAGGCACTGCAAATTGCTTCATGAGCATTATTAAATAGTTCGATTGAGCAATTGGTAATGTTTATATCAGAATCGCTTTTAGAGGCACGCTTTGGAGCGTCGGTCCACAGATGTCACTGATACTTCCAGGTATTAGCTCGGAAGTACAGGTGAGTAACCTAGTTGGTTTTTCAATCTATGTGTGTTTAATATGACGCATTGATGCCATGTGGAGATAATGGAGGGATTATGTGTGTTTACTTTTGATTGATTTCGGACCATAGGTGTCCGAAGTATTGGAAACTTGTTATCAAGTGCTATTTGTGTGATTGTTTGTGAATAATTACATTGAGATCTCGGACCAAAGGTCCGAGGAATGGAAAATTAATATTGAAGTGTTAATTGTCTGTTTTGATACATTGGATGTGACTTTTAATATGATATGGTAGGATGCAATAAATTGTAAATGTATATGACTGAAACACCGGTCCGAAGGTCCGAAGAAACGAAAATTAGTCACTGAACTATAACTGACTGTAAAAGGGAATTAGAGCATATGCATTCATGCATGATGGCATGATAAGATAAAGGCAGTTGTGACCGGAGCAACCACCGTATCAGGGCATATCACGCCCAACGTATATGAGAGCTTTCACCAACGCACGTGACCTCGTGTCCATGTATTCAGAGCCTCAGGCTCAATGTATCAGGGCTACAAACCCAATGATTTCAGAGCCACTGGCTCACCGTTACTGAGCTCAGGTGCACGGTCACAACAACGAAATGAAAATGGAAAGGCTCTCATGTGCATTGCATATATGGTATGATTAAATGTGGATTGTATGAAAGGCGATACGCCTTGCATTTATGAATTGTGATCGTATGTGATAATTGGTAAATTGCGTGTATATGCATGAATTGGGTGAACCATCGATGATGGTTTCTCACTGAGTTCGCAAACTCACCCAACATTGCAATTATTTTTCAGGAATTGAAGAGTACCCCGTTAGACACACGGGAGTATGCCTACTGCACTTAAGTCAGGGTTCGAGGTCGGGATCAGTTCACGTCTGCATTAGTGTCATTCTGTTCCTGTGAAAATTTGTATTTTTTCGCAAAATGATACCGTTATTTCTGAGGGTCCCCAATTGATAAATGTTGTATTTTAATGTGATTATTGAAAGTGTTCAGTGACGACTTTGGGCCCAATTTGGTTTTGAATTCGTATTGTAATATTTAAATGTTTGTGGAGTGTCTTTTATGAGTGAAATTATATGTTTTCAATTAAAACAGGCTAAATCATTTACTGATATCTCAGGCACTCGATTGGTTTTCAAAGAAAATAAAATATATTACCGAGTTTTAAATCAGATTGATCGCTCTAGCATACCACCCTCGCGGGTCGCGGACTCGGACATCACCGTTGATGTCGGGTTCGAGTCTTGTGGGAGTGGGATGCTATATTTGTGGTATCAGAGCCCAGCAGTACATAATGTATCTGGGCACAGTCTGGAACATAGGTTGCATGCATTTGAGTCGTGTCGTTGCAGCATCGTGGCAATCGATCCTTAGTCCGAGTCGCACGGTAGAATTCCTACATGCGCGTGCGCGTTAACTCGACTAAGTGAGAGAAAAGTGAGACTGGATTAGAGCGTAAATCCCTGAAAGTGTATAATTAATTAGGAAAGGAAAAAGGAAAAATGGATAAGGAGATTGATATTGTACTATGGTTAGAAAGCCTCGCCTGTTATATGAGTATGCCTATATTGGCCTAGCCTAATTAAGGAAAGAGGTGATAGCATAAGTACTTCTCGGATTAAAATGACAAGATTACGGCGATAGAAAACGAATATGTCTAGAATTGGAAGAAGTCCATTGGAGATATGAGACGCATATAGTAGACCGAAGTGAGATTAAAAGTTCGGGATGACGAGGTAATTAGAGCTCTGACTGTAGATGCGATGAACTAGGAAAATCTTGGAACTGAGTAAAGCGTAGATGATCCGATCAGGCAGATATGGATTCACTACATTTGTGTTCAATATCAGTAGATATCATAGGTAGATGAGGATAGCAAGATTGTGATAGGATCAATTTTGTACCGTACCGGTCTACCTAGAGCTGAATGAACTGAAAGAGCAACGTGTCTAGTAGGGTAAGAAAAAGTTGAAATGGTGAGATAAGAGTGTACAGATAAACTGAAATGAACTCGTGAAACGGTTATGATCTGGAACGCCTAAGCTTGAACCTAAAATGGGTATGTGCATATTGTGCTAAAAGTTTGGAAATCAGTATAATAAGATCGTAAGAGAAAAAGATAGACTGACAAGTTTTACTGATTGTGTATCGGGGAATTCTGGATTGGTTGAATATGGGGATTTGCACATAGCAATGATAAATGGATGGGTAACTAGATAAATGGATGGAGATACAGTGGAGTTGTATCAACGATTTTGTGTGTTTGGAGACACATCCCCGAATGTACTAGTACTGTGAATACCCTATCGTGGATTGTTTCTACAGGAAAATACACAGTGATGTAGCAATAATACGATAACAGTATATAAGCCAAGTGGATATGACCTTACAAGGTCAAGCTTGCACGTGACGGATTAGGAAATAAAATGATGAGACATATAGTTCAATGATACGTGAAAAATGAGACAATGACAGAGATATATGAAAAGAGTTGTCGCATTTAAGTTGATTTACCGTTGGGAGTATCTATTGGACAGTAAGGTTGATCATGATTAATGAAACGGATGTGAAAGATACATGAAAATCACAGAGGAGATGATCGGTGAATGATTAGAGTGGCTATAAATTGAAAGTTTATACTAGGTTAAAGTAAGACATAGGAGGACTGAGTGTACCTGTAGGAGAAGAAATGAAAAAAAATGATTATGGCATCAGTCATTTATTTGAGGATTAGCATAAACGGAAAGGAGTCTTACGGAAGTCTGAATTGTATAGGTTACTAATTGGTTTTCGGATAAAATGCTAAGGTATAGATTACTGAATAAGTGGTAAAGAAAGTGTTTATGTTACTGTCACAAGGAACCTTAGTGTAAGGAATGTTCTGATCTTTTAAATTATGGCATAAAATTGTTCTGACTGAGATAGTGTGTAGAGTTAAGAATGATTGACAAACAATTAGGGACACTAATTGGCTGATGAGACTTTCGTGAACAGTATAAAGATGGTAGCAAGACAAATGGACAAACGGAAAGAAGTATGAAAGTGAAATTGAGGTTATCTGTACTGTGTGTACGGAAATATAAAGTATCCAACAAAATTAGTGGAAGTTTAGTCTGAGGTGATCCTATTGCAATGTGAAGCGAATAAAGCTTCATTGGTGAGGCAAAACTGTAAAGTAGTCCCGAACTGTAAAGTGAAATACTCAAATGAAGTGGAAATTGATGAAAGTCCAAGTACAGATGATTAGGTATTGGTATATATAGATATATCGATGTGGATGATAGGAAATCGAATTAAAAGAGAAAATGAATAGAGACAAGAAGTCCTAAAGGGAAACTGATAATGACGTGATGTAGTGTTATCTTCATAAAAGGATTGTAAATACACTAATTGTGGACTGAATGAATTGAATGATGTTTGGTGATGTATGGGAAAGTTCAAGAGGGAATGATGCGAAGTAAGCAAATGGTAGTAACTATGATTATCGACGGAATGCGTTTGAAAGTGTTTAACAGTAAAAAGTAAAAGAATAATGGAGGAACTTGATATCGATGATGAGCATACCCTTGGAGAGGGGCGTGTGAGATGAATCGAGACATTATGTTCAAACAAGATAGATAAATTGAATTGACTTTAATAAATGGTATTGGTGTTATGATCGAAATTGTTTAAAGCCTTGGAGACTTTAGATTCCTATAAGGATACACTGTGCTTATTCGAGGAAAATGATGGGCATAAATGACTACTGAAATAAACAGACAATTCTGACTACTAAGCTCAAATAGTGAACGGATAATGCTGCAATCAATAGATCAATTGCAGATATTGGGATTTTCAAAAAAAATGTCAAGTAGATTATGGGTAATTGTGAAGTGTTTCTGGAAAATTGAGGTTGTAGAACTAATGATACTTGATAGAGGTAAGAAAGGTTAAGAGTGCAGGAGTTAAAGTGGTGAGTCTTATGAGGAGTTTGAATATGCGAATGATATTGGAAAAACAATATTGAATGATTCAAAGAAAAAGTATTGGTACTCGACAAAAAGTGCTAGAACAAGAAAGTGAACAGTCGAAGCTAGACATTCTAGTAAGTATATGCGAAAGGTGAATTGACTAACTATGGGTATAGAATGAAGTGATTATTGATTCGAGTGCTTCTAGGTTTGAATGTTCAATACGAAAAATGTTTAAGTGGTTTGAGTTTCACAGGATTATGATCGTATTATAGAGTTCGATTATCGCTACATCGCACATTGGTTTAACGGAGTCAAAGACCATAATGGCTTTGAGACTGTGATGGGTGAAACAAAGGAACTCAGGAAAGCTGAATGGGTTAGTGGAGGTGGAACCGGATAGGACAAATGAAATAGAGTAATCCGAATTGCGTGCGTGAATACTATGGAACAGTGAATTGTCTAAGAATTTGAACTAAGAGTCAATGGATTATAAAGCATGATTGCATTAGGTAAATTATCACTGATTATAGCGAACTGGCGCTACATGTCACTGTATTGGTACCAACGGAAAGTGAATCATCAGGGACGAGATAAAGGAGATTATGGTCAGTATCACCTTGACAAGATGTACTCAGAAGTGATAAAAAGGGGTATCAGCGGAACACGAATTAGTCTACATGTTCTTGGTGAAACAGTATTGGGTGAACAGTTCCAAAAAAAAAAAAGAGGAACTGAGTCATAGCATCGGAACTAAAGGTAGTGGCTACTCTGAAAATAACAAGTGAGATAGTTAAGATAGTGAGATCGTCAACTGACAGCATTGTTGAGTCCATCAACTGACTGATGTGATTACTGTGACCTTTCGAAAAATGAATCATTGAGTGGAAAAAGTGTATGGAATATGTAGGGACATTTGATAACTGTCATAGTGAACCGTAGAATGAAAATTTCGCGGATAAAATTTTTATAAGGAGGGGGAGTTGTAACATCCCACCCCCGACTGGAAGGGTAAAGTAGTAAATGGGCATAGGATGAGATTGATAGGGATTTCTTATTATTGTCCAAGCATATTGGTACTAGTGAACAGTGAAATCTGTGCACATGAAATGACTGTACATGCATACATGATATTCCCGGTTTTTATGACTAAGGCAATTTTATTGTGATTCACGTAGCTATGGGGTTTGAAAAAAATTATTCTGAGTGAACCATTGACTGTTTTTATAATTTAAGGGAATTTTAGAAATTTTTCTGAAATTTTTCGGAGAAAATTTTCGGATCGGAAAAAAATCGCCAAATGGCGAACCGGTTGATTTTCTACTGTTATTTCGTATTAAACCATTGCATATTTTGGTGGGACCCAAAATGTGGACCTTAAAGCTTGTTGGAACCGAAATTGGATTGAAATGGCTTGGTATTTGTTTTATTATTTTCAAAATTTTGATTGGTCCTTTGACTTTTCTCATTCCTTCCTACATTGCCAAGTGTCCTCTTAATTTAGTGCTTGGAAATGGCTTGGACTTGGTCTTCTCTTCTCATTCTCGATGCTTCTTAATGGTTAAAAGGGGAAAGAATGAACAAATGGGTTAAATGAAGAAATTAAGCTTATTATTTAATGAAATGTTTGACTTTTCCTTCATCCCTCTCCTATTGCCACCTATTGCCCTCATTAATGCTCCCTTATCCTTCATTCTCGGATTTGTCTCAGGGAATGATTAAAGAGGAGGAAAATCATCACTTGTTTATGTTTATTCATTCATCCACCGAAACCTCCTTTAACTATCTCTCCTCCTCCATCGATTTTCCTTCCTCCCATCTTAAGTACTTTTCTTCCTTACAAGCTTGTAAACTTGCATCTTGCTACCTTCTTACCTTGAAGATCGCCATGCATAGGATGGAAAAAGAAGCAAAGAAGTAAGGTAGTTGGAAAATTAAAGGCTTAAAGAGGTGGAGTTGGAAGCTTTAGGTAAGATGATGTTTATGTTTATGTTTTCCTTATGGTTTTAATACATGAATTCATAAGAAAATGAATGAAAATAGTTACTGTAATTTAGGGATATATATTGACATGAAGGTCTTGATGACCTATTGGCTTAATTTTTGTATTATTAGGATGCTTATGCATGTGGAATTGGTGTTAGAAGTGATAGGAGTTAAGTTGTTGATGAAAGCTGGAAAGTGACTATTGAACCTATTGTAATGTTTTGTTGATAACTAATTGTGTAGGTGAGCAAATGAGGTGAGGTTTGTTCCCAATGAAACTTTGGTTTGTTGGCTACGTTTTTGTGTGAAATAGGTATTGTCTAATTGTAACTCTAAGAGGTTGAAATTTGGCTTGGAAAGTTGCTGCTGGGACTTGTGTGAACAGTAACCGAGACATAGAACCTAGAGTTTTACTGATTTTTCTAAATTAATTGATATGGAATTAGGGAAAATGGTCTTCATGAGAGTTGAAGCCTACATTGTTAGATTTCCATTGCTACTGATCTTGTAAATTTTCGATCAGTATATTGGGAGTTATGCATTGTGGAATGTTGACTGATTTTCTGTCATTTGTGGAAACCTAGCCTAATTGTCGATTTTGTGAGCTTTCTGATTGGAAGCAATTTTAGCAATGTATTTAAATTGAATTGGCATGAGTGATCTTCTGAAAAGTTGTAAAGGAAGAAATTATCTTGAAAATGATATATGGCATGTAATTTTTGGATGTCAGATTTGGGAGTAATGAATTTGAAAAAACTGAACCTACATTAGGTTTCTCACTGCTGCCCTGATCAGTACATTGTTTGGCATATTTGAAATTATTAGAGGTTGAATTGGAATTTGGGTTCTTCATGAAAATTGAAGTTTGAGATCTTATCTTTTCAGGGATATAAAGTAGTGATTTGTTTGACATTTGTGCTAGGAGATATACTGGTTGGAAATTTACTGCTCAGATTGGGACAGTTTAGTAAACAGATGCTTTGGTGAATCATTTGACCTAGTTGGTAAATGAATTGGGATTTTGGTTATTCATGAACGTTTTAGATAACATTGTGATCTTGATGAGCATATTTATTCTGTAATTTTTGACTAAGGAAATGAGAAGTTATTGAATTTACAAAATACTGTACTGGTTAGGAGCTTATTGACTGGACAGAAACTTGGACTGGATGTTCGACACCCTTAGAGGTGAATTTGGCTTTTGTGTTCTTCATGAACATTGTAGATCTCTCTTTTCTCTATGAAATAGACACTAAGTTTGTCTAATTTGGAGTTCAGAGTAAAGAGTTATGACCTAGGCAAGTTGAGAAGTCGGAAAAAGGAAAGTATCCAATTAGGCACTGTAGACGTCCTAGTCGACTACAACATGTTCTAGTCGACTAGGACATGTATTTTTGCTGAACTGACTTCCCTCCACTCTTTTGCTTATAACTTTTCTGTCCGAAGTTCGATTGACCTGATTCTTGAGGCATCGAATTCGTGAGACATTGAATTTCATTTCATGGGAAATTGGAAATTTTGGACGGAAAATTGACGGGTGTCCGGGAAATGGGTATTGCATTACTGTTTTATTTAATTGGGGACCTATAGAGGTCCAAATTGAGCGTCGTCAGCGCCATTGGATTTCAAATTTTTAAACGAATTTTTCTAATGGAAAAATATTGGATTAAGGCTGGAAATATCATGAATATGCATTGTGCACCTGCAAATTGCTTCATGAGCATTATTAAATAGTTCTGATTGAGCAATTGGTAATGTTTATATACTATAACTGTTTTAGAGGCACGTTTGGAGCGTCGGTCCACAGATGTCACTGATACTTCCAGGTATTAGCTCGGAAGTACAGGTGAGTAACCTAGTTGGTTTATCAATCTATGTGTGTTTAATATGACGCATTGATGCCATGTGGAGATAATGGAGGGATTATGTGTGTTTACTTTTGATTGATTCCGGACCATAGGTGTCTGAAGTATTGGAAACTTGTTATCGAAGTGCTATTTGTGTGTGACTATTTGTGAATAATTACATTGGAGATCTCAGACCAAAGGTCCGAGGGAATGGGAAATTAATATTGAAGTGTTAATTGTCTGTTTTGATACATTGGATGTGACTTTTAATATGATATGGTAGGATGCAATAAATTGTAAATGTATATGACTGAAACACCGGTCCGAAGGTCCGAAGAAACGGAAATTAGTCACTGAACTATAACTGACTGTAAAAGGGAATTAGAGCATATGCATCCATGCATGATGGCATGATCAGATAAAGGCAGTTGTGACCAGAGTAGCCACCGTATCAGGGCATATCACGCCCAACGTATATGAGAGCTTTCAGCTCAACGCACAGGACCTCAGGTCCAACGTATTCAGAGCCTCAGGCTCAATGTATCAGGGCTACAAACCCAATGATTTCAGAGCCACTGGCTCACCGTTACTGAGCTCAGGCGCACGGTCACAACAACGAAATGAAAATGAAAAGGGTCTCATGTGCATTGCATATATGGTATGATTAAATGTGGATTGTATGAAAGGGGATACGCCTTGCATTTATGAATTATGATCGTATGTGATAATTGGTAAATTGCGTGTATATGCATGAATTGGGTGAACCATCGATGATGGTTTCTCACTGAGTTCGCAAACTCACCCAACATTGCAATTATTTTTCAGGAATTGAAGAGTACCCCGTTAGACACACGGGAGTATGCCCATCGCACTTAAGTCGTGGTTCGAGGTCGGGATCGCCCACGTCAGCATTAGTGTCATTACATTCTTGTGAAAATTTGTATTTTCCGCAAAATGATACCGTTATTTCGAGGGTCCCCAATTGATAAATGTTGTATTTTAATGTGATTACTTGAAAGTGTTCAGGACGACTTTGGGCCCAATTTGGTTTTGAATTCGTATTTGTAATATTTAAATGTTTGTGGAGTGTCTTTTATGAGTGAAATTATATGTTTTCAATTAAAGTGGGCTAAATCATTTATCGATATCTCAAGACTCGATTGGTTTTAAAAGAAAAGAAAATAAAATAAAATATATTACCGAAGTTTGAAATGCATTGATCGCTTTAGCATACCACCTCATGGTCGCGGACTCGGACATCACCGTTGATGTCGGGTTCGGGTCTTGTGGGAGTGAGATGCTATATTTGTGGTATCAGAGCCCAGCAGTACGTAATGTATCTGGGCACAGTCTGGAACATAGGTTGCATGCATTTGAGTCGTGTCGCTGCGCATCGTGGCAATCGATCCTAGTATGAGTCGCACGGTAGAATTCCTACGTATGCGTGCGTGGTAATCGACTAAGTGAGAGAAAATTGAGACCGGATTAGAGCGTAAATCCTCGAAAGTGTATAATTAATTAGGAAAGGAAAAAGGAAAAATGGATAAGGAGATTGATATTGTATCGTGGTTAGAAACCCTACTTTGTTATATGAGTATGCCTATATTGGCCTAGCCTAATTAAGGAAAGAGGTGATAGCATAAGTACTTCTCGGATTAAAATGACAAGATTACGGCGATAGAAAACGAATATGTCTAGAATTGGAAGAAGTCCACTGGAGATATGAGACGATATAGTAGATCAAGTGAGATTAAAAGTCCGGATGACGAGGTAATTAGAGCTCGATCAGAGATGCGATGAATCGGGAAAATCTTGGGCCGAGTAAAGAGTAGATGATCCGATCAGCGAGATATGGATTCACCGCATTTGTGTTCAATATCGATAGATATCATAGGTAGATGAGGATAGCGAGATTGTGATAGGATCAATTTTGTACTGCACGGTCTACCAGAGTGAATGAACCGAAAGAGCAACGTGTCTAGTAGGGTAAGAAAAGTTGAAATGGTGAGATAAGAGTGTGCAGATAAATGAAATGAACTCGTGAAACGGTTATGATCTGGAACGCCTAAGCTTGAACCTGAAATGGGTATGTGCATATTGTGCTAAAAGTTTGGAAATCAGTATAATAAGATCGTAAGAGAAAAAGACAGACTGACAAGTTTTACTGATTGTGTATCGGGGAATTCTGGATTGGTTGAATATGGGGATTTGCACATAACAATGATAAATGGATGGGTAACTAGATAAATGGATGGAGATACAGTGAAGTTGTATCAACGATTTTGTGTGTTTGGAGACACATCCCCGAATGTACTAGTACTGTGAATACCCTATCGTGGATTGTTTCTACAGGAAAATACACAGTGATGTAGCAATAATACGATAACAGTATATAAGCCAAGTGGATATGACCTTACAAGGTCAAGCTTGCACGTGACGGATTAGGAAATAAAATGATGAGACATATAGTTCAATGATACGTGAAAAATGAGACAATGATAGAGATATATGAAAAGAGTTGTCGCATTTAAGTTGATTTACCGTTGGGAGTATCTATTGGATAGTAAGGTTGATCATGATTAATGAAACGGATGTGAAAGATACATGAAAATCACAGAGGAGATGATCGGTGAATGATTAGAGTGGCTATAAATTGAAAGTTTATACTAGGTTAAAGTAAGACATAGGAGGACTGAGTGTACCTAGGAGAAGAAATGAAAAAATGATTATGGCATCACCATTTATTTGAGGATTAGCATAAACGGAAAGGAGTCTTACTAAGTCTGAATTGTATAGGTTACTAATTGGTTTCGATAAAATGCTAAGGTATAGATTACTGAATAAGTGGTAAAGAAAGTGTTTATGTGACTGTCACAAGGAACCTTAGTGTAAGGAATGTTCTGATCTTTTAAATTATGGCATAAAATTGTTCTGACTGAGATAGTGTGTAGAGTTAAGAATGATTGACAAACAATTAGGGACACTAATTGGCTGATGAGACTTTCGTGAACAGTATAAAGATGGTAGCAAGACAAATGGACAAACGGAAAGAAGTATGAAAGTGAAATTGAGGTTATCTGTACTGTGTGTACGGAAATATAAAGTATCCAACAACATTAGTTAAAGAACCTATTTCGTTAAGTCACGTGCACGTTGACCCCCTAGCCTTCTCCTGGCTGCCCGTTTGTGGCCCACGAGATTCGAAAATGGACTCGTCGTGTTTATGGTAAACTTCAGTTTTCGTCGTGTTTATGGAACTCTCGAGCCGTTATGTGTGCATTTGCATTGTGAAGTGTTATGATTGATGCATTCATGTTTTGGAAATTATGATTTCGACCACTGTGAGAAAAGAACTTTTGAAAATGTGCATTATGGGTTTCAAAGAAAGTTTCTGCAAGAAAAGAAAAGAAAAACAATTTTAAAAGGTTTCGCTTATTTATTTGTTATAAACTGTTACCCACGAGCTATAAGCTCACCCCCCTTCATTCCCATCTACAGGTGATGAGAAGAAGACCGGGTAAAGAAAAGTGAAGGTTTCGATTTGTATGTGTTCATATGGTATAATTTGTTTAGCTAAGTGATCGCTAAGAAATTTAGAATTGTTGTGTATTCATTTTGAGAATGTATTCTGAATTCTGGACATATGTATTGGATTAAGTTATGGATTTGTATATGGAATAGTAAAATGAGTTATGATTCGAGTTATGGATTTTATGTATGGAAATTGGGTATATGATTGTGATGGTTGTTCTGAAATATTTAAAGTGCTAATCGTTTGAGAATTGATGGTATTTAAATTGGAATGTGCGCAAATTTATGGAAATGAAAAGTGAGAGTTTAAATCGATGAGACATGATTGTATATGAAGAAGCAAATAAATTGAGTTTGAGTGCGAATGATTTCAATTGGATATTGAAGTTACTTTGTAAGAGATGGAATGGAAATGAAAGAAAGAAAAAGAAAATGTACTCGGATTTGGATTAGTTTAGACTGATAGTCTTAAGGTTTCCAACACGACTATGGCGATGCTTTTCCTAAAATATTTGTTCACGGATGTCGAATAAATTGGTTTCGTTCGATTTGATCCGAAGTTTGCTTCGTTTTGATTTGCTTCAGATTCTTTGACGTTAAGATTGGATTTGCTTTCGTGTTGTGAATACCATTCTTCGTTTCCGTTTATGATTTTGCTTCCGCCTTGTGTTCCTTGATTCGATTTGCTTTCATATCGTATTCGTTTCCATTTTTGGGTTGGGGCGCCGATCTCCGGATCGGGTCACAATAGTTGAGGATATGCTTAGAGCTTGTTTATTGGAGTTTAAAGGAGTGTGGGATAAATATATAGCTTTGATTGAATTTGCCTAGAACAACCATTATCACAGTAGTATCGGAATGGCACCATACGAGACCTTGTATGGAAGGAAGTCTCGATCACCTCTGTATTGGGATGAAGAGGGTTTGAGAATGGTTAAAGGCCCAAAGTTGATACAGGATACAGTGGAGAAAGTGAAGTTGATCCGGAGTTGAATTAAAACGGCTCAAGATAGATAGAAAAGTTATGTGGATCAGCATCGGAGGGATATGGAGTACAGTGTAGGAGACAGAGTTTTCCTAAGAGTGTCACCGTGGAGAGGAGTGTTGAGATTCGGTAAAAAAGGCAAGTTGAGCCCTAGGTACATTAGTCCTTATGAGATCATTGAGAGGATAGGACCTTTGGCCTATAAGTTAGCTTTACCGAATGAGATGTCTCAATTGCATAATGTATTTCATGTGAGTATGCTCCAAAGATACCGATCAGATCCGACACATCTGACACTAGCTCAGGAGATTGAGGTTGCTAGTAATTTGAGCTATGTTGAGGAGCCGATCAAGATTGCAGGATCGCAGATTAAGCAGTTGAGGAACAGAGTCATTCCATTGGTGAAAGTCCTATGGAGGAACCACTCGACTGAGGAAGCAACTTGGGAGACAGAGGAGCATATGAGGAGACAATATCCTCACCTGTTCGAACAAACATGTAAGAATTTCGAGGATGAAATTTCTTTAAGGAGGGGAGAGTTGTAACATCCTATCACCGATGGGGAGGTTAGAATAGTAATTTTGAGTGGTCAATGGGCGTTTAGAAATGCCTTTACATGTTCATGCATAATCTAGCATCCGCATACATGTGAATAGTGAATTTTGCAAATGAAAAATGACTGTACATGCATTCATGACATTTCCTGGTATAAGTGTTAAGAAATGTGATTGTGAATAATTGTGATTTATGTGTATGAAAAATTGAGTTAGAGAGGGTCATTGTGGTTTTTAAATTTTTGGAGAATTTTAGAAATTATTTTTCTAAAATTTCGGGGTAATTTCTGAACTAGGAAAAATGCCAAGTGGCAGAATAATTGTTTACCGGTAGTAGAAATTACTGTCCAATGGCACTAAAAATTTAGATAAATGATTTTCGGATTTATTAATTTGAGCCATTGAAAATTGGGAGATGATTAGTGTAGAAATTAGACTTAGGTTTTAAGAATTGGACATGTGGAGCCAAACATGGCCTTAAATCCACTATCTTATTTAATTAAAAATATTTCCCTTTCTTTTTAGTCATTCACGATGCTTCTCCTCTTATAAGGTTCTGGGTTATTTAAGTGAGAATTCTCCACCAATTTTCGTAGCTTCTCCTCTTCCTTGTTTCTTCTTGATTTTTGGCCATCTTTTATACTCTCTTTCACCTTGCTTTCTCTTCTTTTGGTTCACTAAAAACCTAAGCCTTCTACCCCCCTCAAGATGATGATGATCGTGTATGGTAGTGGAAGTTATAGAGTTTGTGACAATTTTGAAGATTGGAAGATTTGGAAGCTTAATTAGGTCAGAATTGTGTCTTGTAGTTACATAAATCATTTGTGATGTTATTTAAAATTAATTCCATGGAAATTGTGTTTTGGGTATATGGGTGTGTGAATTTCTTGTTTTTATTGATGATTAATGAATGATGCAGAATATGAAGAATGGGAGTTAGAGATGTGTTGGAAGTGAAAATTGGAATGAATTGATGTTTGGAAGAGTGTAGGAAAAGTATGAAGAATTAAGTGCATGTTGATGCTATGTTGTAGGTTAATGTTTAAGTAGAGGCTTTGACTTAGTTGTGGTAGAAATCTTAAGTAAATTGAGTGGTTATAGGTGAGGAAATGGTGTGGAAGAGGTAGGAGAAGAGTTAGGATGATAATATGGAAAATTTGATTTGAGTATGTTTCAATGATTTAACCATAACTTCTTCTATAATTGTGCTATTGAGATGATTTTTTGTTTGAATTAAACTAGAGGTCTTTGGCTATATTTCTTGTGAAGAAAATGATGTTAAATTTTGTATTTAAGAGTCCCAAATTTTAACATGAATGTGGGAAAGTGTGTAGGGATGAATAGTAGCACTAAATTTGAATTTTGTGATTTGAAACTTTGTGAATTTTTATGGGTTGATTTAGGCAGATTTTATTAAATTGGTCTTCATAAAAGTTGTAGTTTTTCTTGTTAGCTTTCTATCTCCATAAAGTGTGCCATTTTTCAACATTGGAGTTGATAGTCATGAGTAATTGAAATTTGAATATGGTTTAGGTGATGTATAACAGGGCAGCAACAATAATGTGGAAATTTGACCTAGTTAGAGGTAGAATTTGCTTCTACATTCTTTATGAAAGTTGTAGAATGTGTTCTGATCTTTCCATTTATGTAAAGCATGAAATTTTTGGATAATATAATAAGAAGTTATGATTTTTAGAAGATTGTGGTACTGTTTAGGATGACATTTAATGGGCAGTAAATTTGATTGAGATTTTGACTCCCTTAGAGATGGAAATGGTTTTCGAGTCCTTCATAGACATTGTATAGCTTTCTTTGATCTTTTCAGGGATACCAAATTTGTCAAATTTGGACTCCTGAGTGAAAAGGTATGCATATTGGAAGAAGAGAGGAAATGAGTGGAAAATAAATGACAAAAAAGCGAAAAAGGGGACTCGCAGCCTCATCACGGCCGCAAGGCGTCGCGATCGTGAGCCGACCCTTTGGGGCTCGCTGACTAGCGAGCCGGCCAGCGAGCCGTTGCACTTGCGGCGTGGCTCGCCGACTCACCTTTCCTTCCTCCACTCTTTTTCTTATAACTTGTCCATTCGACCTCCGATTGACCCAATTTTCGAAGCATTGGATTCATCAGACACTCCTCTACCTCTCTATAAGAATTTTTGGATTTTGAGATCAAATTGAAAATGATGGATTGAATCAAAGTGAGAGGATCAATTAAACAAGTATGAGGTGATTATTTTTGAAACATCTGTCAGTGTTTTAGCAATACCTTGACCTATAAAAATCCAAATTGAGTAATTTTGGTGTCTATGGATTTCTGAAACATAGGAGAACATTTCTAGTAAACAGAGGTTGCCTAGGTTATCTTACATTGACTGTCTCATTGATAGGGAGCAGTAGACCCGAAAGTACGTGTTTTAGAAAAATTAAAATAATTTTACGAGCAATAAATTGCGAGTTTAATGGTTTTAGTGTAGCTTAAACCTAGGAATAAATGAGTTTTGATACGGGAATGGTTTTGTGATTCAATTTATGGAATGATACCGGGATTGTCACGAGCATGCATTGTACACATTTCAATTCCTATATGTGTATTATTATACACTTCTGATTGTACAACTTGTGATATATGTGTATCTTAATTGTTATAGAGGAGCAACTGGAACGTCAACCCACAGGCATTGCCGGGACTTCCAGGCACTAACTTCGGAAGCAGTTGGTGAGTAACCTAGATGATTTCTCTCAATTATTGTTTGCTTATGCTTATGTATATATATTGAATAATGGTGGATTGTGATTTGCTTGCGGATTCCGGACAGAAAGTCTGATGACTGTGTACTGGGGAGTTGTGATATTGAAGTGCTACTTGTATGTGAATATGAGACCTACGTGCTTGTGATGTGATTTATTGCGGCATATGCATACGTGCTTATGATGTGATTGATTGTGGTATACGCATTTCATTCATGAATGTGTAATCAGATAATGACAGTTGTGACCTGAGCAACCACCGATTAGAGCTTAAAGCTCAACGAGTGAATTTGAGCCTCAAGCTCAACAGTGATTTAGAGCCTCAGGCTCAATGCTTAGTGAGCCCTATATGGGACAGTTTAGGCACTCGGTCACAACACCGTAATAATTGAAAAAGTGTCACATGAACAATTCATATGCATCTTGTTGAATGTGTTTAATTGAGTGAGAAGAATAATTTCTTATGCTTAAGTGAAAGTGTGTTACTTATGCTAAATGTGAAATTGTGATATCATTTGTGATATGAATTGAAGTTTTGCATGAATTGAGTGAACCATCGATGATGGTTACCTCATTAAGTTTGCAAAATTCACCAAAATTGCAACCTTATTTTTCAGGACCGAGAGTAGACTCTTAGCTACAGAGGGACTTTTCCAGCCGTGTAGATTGTGTCTGACAAGAGAAGTCATGGCTCAAAGGTCGGTCAGCTGAGACTTTTGGATGACTTAGATAGATTTGTTACTTTGTCCTCTTTCATGTAGTAGTTTTATAATAGGTTTTTGATTGACGTACAGATAGTAAAAGATGAACGACATGTAAACTTTTGATTTTGATGGAATGAAATGAGGGAAAAGTTGATTTAAAAAATATTGTGATTTTCTATTGATGCTTTATAAGTGAAAAATGATATGTTGTCATGTGAAGTAAAGTAGTGATCAAACGTAGCTCACCCTTATCGTGGGATATGTACCGGAATGACCTACGGGCGTCCCGGTTTGTACCATGCGGTAAGGGGGCGCTACATCCTTACTAACAACCATGATTAGAAAGAACCTCTTACTACCAAGTAGTAGGTTCCTATAGTTTGTTGAAATGTAAAGGACATATTCAACTATGAATATCAAATATCTATCAACCTATATCAGCTTATCATTGAAAACATTTAATATAACAATTAAAATATCAACATCAACATGTTCAAATGCATGTTTCAAAACATTCAAGATATATCATCATTAATATTAACATGCAGCATGTTCCAAAGCTTGTTTCAAAACATTCAAGATATACGAACATTAATATCAACATGCAATATGTTCCAAAGCTTGTTCAAAATATATCTGTCTACTCTCCTCCTTTGTCATTATCGAAAAGGATAGGGAAGAAACTAAACATGCAAATCAAAATATCCATGCAAATATAAACAAAAATATTCAGTTCATCATAAAATATCCAAGATGAAAAATCATTCACAAAAAATTTAAAATAGTATGGTTTTCAGGGAAAGTATTCTTATTCCTTGAGAGTGGTGACAAGGGTCTAGAGTAGGTTCTTTATTTTAGTGACTTGTTCCTGCATTTTGGTCATTTACACATTCATTTGGTTTAGAGTGAACCTGATATCCCTCAGTTGTTGTTAGAGTACAAGATTATTGGCATCTTGAAACGTAATAAGATTTTGTCACTCTGGAAAAGGTCCTATGACATCTGCACCTCTTTTAGTCTTCTTATAAACCCATACATTCTCTTTCAGCTTGCATCCAAATTGGAAGGGAATAGAGGAATGGCACTTTACAGGCTTATACCAATCCAAATTATTAAGACAAACACCATAATGAGCAAGAATTTTTGTCAAAAGCATTCCATAAGGTAAACATCCATTGGTGTTCTTATGACTTCCCTTATCTAACATAAATCGTATGATCATAGCGGGAAGGTTCATTCAGTTACCTTTGAGCAAGTGGTAGATGACATAAGTTTCCAGAAGATTGCACCTTTTAACATAGTTGATTCTTAGGAAAATAGATATGGCAAAGAGAGATACAAGGCATCTTTGCAACAAATCTAACTGTCTACACCAGGGTCTTCCATCTTGTGTGTCTTGAATGTAGAGACCAATGAATTGAACAACTATTGCCATGTCTTGATCAGCAACATCCCATTTATGGCAGGGAAAATTAGTTCTTCTTACAGGGACTATATTCAACAAATTCCCTAATATTTCTTAGGTTATCAAAATTTCACACTCATTAACCCATGAGATAATTGCCAATTTCCATCAATAACTTCTTTTCTTATGTGAGTGTAAAATAATCTAACCAGCTCATCAGATACAGTTTCATTCAAAATAAGAACATTATGCAAACCTATTGTAAGAAAGTAGGGAAAGATGTTGATACCAATATCTTCAAACATGAAAGGAGGTAGAATGTGCCTAACTACCACCTTTCTTTTTCTATAGTGCATTTTGAATCTGGCCTCAACTTTCTTTGGTTGAAAGGTTTTAGGAGGTTTTGATGACTCTCCTTTCTCCTTTCTCTAGTATAGAGGGGTTCTTTCCTTTGGATTTTTTTAATTAGAGCTTCTAGAGGTTTCATCGTAAAGAGGATTCTCTTGAGTTATAAGATCTGTTGTAGGTTCCTCAATGATAGGAGCCTTTTCTTTTCTTATTTCTTCTCTTATTTACTGCTTAATTTCAAATTGAGCAGACTCATCTTCTTTTTTGAAAAAATTATTCTTGTATTTGTTCATCATCTTTTTAAGAGGCCTTTTCTTATGTTCTCTGATGAAATTGGAGACTTCCCTTTGCTAGGTGACTTCTCTATACTAGTAGACTCCTCTTCACTAACAGATTCCTCTTTATCTTTGTGTGAGTTAAGGTTTGATTTGCTAGATTTAGGGTCCTCTTCATCAGAGTGATCTCGAGGATCATTCCTCTGTTTGGTCTTAAATTCATGGCAGAGGTCTTCATTAGATGAATCAGAAGTTGTCTTTTTCGGTGATGGCGAGGGTAGATTCTTACTTTGTCATTTGTACCTATGCAAGGGTTCCATCAGTCTCTATTTAGATAAAGATAATGGCTTTTCGAAAGAGGAAGAAAAAGTCTTCTATATGGTTTTTGGTGATTTTGGTGTTGGTGTCACAGAAGGTTCATGAATGGAGGATTCAAGTCTTTGTTCATAGTGTAAAACTTCGTCATGACTTGACGTAGGCCCGAAAGAGTTTAGTTTCTTATGTGATTTTTCTTTTGGTTCGTGCCATTTGAGTGAAAGTTGCAAAAATTTCTTAAGAAATTTTAAGGATTGATATAAAAAAAGAGTTTGATTGTAGTGAGTGACTTCAAGTGATATCAAAGATGGGTTGAAGTAATGTAACTGTTGGTGGGTATGTGAACAGGTTTCTGATTGTGGGTTTTGTAATAAGATGAAAAACTGCACACGATCCCAGAAGTTTGAGATATGTTGTATCTTCTACCATTGTGTACCGAAACTAACAATACTACGTGCTCTTTTCAAAACAAAAACTATGTCATTTAGTAATTGCAACTTCTGGAGAAAGTTACTCTTTGTTTTTGAAATGATAGGGGTTAGAAGTATTATAGCATGTCTAGGGTATATTAAGAAGTGAATATAACGAATTAAAAGCATCTAAGTATAGTAAGAGACATAATGGTACATAATGTAAAAGATATGTTAAATGGGTAATTTTTCCATTTCGGTATGGACATGCATACTTAGATGTGCAATATGGGTGAGAATGAAATTAATTAATGAGATTATAGTCCAATATGGGAATTAAAGAAAAAAGGACCAACGTTCAATTTTTCTTAAAGTTAACATATGGACCAATTAGATTAAAGCATGTGTGACCAATAATAATAAAGCATGTGTGTCCAATAGAAATTAAGGATGCATGTGAGTCTTGAAAGAGCATAAATGGGCACATAGAGAGGGGAGATGGACGTCACTTTGAGGGTTTTAACTTTAGATTTTTCTCCTGTCCATTTCATCTTCTTCATCCCATCATTTTTCATGTATGAAATCAAACTAATCTTACATGGAAATCAAGGTAAAAGTTGGTGTTTTTCTCTTCATCTTTATCTTTTCTTGCTTTGCTTATGAAGAACTGAAATTATAAGGTTGAAAATGGAATTTAAAAATGTATTTTTGGTTTTTGTAGTTGGTGAGTGAAGCAAAGCCAAAGAGGAAGGGAATGAAAGGCATTAGAAGATCTACTTTTCCAATTTTAAGGTTTGGGACTATACTTAGTCTAATTTCTCTCTGTGTCTATCCTTGAATGGATGCAAAGATTCATTAGGATATGGAATGGTTTTTAGGATGTTATTTTGGTGTTATCCTATATAGAATTGGTTGAATATGACAAAAGAGTATCATATAGTGGAATTTTGTCTAGGGTTTATTTGAATCATTCAAATTGGTTGTGTCATAAATTGGTCTACAGACCTCCAAATTGGGTTATTTCAGTTTCATATGAAATATAGGACATAGAGTCTGACTTAATTATGGTTTTATTACATTGTAAACTGAGATCGAAAGTGGTGACTTGATGTTGCCCCTGTTTTGGAGCAGCCTTTGATGTTTGGTCTATATCTTATGATTTAGAAGTTCAAATGGCTTGATCTTTAATGTTTTATAAACTAGAGACATAGGAAAACAAAAGTCCATAAGACATAAAAGCCTAATTAGAATGTTTTCTATATTCAATGGAGGTATGAATTATTCTCAGGGGACAAGACGGGAAGGCATTATTTTGAGTTTGTTTTCATTTCTGATCTTTATCGAATCATATCCAAACCTTTTTAAATGTGTATGAAAATTTTAAAAAACCTAGAAATGAATGAAATAGGACTTACCATATGTGAATTGGTTGATTGAGCATTGGCATTTAAGATTGAGCATAATTCATACTAAAGAAAATTTACATGTACATAAATGGTTTGTATTCATATTTATTGCTTATATGTGTATAATATGATTATACAAGTATGATTCTAATACCCTTATAATGGTGGTAAGTTATGAATTCCATGTATGAACGCATTTTATGACTCGAAATAGATATCATATGATTTGTCAATATATGAATTGTGAAATTGGCAAATGGTTAAAGGAAATTTTATAGTACTTGCTCTATTGTCTTAGTGGTGGATAGATAGGCATGCCTATAAAGTTACAGTATAGCTGCTACAGTTTGACACTAATGGTGTCTTCATTTTGAGACTATAATGTCTCCATAATTTGATGCTTTCCAGTATCCACAGTTTGATACTATCGAGTATCCACAGTTTTGATATCTTTAGATATCAATAGTTCTTGTTATCCACACTCACAAGAATGTGCAAGCCTGGTATAGAAAGTAAAGTAAATGGTTATAAATAAGAAATATAGCATGACAACATAAATAATTGGTATTGATGAACATTTGCATTTGTATTGATAATTTGTACCAATGAGCGTTGAATATCAATGTTTGGCTTATGAATGTGAATTTACGATATATGAATAACATACTGAAACATGTTTGTATTATGTACTTTGATTAAGTATGCCATCACTGTTTATATAAGTTGTGATGTTTATGAATATATGTGCTTGGCGGATGACTACTATGAGTGGTCATCCAAACTAAGTATTTTTGCTACTAAGCTTTCAAGCTTAGCATAGGTGTTAATCCATGTAGGTCTAAGTCATAATAGTGAGGTACAGGGAACATATGCAGGGAATAAGGCTAATAGTTAGGAGAAAAAGTGCCTTTGGAATTTGTTTTGGTTAAAGATGATTGTACATGTAATGAAGGAAGGAGATTTTAAGGTTTCTTTTGGAACATCATGTCAATGTAAAGACATATACTAGTTTTAAATGATAATGTTAAGTGACCTGAATGTATAGAATTAAATAGAAATGTATGCCATGAACGTATGTACAGGAAATTGATTGCCATGTATGTAGGTGATTGTAGATTCTGTATAGAAGGTGTTACATTTTGTGCCTGTTAATATATGAAAAATGAAGTAACATATTTTTCTAAAGATAAACAGAGTTAAATATCTGATAATCTGCACTTACCAAGATCTTTTCTTAGTAAACAAAATATATCTTTTGAAAGGGGCTTAGTAAAAAAGTTAGCTACTTGGTTTTTAGTATTAGCATGCAATAATTCAATAGTTCCTTATAAGACATGATCTCTAAGAAAGTGATGTTTAACTTCCATATGCTTAGTCTTAGAATGATGCACAAGATTTTTAGATAAGTTAATTGGACTTGTATTGTCACATAATATAGGAATATAAATAAAGTTTAGAGAAAATCTTGGAGTTAATGTTTCATCTACAAAATCTGAGCACAATAGTTAGCTACTGTTATATATTTTGCTTCAGTTGTTGAAAGTAATGTGCAATTTTGTTTCTTGCAGGACTAAGAAAATAAACATCCACTAAGGAATTGACAATAACTACTTGTGTTTTTTTATCAACCTTATCACCTGCATAATCTACATCACAATATCCAATCATGTTATATTAATCTATTTTTGGATACCATAATGGTCCATGGTTCGAAGAAGATAACGAAAGATCCTCTTGATTGTTTGAAGGTGGCTCTCTTTAGGATTTGATTGAAAATGTGCACAAAGACACATACCAACCATTATATCTGGTCTTGAACTTGTAAGATATTGAAGTGAACCAATCACTCCTCTATTTGTTGTCTCATCAATAGGTTTGCCTACTTCATCCTTATCTAGCTTGGTTCTAGTATATATTAGAGTTCCTATTAGTTTGGCATTTTCAAAATGATATTTTTGGTAAGTTATTTTGTGTACTTGTCTTGACTAATGAAAATCTCTTTTTTTATTTGTTTTATTTACAACCCAAGAAAAAGGATAGTTCCCCCATCATAATCATCTTAAACTCCCCCTACATTAAAGCTGATAATTCTTCATAAAAAGATAGGTTAATAGCACCGAATATTACGTCATCAACATATCCTTGAACTATAAGTAAATCATTATCCTTTTTCTTAATAAATAAGGTTTTATCTACCTTTCCACTTTCATAGTGTTCTTAAGTAGGAAGATACTTTACCTGTCATACCATGCTCGAAGAGCCTGCTTTAGACCATACAAGACATTTGTTAATTTCATCACATAATCTGGATGGTCTGCATTCTCAAAAACTGGAGGTTGTTTAATAAACACTTCTTCATTAAGATATCCATTTAAGAAGCATTTTTTACATCCATTTGAAATCATTAAAAAATTTTATGACACGAAAAAACAATTAAAATTTTGATTGATTCTAGTATAGTAACAGGTGCATAAGTCTCATCAAAATCAATACCTTCCTGTTGATAATAGCCTTGAGGTACAATTCTAGCTTTATTTCTTACCATCTTACCATTTTTGTCAAGTTTGTTTATAAATACCCAACAAATTCTAATGACTGACTTCTTTTATAGATAAGGTACCAAATTCCAAACCTAGTTCCTATCAAACTGGTTTAGTTCATCTTTCATAAATGTAGTCTAGCTTTTCTCTACAAGTGCCTCTTCAACAATCTTTAGTTCTAATTGCAAAAAAAAGAAAAATCATTGTTTTTGAAGGAGGCTCTAGTTCTTAGACCTTCTGGAAGGTCTCTTAGAATATACTGAATTGTATCAAGACCTCTTCATTCTCTTGGTGTCCTAAAACTTCTACTTTTAGCATTTGGTTTCATTTGCTACAAAGGTGCCTGTTGAGGTGTATTCACAAAAGGAGCCTTTTCTATCTTAACTTTAGAAGGACCTTTTTAATCTTGCAAATATGTGCATTTTAAGTTTGTGGCATATCGTGAGGGACCAAAGGATGTTTTTCATCATTTGTTTTGGAACCCCTCCTCGGTGAGTCGCATGCCTGACGTCCTACGTGACATCTGGAAGTGCATCTCACGAGGGAGGAACTCCTCACCACGAAAGAAACCTCAAACCGAACTTAATTTAACGTCATCCGAACAAAACTTTATAAATTCACCCTAATTATCCTCCAATAAAATTGATTTACTTAGGGCCCATAACTAAATCCGATTCCTAAGCTAACATGAAATTCCATATCTCTAGGTCAATTAGAAACAGAAATTGCCTCAATTGGATCTCTATAGCTCACAAAATCGCCCGAAACAGAATTACATGCAAAACCGTCACATAATTGACTCTCTTTAATATCATCCGTAAAGTTCGACCAAAACCCGACACTCTCATTTTACCAAAAAGGGGTATAAAATTTTTTCAGAAACGCAATGCTTCGAAAATCGTGAAAATCGGAGGTCAAACGGAGGAAAGACAAAGAAAATAAGAAAAGGGGTTTTATTTATCATATTTGAAAAAAAAATAAAAATTAAAAAAAATGTAAAACAGTGTCGCACTCTGCTAAGTGCGACACTCACCCTCGCACTCAGCAGAGTGCGTTCCTCGCACTCTGCTGCTGAGTGCGAGGATTGCTTTCCTCGCACTTTGCTGCTGAGTCTGAGGAACATTTCATATAAATTTTTTTTAAAAAAAAACTGAAATAGCCTTCTAACTTTGAACAGGTCTAACTTTTCACCCCGAAATCGAAATTTCATAAATTTAGTTTCAATGAAAAGATAAAAGGAAGCTCTACAACTTACTAGAAGGATTTAAAAACTAATTTTGCCATTAATAGGATCCTAAATTGCTTCAAAGTTGTTGCCACTAAATTTGAATTTCCCTACACAATGCCAAGAATTTGAAAATTCATATCTTTTCGTACACAAGTCGAAAAATGACACATTTTACCTCATTGGAAAGATAAGGAAAGGATCTACAAGCTTCATGAAGGGTAAAAAAATTAAATCAGTCATTAAGAGAGGTAAAAACACACCTAAAACTACTGCCTATATCTTCACCAATGGAACAGTAACTTTACCTAAATGAACAGTAACTGTAATCTTCCCAACCTCATAACTTTTTATTCCTAACTCCAATAATTTCAAATAATACCTCATTGGAAAGATACAAAGATAATCTACATTTTCTATGCAGAAAGTAAAAATCAGATCAGTCTTTAAGTGGGTGAAAAACTCTTCCGAAGGTGTTGCACAAAACTCACCCTCATCAACAGTAGCTGAAACCTTTCAATCTTTATAACTTTTTCATCTTAAATCCGAATGTGACAAACTATATATCATTTGAAAGCTCTCAACAAGTACTACACTCTTCAAGAAGGCATCTCACTTAAATTCAGGCTCTAAGAAGGTCAAAACTTTAGTTGAAGGTTCTGCCCATTTTTAAGAAAATTGGACAGCACTTCCCCTAAAAATGTAACTAGCCAAATCTTCAATCCAACTTAACAACCTGCATAAAAACTCAATCATCCAACTTCCATAACACAGCTCAAACCAAATATACTTCAAATCAAATGCAGTAACACACTCTTAGGCATCTATCCATTTCAAAACCTAAAGAAATACGAGCTCATCCTTGCTTTTTATCAACTTCAACCTTACATCCATACATTCTTAGAAAACATATACAAGATACATTTGAAATTCAAAACTCCTATACTTATATGAAAACAAGTCAATACAAAGCTTCAGAGGGCATTTAGCCCGATTACATCCAAAATAGCAAAAGTGAAAGTACAAAGAACAAGCTAATGCTTTGATTTCTCAAAATACGACTTCAAAAGCAAAATGCATCGGAGTGGCCTTAATCCCAATGCTGTGACTCGGTTTCTTGCTCGACACCTGTGGAGGGAAAATGGGGGGTGAGCTCGAAGGCTCCGTGGGTAATAACTTAATAAGCAAGAAATAAGCAAAAACCATCATTCATTTATTCATTTTTAAAAACAATATCACATTACTAAAAGCATTTTCACATTTCAAATCTCTTCACAAAATTTATCACTTCGAACAATTTACAAACTTAACACACCACAAAGATAACCTAACATATCGCAAAATCACAAACAAAGTGGTTCGGGTAGATCCGAAATGGAACGTACTACACATTTCCGCGAAGCGGCCATGTGTAGCCGTGACTGATGGAAGTCCTTAAAAGGAACTCCAATGCCACTAGCGAGCAGGCGGGAGAAGCCTATGGGTAGATAGGTGCACCTGACTCTGACGGGATCACCACAAACCCAAAGAAAGCACATAATTCACACAATTCAAAACCAATTGCCTCAACTGACATTTACAAATTCATTTTCACATAAATTGCCAAAAAGGCAATCTTTTTCCGAAATCACATGTTCTTATCTTTTCCACTTAATAAATCATTAAACAAATCATTCCAACATAAATTCATAATCAAAGAACATCACATACAAGTTCAAAACATCACCAAGAGTAATTCCTACAAAAATTCTAAGTCATTGGAAACCTTAATTCGCATTTATTATAAAAACGATAATATGCCTATTAACTCAATTATTAAGGAATCACCTACCTGAAATCTTTTAACTTTGGGATTGATCAATTGGCCTTGCTTCTTCCTCCAATTGCCTCAATTCACCTTCATTAAGCATAAATATCCCATAAGCATAAGAGATTGCAAAATTGGAATTTCTAAGGAATGGGAAACATAAATTAACACCTACCTAACTTTACCCATACCTAAACTAAGCTATTTAAACCCAAAATCTATCAAGAAACTTCAAAATTTTCGAAATTCCCCTTACCTTAATGAAACCCACGAAAATCTGATTTGCCTTTAATGGAGGATTTAACCCTTCTCTAACCTTATTCTTCTTAAAGAACTTCTTCAATCTTCCTTTATAAAGCATAAAAACCTAAGGTCCTTCTCTTCTTCTTCTTCTTCTTCTTCTTCTTCTTCTTCTTCTTCTCCTTACCTCATGGCCGAAACCTCCTTCTTTGTTTTCTCTTTTACAATTTCGTCAATCTTCCTTTAAAAGACTTAGGGAAAAGTTTCTTATACTTAAAACCTAAAACTAAACTACGTAGTTTTAATAAAGCTCTTCCTTTCCCTTATGAATTTCGTGGCTTCTTCCTTCACCTACGGCAATTCAACATTTATTTCTTCCTTTCTTCATTTAAATGACATTTAAAAGGGCTAAAAGCCCATCTCCTAAACCTTAAGCCTTAAGGAAATATACAAACTTCCTAATTTACCCCTACATCATCTTTTTTTTTAATTTCTAGTAACTTATTAAAACTCTAATTTAACTAAATCCTTTCAATTTATAGTCATTAACTGGGCACTAAAATACCAAATAATTCCAACTAAAAGTAATTTATCAATCTAAACCTCAAAATAAAGAAAGCAAGCTTAATACGAATCGAGGCCCAACATTTCTCCCCCCTTAAAAGAATTTCGTCCTCAAAATTCGTACCTGAATCAATGACGAGATGGGGATACTTCTCCTTCATAGCCTCCAATGGCTTCCACGTGGCTTCTTCCACCAAGTGGTTCCTCCATAAGACTTTTACCAACTGCATAGTCTTGTTCCTGAGAACCTTTTCTTTGGTATCCAAGATCTGCACTGGAAGCTCTTCATAACTCAAATCATCACTCAACTGAACTTCATCAGCTTGAATGACATGGGGGGGATCTGATCGATATCTCCTCAGTATAGAAACATGAAAGACATCATGAATCTGTGATAGCTTCGGAGGCAATGCTAACTTGTATGCCAACGGACTAATCCGCTCTAAGATCTCATAAGGCCCCACATACCTCAGACTTAGCTTACCCTTCTTACCAAATCTCAGAATCCCTTTCCAAGGGGAAGTCTTAAGAAACAACTTCTCGCCAACCTCATACTCCATCTCTTTCCTGGGAGCATCTTCATAACTCTTCATCCTGTCCTGAGCTGCTTTCAACTTATGCTTTATCAAATTGACCTTATCAACGGTCATCTGTATCAACTCTGGGCCCAAAAGTTTCATGTCTCCCTCTTCATCCCAACACACTGGAGTCCTGCATCTTCTCCCATATAGAGTCTCATAAGGAGCCATCTGAATGTTTGAATGATACGAATTATTGTATGTAAATTAGATCAGAGGCAAGTGCTCATCCCATGCTCCTCTAAAATCAATCACACATGCCCTGAGCATTCCCTCAAGAGTCCGAATGGTCCTCTCAGACTGACCATCAGTCTGAGGATGGAAAGCAGTGCTGAAACTCAACTTAGTACCCAAAGCCTCCTACAAATTGCCCCAAAATCTCGAAGTAAAGCAAGGATCCCTATCAGACACTATCGAATCCGGGATCCCATGCAATCTCACAACCTCGTCAATGTACTTCTTAGCTAGCACATGCAGAGGATCTGTCTGTCTGATTGCCAAGAAATGGGCTGATTTTGTCAATCTATCCACAATCACCCATATGGCATCATGCCTCCTACTAGTTCTGGGCAACCCCATCAAAAAATCCATAGTGACTCTCTGCCATTTCCACTCAGGAATGGATAATGGCCTCAACTGACCTGAAGGTGCCTGATGCTCAGCCTTGACTTGCTGACACACCAGATACTTACTCATATACTCAGCCACATCCTTCTTCATACCTCTCAACCAGAAATGTTCCCTGAGATCTCTGTACATCCTGGTGCAGCCTGGGTGCATAGTATAAGGTGCATTGTGCGCCTCATCCAGAATCTCATCTTTTACCTCCTTGACATCAGGAATACAGAGCCTATTCCTGACTGTCAGGAGTCCATCATCACTCAGCACCATACCGGACTCCTTATCCCTCTGCACCTCTTCCCGCAACTTACTCAATTCGGGATCCTGAACCTGCAATTCTCTCACTTTTTCTCTAAGGATCGGTCTCACCCGAAAAGTAACAATCATGTAATCAGATTCCTCCTGCTTCAAACTGATCCTGAGCTTAGCCATCTCTTCCAATAGCGGCAGATAGATTGTCTGCACATATGCTATGGAAGACTTCCTGCTCAAAGCATCTGCAACAACATTGGCCTTACCTGGATGATACCCAATCAATAGGTCATAATCCTTGAGCAGATCAATCCATCTCCTCTGTCTCAAATTCAGCTCCTTCTGACTTAACAAGTATTTGGGACTCTTATGATCTGTAAAGATCCTGGTTTGCACTATATACAGATAATGCCTCTAGATCTTCAAGGCAAAGATCACGGCTGCTAACTCCAGATCATGGGTCGGATAGTTCACCTCATAAGGCTTAAGCTGCCGTGAGGCATATGCTATCACCTTATCTTCCTGCATCAGCACACATCCCAACCCCTTTCTGGAAGCATCACTATACACAGTATAACTCCCCTCTCCTGTGGGTAAAGCCAGAACTGGAGCACTAGTCAACCTGTGCTTGACCTCCTCAAAGCTCACTGCACTCATCACCTGCATAAACTTATGGTTCTTTCTCAATAATTTGGTCAAAGGAGCAGCAATCATGGAGAAACCCTCCATAAATCTCCTATAATAACCTGCTAAACCCATAAAGCTCCTCACCTCTATCACTGTAGTCGGAGCATGTCAGTTCACTACAGCTTCAATCTTCTTAGGATCCACATGCACCTCCTTCTCAGAAACAATGTGGCTAAGGAAGACCACTTCACGAAGCCAAAATTCACATTTAGTGAATTTGGCATACAACTCTCTCTCCCTCAACCTCTGCAATACAATTCTCAAGTGCTCTTCATGTTCTCCCTCACTCCTGGAATATATCAGAATGTCATCGATGAACACGATAACAAACTGATCCAAAAACTCCTTAAAGACCTTGTTCATCAGATTCATAAAAGCAGCAGGAGCATTGGTCAAACCAAAAGGCATAACCAGAAATTCATAATGGCCATACCGTGTTCTGAAGGCTGTCTTGCTCACATCAGACTCCTTAATCCTGAGTTGATGGTAGCCAGACCGGAGATCAATCTTAGAGAAGACCGTTGCCCCCTGCAACTGATCAAACAAATCATCTATCTCAGGAAAAGGATACTTGTTCTTCACTGTCACTTTATTTATCCTCCTGTAGTCAATACACATCCTCCAGGTTCCATCTTTCTTCTTAACAAATAAGACCGGCACTCCCCAAAGTGAAGTGCTCGGCCTAATAAACCCCTTCTCTAAAAGATCCTCCAACTGCTCCTTACGCTCCTTCAACTCTGCTGGAGCCATCCTGTAAGGTGGAATAGAAATAGGAGCTGTCCCGGGAGCCAAATCATTAGCAAACTCGATCTCCTTCTCCGGTGGCAAACCGAGCAACTCCTCAGGAAACACATCAGGAAATTCCCTCACAATGGGAATATCCTCCACCTTGCTCTCCTTCACACTAGTATCCATAACACACGCCAAGAAGGCTTCACAACCTCTTCCCATCAGTCTATCAGCTAACAAAGCTAAAACAAGCCTTGGCAGTGTCAACTTTCTATCTCCTCTGAAAACTACTTTCTGACCCTCTCCTAGATCAAATTCCACTTCCTTTCGACCACAATCCAGCTTCGCCTTATACTTCTCCATCACGTCCATTCCGACGATCACATCTAACCCCTTCAGATCTAGAGGTAGCAGATCCACTACCAAACTAGATCCATCGATCACAAGCTCATAATCTCGAAAGATCCGGCTCACAATGACATTCCTCCCTAACGAAGTACTAACAAGCAGAAAATCATCCAAAAGAACTGATTGTATACCAGGTAATATCATACTGGCAGAGACATAAAAATGCGTGGAACCAGAATCAAAGAGAACATATACATAAGAATGAAAAAGCTGAGTCATACCAGTAACAATCTCCGGTGCGGCTGCAGCCTCCTCCCGAGTCATAGCAAACACCCGAGCCTGTGTTTGCCCTCTCGATCTCCCTGGAGGATTGGGCTTCCTCATCGACCTGTAATCGCCACCCCAGCAATGGTCTCGTCCCTCTGCTCTCTGCTCTCCTCTAAACCTGAGGCTGGGATCCTTGCCCCCTAATCGTCTGAGGACAGTCTTTAATTCTGTGACCCTTCTGCCCACACTTGAAGCAAGCACCCGAAAACCTGTGACACTCTCCCTGATGCGGGTGCCCACAGTGCTCACACAGAGGAGTCTAGTTCCTGCTTCTCTCGCTTCATTGCTTTTCTTCCACCGAGGAAGCTCAGATCGACCCGGTCTGATCTGCCGAGGGCACTACGCCACCTCGACTCGAAGTTCGGGCACTCTTACCAACCTCACACCGATCAGACACCGCCTCTCTCCTCGGTTGATTGCTGCTCTCTGCTTTTTCTCTTCCTGCCACCTCCTCGCCGATGTTCTCCACTTCTCGGCCTAAAGATCCATCCACATTCTTGATAATCACAGAAATTATGAAGGATTACCTTCTCCTTGATGCCCAGGTGGAGGCCTCCCTCAAACTTTCTGCACTTGTCTTCCTCACTGGCAACAATATGAGCTGCATATCGGGACAACTGGGTGAATCTCAGCTCATACTAACTAACAGTCATCTCCCTCTGAGTCAAATTGAGAAACTCCCTGGCCTTGTCCTACATGTAGACCCAGGAAAGATACTTCTTTCTGAATAACTCTCCAAAATTCCTCCATGAAATTATTGTTGGTATAACCTGACTCTGTGGGACTGACTCCCACCAGTGGAGAGCATCACCCTACAATAAACTAACAACATACTCCAGCTTCTCCTCATCAGAACATTTCATCTGAAGAAGCACCCTCTCTGTCCTCTTCAGCCAAGATTCAGCTTCCTCCGGATTGGTGGTACCATAAAAGTCCACCGCTCCAAACTTTTGCAGTTTATCAAACTATCTGCCCCTAACATCAAAAACTGGCACGGAAGCCCGAGACCCCTGACCCATGACAAAAGTGAAAACCTGGGCAAAGGCTTGGAAGACTTGCGGGTCCATTGCAGGCATGGTAGGAGGAGGAGGAGGCGGCTCCTCAGGTTGCACACTAGGTGCCTCAGAGCTGGGAGCAAGGTGTGTCCCTGCATCCTGTGGGACATGGGACTCATCTGTGCTCCCCTGGTGAGAGCGAGGACGAAGCCGAGCTCCTCGAGTTCTACTGCGAGGTGGCATAATTACTCCTTCAAAATAAAACCAGTGAAAAACTTTAGTTCATGCAAAAACAAATTTTCAAAGTGTATAGACCAATTGAATCATGCCAAATCATGCAAAACCATGTAAAACCATGTAAATAATGCAAATCATTTAATTTCAAAAGAATGCAAAAATAGGTCACAAAAATCCTAAAATTTCTCCTTCAACCCAGACCTAAACCGAAAGCTCTGATACCATAAGTGTTGGAACCCCTCCTCGGTGAGTCGCGTGCTTGACGTACTACGTGACATCTGGAAGCACATCTCAGGAGGGAGGAATTCCTTACCACGAAAGAAACCTCAAACCGAACTTAATTTAACATCATCCAAACAAAAGTTGATAAATTCACCCTAATTATCCTCTAATAAAATTGATTTGCTTAGGGCCCAAAACTAAATCCGATTCCTAAGCTAAAATGAAATTCCATATCTCTAGGTCAATTAGAAACAGAAATCGCCTCAATCGGATCTCTATAGCTCACAAAATCGCCCGAAAACGGAATTACATGCAAAACCGTCACGTAATTGACTCTCTTTAATATCATCCGTAAAGTCCGACCAAAACTCGACACTCTCATTTTACCAAAAAGGGGTACAAAATTTTTTTCAGAAACCCAACACTTAAAAAATCATGAAAATCGGAGGTCAAACGGAGGAAAGACAAAGAAAATAAGAAAAGGGGTTTTATTTATCATATTTGGAAAAAATTAGAAATTAAAAAAAAAAAAGAAAATTGTAAAACACTGCCGCACTCTACTAAGTGCGACACTCACCCTCGCACTTAGTGTCAATGAAAAGATAAAAGGAAGCTCTACAACTTTCTAAAAGGATTTAAAAACTAATTTAGCCATTAAGAGGGTCATAAATTGCTTCAAAGTTGTTGCCACTAAATTTGAATTTCCCTACACAATGCCAAGAATTTGAAAATTCATATCTTTTAGTACACAAGTCGAAAAATGACACATTTTACCTCATTGGAAAGATAAGGAAAGGATATACAAGCTTCATGAAGGGTGAAAAAATTAAATCAGTCATTAAGAGAGGTAAAAACTGTTGGGACCCGATCCGGAGACCGGCGCCCCAACCCGAAAACGGAAGACGGAACGAATACGAATCACAAATAGACGGAACGAATAAAACGATTGATCACAAAGCAAAACAAATAATTAACGAATCGAAAGCGAACTTGGAAGCAAAGCATACAACAAAGTCAAATCGAATTGGCTCGGAGAGAAACCAAACAAATGATCCAATCGAATTGAAACACAAATTCCGACATCCGCACAAATATCTTAGAAAAGCGTCAAAATGGTCTCGTTGGAATCCTTAGACTTAAACTGTCCAAAATCCAATATAAATTTTTCCTTTTCTTTTCTCTCTTTTCTCATTCCTCAATCCAAATACATTCACATACAATCGCACTATCCAATGTCCAATACCCGCTCATTCACATTTTTCCATATACAAATCATGCTTATATCTCAGTTAAACATACAAAAGTTATATAACATATCCATGTGCAATACCATAACTCAATAGCCTCATCCAACCCTCATAATTCAATTACGATTTATACACCATTTCATAAATCAAAGCTTTATACAAATCACAGTGGCATTTTCAAGCCTTATACATTACCCATAACCCTAAACCAAAGTACACAATACACAACAATTCTAGACTTCTTAGTAACCATCTCACTTAACAATAATACAATATAAACACATACAAACAGAAATCTTCATTTTCTTTCACCCGATCTTCTTCTCATCACCTGTGGATGGGAATGAAGGGGGTGAGCTTTACAGCCCGTGGGTAACAGTTTATAACAAATATATAAGCAAAATCCTTGAAATTCTTTTTCTTTTCTGGTCTTAGAAAACATTTCTTTGAAATCCATAAAGCACATTTTCTAAAAGTTCCACTCTTGCTGTAGTCAAATCATAATTGCAAACCGTATGATTTTTAGGCTTTCAGCCATCAACCCATAGGTTACAAAACATGAATGCATCAACTTGACAATTCATAAATGCAATGGCAAATCACATATGCAATGCACACAATTGGCTCGAGAGTTCCATAAACACGACGGAAACCGAAGTTTACCATAAACACGACGAGTCCATTTTCGAATCTCATGGGTCACAAACGGGCAGCCGGGAGAAGGCTAGGGGGGTCAACGTGCACGTGACTTAACGAAATAGGTTCTCTCTCGCCCAATCACAATCACATAATCATGCTTAAATCATTTTATCGAATGCTCTTTTCTGAATACACAAAATGCCATGAAATCTTTCGAGGCATAACACAATGTATTTTGCAATTCATCAAAAGTTCATGTATTGAATCAATAATGATTTTTTAAATCATTCATACAATGATGCAACATTTATGATGCAATTGAAATCAGAAAATCTTTTTGTTTAAGGAAAGCAGTAGTAGCTTATAAATTCTATTATAAACAGGTACCCACCTCGAATCGATGCTAGAAACTTGTTCCTCGCTCCAATTTGACCCTTGCTTCTTTCTTTCTTCCAATTGAAATTTCCCTAAACCATAATCATCCAAATTTAACATCATAAATAACATAATCCTTGATATTGAACTTAGAAAACACTAATTCCACATATAATCAAGCTATCTAAATCACCAATTTTCAAAAACTCCAATTCATAAAATTGGGCATAACCCTAATTAATTTTCATCCAAAATTAAACTCATAATACTTAGCAATCACCAAAATTGAATTAATAATACACAAACCCATATCATTTTCCATGATTCTAAACCAAAAATTCTATAAAATTCACAAATCAAAATTTTGGGTCTTACTTCATCCTTCACCATTTTCGGATATATCTTGGTTTGGAAGGAAGCTTTCATCATCTTTCATCCTTTTTTCCTTAAATCAACTCAAAACTCCATTGAAATCTCCCGAAAATCGAAAACCCTATGCTTTCTCTCTCTTTTCTCCATCACCGAAGCTTCTCTCATTCTCCTCTCATTCTCTTCTTTCTCTTCTTCTTTTCTCTTAAGTTTCGTGGTTTGCCTCTTAAAATGACAACCAACTTGCTTTTATAGTGTCATGTCATTAAATGACTTAAAATTGACCCATTTGCCCTTACTCATAAACCTAAAACTTAACTCTTTAAGTAAACTTCCAAAATTGCCCCTTCCTTTTTACCTTAAAAACTTTAGGGAAATGTCCCTCTATGTCTTACGAATCCATCGCTTCAAGAATCAAATCGTTTGGAGCTCTATAACTCAAGATATCTCCAAAATACTGAAGTTTATTCTTCAGACCCGAGGCTGAACACTACACCTGACTTCCGACCTAAATTTGGAAGTCTTAAAGGCTAAATTATAGCTCAGCTCCTTCATAACATTTGTAGCCCCATGTCTCTATTTTAATTATCAACAAGAATCAACTCAATCCGAGCTCTAGTGATCGAGATATATCCAAAATACTGAACACTGTTTAGCCACTACAACACCAAGACTGAACACTACACTGAACTTCCGACCTGCATTTGGAAGTCTTAGAGGCTAAATTATAGCTTGGCTGCTCATAAAATTTGTAGCCCCATGTCTCTATTTTAATTTACAAAAAGAATCAGATCGATCGGAGATTTACCGATCGAGATATCTCCAAAATACTGAACACTGTTAGGACCTTTTCCACAGCTCAGCTCACTTAGATGAGGTCGATCTTTTTCCATTTAATGCTAAAACCAATAAATGTAGTATGGAAAGATAGAAAAATGTCTTAGGAATCTAACGCTTCAAAAATCGGATCAATCGGATGTCGGACGAAGAAGTTATGGTCAAAAGAAGGAAGAGAGGTCGGTCGGCTGGTGATTGGACCAAATTTATATTATAAATTAGGCCCGTTTTCTTTAGTAATTACGAATTTGTTGACTCCTGATTTATGATTTTTATGCTTATTTTGGTCCCGCACATTGATTTTTGATAAATTGCACATTGTTAGTATTTTGTTGTCATTTGTCATTAATTTTGCATAATTTTATCGGGACAATTGATATCGCGGATGGGTTGTATTTTGTAGGACCAAAGGAGTCAACATTCAACAAGTCAACACGCCATGAGATTCGCTGGGCTTAACTAAACTCTCCATTCATGGAGGCTAATTAATGGTATTTAATTCTTTCGCCATGAAGTGACCATTCAACGTCACGCAATAACGAAGCCATTAGCCGCAGCGAAAGTCGGATAATCCGGCCTATATTTGGCAAAAGTTCCACTGTTCCGACCCGGCCTGCACGCATCCCTATAAAACTTTGCCATTTAGGGCAAAAACAGAGACGGCCGCACAGAGTTTTCTTCTCTTCTTTCCTTCGCTTCTAATAGTTTTCGTTTTCTGTTTGTTTTGCGATTCGCTTGATAGGACGACGCCAGCCTCATTCATCTCTTCCATCGCTTTCTCATCTCGCATTACGCTCGTCGTTGGAAACATGAACCGAGGTGATCCTTCAACAATAAGATTTCATCCGCACCATGGTCGGCTAAGTGTACTATCTTCTCAAATGTAGCAATGGTTGGAGTTCCGTGAGCTAAACAAGGGTAATCGATTATAGTTAGGATTTCGATTTGTATTTGCAATGATCCGAGTTGGTATTTTGCAATGTATTTCGATTGAATCTTGCTATAGTTTAGTAGGATGTTAACTATGATCTATGGTATGGATCGATTTCGTTGAAGTTTGTGCCAAATACATGAAGTCTCATGTATGTTAAATGATTTGCATGAGTTGATTTAATCTACCTAGTTGTGTTTGGTTAAATTAATTTTGTGTTTATTTGATTAACCTATTGCATTAATCATTCCATAGCATACACTAAGGTTTTAATCTAATTTTAATTAATCGAGTTGATTAATTAATTTTGGACTTAACGAGTTGTTAAGATTTAGCTTTCAAATTTAGTGGATTTCAAACCTCGATATTATTTTGAACGATGATGACCCGAGCTACATTTTCGAGAGTTTTAGTAAGTTGATTTCAAACTTGTTTAATTTCAATCGCTTAGTTTTCTAAAATCCCAAAAACATTTATTCTTACTTTGGCTTAGTTTAATTTTTAGTTAATCAAATCAAAACCCCTTTTTATTGCTTTAATTGCATGCATCATTCAAACATTAGGCTAGTCAGATCGCTTAGTACATCGTTCCTCGAGAGTCGACACGAGGTTGCATCCTATATTGCAATCCTTGGTATAAATTTTATTTGACCGGTTTCCGAGGATCAATTTTAATATTGAACGATAAGTCGATTTATCAAATTGGCGCCGCTGTCGGGAATCAAATTAATTGGTTCTTTAGGTTAGCCGTGTTTGTTTTGATTTTAATTTTGTTGTTTGCATTTTATTTGCATTGCATAATTTCATTCTTAATTTCGCTCGCTTAAGTGTTTTAGTGTTAATTTCATTTGTGATTTCATTCGCTTTGTTCTAAGTGTTTAGTCCGATTGTTTTTGTTTATCAGGCTTAATTTTTAGTTAATTTCGCTTGCTTTGCTGGTTCAGGCTTCTTGGTCGTGACGAGTTCATTGTTCGTCACAATGAGTTCATCGATCGCTCTAATGAAGTTCATATATTCGCCGCAATAAAGTTACAATTTTACTTAGTTCGCCGCAGAAGTTCTTACACATCGCAATAACCCGAGGAATTGAAGCCTTGCTATCCGCCGTCGTTTTAGTGAGCTATCTTAGGTGAACTTCTCTTGCATGCCCGTAGACTTAGGCTAGTTCATTTTCAACCTGAAATTGAGCGACACCTTAGACAACTTAGGAAAACAAGAGAGAGCAAGAAAGACTTAGCACACTAGATCGACTAGAATCGAGATGGTGAACAACAAGAATATCCCGCCACCCACCCCAAATGGAGATCACGGTCTTAACGGTGACCAGAACGCGTAGATGACAACAATGCGAACATTAGACGAGAACAATCCGTGAAGCTACAACTTCGGACGAAACTACGATCCTTTCATCGCTGCTCGCCTAACTTCGACGCCAATTTCGGGTTAAAGGTTTATTGATCAACTCTCTCCCAAATTTCACGGTTTGGCGGAGAGGACCCTACATGCATCTTCAAGCCCTTACCATGATTTGTCGAGTATGAAGCCCGTAGGAGCACATCCGACCAGTCTTTGTGGAAGGTATTCCAATTGTCGTTAGAAGGAAAGGCCCGGAGTGGTACATGAGCCTCCCAAGGCATGTCGCAAATGCCTATCACAACAATAACTTGCGGAAAGTTTTTTGGAAAAGTATTTTCCACTTCTAGACATCGTCGATGAGAAAGGAGATATATTCGCCAAACAAGATTGTGACGAGTCCTCAGATGATTTTTGGAACAGATTCCAAGATCTGTTGTCTCGGTGCCCCATCATCGCATCCCCGATGAACAATTGGTTCAATATTTTTATGATGGGGTGAAGAATCAAGAGAAAGGAATGTTGATGTCGTCGGGAGGTTCGTTGATTGACCTCACCGCACTGTAAGCTTGGGCCCCGACAAGAGAATGGCCTGAATCATCAACGAGATAGGTCCGTGATTCCGTGAACGTGAATGAAGTGGGAGCCATGTCGGCTCAAACTAAGAGGATGGAGAGCCCGAATCGAAGGTAGATTCCTTTGAACATCGGATAACTTCCCGCTATCCTCGATCACGGCCGAACTTAAGAATTTGAATGTGCATCGCCCATCACCTTCCATCGAACTCGTCGCACCGGTTGTGATAGTTAATGGTCGATGATGCACATTTCAAGTGTTTGTCCCGGCAGATATGAAGATGTCTCAAAGAATGTATCAAGGTAGACAGATCGAAAATGGGACCCGTATTCCAACACGTATAATGAGGGATGGAGATCCCACCCAAATTTTAGTTGGAGGAATAACGCGAAAGAGCACCAAACCGATTTCAACAAGGAGGGAGCTGGTCAATCTACAAACCAGCCCAGATCAACAAGCGTTGACGGTGCAACAACCGCCGCCACCAAAGGAGGACACCAACCAACTGCTGCATAGTATGATGACGTTGATGAAAGAGGAACGAACTTGACAAAGAACTCAATTCAACGCCATCGCAAACCTCATCCAACAGACTCCGCTAAGAATGCTGCCCGCTTTAGCGCGTTGAAAAATGCATGGATCAATGGGAGACCAAGGCCGAGAACTGAACTCAGATGTCACTCAATTGTCTAATAATTTGAGTGACAATCAAGTTAGAGCAGCGGATCCATTCCTCCAACACGGTCATTAACCCTAAGAGTTTAAATGCAATTGAGCTAAGGAGTGGAAAGAAAGTGCATTTCGACATTCCTCAAGAAGAAGAATGCAATCAAGAAATTGAGGTCAAGAAGCGCCTCAAGTGAGAGAGAAGCAAGTCAGGCGATCGAGAGTGGTCACAAGAGGAATTGTTGAGGAACAAGAAGCAATCAACAATTGAGGATAAAGAGCAATCATCGAGCATATTAGGAAGAAGAACCGATAAGGATAAATCGAGCGTAAATGAACCACCAAGAAGGAAGTCGACTTAAAGGACCTCCTTTTCCGAACTCATATCGATGAGCAAGAAGGTCAATGAGCTAAAACATGAAAAGGAAATTATTGACCTGTTTGGGAAGGTTGAAGTCAATGTGCCCTCGCTGGATTTGATTAAGAAAGTGCCGCCTACGCCAAGTACTTAAGGACTTGTGCACGAACAAGCTTAAAATTTAGCCTAATGAACGTGTCCAGTGAGCTCAAATGTGTCACCTTTGTTTAAGCCGCAGATACCAAGAAATGTCGACCACGGATCTTTTACCATCCTTGCACCTTAGGGAAAGTGACCATAGGTGAGCTTTGCTAGATCTAGGGCAGCGATAAATGTGATGCCCGAGTCAAGATATAAGGCCTTGGAGTGAAGAGTATTAAGCCCACATCTGTTATTCTCCGCTTAGTGATAGGTCATTTAGGCATCCCGTGGGAATTATTGAAGACATTCGTCCGTGTTAAAGGCTTAGTGTTTCCTGCGGATTTTTACGTGTTAGACATGACCTCAAGTGGTACATGACACTTCTCCGATCCTCGACGACCCTTCCCGCGGATCGCGAGCACAATGATTAACATGAAGGAAGGAAAGATCACCATGGAGGTTGGTGATCAACACGTTAGCTTCAACATGTATGAAGCTATGAAGCACCTAACGAGGACTACTTGCTAGGAGTGATTATGCTTGATGTGCTTGTGGATGATGCATGTGTTGATTTCGCCACACCTTGACTCATCCTCTCGACACTCTCTTCGGAGAAGATTATTTTGATGATAGTGCAGTGCCTATTCGGATATAGGAATGGACATGGAGCCGCCCAGAACCAAGTCGTGACATAGAGCTTGGATATCGATCGCCGTCCATCCCGAGCTACAAGATCCACCGTGAGCACCGTGTGTTTCTCTTCCCGCATTTTCGATATATATTTGTGCACATTCTTTGATTTGATTTGATATGTTGTGCTTTGCATGAATGTGTTGATTAAGTGGGGGAGAACTCCAACCAAGAGGTTTAGAGTAGTAGGTAGGATTTCTTCCGTTTGAATAAAGTGTTTCCTCTCTGTTAGCTCTATGTTCTTCCTAGTTTAATGAAGCATGATTAGAATGAAGAGATTGGGTGAATTGCATTGATTAATTGACCGATTGTAAACCGAGTAGGATCCTTAATGTAATCTGTTCTGGGTAGTTTGCCGCAGCGAGAATCGTTGTTCGCTGCGGCTAATCTAGGGTTTTTCTGCTTGTTCGCCGCGGCTAGCGACTACTTCGTCGCGGCGAATAAGGACATCTCTACCCCTCTGGACCGTTGGACATCTCTTTTGTCCGAGGCCCTTTTTGGTCTTTTCCCCTCTCGCGTCTTTTCGTCTCCCGCGTCTTCTTCTTTTTCTTCTTCTTCTTTCTCCTTTCCTCCTCATTTCGCTGCCGCCTTCGCTGCCTCGCCGTCGCTCCTCTCTTTGCCATCTGCTGTTTGAAGCTCCCAATCTCCTCCAATCTTCTTCCAACCGTGTTTTCACCCTTCTGTAAGTGTTCCTATTCCTTCCTCTTGTCCATTTTCGTTGATTAATCGTAGATTTGAGGCAAACAGCAAACGCTATTCGCTGCGACTGTTCGCAGAATCGCCATTCGCCACGACTACATTCATATCTCGCCGCGGCGAACTTAGGGTTTCACAGATGCCCAGTTCGCTGCAGCGATTACCCTGTTGGCTGCAGCGAATGGAAGAGGACTTTTCGCCGCAATAACGCTCTGCTTGTCGCAAATAATGGTCAAGACTTTGATTCAGATAATTTTCTTAGTTTAATGCCTATTCTAACGCTTTGTTTGTGCAGAATTATGCCTAGAATGAAACAAGCCACCGACCGGAGCAAAGAGCCATCCTCTTCTTCCTCCGATCACACCCTTTCCCTTCCTCGCAACCTTCCTGCTTTCCCTCTCACCTAGCAGATCCCGAGTATGTTCAGCTAGCCACGCTGAGTTGCGAGCTGCACCATACTCACGTAAAAGCCATTCCTCTTACTCCGGCCATTAACCCTTTTGTGGGTCAACTCTTTCAACTAGAGTTGACCGCCTCGCCCACCCTCGCCACCGGCAACCTTACCTTTGTACGCCAAGACTACACCCATGCCTCACATTTCACACCTACTAATTAATTTCCGGTGTTTCTATCCCAAATGCTTTCACATCTCGCCATTATCCGAGAGCACTACCACCTCCTGTTGTCCCTCGTTGTTACTATTCAAATGATCACGATAACCCTCGATGACGCTCATTCGTACTCTCGCCTCGAGGGTACTCAAGGGCTTCAACCCCGGGGCTCAGCGCTATATCCGGCGTTCCGACCTCCTCCCACAAGCCCGCCCATGGTTACATTTTATATGTAACAACATTTTACCTACTTCCACCTCACCAACATTCCAAAGGAGCAGTGCTCAGACATATATCTGCTTATGATCGGCCACCCCGTGGACCTAGCTTCGCCATATCCTCCGCCCTCCCCAAGGTGTCCTCGCCACCAACCCCAAACTCAAACTCCTTTTTCCCATCTTATTTCGACTGTTCGGCCTATCGAGTCCCGAGCATCATGCCGATCTCACCTTTTCGCCGCTTCCCTTTTATCTACGTCCGCCTCGGTAAGCCTCCTACCAGCCCGCCCCACAACTCCTTCCTCTCCTCACCTCCTCCTCGCCTCAGATCCCTCGAGCACCTTCTCCCACCCTCCCGTCCTTCCTCCTGCTTCCTCTCCGCCTCCTATCCCTACCCCAAAGGTCTTCCCACCTTCTTCTCCCCGCCCTTCTTGAGGTGGCTCACAAGGCCAGACGTCTTTCGGCTGAGGTCTGGCCACTTCTTTTCAAGGCCCAGATGATCACGATCATGAAGTTCATCGCCGATGTCGACCATGATTGCGACTCACCTCGGGCTGCCTATTCCGCCTCCTGCTCCCAAATCTTCTCTCACACCCCTCCTGGATCCGCCTCACGATGATCCCGCAGAATAGTTTAATTTATTTCTTTTTTCGCTTTTTTGTCGTTGTTCTTTTCCTGTATTTTCTTTTCTTCGTTGTAATTTTTAGTTAGTTCTTTGGCTCCTATTATTTTTGTACATTTCTTTTGAGCTTAATGATATATCCCTTCTCTTTGTGTTCTAGTTGTTTCATGCTTCTATTCTCAGGCCTCACGCCATCAGGACAATGCCATGTTTAAGTGTGGGGAACCGCTCCTTTATATTCTCGCATTGTACACCTATTAAAATTTGTGCATAATTTTGTGGGCCCGTTGCTTTTATCGATAAATTTGGACTCAATCAAAACATTTTCTGCACTTGTTCTTTTGTGCCCTTGCATGCAAAACCCTTATAAGTTTCAAATCGATACTTGAGTTTTTGAAAATGCTCTCCATTCTTCGAACGATAATTGGTTTTGGCAAAATTTTAACTTTTGAAGTTTTCAAAACAAAGTAAATGGGAGCATGATAACAAGGTAGCATTTTAAGTTTTAAGACTTGAGATTGATCATCGAGACAAAACCTTGTTGGAAGGATATTCGAGCCAAATTTTTCTTCTATATTTTTGTGTGTGCATCCGCTTAGTCCATTCTTCTCTAGAACTTGTGTCAATTTTACTCAAAGCTTGATGGACTAGATTTTGTGGATATGATAGAGGCGTTCTTTCTTTCAAATTTCTTTCCCCAAACACCAACCCTTAAACACTTTTTCCTCTCATAGCCCTCGAGCCTTTTGCTATGAGCATTTGCATACATTCTTAGATGATCGGTGATACATGTTTAGTTATTAGTCGTTGAAAAAAAAGATTGAAAATGAAAAGTGTTAGTCTTGTATCCCGAAAGGGATCATAATGTGTTGCATCCCAAAGGGATTAGCATCTCAAATGAGATAGCCAAAAAAAAAAGTGTGTGTATTCAATTGGCGCCGCTGTCGGGAATAAAACGAAAATTTGATCGTCGGCTTATCGCTCATTATTATCGCTCAATATTATCGCTCAATATTATTTGACCGGCAACGGCGCCAATTTGATCGTCGACTTATCGCTCAATATTAAAATTGATCCTCGAAACCGTCAATAAAATTTATACCAAGGATTGCAATACAGATGCAACCTCGTCGACTCTCAAGGAACCAAAGGTACTAACCGATTCTAGACTAGCCTAATGTTTGAATGATGCATGCAATTAAAGCAATAAAAGGGGTTTTGATTTGATTAACTAAAATTAAACTAAGCCAAAGTAAGAATAAATGTTTTGGGATTTTAGAAAACTAAACGATTGAAATTAAACAAGTTTGAAATCAACTTACTAAAACTCTCCGAAAATGTAGCTCGGGTCATCATCGCTCAAAATAATATCGAGGTTTGAAATCCACTAAATTTCGAAAGCTAAACCTTAACAACTCGTTAAGTCCAAAATTAATTAATCAACTCGATTAATTAAAATTCATTAAAACCTTAGTGTATGCTATGGAATGATTAATGCAACAGTTAATCAAATAAACACAAAATTAATTTAACCAAACACAACTAGGTAGATTAAATCAACTCATGCAAATTGCTTAACATACATGAGACTTCATGTATTTGGCACAAACTTCAATGTAAATCGATCCATACCATAGATCATAGTTAACATCCTACTAAACTATAGCAAGATTCAATCGAAATACATTGCAAAAATACCAACTCGGATCATTGCAAATACAAATCAAATCCTAACTATAATCGACACCCCTTGTTTAGCTCACTAACTCCAACCATCGCTACATTTCGAAGATAAGACACTTAGCCACCATGGTACCGGATGAAATCTTCATTTGAAGGATCACCTCGGTTCATGTTTCCAACGACGAACGTAACGCAGATGAGAAAGCGAAGGAAGAGATGAATGAGACCAAGCGTCGTCCGGTTGAAGCGGCGAATCTGCAAAAACAAACAAAACAAAAACTATTAGAAGCGAAGGAAAGAAGAGAAGAAAACTCATGCGTCGTCTGTTTTTGCCCTAAATGGCAAAGTTTTATAGGATGCGTATGGGCGGGTCGAACAAGGAACTTTTTCCAAATATAGGCGGATTATCCGACTTTCGCCATGCGGCTAATCGGCTTCGTCATTGCAATAACGTTGAATGGTCACTCATGCCATGAAAGAATTAAATACCATTAATTACGCCTCGGCGAATGGAGAGTTTGCTCGCCCAAATAATCTCATGCGTGTTGACTTGTTGAATGTTGACCTTTGGTCCTACAAAATACAACCCATCCGCAGATCAATTGTCCCAATAAAATTATGCAAAATTAATGACAAATGACAACAAAATACTAACAATGTGCAATTTATCAAAATCAATGCGGGACCAAAATAAGCATAAAATCATAAATCAGAGTCAACAAATGCGTAATTACTAAAGAAAACGGGCCTAATTTATAATATAAATTTGGTCCAATCAGCTGGAAATCGACCCCGCCGGCCGATCGACCAACGCCAGAGCAGCGAGCGCCCGCTCGCTACCGAGTGATCGGTCGCGCGATCCGACTTATCAGACTTCAAACCTTCATAACTTTTGACTCCGAGCTCCAAATCAGTCGCGTTTTGTTTCGTTGGAAAGCTAAGAGACAGCTCTACCATTTTTAAGAAGGACTCAAAGGCAAGCTTGGACACTAAAGGAATCAAAAGTTTGCTACAAGGTGACCGATCGATAAACTCCTCAACAGTACAAAACTTGAAAACATCATAACTTTTGATCCAGAACTCCAAATTTGACAAACTCGGTGTCTATAGAAAGGTGAAAGAACCCTCTACAACTTTCATTAAGGCCTTAAACATCAGATCGACCTTTGAATGGATCAAAAACTCCACACAAAGTGACTGGTCGATCAGCTTCACACTAAACAACATCAAAACTTCTAACAATCATAACTTTCTACTCCCTTGTCCAATATTTTCGTGCTTTATATCAATGGAAAGATAAAAACAAGATCTACAATGTTCATGAAGGACTCCAAAGTAACTTCAACCTCTAGCTAAGTTAATGCTTCAATCAAAGTTTCTGCCCTGATAGCAATCACCTAAGTAATATCCAAATTTCACATTATCATATCTTTCAACCTCCACAACCAAGAATCGCATATTATACATCATTTTAAAGCTATTCAAATTCTCTATAACTTTCATGTAGACCATTTACTCCAATTCAAACCACATCAGTACGGAAATCGCCTCAAAACACAACATATACAATCCTACACTTAGAGCATTTTCCAAAACCAAAGCAAAATACACTTAACTTTCAAAGATCATAACTTTCAATCCCGATATCAAAAAATAGCATACTTTATGGCTACGAAAAGCTCTCAACATAATCTACAAATTTCATAAAGGCCATTTCCTCAAAATCTACCTAAATCAAAAGTCAACTCTTTACTCCAAAGGTCAAATTTCTTAATTCTCCAAAATATAACACTTTCACTAATTATTTCTTGCTTTTCAACTTCCATTTCAATCTACTAGTTCATTTTGACTTTCATAACTCATACAACTCTACTCGAATTTCAAAGTCATCAAAACCAATCACTTCATTTCTCATCAATCTCCTTTAAGTACAATAACATCTATAACACAATTCATATCCAAAAACACTCATTTAATTCCATTTAATATTTCTAATTTCTACCGAAAGTTCGGGGCTCAACAAAAACACACCTAAAACTACTGCCTATATCTTCACCAATGGAACAGTAACTTTACCTAAATGAACAGTAACTGTAATCTTCCCAACCTCATAACTTTTTATTCCTAACTCCAATAATTTCAAATAATACCTCATTGGAAAGATACAAAGATAATCTACACTTTCTATGAAGAAAGCAAAAATAAGATCAGTCTTTAAGTGGGTGAAAAACTCTCCCGAAGGTGTTGCACAAAACTCACCCTCATCAACAGTAGCTGAAACCTTTCAATCTTTATAACCTTTTCATCTTAAATCCGAATGTGACAAACTATATATCATTGGAAAGCTCTCAACAAGTACTACACTCTTCAAGAAGGCATCTCACTTAAATTCAGGCTCTAAGAAGGTCAAAACTTTAATCGAAGGTTCTGCCCATTTTTAAGAAAATTGGACATCACTTCCCCTAAAAATGTAACTAGCCAAATCTTCAATCCAACTTAACAACCTGCATAAAAACTCAATCATCCAACTTCCATAACACAGCTCAAACCAAATATACTTCAAATCAAATGCAGTAACACACTCTTAGGCATCTATCCATTTCAAAACCTAAAGAAATACAAGCTCATCCTTGCTTTTTATCAACTTCAACCCTACATCCATACATTCTTTGAAAACATATACAAGATACATTTGAAATTCAAAACTCTTATACTTACATGAAAAAAAGTCAATAGAAAGCTTCAGAGGGCATTTAGCCCGATTACATCCAAAATAGCAAAAGTGAAAGTATAAAGAACAAGCTAATGCTTTGATTTCTCAAAATACGACTTCAAAAGCAAAATGCATCAGAGTTGCCTCAATCCTGATGCGGTGACTCGGTTTCTCGCTTGACACCTGTGGAGGAGAAATGGGGGGTGAGCTCGATGGCTCTTTGGGTAATAACTTAATAAACAAGAAATAAACAAAAACCATCATTCATTTTCAAAACAATATCACATTACTAAAAGCATTTTCACTTTTCAAATCTCTTCACGGAATTTATCACTTCGAACAATTTACAAACTTAACACACCACAAAGATAACCTAACATATGAAAAAATCACAAACAAAGTGGTTCGGGTGGATCCGAAACGGAACGTACTACACATTTCCGTGAAGCGGCCATGTGTAGCCGTGACTGATGGAAGTCCTTAAAAGGAACTCCAATGTCACTAGCGGGCAGGCAGGAGAAGCCTATGGGTAGACAGGTGCACCTGACTCTGACGAGATCACCACAAACCCAAAGAAAACACATAATTCACACAATTCAAAACCAATTGCCTCAACTGGCATTTACAAATTCATTTTCACATAAATTGCCAAAAAGGAAATCTTTTTCCGAAATCACAAGTTCTTATCTTTTCCACTTAACAAATCATTAAACAAATCATTCCAACATAAATTCATAATCAAAGAACATCACATACAAGTTCAAAACATCACCAAGAGTAATTCCTACAAAATTCTAAGTCATTGAAACCTTAATTCGATTTATTATAAAACAGAATATGCCTATTAACTTAATTATTAAGGAATCACCCACCTGAAATCTTTTAACTTTGGGATTGATCAATTGGCCTTGCTTCTTCCTCCAATTGCTTCAATTCACCTTCATTAAGCATAAATATCCCATAAGCATAAGAGATTGCAAAATTGGAATTTCTAAGGAATGGGAAACATAAATTAACACCTACCTAACTTTACCCATACCTAAACTAAGCTATTTAAACCCAAAACTTATCAAGAAACTTCAAAATTTTCGAAATTTCCCTTACCTTAACGAAACCCACGAAAATCTGATTTGCCTTTAATGGAGGATTCAACCCTTCTCTAACCTTATTCTTCTTAAAGAACTTCTTCAATCTTCCTTTCTAAAGCATAAAAACCTAAGGTCCTTCTCTTCTTCTTCTTCTTCTTCTTCTTCTTCTTCTTCTCCTCCTTACCTCATGGTCGAAACCTCCTTCTTTGTTTTCTCCTTGACAATTTCGTAATTCTTCCTTTAAAAGACTTAGGGAAAAGTTTCTTATACTTAAAACCTAAGACTAAACTACGTAGTTTTAATAAAGCTCTTCCTTTCCCTTATGAATTTCGTGGCTTCTTCCTTCACCTACGGCAATTCAAAATTTATTTCTTCCTTTCTTCATTTAAATGACATTTAAAAGGGCTTATCTCCTAAGCCTTAAGCCTTAAGAACATATACAAACTTCCTAATTTACCCCTACATCATCTTTTTTTAATTTTTAGTAACTTATTAAAACTTTAATTTAACTAAATCCTTTCAATTTATAGTCATTAACTAAGCTCTAAAATACCAAATAATTCCAACTAAAAGGAATTTATCAATCTAAACCTCAAAATAAAGAAAACAAGCTTCATGCGAATCGGGGCCCAACAATTTGAATCAGCAGTTGTTGTTGGGGGCAATGCTTTATCAAATACAACATGTATTGACTCTTCTATCCTCTTGGTTCTTTTGTTGTAGACTCTAAATCCTTTGCTAGCAGTGCTATATCCCAGAAAGATGGTGTCATCAAACCTTACATCAAATTTGTCAAGGTTGTCTTTACCATTATTTCACAAAAAACACTTGCGGCCAAAGGCCTGAAAGTAGGCAACATTAGCCTTTATTCCTTTTCACAACTTATAAAGAGTCTTTATTGAAAGTGACGAATTGCGCGTAATCATGAGAAAGCAGTAAAATCATGTAAGGATTGAGAAAGGAAAAAGAGTAATTGGTTGTTTTGATCTCCGTTACTTGACAGAATTTGGTCGTGTAGTGAAATCAGTGGGAAACAGAGAGTATTAATCGAAAAGACTCCCCTGCCTTCCTGATCAACCGTATATGAAATTTTGCGGACGAAATTTTTATTAGGAGGGGAGAATTGTAACATCCCATCTCCGATGGGAAGGGTCTTTTCATAAATTGGGACGGGTTAGGAGTATTGAATTATATCTCGTCTTGAACATACAACTTATCGCCTCTATGATTGATGGTTTGTTGCACTTGCACATGGTAAACATGCATTCATGACATTTTCCTACTTAGTTTCAAATTGAGATCTTTGTAAAATTTATGGATAATTGTATTTGAAAATTATTTGGAGTACGCCATTGAGTGTTTTACATTTTAGGATTTATAGGAATTTTTCTGAATTGTCCGGAGAAATTCCCATCGCAAAATCGCCAGAAATGGCCTAAATGTGTTTTTGTTGTGAAAAATGTGGTTTTCGTGTTTGAACAATTATTGGGAGTGGACTGTCATATGTTTTACAATTTTGGGCAATTTAAGTAATTTTCAAAAAAATGATTCGGAGAAATTCCCGAAAATTTTCGGACCGGGAAAAAATCGTCAAATGGCGAACCGGTTGATTTTCTACTGTTCTTTGGTACTTATCTATTGCATATTGTGGTGGGACCCATAATTGGACCCTTAAACCTAGTGGGAACCGAAATGTGACTTGAAGTTGTTTGCTAATTGTTTGATTTTTGTCAAAATTTATCATTGGTTCCTTGACTTTTCTTATTTCTCCTCCATTTGCCAAGTGTGGCTTCATTTAATGCATTCCCATCTCCTTCTTTCGTAACTTCACTATAAAGGAAAGAAAAGATGAGCTTTGTGATAATTTATTCATGTCTTTGACTTTTCTTATTCATCCTATCACTATGCCATCATGTCAAGTGTCCCAAATGCCTTTATTGTTTTTGACTTGGCCATAGCCTAGAGTTTTCGGTTGCTTCTCTTAAAAAGGGATAAAAAAGATGAGTTGTTGGTTTTTTTTCTCATCATCATCCGAAATCCACTTTGCTTCTTCTCCTCTCCATCGATTTTCCTCCTTTAAAATAAATTCTTCTTCCAAACTCAAGCTTTCCTTCATGCAACCAAGTTGTTGTCTTGCCATGATGACCTCCCACTTGTATGTGTTTGAAGAGAGTGAAGAAGGTGTTGAGGTGGGATAGTAAAGGGATTGAAGAGTGGAAGTTTTATATAGGTAAAGTTTTAAGTTAAGTGTTTAATTATGCTTGATTTTGTAGTTTAATACATCATGGTATTCAGAAGCATCTAAAGGGGATTGTGGTATTATTATCAAGCTTATTGATGCTTTACCTTGATGAGAATTATAGTGTAAATTGATGGGTATAAATGTATGGTGTGTTAGGAAAATGAATGGTTATGGTTGTAACTTGGTTTAGCTTTGAATTTGGTTGGTAGATGATGACTAATCTTGCAAATAAAGTGAGCGTTTAATGCTGCCAATTTGTGAATATTAGCCCTAGTGAATGTATGAATGTTATGGATACTGATTTTTATGCTTTATTGAAATGCATATGGTGTTAGAAGTTCAATTGGTATGATAGGAAGAGGAATGGTATAGTATAGCTGAAAATGTGAGTTTGACCTATCAAGATTGTTTTGAGCATAACTCATTGTGTGGTTATGCAAATGAGGCAAGGTTTGTTCCCACTGAAACTTTGGATTGTTGGCTACATTTTTATGTGAAATAGGTGTTGTCCAATTTTAGCTTTAAGAGGTTGCAATCTGGCTTGGAAAGTTACTTCTCTTGACTGGAATGAATAGTACCCGAAACCATAATCTAGAGTTTTGATGATTTTTCTAAATTAATTGATATGGAATTAGGGCAAATGGTCTTCATGAGAGTTTAAGCCTACATTGTTAGATTTCCATTGCCACTGATCTTGTAATTTTTCGATCAGTATATTGGGAGTTATGGATTGTGGCATGTTGACTGATTTTTGTCATGTGTGGAAAGCTAGCCTCATTGTCGATTTTTTGAGCTTTCGGATTGGAGGAAATTTTAGCAATTTATGTGGACTGAATTGGTGTGAGTGATCTTCTGAAAAGTTGTAGAGGAAGAAATTATATTGAAAATGATATATGGCATGTAATTTTTGAAGGTCATATTTGGGAGTTATGATTTTGCAAAACTGAACCTAAACTAGGTTGTGAATGGTCGATCATGACAAGAGCTTCCATAACAGTTTTGAAATTGTTAGAAATCGAATTGGAGTTTGAGTTCTTCATGAAAATTGAAGTTTGAGATCTTATCTTTTCAGGGATATAAGGTAGTGAATTTTTTTAATTTTTTTCTAAGAGAGTTATTGAATTTGCAATGTACTGCCCTGTGTTGATAGGTTTTGAGTAGGCGAGATTTGATAGGATTTTGACACCCTTATGGGTGAAATTGATTTTATGGTCTTCTTGAGAATTGTAGAGGGTTTCATGATCTTTCCAATGAGATATAGTTGGTAATTTTCTGAATTGTGTGCAATGAGTTATTGGTGTTGAAAGTTGGCTTGAAATCAAGAAATTAAAGAAGGGAATAAGGGTTAGGTATATATATAGATATTAATTGTTTAATTTGAATTTTGGTTTCTTTTGTCAATTCCTTTTCCGTCCGACGTTCGATTGACCTGATTCTTGAGGCATCGGATTGGTAACACATTGAAATTTCATTTTGTGAGAAATTGGGAATTTTTAGCCGAGAAATTAACGTGGACCCGGGTAATTGTTCTATGGTCACTGTTTTATTTATTTTTGGACCGATCGAGGTCCGAATTGAGTGTTGTCAGTGGCTATAGCTTTTTAATTTTTTTTAGATGAAATTATTATGATGGGAAAATTTTGGATTAGGGCCGGAAATGCCATGAACATGCATCATACACATTTTAATGATTCCATGTGCATTGTTTGGTCATTTTAACTATACAGTTGGTAACGTGTACTTATTTTCATTATTATAGAGTCTCAGTTGGAACGTCATTCCACGGACGTTGCAGAGACTTCCCGGCAATAGCTCGGAAGTAATAGGTGAGTAACCTAGTTGGTTTCTCAATCTATGTGTGTTTAATATGACGCATTGATGCCATGTGGAGATAATGGAGGGATTATGTGTGTTTACTTTTGATTGATTTCAGACCATAGGTGTCCGAAGTATTGGAAACTTGTTATCGAAGTGCTATTTGTGTGTGACTGTTTGTGAATAATTGCATTGGAGATCTCGGACCAAAGGTCCGAGGGAATGAGAAATTAATATTGAAGTGTTAATTGTCTGTTTTGATACATTGGATGTGACTTTTAATATGAGATGGTAGGATGCAATAAATTGTAAATGGATATGACTGAAACACCGGATCAAGGTCCGAAGAAACAAAATTGGTCATCAACTATAACTGATCAGAATGGGAATTGAGCACATGCATCCATGCATGATGGCATGATCGATAAAGGCGCCAGTGACCGAGCAAGACCAGATCGGGGCATATCACGCCTAACGATATGAGAGCTATCACCAACGCACAGACCTCGGTCCAACGATTCAGAGCCTCGGGCTCAATGTATCAGGGCTTCAAGTCCAATGTTTTCAGAGCCACTGGCTCAACGCAATGTGCCCATCACTGGGACAGTTTCAGGCGCACGGTCACAACAATGTAATGAAAATGAAAAGGGTCTCATGTGCATTGCATATATAGTATGAGTAAATGTGGATGGTATGAAAGGCGTTACGCCTTACATTTGTGAATTGTGATTGTATGTGATAATTGGTAAATTGTGTGTTTATGCATGAATTGAGTGAACCATCGATGATGGTTTCTCATTGAGTTCGTAAATTCACCCAAAACTGCAAATATTTTTCAGGGATCGAAGAGTACCTCGTTGGGCACGGGAGTATGATTACCAATTGCAAGTCAGAGTTAAGGTCGGGATCAGTTCACGTCTGCATTTGTGTCTTTTGAATTATATGTAAACTTGTATTTCCGCAAGATTCATACTGGTATTGCTGAGTGCCCGATTGATTAATGTTGTATTGTAATTTGATTACCAAATAATGTTCGATTGAAAATGATTTCAGATTAGAACGGCCCAAATTATTTATCGATACTTGCGCACTCGATGGGTTTTAAAAAAATTTATATATATTACCAAGTTTTAAACTGCATTGACTGCTCTAGCATACCACCCTCGCGGGTTGCGAGCTCGGATATCACAGTCGATGTCGGGTTCGGGTCTCGTGGGAGTGGGATGCTACAATCTACTATAACAAAACCATAATGTTTACCACCAAAACTTTGAGTTCTAGTAGGACCAAACAAATCCATATTTATAAAATCAAGCAATTGGTTAGTAGATACAACATTTTTTTATGGAAAGCTACTTCTAACTTGTTTTCCATTTAAGCATGCTTCATAAACCTCATTATTCTCAAAAGTTAAATTATTTAATCCTCTTACTAATTAATTCTTAGAAAATTTTGACAAAATGCTCATGCTTGCATGTTCAAATCTTCTATGTAAAATTAATGAGCCCTTTTCTAAACAAAAAGCACTTAACCTTTTGAGAAGACAAGTTAAGCATAATATATATTCTGATCTCTAGGACCAATAAACACAATGTTATCATTATGATTATCAATTATTTCATAATGAGATGTACAAAATGTGACTTTATATCTCTTATCACATAACTGACTCACACTCAGCATAATATGTTTCAAACCATCAATATACAAAACATTATAAATAGAAGTAGAGTCAGAGGCACCAATTTTACTAATTCCAGTAACCTTTTCTTTGTTTTTATCAGCAAATAAAACATTACCTCCATCTTTTCTTTCAATATAGTTGAAGTGTGATATTTCACCTATCATATGTCTTGAACAACCACTGTCAATTATCCATTGATTTTCTCTTGTTACTATTTTGAAGCATATCTGCAGAATGCACTATCTCAATTTAGGTACTTAAACTCTTATGGGTCTTTTCAGGTTAGTAATTTGACCTTTTGGTCTCCAAACACGTATTTCAGATAATTTTTCTTTTCTACATATGTTACAAGAGTGACTAATATGTTTAAGTTTGCCACAATAAAAGCACAAAACAGATGAATGAGAGTTGTTGTATGTTACTGTTATTTTGATAACAACTACTACTGGTTTTAAGAAAGAAATTCTTGTATTGCTTGATATTATTATTTTCATCATATCTATTCCTGCCTTATTAAAGACACTTTTACCATTACCAAGCAATGCATCAAGATTATTCTTTCCATCAATAAAATTAGCTAGGTCTTTTTCTAAAGATGTGGTTCTTTCAACAAAATTTTCTTCATCTTCTTGATGATCACATGAAAATTCTAATTCAACAACCTTTTCTTCTAATTCTTTCACTTTTTTAGAAACTTTACAATCATTCTCAAGCAATACATTTTCTAATAGAGTTATTTTTGTTAAGTCAAACCAGACTTCACGTATTAAATAATTTTGATGATAACAAATACTTGTGAATTAGAGAATTATGAAAAGTATCAATTATACAGAATTATTGAGATAAAAAAAATAACTTCTGCTTTTCTCTTCCAGCTGATTTCTTCCTTTTCCCTTCTCCCCCTATTTGTTATTGATCAAAAATTATTTCCCAATCTGCTTCACCAACTTTTTCAAAGATCTTCTTAATCTTCTTCATATCCTTATCAAATTTCTGAACTCGCTTCTTTAAAGTCGATGATTCATCTGCAATGAGATTCTGCCTCAACAACTTGCTTGTCAACGATAGCCACCGTTGTTGATAAGCTTCCTTTTAAAGAAATTTGTTTCAATGATTTGTAGGAGAGGTGGAGGAACAAATGACTTTTTCATGAATATCAAGATCATAGGAATCATGTATTCGCTGATAAGTCCTTCCAACCATGGCATAGCTTCGAATTGAGGTGATCTCCCACGAGGTCGATTTCGCAGAATGTTCTCGTAAAATAGTATAACAACATTCGAGTTGCCAATCGTAATGTAACAATCTCGACCTTTTCGATAGTCCTCCCTGTGGATCCTCTGTTGTAGCCTTAGTTAGGCTTGGTCTCGGATCTTGATATACGCAGATAGAATTTCCACCTTTTCTCTTCATATGCTTCATCAATCAATTTTACTGCCTCTTCAATTTGATCAGAAGTCATGTCATCCACAACTGGCTCTGGTTGAACTTTTAGCTTCAGCTTCTCATACTTGAGTTCAACAAAATTTGGTGGTGGAAGATCAGGTACCACCTTGATTACTGTACTGTTTAGTATAGGATAAGAAGTGAGACGCTCTCCAAATGGCTCTGGTGGATATGGTTCTCTTCCAACTCTCTTCAGTTGATCATAGAAATTTTTGTAACCCCTATCCAACAGATGTAAAATGCCATAATCATATTCAATTGATTTGAAGAAGGCTTTCACATGTCTCTTTGGTTTGTCTCGAATGATGACAGACTTGGTCTTCCTCTCCTCTATTACAACCAATCTGTGTTCCCAACTTTCTCTTTGAACAGTTAAATAATTGGATGGAACATTTGTCATCACACTCACAACTTTTTTAGTAGCCTTCTTACCCATAACATGAGTAGCAACTTGTTTGTGGACAAGTGTAGACTGAAAAGTAGTAGGAACTACTTATTCAAAAATTGGATCATTAAGAACTTTGTGAGAATCCTTAATATTACCCGTAACAGTTTCCACAAAAGCTTCAGTAGCAGCTTCCATATTAACTTCAGCAGCATCAACAGCACTAATAGCACTTGCATCAGACTTTTCTGTAGTGTCAACAACAGTCTCTTCTTGTCTTGCTTTCTTAGACTTTGTCTCTGTTGTTGGACTTTCTTCTTTTCTCGCACTCATTTTCTTTAACCTTGGTGACCTCTTGGATTGTGCTTTCTTCTTTTCAGGTTCTTCTACTTTCCTTTTTCCTCCATTTCCTTGAGACTGAGTTTTTGAATCTTTCTCAAGGATTGATGATAGTGATTTTGTAGCTTTTGATCTTTGTCGATCATAATGTTTTGATTGGCTTGAATCTCTGGATGGACTGGCTTCTTTCTGTCGCACAGTTTCTGTTCTGGGTGACCTTCTTGCTTGCTTAGGAATGTCACTCACCAGAGGTTCCCCTTTACGCTTCAAGTCTCCTGATTCAAAAAATCGAACACTTCTCGACTTTGATTCCTGAGAGTGTGATCTTCTCTCCTTCATAGAGGATTTCTTAGGTATAGGCTCCCCCTCAGTTGTTGCTTTCCTTGGTGCTTCTGCTCCTTTTCTGTCTGGAAATCTCAGACCCATTTTAGCAACAGTTGTTGAATCGATATAGCTTTTGATAGCTATCTTCTGTCTGATTCCCCTTTCCAATCTGATGCCAGATTCTTTGAACACTCTTGTCAACAGCATCCCATAAGGATAGGTGTTTGTATCCTTTATAGATTTTACCATGTACTGAAAAATCAAATATGGTAAATCTATTGGGTGATGATTTAGAAGATGAAAGATGCATTGTTCATCCAGGTAGTGACCGATGTCTTGAACCTATTCTCGGTGAATCTGATACATAGAATCGTGAACAATACCTTGCTTTGGTACCAAACCACGAGGCTCTCCTTTCGCTAGGTTATTGTGTCCATAGAGTTGATGACTAACTTCATCTTCGCTCATCTTGAGCTTTGTCATCCATTTCACCATATTAGTGGGTTGAACTCCATCCATCGGACATTCAAGAACTTTCTCCAAGAACTCCTTTGTTACAATAACAGAGTGTGTGTCTACATATGACACGATCAGATCATCTCTTCGATTTAGTATTCTTCCGTAACTCATAAACTTCTTGGAGATAGACTTCATCTCGATTTGAAAGAAGTTTCTCCATCCTGCCGCCATTATCTCCTATCTATATCCATCTGTTCTTTTCTTAGTTCTTCAAGTTTACCAATCTTCCCATCCCGACATCGATCAACTCGCAAAATAGGCTTGACATACATCTTGCTAATTCTGTTGAATAGGAACTTGCTTGAAGATTTTTCAGAGAGATTTCAGAGAACTAGTAATTTCTGAATTTGGTAGGAATCCCAAAAATCAGTTTTAGGGATTTTATTGCAAATTTTAGAACGATTGTACTTCTCGATGATCTGACAGCCTTTTTCCCTCTAAAACTTTTCCTTGTGAAAGAAGTTTTAAGTCTGAAACCGTCAACGCCGTTTAACTCCACCGTTTCATAGTCTTTTCTTTTTTACGAAAAACCAGATGAATGGTCCGTTAACTCCTCCGTTTGTCTGTTTCTTCTTTACGAAAAACCAGATGAATGGTCCGTTAACTCCTCCGTTTGTCTGTTTCTTCTTTACGAAAAACCAGATGAATGGTCTGTTAACATCACCATATTGAGGTTGCTTCTGATTTCTTTAAAGCGATCTTCACTTAGTGGTTTTGTGAAGATATCCGCCCACTGATATTTCGTTTCCACGAATTGTAGACTGACGACTTTCTTCTGAACGTAATCTCTCAAGAAATGATGTCCGACTTCTATGTGCTTCACCCTTGAATGTTGAATTGATTCTTTGACAAGTCGATGGCGCTTTGGTGTTGTCACAAGATATTGGAATCTCTTCCTCAGATTGAGTAGTCCTCCAATTGATACTTGATCCAAAACAATTGTGAACAACAACTCATGCGCATATATATTCAAATTTTCGACGAGTTGATAATGCAATCGAAGCTTTGTCTCTTGCTTGACCACGACACGTGTTTGGTCCAAGGAAGTGACAACCACCACTCGTGCTCTTCCTTTCGATCCTATCACCGGCATAGTCTGCATCACAATATTCATTTAACCTGAAATCTTTACCTTTCTCATACATTAAACAAAGATCAGTAGTACCTGCGAGATATCTCAAAATTCGCTTTACAAAGAATGTAATGAGATTCTCTAGATCGGCTGAAACCTTGCACACAAGCATACACCTAATAGAATGTCGAGTCTACTTGTCAGAAGATAAAGCAAAGAACTAATCATCCCTCTAAATAGGGTTTGATCCACCTTCTTACCACTTTCGTCTTTTGACAACAGGTTTGAAGGATGCATCGGTGTAGACATACTTTTAACGCTGCACATATCAAACTTAGACAATAATTCTTTGACATATTTTTGTTGATGGATAAAAATCTTATTCTTAGTTTGCTTTACTTGCAATCCAAGAAAGAATTTTAACTCACCCATCATGCTCATCTCAAATTCATTTTTCATCATATTTTCAAAGCTCATGCATAACCTTTTTGAGGTTGCTCCAAAAATAATATCATCAACATAGATTTGCACAATAATAAAATCATTATTCAAGTTTTTCCTAAAAAGAGTTTTGTCTACTTTACCTCTAGTAAATCCATTTCCTATAAGAAATGAGCTCAGACGATCATACCATGCTCTAGGGCCTGTTTGATCCATATAAGGCTTTATGAAGTCTGAGACATGATCTGGATACTTTATATCCTCAAATCCAGGAGGTTGCTTGACATAGACTTCTTCATCTATAAAACCGTTCGAAATGCACTTTTACATCCATCTGAAAAGCTTTATGTCATGGCAAACAAAGATATGCAAGCGATCCTTATTGCTTCAAGTCTTGCTATCGGAGCATATGTCTCATTGTAGTATATTCCTTCCTGCTGATTATAGCCTTGTGCTACTAATCTTGCCTTATTGCGACTTACTTTTCCCGATTCGCCTAGCTTATTCTTGAATATCCATCTAGTACCAATAATGGATTTCTTTTCGTGTTTAGGAACTAAGGACCGGACTTTATTCCTAATGAATTGATTCAACTCCTCTTGCATACTAATATCCATGCTTCATCTTTTAGAGCTTCATCAATCTTCTTAGGTTCTACTTCGATATAAATGCCATGTTGACTTCTCTTCCGAACTTGGACCTTATTCTTACACCTTCCGAGGTTTCTCCAATAATTAACTCTTTAGGATGAAAGCTTTGTATCTCCAATCTTTCTTTAACTCAAAATTTTAGAAATGTCTGTCTTTTCATCATGAGGTGTTTCGATGAAGATACTTCCTTACCTTTGCGTCAAAGGCACATGAATAACATCATCTTCTCGATTCCTCTTCCTTATTGGGTTGAGAGCTATCATCGAACTTAACATGAATAGTTTCTTCAATGTCTTTGAGGTGAGGTTGAAGATTCTAAATGCCTTTGAAGTGAGAGAATAGCCTAGAAAATTCCTAAGAATGTCTTTGCATCAAATTTGTCCAGAGCTTCCTTTGTGTTCGACTAGTGCACTTGCGGTATTAAAGGATGGAAATAAGAAATGTTTGGTCTCCTTTCATTCCATAACTCATAGGAGTTTTCTTGAAGATTGGTCGCAAAGAACACTCTATTCTCGAATGTAGCATGTCAGTATTGATGACTTACGCCTTGAAGTATTTAGGAAGATTCATCTCACACAAGATTGTTCTTGCCATCTCTTGAATCGTCCTATTCTTCCTCTCAACAACTCCATTCTGCTGCATGAGTCCTTGGGGAGAAAAGTTATGGAAAATTCCATTTTCTTCGCAGAATACTCTAAACTTCTCATTTTCAATTCTCCACCATGATCACTCCTTATGCTGGCTATAGACATTCCTTTTTATTTTGTAACCTCATGGAAAGGTTTCTAAAGCACTTGAAAGACTCATCTTTATGTGATAGAAAAGTATCCAACAAAACCTTGTAAAATCATCAACAATCACAAGTCCATACTTCTTTCCACCAAGACTTATTGTTCTTATTGGACCAAATAAGTCTATATGTAACAACTCAAGTGGTCTAGATGACGCTATTTAAATGTTTCAAGAGAAAGAGGTTTTAACTTGCTTCCTTTCCGACAACTTTCACAAAAGAAATCTTTGTCAAAACGAATTTGTGGCAAACCTTTACCAAATCATGTTTCAAAAGTTTTGAAATATGTTTAAAACCGACATGACCTAGTTTTTATGCCGATCGCCTTTCATCTTCATAGATAAAAACATGAAATATTTTGAGACCGAAAATCGCCTAAATCAATTTTGTAAAGATTGTTTCGTCTTTTGGTGAAAAGAAGATGGAACCATCTTTGTTTCGACTTCACAAAATTTTGATTGAAAGAAACTTCAAAACCGTAATCACATAATTGACTAATACTTATCAAGTTATGCTTTAAACCATCAACTAGCAAGACGTTGTTAATGCATGCACGGGAATTCTTACCAATCTTACCAAACCCGATTATCTTTCCCTCGCCGGTTGTCTCCAAAAGTTACCGATCCTCCTTTCAGATCAAGATCTAGGAACATAGACTTGTTTCCTCGTCATGTGACGCGAGCATCCACCGTCCAAATACTAATGGTGCTTCTTTGGTTCTTCCAAAGAAGGATTTCAGTAGAGATATTATCTTATTTTTAGGTACCCAGATTCTCTTGGGTCCTTTAGGTTAGTATGATGTAATGAATGATAATAAGGTGTAGTATGTAAACGTTGATGACCTTTCTCGAAACCTGATTGATATCTTTTCTTATCTTTTGAGCAATTGATTTTACGTAATTCGGGCTTATTTTTAGTAAACCCTAATCCAGCTTTTATCCCCTGATGTCTCAGATTTTCCTATCATTTCATTCATCCTTTTGTACTATCTCAGAATTTAGCTAGATCAATTGAGAGATTATTAATTTCGCCTTCAATTGATTAATCTCTTCGATCTATCTACAACTTTGTTGTTATTCAATTCCTCAACTTGCTTTCTTAACCTTATATTCTCACTCTATCTCATGAGTATGTTTGAGGTTTTCATACTTCTTCTTCAACAGCCTTGTATTGTTTCGTAATAGCATGAGAATCCTCTAATAATTCCGAGTATGCATCTTGTATATCATTATAGCTAGAAGTTACCTCCTCATCACTTTCTTCTTCACCTACTGACATATGTTAGCATGTTCGACGCTTCGAACTTGTATCCGATTACGATGAGTCCAGATCTTCCCATGTTGCCATCATGCTTTTCTTGTTATCCCTACTCCTTTTGGGTTGTCTTTTCAACATTGACACTTTCGGACTTGTAATGTCCCGCTTCTTGCATTCATAACATGTAACGGATGCTTTATCGACTTTTTCATCGTCTTTGCCATTGTTCCTTCTAAATGTTGAATTTCCTTTGACTTCTTTTTCCACATTCTTCTTATCTTTCTTGAAATGAAAGATAGCTCATCGCCTTCATTACTCGATTCAGATTCGACTTCATCGAATCATCATCCTTTGCTTCTTCAATCTTTAAAGCCTTTGATGTGTTCCTCTTTGTTTTCTTCTTTGATTTTGTGATTCTTTTGACTTGCTTTGAGCGCTATGGACTTCTCTTTCGGGCTTATCTTCCGTGATCAAGCTCTACTTCGTATCTTCAACGATCCAAGCAATTCATCAAGCTTCAAGACGCTTAAGTCTTTGGCTTCAGATGCAATGAGCTTACTTTGGGTCTCCATCTTTTGGGAAGACTCTCAAAATCTTTCGAACATGGTCTTGACTGTTATACGCTCTTCCAAGAGCTTTTAGTCCATTAACAATTGTTTGGAATCTTCCAAACATTTGATCAATGGTCTCTTCTTCTTTCATCTTGAATAACTCGTCGATGCACCAAAATACTTATCTTGGACTCCTTGACTTGATTTGTTCCTTCATGTGCAATTGATAATGTATCCCACATTTCTTTGGCAAGATCACATCCATGAACTTTGTCATACTCGCTTCGCTTTCAATGCACAACTCAAGAAAATTTCGCTTTGAGTTTAGTTGAAATCTTGCTTTCGCTTTCGATCGTCCATCTTTCTCGTGGAATTGGATTTTATCATCATCTTCAGTGTGTATGGTCCATTCTCGATGATGTCCCAAAGGTCAATGTGAGTAGACTCGATAAACAATCTCATCCGATCCTTCCAATAGGGTAGTCTTCACCATTGAATGCTTTGAGGTCCGGTGATGAGGCTCCTTCGGCAATATCGTGTGTGATTCCACCATTTTCTTTAGTTCACACTTTATTATAGTGATTCTTGAACACCTCGCTCGATACCAATTGAAGTAAATCACCGTTAATATATTGAGTAATAATATGATCAAGATACACAGAAGGGGGTTGAATTGTGATAAACTTTTCGTTAATCCCTTGATAACAATTTCTTGTTCTTTCGGAAAATTTATCTTAAATCAATTCTTGACTAGTTTGAAAACCTTTGATAAAAATGAGAACTACGATTTAAGTAAAGTAAGAGTTAGAGAGAAACACGACAATTTATCTGGTTCACCCCAAACCGTGGGCTACGTCCGATCCTCGAGATATCATACGAGATTTCACTATCTCGATCTGTTTACAAGTATTCTTTGGACTAAGCCTCTTGGGACTCTTAACAACAAGTATTCTTTTACTCTTAGCCTCTTGGGCTACCTAACACTTTTCAAAATGAAAAACTAATAAAGAGCTTTTTACAAAGAGTTGCTCTTAACAATGTATACTCGAAAATAGTTCACAATTTTTCTCGAGATAGTCGATGTTTGAATACTCGAGTTTCATTCACTTTTCTCAAAAGTCGTTTTCCTTCAATCTCGACTCTTATTTATAATCGCTTCAACTGTTTCTTGAATATCCGCTTCTTGAATCTTTAAAGAAATGGTTATTCAGTTTAACTCAGAATCGCTTTCTTAATCGATGTTTCTTTCTTCTATCGATTCTTGTATCGCCGCTTTTCCTTTTAAGAAAGCTTAAAATCGATTTTTGTATATCGCCGCTTTTCTCTTAGTAAAGCTTCCGTCGATTTTGTTTAAATCGATATTCTTCCGTCTGTTTTTTCTTTTTTTTTTCCATACCTTTTCTTCCTACCTTTTCTTCTTCATTTTTCTTCCTTATGCTTTTCTTCATACCTTTTTGTTCTGGTGTGGTACTGGGATCAATACTTCAGATAATTGATTTATTTTTTATCTCAATACTCAGATAATTGATACTTTTCATAATTCTCTAATTCACAGTATTTGTTATCATCAAAAGGGAAGAATGTTAAGTCAAACCGGACTTCACGTATTAAATAATTTTGATGATAAACAAAGAGAAATATACAAATGAAAAGTAGATGGATGAATAAAAGAAAATATGAAGGAAGAAAAAATGTAAGGAAGGAAAATACTAAGGAAGAAAAGGTATGGAAGAAAAGGTATGAAGAAAAAGCGACGAAGAAAAAATGAAGGAAGAAAAGGTATGAAGAAAAGGTATGGAAGAAAAGCGAGAGGAAGAAAAATGTAAGGAAGAAAAGGAAGGAAGAAAAAATGTATGAAGAAAAGCGAAAAAGAAAAAGCAGGCGGAAGAATATCGATTTAAACAAAATCGAGGCGAAGCTTTACTAAGAGAAAAGCGATTTATACAAAAATCGAGCGGAAGCTTTACTTAAAAGGAAAAGCAAACGATACAAGAATCGAACGTAAGAAAGAAACATCGCTTTAAGACGATTCTGAGTTAAACCTGAATAACCGCTTCTTTAAAGATTCAAGAAGCGAGATATTCAAGAAACAGTTGAAGAACCGATTATAAATAAGAGTCGAGATCAAGGAAAAGCGACTTTTGAGAAAAGTGAATGAAACTCGAGTATTCAAACATCTCGACTATCTCGAGAAAAATTGTGAACTATTTTTCGAGTATACATTATAAGAGCAACTCTTTTGTAAAAATCTCTTTATTAGTTTTTCATTTTGAAAAGTGTTACAGGTAGCCTGAAGAGGCTAAGAGTAAAAGAATACTTGTTGTTAAGAGTCCTGAAGAGGCTCAGTCCAAAGAATACTTGTAAACAGATCGGAGATAGTGAAATCTCATAAGGATATCGAGGATCGGACGTAGCCTACTGGCTTGGGTGAACCAGGATAAATTGCTGTGTTTCTCTCTCTAACTCTTACTTTACTTAAATCGTAGTTCTCATTTTTATCAAAGGTTTTCAAACTAGTCAAGAATTGATTTACGATAAATTTTCTGAAAGAACAAGAAATTGTTATTGAAGGGATTAACGAAAAGTTTATCACAATTCAACCCCCCCTTCTTGTGTATCTTGATCATATTATTACTCAATATATTAACGTGTGATTTACTTCAATTTTTTCTTCTAAGAATTCCTTTTCAAATACCTTTTGCTTATAATCGTTTCAATCTTAGCAAGAGACATATTCTTGGACAATAGGCTCTTGTTCTCTTATTCTAATGATCTAATTTTATTCTTCAAGGATGCATCACTGTTTTTAAACTTCTCAACCTCTTTAACATACTACACAGTTAATTTCTTATATTAAGCATACAATTCATAACATGTATCTCTTAATTCATCAATTTTAAGATTAGAGTCAGAATTATACACCTCATTGTCTTCTAAATTGGCCATGAGGCAAACATTAATTACTTCTTCAGGCTCTTCTTCATCAAAATTCTCAAAATCTTCATCAAACCAGGCTATATTCATAGCTTATTTTCTAGGTCTTATGTTTTACGTTTTGTCCTTTTGCAGAAGAAAGGAACATTCCAGTATGATGAGTCTATGCTTCTTATAGTGATAACATATATTTTAAGTATTTTGTGTAGTGTTAATGCTAGTATTAGTGCTGCTGCCTTTTGATATGGACTTACTATTACTAGTTTTCTTATTTCCTTCTCTTTTCTTTATCAACTTCTTTTTGTAAAAACTTAAGCTACTTTTTGTCGATAAGGTTCAAATCATCATCTCCATCTATCTGCAACTCATTATCGCTTTCATCACCGTTTGATTCATCGACAACTTTTAGAGTTATTCCTCTTCTATAGGAGGATCTTTGATCTTGTCTAAGCTCTGTCTCATGGATCTTCAGGTTTCCTCTTAGCCAATTTGTAACACCCCACTCCTGTATGACTCGAACCTGACCTCGATGGTGATATCCAAGGCCATACCCTACGAGGGTGACGTGCTACATCACTCAGTCAAAATTCAGTATAATTTTTTTTATTTTAAAACACAACATACACTATGCAGAAATCAAATAACATACACAATCACCAGTAAGTACAATGACCGACCCCTTTACAAATACAAATTAATTTAGTCCTGCGACTTTACAAATTGACCGAATCATCATGCCGAGATACGTATACACACTCATACCCCGTCCCAAATTACTAATTTACCCTTCCCATCAGTGATGGGGTGTTACACAATTAAGTGAAATAGTTCTAGATCCTTTGCAATTTCTAGATTAATCACTTTAGGTCTCCACTCCTTTGGAAGTGACCTTAGAATCTTTGTCACAAGCTCATCAATGGGATATGTTTTTCAAGGCTGTAATGATGATGTTGAATTGTCCTAAAAATTCTTCTCTGTTCTCTCCCTTTTTCATACTAACAGTTTCATATTGATACACTAAAAGATTTATTCTATGTTTTTTTACCTCATTTGTCCTTTCAAAAGTAACTTGAAGTTTATCCCATATTTCCTTTGTTGTAGAACAGTAGGATATCTTTTCATATTCTCCTGGAGAGAGTACACAAATTAGATGATGCCTTATCTTAGCATTTAGTTGTGCATTTCTTCTATCAACATCAGTCCACATCTTTACATCTTCAGTAACAGAAAGTGTAGCTCCAACTTTGATAGCTTGTCATACTTTAATATCTAAATAATAGAGATAAATTGTCGTTCTCTCCTTCCAATAGGAATAGTTGTTTCTGTTAAAATAAAGAGGCTTTGTGACAGATTGTCCTTCAGGACATCTCAAGTTGTTTGCCATGATTTATCACGTGTTGTATGTAGGAAAATCCCGGGAGGTACATCACATGTACAGGCAGCGGAAAACAAAAATTTTTGGTTCCCGGGACCTTCCCGAACCCAGGATCCAGGTATCCGTATGAAGACTTCAAACCTGAATAGCCAATAGAGACTATCTCTAAAGGTATCCACGCAGAGATCAGAAAACCTAACCGAGTCAAACCCCTTTGACCCGGGAATAGCTAGAACAGATTAAAGCTGCTAGAGCTTACCTCATCTGGAGAGTCAAGGAGACGTTGGAAACTTGCTTGGAAGAAGAGAGAAATCATGGTGCCTTAAGGAAGAAAGCTTGAAAACCATTTTCATTGAAAACTTAACACTTAAGTTTTCACTTTTCTTTCAACCCATAAGCCCCCGTCGACTACACCTTTCCAAGCCTTCATATATGTATCTTTTAACCTTTAAAAGAGTACCATAAGAGAAGGACAAGTGTAAGTCATATTAGCCATTCATACTTTAATGAATTAGATAATAACCTTTGAAAAGTCAAAAGTTATCATCCCTTCTCCTAATTCCAACGCACCACATGGCTTATATTTATATATATTAATTAATTATTTACTTAATTAATTAATATATATATAATTGCTAAGCAGATCCAATAAACTGGGTCGGTCCTACCGACCGCCGACCCAATCAAACAACTCCGAAAACCTTTCTTAGCAATATTGATGTCGCGATCTCATCGGGACATATCTCAATCCCATTGGGATCCATTTAATCCTAATGCTCTCTATAATTGGAACTCTGTCCAATTACTATTTTACAGATTCTCTGAAACACTCTTAAGCGTGTGACCCTTTAGGCTTCCGGTTATGTTGGCCACTTAGATTAACAATTAATCTGAGCAAGTCATGAGCGGTATCTAGCAACACATCATGACCCCCAATTGACCGGAAAGTAATCGGTTTGATGTATTCATCAAGAACCAGATCACAAACCCTTCCATAGACAATTACCGTGCAATTCGTCCTTTCACCATCCTATACCCCACTTGGTTATGAGTATGGTTAAAGTGTCAACTCTTACTAGACGAGTCTAGCCTAGTGATAACAGATCTCGCCCTATGACTCATTACTTATATGTCCATGAAGACACTCTTCATGACATATTCACTCGCCGAGATTTACGAGTAATGATCCCGACAAGAGGCTATGGGTATCTCTTCCGCTAATCCGTAAGTGGTGAACTTTATTGGCTACTCAATTATCTTCAATACCTCAAGTCGCACCCAAGCACCACCCTATGAGTTACCTCCGAAGGCAACAAGGAATGGAGTCAGTATGTGATCAAGATTCAAGATATCCTCGAGTACCTCAAGTCTAAGGATACTTGCACCATTGCTATGATGAGATTATCACTGACACTAGATAAGATATCCATGTGATGATCTCATGGCAGGTCATCCAATGAACTTACTACCGCTAGTAAGCATCCACATGTCAATTCTAAATATCTCATATTTACAGTTTCTGAGATCCACTGCTTGATCCAATCAAGGAATATGACATGTGATAGTCTATCCGGATTAATGATGTCCAGTCTCATTAATCCTTTGACTAGGGAAAATTTAGACACTGACATAATTGCACATGATAGGAATCTCAGGAGTATGATCACATCATAATTTCCTTCATGCTATGTCATATATCATAGACTTCATTAATCTGATTAAAGATCCAATCAATTCATAAACTATGTTCATGAACATCAAATTAATGAATTATGCCTTTTCTTTATTTATTCATTCATCAGATCACGATTTGTGAATAAAACGCGCTAAAGGGGATTGCCTTTAGGGCACAAATAAACAGTACCGTCCTTGAATAAGTCGACTTATCCAATGTACAAGTCGACTTATCGGTACTTTTTAAGAACAAGTCGACTTATCAGTAGTACAAGTCGACTTGTACTTACAAATCTCCCACTTGACCTAAAGCCAATCGCCTTAGTATCCAATACCATAAGCGAGTCCATGAGAATCACAATTCTCCTGTGACAATGGCTTTGTCAATGGAACAACAACACTTTGTCTGCGGGAATTCTCTCTATCAAGATATCATCTCGACTAATGATCTCCGAATCGGCGGGCACGAGTTCGGATCGTCGATAAGACCTTGGTTCCTTTGTCAAGATTAGCCCCATTGTATCATAATACAATCCTATGGGCCCATCACAGCTAGGGACTAGATCAAGTTCAGTAATGAACTTCTTGATCCAAACTGCTTCCTTGCGCATCTCATGCGGTAGGTACTCTGCCTCGGTTGATGAATCAGCAGTCCTCTCTTGTTTGGAATTCTTCCAACTGACCGCCTCGCTATTCAGTGTGAATGTATATAACCTGATTGTGATTCAGAATCATCCTTATCAGATTAGATACTGGCATCTGAATGCCCGCTCACATGGAGATTTCCATCTCCATAGATAAAGAAAACATCTTTAGTGCTTCGCAAGTACTTGAGGATATTCTTGACAACCACCCAAAGGACCCTCATCAGATCCGATTGGTATCCGCTCAGAACATTTAGAGCATACGATACATCGGCCTCGTATATAGCATCGCTTCATGCTAAACCTCTTTAGCATCTCATCTATGTACGATGCTTGTGAAAGACCAAGCAACCTTTGATCTATCTGCATAAATCTATATCCCAAGGATATAAGTTGCTTTACCAAGGTCTTTCATCGCAAATGGAGTGGACAACCAAATTTTAACTGATTGCAGCATAGAGACATCGTTTCCTAGTAACAGTATGTCATCTACATATAACACAAGGAATACGATTGCAGTCCCATTAACCTTCTTATACACACAATGATCATCCGAATTTTGTGAGAAATCAAACTCTTTGATTGACTCATCTAAACGGATAATCCAACTCCTGGATGCTTGCTTCAATCCAAACATGGATTTCTGAAGCTTGCATACGTTTTCGCCATCGATGGAAGTGAAGCCCTCAGGTTGTGTCATACATATCCTCGGGTAGATTTCCTGACTTTGCACCCTGTGGGTTTTATCCCTTCAGGTGTAACAACCAAAGTCCATACTTGGTTTATGTACATGGAATCCATTTCAGATTTTTATGGCTTAAAGCCATTTCTCAGACTCTGAACTTTTCAGAACCTCTTCATAGGTAGTAGGCTCATCATCTCATATGAGTAATACGTCATTCTGTTCACTCACGAGAAATCCATATCTCTCGGGAACAGAACGTATCCTACTTAACTACAAAATTTTTTGTGTAGTAGAAGGTTGAACTGTTACCTCATCTATATGAGTGACAGTTTCAGGTTTAGGCAATTGATCTGTGTTTGTTCGAGCATCTTGAACTTCTCCAAGTTCAACTTTTCTCCCACTGTCTTATTGTAAAAGAAACTATTTCTTTAAGAAAACAGCAAGCTTTGAAACAAAGAACTTTTGTTCCTAAGCAAGGTAGAATTAATATTCCACGAAAAAACACTTGTCAGACTTTGCATCAAGCTAATCGGACTGTGTCCGCTTCACATAAGCAGGACAATCCCAAACTTTCAGCTAAGAAAGATAGGGTTTTCAGTTAGTCCATATCTCCATATGGAGTAACATCAACTGTCTTTAATGGAACTCTGTTTAACAAGTAAACAGTTGTCTCAAGCGCATATTCCCAAAATTGTGCAAAACCTATCATCAATCGCACCATGTCTAACAAGGTTCGATTTCTCCTTTCACCCACATCATTGTCTTTGCAAGCGTGCAGGTGGAGTCCATCGAGATAAAATCTCATTATCTACGAGATAATCCAAAATCTGTTGGTCTAAGTATTTTCCACCACGATCGATCGTAATGTCTTCATACTTTTACCAAGTTAGTTTTCTACTTCATTTCTGAATTATTTGAACTATTCAAATGCTTGATTTGTATCTTATCGATACATGTACCCATATCGTGAATAATCACCGATAAAAGTAATGAAGTAAAACAACCACTTCGCATGGATGGACATCGGACCACATACATCCGAATGTATTAGGTCTAATATTCCATTCACTGCTCACCCTTTCCTTTAAAGGATAACTTAGTCATCTTGCCTAATAAACAAGATTCGCATGTGTCATATGATTCATAATCAAATGACCCTAAACCGCCACTCTCATGGAGCTTAGCTATCGTGTCTCATTTATATGGCCATGCGACAATGCCATAAGTACGTTGATTTTAAATTATCTCAATTATGTCTTTTCGCGTCATTGACATTCATAATTGGATATGACATATCTAATATGTCAATTCCATTGCATAATGTACCAGTACCATAGAGCATTCCATTGCAACTAATATAGCAACCATTGCTACTAAAAGTCAAATGGAAATCAGCTCTAATTAAACATAAAACATACAATATGTTCTTTGTTGAAAACGGGTACAAAATGATAATCATCCAATTTGAATACAAGCCCACTAGGGAGTAACAAGACATAAGTGTCTACGGCTAATGTAGCAACTCTTGCTGCATTACCTACACGAAGGTCTAGTTCTCTTTTATGAGCTTTCATCGTCCCCGAGGCCCCGTGATAACATTTCATATGTATGACCGACATCCGTATCAAATACCGATATGTTTGGATCAGAATAGTATTAACCTCAATGACAAACATATTTGAAGAAGTAGAGGCATCCGTGCCTTTTACTACTTCGTGGACTCAGATAGATTTTACAGCCACTTTCTGGTGGCTAGACTTGCCACAATGAAAGCAAAATCCTTTTAGGGCGCTTTCTTTGGTTTTCTTTGATGGCGCCCATTTGGTTTCTTGCCCTTTTCTTCTTTGAACTAGAAGAAGAAGGCCCACCATTAGCACTTGCTATCTATCTTGATAGCTCTTCACTATCATGAGCGATTGATGATCACGGTATTGTTGTGGATATTTGGTTTATCCGATAGTTTAACACTGAACCGTGAATAACCATCGACAATCCAACCGAATTAAGTCTCTACTTAACTCATAATCCATTACAAATCCTAAGACAACCAATCTCTCAATATAGCCATTCATCTTCGTGGTATATTGCATGTTAGCTTGTCCTCGAGCCATCTTTGTGATGAAGAGAAGCCTTGAGGTCTTGAACCTTTCGCATCGAGCTTACTCATCAAACAGCTCCCTAAGATGAGATATTATAACGTGAGCATCCATGGACTCATCCGCTTGTTGCAGCTCGGTGACATCGAGGCAAGCGTACCATGTCCCCGCCCATTAGATGCTTATTTATATGCTTTCGATCCTTATCGAAGCATTGATAGCAGGTGCATCTGGAAGTGGAACATCTAGGACATATCCCAGTTCCTCAGATCTGAGAACAATTCTCAGATTCCTTAGCCAATCAAGAAAATCGGTCCAGAAAGGAGAGCATTAATTCACACTAAAAGACTTCTTCAATCAACCTAAACGTGATAAAGAGAAGGAATGATAGAATAAAAATGCCTGCATGATCATAAGGACTTGCATGACATGCATATGGCTCCCACTAGTTTCCTAGAATCCATAACCCTCTTTATGAATCCAAAGAAACAATGTGACATAATGTCCTAGTGGGTCGATATCCGACATTGCTAAGAGTGACCTTGAGTTTGCTCAACAAGCCACAACTTAGGTCAATCGGTAGGTATCGGTCATACCAATTGCATCATCGATAACCGACATTAAGAATGACCTTGAGGTTAGCTCAACAAGCCACCTTATGTCTCGGAGGTATCGATATACCAATTACATCTTAGACACAACTATCGATCGCTCTATCAACTTGTTGATGTGTGCACTTCATCAGTATCAACTCTTTGATGCGCATACATCTAATGTATGCTACCCAACTTCGCCTCTGTCCACGTTGACCTTGAGGTTAGCTCAACAAATCAACGCTTCTAGGAAAACCAACCCATTAATCCGAAAATCTTATTTTCATGGTTTGAACATATTCGTATAGAGTGAGCTTGAGTTTGCTCAACAACCCAACCCTATAAGAACTCTGGTTCTTACCATATTAATGAAAGGCGTTAGTTTTCATATACCGAGGAGGGATTTCGAATTCTCGACTCCAAGCTGAAGGATTATAGTCGCCAGGACTATATGGAATGATTTAGGTTTCATCAATCACATTGAATCAATCCTTTTAATCATCCATCATCCAACCTGAGCATGCCACAAGTCGACTTTCATCAAATGCAAGTCGACTTATGCTTCTGCCCACACACAAGTCGACTTGTATGACACAAGTCGACTTATTTCACCTGTCCATGAACAAGTCGACTTATAAGGTACTACAAGTCAACTTATACTGAGATCCTGAACAAGTCGACTTATCTATACACAAGTCGACTTATCCCAAAAACCTTGAACAAGTCGACTTATTTCATATACAAGTCGACTTATCCAGGAAAATTTGCTAAAATCTCTAATCGGCTAATTCCTCAATCAGTACAATTCCAATTCACAACACCTACATACCTAAGGTAATATCTGATAAATTTGATGTATCAATGAACAATTCATTGAACCATGAAAGCCTTAAATAGTCAAACTATATGAAGAGCTTGAAATGAGTCAAAACTCATTAATTTCCAAAAATTTAGGAATACCCAAATTATCATCCTAAGCATCTCTAGTTAGCATATAAATTATCAAATTTACTTCAGCACTTGTCACAAAAATTGTGACGGCCAAAACAAGCAAGAAAATGAAATATACTAACGAGACACAAAGGTGATCAATTAGGCATCCGAAAATTCTAGGATAAACAACTTCAAGCAATTCAGTTTGGAAATCATACTACATCAAGATAACACATTTTTAATTACATTAAAAATGGTGCAAGGCATTGGAACTGAAAAAGCACACTCAATCAAGCCAAGCAAAACAGTCTCAACAATTTTCACAAAAACTGTCCAGTTCTGTACATTGCTCGAAATGATCAATGAAACAATTTCAATAAATCATGAGAAAATTATATAGGTTATTAAATGTTCAGAAAATGCTACATGAATGTTTTCAGGATTTTAGGCCATCAAAAACTCAGTTAACCTAAATAACAAAACCGATTCAAAATCTGTATTCATCAGCACAGCAATTCCCAACAGCATAGAATAAATTCGTGAATAAATATCCAATCACCTTGAAATCCAATTTCCATGCTCACAGACATTCACCAACATCTTAGAGACATGTAGGAGAAGGAAAATCCAGAAAATGATTTTTCTAGAATTTATTCTCGATTTTATACTACTGCCTGTTCCAGAATCGTTTCACAAAACAGCATCTGTAACCTTAGGGAATTAATTAGCAAAACTATATCAAATCAAATCGATAAATTCTGAAAATTCATAGACATATTCTCTAACATGTTATGAACATTTCTGGGCAAAAAAATTTCGAAAACCCTATCTCTATAGCAATTCGAAATCTGGGCAGTACACATGCATCAACATCAACAGCACTTAGGGTTTCTGATCTAGCTTAGGTTTTAGCTTCATACGGGATACCAGACTCTATGATACCACTGTAGGAAAATCCCGGGAGGTACATCACATGTACAGGCAGCGGAAAACAAGAATTTTTGGTTCCCGGGACCTTCCCGAACCCAGGATCCAGGTATCCGTATGAAGACCTCAAACCTGAATAGCCAATAGAGACTATCTCTAAAGGTATCCACGCAGAGATCAGAAAACCTAACCGAGTCAAACCCCTTTGACCCGGGAATAGCTAGAACAGATTAAAGCCTGCTAGAGCTTACCTCTGTCCTGGAGAGCTGAAGGAGACGTTGAAAACTTGCTTGAAAGAAGAGAGAAATCATTGTGCCTTAAGGAAGAAAGCTTGAAAACCATTTTCATAGAAAACTTAACACTTAAGTTTTCACTTTTCTTTCAACCCATAAGCCCCCGTCGACTACACCTTTCCAAGCCTTCATATATGTATCTTTTAACCTTTAAAAGAGTACCATAAGAGAAGGACAAGTGTAAGTCATATTAGCCATTCATACTTTAATGAATTAGATAATAACCTTTGAAAAGTCAAAAGTTATCATCCCTTCTCCTAATTCCAACGCACCACATGGCTTATATTTATATATATTAATTAATTATTTACTTAATTAATTAATATATATATAATTGCTAAAGCAGTCCAGTCAAACTGGGGTCGGTCCTACCGACCTGCCGGGCCCCGGTGCTGAAACAGCTCCGAAAACCTTTCTTAGCAATATTGATGTCGCGATCTCATCGGGATATATCCCAATCCCATTGGGATCCATTTAATCCTAATGCTCTCCATAATTGGAACTCTGTCCAATTACTATTTTACAGATTCTCTGAAACACTCTTAAGCGTGTGACCCTTTAGGCTCCCGGTTATGTTGGCCACTTAGATTAACAATTAATCTGAGTAAGTCATGAGCGGTATCTAGCAACACATCATGACCCCCAATTGACCAGAAAGTAATCGGTTTGATGTATTCATCAAGAACCGGATCACAAACCCTTCCATGTACAATTATCTGGTAATTCGTCCTTTCACCATCCTATACCCCACTTGGTTATGAGTATGGTTAAAGTGTCAACTCTTACTAGACTGAGTCTAGCCCAAGTGATAACAGATCTCGTCCTGTGACTCATTACTCTATATGTCCATGAAGACACTCTTCATGACATATTCACTCTGGCCAGAGATTTACGAGTAATGATCCTGACAAGAGGCCATGGGTATCTCTTCTGCTAATCCAGAAGTGGTGAATCCTTTATTGGCTACTCAACTATCTTCGAATACCTCAAGCTGCACCCAAGCACCACCCTATGAGTTACCTCTAGAAGGCAACAAGGAATGGAGTCAAAGTACAGGATCAGTATCCAAGATATCCTTGAGTACTTCAAGTCTAAGGATACTTGCACCATTGTTATGATGAGATTATCACTGACACTAGATAAGATATCCATGTGATGATCTCATGGCAGGTCATCCAATGAACTTACTACCGCTAGTAAGCATCCACATGTCAATTCTAAATATCTCATATTTACAGTTTCTGAGATCCACTGCTTGATCCAATCAAGGAATATGACATGTGCTAGTCTATCCGGATTAATGATGTCCAGTCTCATTAATCCTTTGACTAGGGAAAATTTAGACACTGACATAATTGCACATGATAGGAATCTCAGGAGTATGATCACATCATAATTTCCTTCATGCTATGTCATATATCATGGACTTCATTAATCTGATTAAAGATCCAATCAATTCATAAACTATGTTCATGAACATCAAATTAATAAATTATGCCTTTTCTTTATTTATTCATTCACCACACATCGATTGTGAATAAAACGCTAAAGGGATTGCCTTTAGGCACAAATAAACAATCTTGGCCTTGAATAAGTCGACTTATCCAATGTACAAGTCGACTTATCGGTACTTTTCAAGAACAAGTCGACTTATCAGTAGTACAAGTCGACTTGTACTTACATTGTAAAATATAATAAATGTGATACCTCACTTTGATACCAAATGATAAAGCAAATACACGCAACAGGGGGTGAATTGTGCGTGACTTGAAAATTTTTGCAAGTTACTATCAATCTGTACAAAAGACAGGCAGCTGTTAACATTTAAAATGAAAAGAAGTTTTTGTAATTTGAAAATAACAGTAGCTATAGTGCGAAAATTTAAAAGTTAAGGAAGGAGAAAGAATGAAACAATCAATTTATATTAGTTTGGCTTATAACCAAGCTTATATCTAGTCCCTAAGTATCCTATTGAAGTATTTAACTAAAATCTCTAAGTAGTGATTTGATGAGCCTCTACAAACTCACAAGAACATCTTTTACAAGATTCTTCAACCTTTCACACTAGTAGTATTTGACAAGTCTCTACAAGCTCTCATCCCTTGAAAGTAGGATTTACTGAATATGAGTTACAATGGATAATCTCTTTCAATATAGTGTTTTCATTTTCTAAAGCATAGAGGAGAAATGAAGATATGACTTTCGATTCTGACTATAGCTGCTATTGATATATTTTCAAATCTTGTGTTGAGTAGATGCAAAGCTCTTCCTTAAATAGGAGTTCTCTTCAATGATCCTTTTAAAATTTTCTTCACATATACTAGTTGTTGCTTCAATTTCATCATGAACTAATTGAATGAATCGACATTAAATATGTTAAAATGTAGTATCTTCAAATATCTAGACATTTGGATAGATTTTTTTTATTGCGTCTCAAAACCAATTGTCGAATCAGATGAATATAGGTTCCTTCGTCCGTACAAAAATGATAGGGACTATCCATTCCAAATTTTGTGGAACCATCTCTGACTGTTTGAATGAGTTTGTTAAGATGATTCCTATAAAATAGGAGTTACTAGTCGATTATTGTAACACCCCACTCCCGTAAGACCCGAGCTCGATATCGTTGGTGATATCCGAGTCCGTGCCCCGCGAGAGTAGCGTACTACATCAGTCGATTTAAAACTCAGTATACATTTTTTTTTGTTTGGATCCATTAACTCAACGTTAGCGCGACAAACACAGTAAGTAAATAAAACCCGTGTTCAATATAAACCAGTTTCAGTTATTACAGTCATCCAGTAATAATTTACAATCAGTCAATGCAGTAAAACATTAAAATCACAACGGGCTCAGTAAAAATACAAAGCCTTGTTATACAGTGATTGCGGAACACAATTTACTAAGACACTAATGCAGACGCGAACTGATCCCGATCTCTAACCTTTGCTTGACTACAGTAGACATACTCCCGTGTCAACCGGGGTATTCTTCAGGACCTGAAAAATAAATGCAAATTTTGGGTGAGTTTTGCAAACTCAGTGAGAAACCATCATCGATGGTTCACTCAAATCATGCATTACGCACATGGCGACAAAGATAGTACAAGAATCAACAATTACCATGGCGATCAATAATAATGTCCAAGAATAAAGAAACCATTCACAAGAACACATGCCATCACGAGAGCAAGAGCGTAATACCATTGGTATGAATGCAATGCAGATGTGACTCTTTCCAGTTATTCAGTATTGTGCCCAAGTGCTCACCGTTGTTCGGGGGGACGCGTGTGATTTCCCCCGGGCTCAAGGCGGTCGATGCGAGATGAGAGCTCAAGCTCTTATCAAGAAATAGCAACTTGGGGCACGCCCATTATCCGATCATGCAATTATGCATGCAAAGGCAAGATTCAGTGAATGTACAGCGTTTGGCTATAAAGCCCAGTGTATCAGTAAATCAATGATATGGCTATAAAGCCCAGTATAGCAGTGTTCAGTATGGTGGCTATAAAGCCCAGTCTATCAGTATCAGTAAAATCATACAATTCTATAAATAGCAAGATCAGTAGCAATGGAAAGATAATTCAATATGCTACAACTTCCATGAAGACCATTTCCCCTAATTCCATCTCAATTAATTCATAAAAATCAACAAAACTCAGATGTCATGGTTTGATTCATCGCTCACGAGCAATGGAGCAAGAACTTTCCATTCAAAATTCATCCTTCTATCATTGAAATTTAACAACACCTATTTCACACTAAATTGAAGCCAACAAATCAAAGTTTCAGTGGCCACAAACCTTGCCTCATTTGCATAACTACACTATGAGTTATGGTCAAATCGTGAAATAGGTCAAATATCAATTTTCCAGCTTTACTTCTCTATTCACTTCCTTTCATTCCAACACCTTCCTACATCCATAGGCATCTCATTTTAACACAAAATCAGTCCCTATACCATGTCTACATTCACTAGGAATGACTACCTCAATTTGGCAGCACCTACACAATCATTTCCATGCAAGAAATAACATCAATATTCAATCCAAAACAAGCTAAAACCAATTTCAACCTTAAGCATTCATTATCCTAACACACCATACATTTATTCCCACCAATTTACAACATAATTCTCATCAAATTAATGCATCAATAAGCTTAATAATAACATAACAATTCCCATTAGATGCTCCTAACTACCATGATGTATTTAAATTCATAAGCAAAACATAATTACAACTTAACTAAATTACTTACCAATTCAAGTTTCCACTCTTTCCCACTCTCCAATCACCTCACTTTCTTACTTCACTTCTAAAGCCTATACATGGCTATCACCTTCTTAAGTTCATATGCAAGTAAAGAGGATTCTTAAGATTGGAGGAAGGTGAAGAAAGAAGCAAAAATCAATGATAGGAGAAGGAGAAAATCGATGGAGAAGAAGACTCAAGGTAGGTTTCGGATGAGTCACCAACATAAGCCTCCAAACCCTTTCTTTTTATTCCTTCCCTTCTTATATTAAAGCATAAACGAAGATGGACAATGAGCAAACCAAGAAAAGGCAATTAATGAAGGGAGAGGTGGCAATATAAGATTTGTCCAAGCTTAAAGGAGAAGTCAAAGAAACAAGTGGTCTTTTATAAAAGAACCCAAGGAAGTTTCGTTCCAACAACATATAAAAGTTATCTTTGGGTCTCACCAAATATACAAGGGTTTAATTACCAATTAACAGTAGAAAATCAACCGGTTCGTCATTTGGCGATTTTATCCGGTCCGAAAATTTCCGGGAATTTTTCCCAAATCATTTTTTCTGAGAATTAATGAAATTCCCCAAAATTATAAAACATGTAACAGTGCACTCCAAATAATTTTTCAATCACGAAAATCACCTTTTCTAACACAAAAACACGTTTAGGCCAGTTACCGGCGATTTTGCCGGTCCGGAAAGTTTCTTCAGAAAATTCCAGAAAAATTCCTATAAATTCCAAAAAAATGTAAAACGCTCAATGGCCCACTCAGAATAATTTTTCAAATCCCATAACCACGTTAATCACAATAAAATGCCGTTAGGCCCAATTACCGGGAATGTCATGAATGCATGACCAAACAAATCAAGGCACAAATTCATCGAGCACCAAGACGGTATACCGACACTACTCATACATCCCTATTAGTCTCATCCTATGCCAATTTTACTATTTTACCCTTCCAGGAGGGGGTGAGATGTTACAATTCTCCCCTCCTTATAAGAATTTCGTCCTCGAAATTCTCAGTCAACGGTTCACTAGGACAGTAATCATATGTTTCTACATATCCCATACACTTTTCGACTTAATGATTCACTTGTCGAGTGATCACAGTAACTACTCTCAGTCCGTGGTTCAGTTACTAATTTGGCTAAATCATTATCACTAGTACAGTAGACGGATTCGACAAGACTATTAGTTGGCGATCTCATTTTCTTAGCTATCTCATTTGTCATTTCTAGAATAGTCACTACCTTTGGTTCCGATATATAACTCAGTTCAGTATTTTCGAATCTATTCACTGATCACATTTTATCCTTCTAAGACCTTTTTCCCACAGTGCCATATAGTCCAATTCGTATTCCATTGAGGACATCTCCATGTCTTTGGTACCTCCCTTAATCACGTCAGGGACGATTTACATTCCTTTGGTACCAATACAGTGACATTTAATTCCAATTCACTATAATCAGTAATAATGTACCTAATGTAGTCATTTGTTGTATGCCATTCACTTTATATTTAAATTCGATTCTCGTAAGACAATTCACTATTCTATAGTGTTCACACACTTTATCCGGATATACAGTTTACTCTGTCTCATTTGTCCGATCCGGTTCCACTTTAGCTAACCGTGCAGTCTTTCTCAGTCACTTTCCTTTTTCTCACACATTTTAGTCTCAAATTCATTATGGTCTTTAACTCCCAAGTAGTATTGTGCAAAGGTAACAAGATATTCCTCCAAAGGAATCAAAACTCTATAACACAACCATAATCAAACCTTTTTCCTATTGGACATTCAACCTATAAGCACTTGAGCCGATAATCACGTCATTTTATACCCACAGTTCTTCGATTTCACTTTTCACATATAATTACTAAAATGTCTAACTTCGACTATTTACTTTCTTGTTCTAACTCTTTTTATCGGGTACACATACTTCTTTTTCGACTTTTTTTTTTTTTACTATTGTTTTTTTTTTCCAATTCCATTCGTATATTCAAACTCATCATAAGACTTCCCCCTTTACTTTCTGCACTTTTAACCTTTCTTATCACTAGATTTACAACTTCACTTTTCCAGAAACACTTCACAATTACCCATAATCTGCTTGACACTCATTGTCATTGAAAATCCCAATATCTGTAATTGATTTGTTCATTGCAGCATTATCTGTTCACTAGTTGAGTTTAGTAGGCAGAATTGTCCGTTCATTTCAGCATTGTCGATTTATACCTATCTCTTTCCTCAAATTAACACAAGTGTATGCTTATAGGAATCTACAGTCTCCAAGGCTTTCAATCATGAGAATGGCACTAATACCCTTTTATCACAGTCAGTTCAATTTATTTCATACCTATTCAACATATTATCGCAGTTCAATACTCACTGCCCACTCTTCCAGTGTATGTTTATCATTAGTATCAGATTCCTCAATTTGCTTATCTCGCATAAATCCTTATTAGGGTCTTATTGACTTTACCATACATCTTTTACCCTTTTCATTGAGTCCACAATTAGTGTATCTGCAATTTCTTTATGAAGGTGTCACTACATCACCTCATTGTCAGTTTCCCTTTTTGAACCTCTTATCTTCATTCATTAACTCTTTTCATTTTCTCTTCTCAACTGTTTTCATATCATTCATATCCACGTATGTTAATACCTTGTCATCCATATTTAAACCTCCAAAAATTGCCATTTTTTTATTTTAGTCTCTCACAATTCTCAGTTCGGGACTCTTTTATTCTTCGTTTCAAATCTAGATTCCTCAACAGTTTTACATCATAACTGGAGATCGATTCACTTTACATTGCAATTAGATTACCTCCAATTAGAATTTCACTCTTGTTGGATACTTTACATTTCTATACATACGATGTAGATAACCTCAACAAGATGAGCTATGTCCCAATTTCACTTTTAATTTTGTCCCTACTTCTATCCATTTGACCGTTCGTCCTGATACCATCATTTAACAGATCAGAACATTTCTCTCGCGAAGATTCCTTGTGACAGTCACTTAAACACTTTCTTTACCACTTGTTCAGTAATCTATACCAGAATCATTTTTTTCAGTTCCTCTCATACAGGTACACTCAGTCCACTTCTATCTTACTTTAACCTCTTAAGAACTTCACACTTTCATCACTCTAAACATTTACCGCTCATTTACTCTGTGGTTTCCATATATCTGTCACATACATTTCATTAGTCATAATCAACATTACTGTCTAATAGATATCCCCAATAGTAAATCGACTTAAATACAATAACTCTTTTCACACATCACTATTGTGGTTTCATTCATTTCAAGATCTTTATTTCATTCTCACCATATCATTAAACTGTATGTCTCATTCCCCTATCCGTTACGTGCAACTTGACCTTGTAAGGTCATATCAATTTGGCTTACCAGCTTATGATTTTATTCTGTTTTCTGCTACTTATCTTCTATTTTCTTCAAACAGTCTATGATCAGGTGTTCACAGTCCCCAATACCGACAAAGTCGTTGATACCACTCCATTTTATCTCTATCTATATACCTATCCATTTGCCATTTTTGTGTCCATATACACCAAATTTAGAATTTCCCGATACACTATCAGTAGGAATCATCTGTCTGTCTTTTTCCTTACGATTTTATTAAACAAATTTCCCAAACTCGTAACACAATAATCACATATCCATTTCAGTCTCAAGCTTATGCGGTCTAGATCATAACCATTTCCCGAATTCATTTCAGTCTATCTGTACACTTTTACCTCACTCTAATAGGCACAGGACATCTTACTTTTTCGATTCTTTCAGTTCTCGATAGATCGTTACAGTACTCTATTGAGCTTCTTACCATCTCGCTATTATCATCTGCCTATAATATCTACTGATCTCTAACTCGAATACAGTGAATCAAAATATGCCCGATCGGACCATTTACACTTTACTCCGGTCCAATGTTTCTCATTTCATGACATATACAGTCAGAACTGTAATTACCTAACCATCCCGGGCTTTTAATTTCACTTAGATCTACTATAACCAATATGCTTCCCATATCTCTAATGGACCTCTCAAGTTCTCAACATCTTCATTTTTCTCGTCACCATAATATTGTCAATTTAATTGAATTTCTTAATTAGTCTAAGCCAACACACCATTCTACTATCACATACGAGGGTTTCTAACCCAAAGACAATATCAACCTTCTTATCCATTTTCCTTTATCCTTTCCTAATTGATTATCCCTTTTAGGATTTACACTCTAATCCAGCCTCACACTTCTCTCACTTAGTCACTTGACACTTATGCACCCTTAGGATTTATCCTCGTGCCACTCTGACTAGGGATCAGTTACCACGGTCTGCAACGACGCGACTCAAATGCATGCCACCTATATTCCAAACTGTGCCCAGATACATTACGTACTACTGGGCTCTGATACCACCTAAATGTAACACCCCACTCCCGTAAGACCCGAGCTCGATATCGTTGGTGATATCCGAGTCCGTGCCCCGCGAGAGTAGCGTACTACATCAGTCGATTTAAAACTCAGTATACATTTTTTTTTGTTTGGATCCATTAACTCAACGTTAGCGCGACAAACACAGTAAGTAAATAAAACCCGTGTTCAATATAAACCAGCTTGATTATTACGGTCATCCAAAGAATAATTTACAATCACCAATGCAAGAAACATTAAAATCACAACGGGCTCAAGAAAATACAAAGCCTTGTTATACAAAGTTGATTGCGGAACACAATTTACTAAGACACTAATGCGAGACGCGAACCGATCCCGATCTCTAACCTTGCTTGACTACAGAGACATACTCCCGTGTCAACCGGGGTATTCTTCAGGACCTGAAAAATAAATGCAAATTTTGGGTGAGTTTTGCAAACTCAGTGAGAAACCATCATCGATGGTTCACTCAAATCATGCATTACGCACATGGCGTACAGCATAGTACAGTAATCAACAATTACCAGAAGGCGATCAATAATAATGTCCAAAGAATAATAAACCATTCACAAGAACACATGCCATCACGAGAGCAAGACACGTAATACCATTGGTATGAATGCAATGCGATGTGACTCTTTCCAGCTTATTCAAGATTGTGCCCAAGTGCTCGGTCGGTGTTCGGTGGGGACGCGTCGTGATTTTCTCCCTGCTCGAAGGCCCGTCAAGACAAAGATGAGAGCTCAAGCTCTTATCAAGAAATAGCAACTTGGGGCACGTCCATTATCTGATCATGCAATTATGCATGCAGTGCAGTATTCAGTGAATGTACAGCGTTTGGCTATAAAGCCCAGTGTATCAGTAAATCAATGATATGGCTATAAAGCCCAGTATAGCAGTGTTCAGTATGGTGGCTATAAAGCCCAGTCTATCAGTATCAGTAAAATCATACAATTCTATAAATAGCAAGATCAGTAGCAATGGAAAGATAATTCAATATGCTACAACTTCCATGAAGACCATTTCCCCTAATTCCATCTCAATTAATTCATAAAAATCAACAAAACTCAGATGTCATGGTTTCGGTTCCTGTTCACAGGCAATGGAGCAGTAACTTTCCATTCAAAAATTCATCCTTCTATCATTGAAATTTAACAACACCTATTTCACACTAAATTGAAGCCAACAAATCAAAGTTTCAGTGGCCACAAACCTTGCCTCATTTGCATAACTACACTATGAGTTATGGTCAAATCAGTGAAATAGGTCAAATATCAATTTTCCAGCTTTACTTCTCTATTCACTTCCTTTCATTCCAACACCCTTCCTACATCCATAGGCATCTCATTTTAACACAAAATCAGTCCCTATACCATGTCTACATTCACTAGGAATGACTACCTCAATTTGGCAGCACCTACACAATCATTTCCATGCAAGAAATAACATCAATATTCAATCCAAAACAAGCTAAAACCAATTTCAACCTTAAGCATTCATTATCCTAACACACCATACATTTATTCCCACCAATTTACAACATAATTCTCATCAAATTAATGCATCAATAAGCTTAATAATAACATAACAATTCCCATTAGATGCTCCTAACTACCATGATGTATTTAAATTCATAAGCAAAACATAATTACAACTTAACTAAATTACTTACTAATTCAAGTTTCCACTCTTTCCCACTCTCCAATCACCTCACTTTCTTACTTCACTTCTAAAGCCTATACATGGCTATCACCTTCTTAAGTTCATATGCAAGTAAAGAGGATTCTTAAGATTGGAGGAAGGTGAAGAAAGAAGCAAAAATCAATGATAGGAGAAGGAGAAAATCGATGGAGAAGAAGACTCAAGGTAGGTTTCGGATGAGTCACCAACATAAGCCTCCAAACCCTTTCTTTTTATTCCTTCCCTTCTTATATTAAAGCATAAACGAAGATGGACAATGAGCAAACCAAGAAAAAGGCAATTAATGAAGGGGAGAGGTGGCAATATAAGATTTGTCCAAGCTTAAAGGAGAAGTCAAAGAAACAAGTGGTCTTTTATAAAAGAACCCAAGGAAGTTTCGGTTCCAACAACATATAAAAGTTATCTTTTGGGTCTCACCAAATATACAAGGGTTTAATTACCAATTAACGAGAGAAAATCAACCGGTTCATTATTTGGCGATTTTATCCGTCCAAAATTTCCGGAATTTTTCCCAAATCATTTTTTCTGAGAATTAATGAAATTCCCCAAAATTATAAAACATGTAACAGTGCACTCCAAATAATTTTTCAATCACGAAAATCACCTTTTCTAACACAAAACACGTTTAGGCCGCCATCGCATGATTTTGCGGTCCGAAAGTTTCTTCGAAAATTCCAGAAAATTCCTATAAATTCCAAAAAATGTAAAACGCTCAATGGCCCACTCAGAATAATTTTTCAAATCCCATAACCACGTTAATCACAATAAAATGCCGTTAGGCCCAATTATCGGAATGTCATGAATGCATGACCAAACAATTCAAGGCACAAATTCATCGAGCACCAGATGCAAGATACCGGACACTACTCATACATCCCTATTAGTCTCATCCTATGCCAATTTTACTATTTTACCCTTCCAGGAGGGGGTGAGATGTTACAATTATCCTCTCATTTAAACAAATAACTAAGTTATATACCCATTTGTATATTATTGTCCTTTTGGATAAATGAGATAATTCAATCAAATAAATTTAAATTTTAAAAAGTAACTGAATATTATTGATTGTTATCATCAAAATTATCAATTTTGAAGCCTTAAGCTAACAAATAGAAAGAGAATAAAGTGTTGAAGTAAAATTATAGTTTATGAGTACTTGTGTTGTTTGTGATAACATTAAGAATTATTATATGTAAATGTAATAACTCAAGATTAAGATTACAAAAGGGAATTAAAATGTTGATGATAAAGGTTTCATTATTTATAAAGGAATATTTTGTTTAGTTTGGTTTCTAGGTAATCTATTAATGTATTTATTACCCTTTATTAAAGTTGGTTAATATGAAAATCAAGTAGGAAGTTGATTTAAGAATGGGAGTTTTGTCTATGCCATTATATCTCTTTTACTAATGGGTTAATGTTATTACACTAGAACTTAATTATTACTCATTAAGCAAATTATCGCTATATACTAAAATTTTATTAACCACTTACATAAGCAAATAAATTCATTTAAATATATCATTTCACAAATTCTAAAAATTTGAAAAACAAAGGCTTTTGATATTTATAAAATAATAATTCTTAAGTTATGATCAATACTTAAGACATCATAACAAAAGATAGTGTTAAAAATGACGCTTAAAAGTTAATTCAATGACTGCTTTTAGTAGTCTTAAATGCTTTTGATCTTGTCATCATCATCATTGCATTTTTTTTATCTAAAGAAAGATTATAAAAATTTAAAATTTATGCTGATGGATAAATTGAATTATAACTACAATCTTTGTGATTTCTTTGCATTCATAACCTCTTTCAAGTTATTTCCCATCTTTTATTGGTAGATGAGGTTCTTCATCTTATAAAGCTCTATATCCTTAACCTTGTTTGATGGTGGTGGCCTTAATGGATTACCATTGGAACTACTTACATAGACCTCAATTGAACTTTGATTTTATTTATAACACCCAAATACCCCCTGGGAGGATACATAGATGCCACCCAAGACAGGACAAACAGATCAAAACGTTTCACACATGCATTTTTAAAAACTAAACGTAACACACATATAATACATCTCATAAGTAGCACACATATAATACATCTCATAAGATCAAAAACAAATCCAAAGAATATTTACAGGCCCAAACAAACCAAACAAAATACATTTTCGCGCGACACAAAATTCAGACTCTTTTGGCCACTGCAGATGACTTGTCCCAGTCCTTAATCTCTTCGCTCTGAACCTACACGGGGCAAATCCACCGTGCTAAGCATATAGCTTAGTGAGTAATAACTAATCTATATTAACTAATTTCAGTACACAGAAAGAATGCATTTCAGAACAGATTTTTATACTAAATAGAACGGCAGAACACAGGAGATCCTTCAGAATCAGAATATAATTTAGTTTATGTCAGAATCAAATGTATATCGAATCCAAAACAAATCAAACTATAAATCCATAAATGTAAGTGGGTAACGGACTTATACAGAGATACCATAATTAGTATCGGCGGAGAGACATATGTCTCGATATCGAGACACCAAAGTGTCAAATAACAGAGCAATGCAGACCCTTCTAGGCATGCCTATTTACCCACAACTAGGACTTAACAGTTTTAAAACAGAACAAGGTCATTTCAGACATTTCATGTGCAGGCAAATAGCACTAACAAAATTTATCATAAAACAAATTACTTACCTAAAGTATTTACTAAAATTTTCTACCTATATTACGTACTGAAATTACTGACCTGTGTTACTTACCAAAACCGCCCTTACTGTTTATTGCCTCGAAGTCCCGGTAATATCCTAAGTGGTCGTTCCTCATAATAGGAACACGATACAAATCACTATTGTGCATGATTAAAATTCACCAATGTATGATGGATATGTAGGATGCATGTTCATGACAAATTTCGGGACCAAACCCTAAATTCTTAACTTAAATTATTAAATCCTTGATTGTTAATTAAATCTGAAAATTTACAAATTTCATATAAAGAGGTAGAGAATTTTCTTACGAATCCAACGCTTCGAGAATCAGGTCATTCGTAGGTCAAATGACAAAGATATGGTCAAAAGAGTGAAGTTTATCACACACAAGTCGACTTATACTTATACAAGTCGACTTACATAACACGACAAGTCAACTTATGCTTACACAAGTCGACTTATCCATTAAAACACACACAAGTCGACTTATACTTATACAAGTCGACTTATATAACACCACAAGTCGACTTACACTGCATAACTCGACTTATTGAAGAGCGGAGATGACATTTTCATGCAATAAGTCGACTTATACACCACAACAAGTCGACTTATACCACTGTTCATCGTCTTCTTCACCAAACTAAACGAAACAACAAAGTTTTCTTCCATTTTTCTTTAACTTCATCACTTTAAAACTAACCTATTTAGCATTTTTAACCTATCGGAATCATCAGAAACAACTTTATACTCCCAATATCACAAAACTAACATTCCAACTTCCTCTCTCTCTCTCTACGGTATACTTTCAAAATCCTTAGTATTACACTTTCACTTCATTCAACACCATTATATATTAAGACCGTACCAAATTTTCATTCTTTACCATCCAACACATTTTAGTTCATTCAAACTTTCCAAAAATATTCATGTATATCAATGGGAAAAGAACAGAACATAAACCCAAATCATATATATATATCTATATATAATCTTTTAAAAGAAACACATTTTCTTCATCAACTTACAGAATCACCGTAGCCTCACTTCTAAACCCATGCATGTACATTTCATCACCGAATCTCATCGCTAAATCCTTCTCATGCATGTATTCGGTTCTAACACAAATCCAAAGATCTAAAACATCTTAAAACACTCAATAAAGCTCAAGACATAACTTACTTGAGTCCACAATTACTCTAGCACTGAAAAGGGAGATCAACAACTCAATGGTATAATCAGTTGCTTTTCGGTGATGAAGAACAGGGAAACACATCTCAGTGGTAAGTGTTTCCGTAAAGAATGAAAGCTACAGTAGTTCCCTCCCAACTAAGACGTGGGTTTGCTCATTTTAATGCCACCTTTCCTCCATGCATGATGCCATCTCAAAGCTAACGTGTGAACATGCATGTCTTATGTTCAATCCAGATGTTACTACGCATGTAAAACTCTTTCCATAATGTCATTCGTCCATTTATTTAATTATTATTATTTTATTAATAAATTATTCTTTTTAAACAATCAAATACATTGTTTTGAATTCTTATAACAAACAAATACCCAAAAGTTCCAGACAACTTTCAAAATTTACCAAAATTCATCATAAAATAATGACTCGTAAATAAATTTTCAACTCAAAATTAATTCACCATCAATTTCTAAAATATTTGAAATATACAAAATTACTAAAATTATATTACTACGGTCCTAATCAATCCGAAGTTTCATTAAACCAATTTACCCGGAAAATGTCATGAATGCATGCCAAAATACTTATGCATAATTTAAGCAAATATTTAATAAGCAAATAACAAACATAATTCGTACAAAATTCCTTTAATATTCTAACCCCTAATTTGGGGCGTTACATTATTTCTCCTCCTTACCCAAATAATCATGAAAATATTGAAAACAAATTTAATCACAATTGTAGTCATATACTTAAGAAATAAACAACTCATATAATATTTAGAGGTGTTACTTATAATCAAATTTTCAAGCCCTTTAGTTATAGCTTATTATTGCATATCTTTTATTGGACACATGCTTTTATTATTTTGTTGTTGGAGTCATATTTAGTAAGTTATTTTTATCCCTTTCCATAACAAGTTGTCACCTTTGGTGAACTTCTTCTAGTCTCTCTCTTCTTTTATTGATCTTTGGTTTGATTGGTATTTTTTGAATGGAGGTGGCAATAAAGGAGTTTTTTTTTGTCAGAATTTCTCTCTTTGGACTGATTCCATCATATATTGGCATCTTTGTTGATCATTTTCCTTTATAAACCAATGTGACATATATATTTTTAGTTATTCATAATTGTAAACAATCATTACAATGACATATGGATATTTGATTCCTTACTCATCTTAAATTTAGTAACTTCATATATTATGTCTAAAGTTCACAACATGATTAACTCTTCTATGTATTACTTCAAATCTATTACCACCATTTATCTCAAGTTCACAGTCAAGACTTATTAACTCTCAATTTGGTTTTTATTATTGGACTAATATCATTCATCCACTTAGTGACCATGCTTTTATGTGCACTCTAATTAGTTTAATCATTGTGATAATGTTCTTTGTCCAAATTTTATAATACTTTCATAAATGTTATTATCTACAGTATTATACATGAATGAAGTGTTCAAATATCCTAAGACCATTTTTCTTTAAACATCTTCAGATTCCTATTTCAACTCCTTCAAACGTAAAAGTTAGGTTTGTTAGAGGACTTATAACATTGCCATAATAGTCTTTCTAATTTGAGTTTTTTTATTCCTCCTTCTTTAATTAGAAAACATATCTTGCACAAAACTTGTTTTTTTTTTGTTTTGGAGACTTATTTACAAAATGCCTCTATAAGACCCTATCTACACATTCAATTGACAAATAATAGTAAATAGGTAATTGGTGAAATTTTAAGTAACAATTTTAAATTAAGTAGAGATACAACCTTTTGTTAGTTAGAAATCATTACTCGTCCACCTCCATCTTTAAGATTCAAGTCTTTTTTCAATAATTCTAAAAACTAACTCAAAATGTTTGTTATCTTAGTATAAATATAACCATCTAGATGAAAAATCAGATTATTGTTATTTCTTCCTACTGTTGTCAATATATTACCTTTATCAATCCTTTTTTGAAAACAACCGTCTAGTCCTAATAACCTCCTATATCTAGTTAAGAACCCCTTCTTTCAACATTAAAAATACACATTTGATAAATGATGGTTGAAGATCATCTCTAAGTAATGACATTTTCACTACCAATTCAACTCTACTGTTAAGATTTGACCTTATCAATTATTTTTTATAATCCTATAGCTTACCATATTCTCCTTTAACATATCCTTACTTTTTCTCAATCACCAATTTTTTAGCCATATAACATATAACATACCCTACAACAACTCTCAAAACATTTCTTAGTAAACTTTCTCAAATTTATTAGCTTAATTACAATGAGTTATAGGAGGTTATTAAAGTAATTTCCTAGCTAATTTTGACCCACCTTTTATTATAAAAAGCATAATTATATGTGTGCTTATGCTTAAACCTCTTACATGTATATATGTTAAATCAATAGGCAAGTCAACAATAAGTAAAATTACAATTAAGAGTAAATAATGAGCTAAAATTACTTGAAAATTAGTTAAATATCCTACAAAGATGACATAAATATTCAATTTGTGATACCTATTTACAAATTTGGCTTTAATAAATTTTTAGTGCTCGCTTTAAATAAAACTTACTTTTTATAAAGTATTTCCTAAATTTATTATAATCATCAAATAACATACTATATTCAATCTCAATTTTTTATAATTGTTGAATCTAAGAAAATGTGATTTGTTTTTAATCCCGATCTACATTTGGATCACCTCCATCTTTAAAATTAAAATTTTAATCTAACCCAAAGTAATTTATTACCTTGACATTGTCTATATTAATTTAATTTAATCTCCATTCTTTGCACTTCAATTTTTTCTTTATTTTTATTTGTTACAATTTTTTACTTTGATTATTTCCTTTAATTGTTCCAATTAAATTATTAAACAATATTAACGCTTCATTATCCAATCAAACTTCAATTTAATCTTTATATTAATAAATATATTTTTGTTATCCCTAAGTGTATCAAGTTAGACTTACATCCTCAACTTTGTCTAGGACATGAAATTGAGTGATATTAATAGGAACTCTTTTGGTTGAATGTTAATTAATGGATTGAAATGGAATGTGATGGAACAGAACGAAGCGACTCATAATAAAATGAAATGTAATATAATGAAAAATTGTTTAGAAGGGATGAAAATGTTTATAATGTAATGTAGTGAAATGCTATTTGGAAGATGGATGGAATGAAATGTAATATATAATAAATGACTATTATACCACCAATATTAAAATGGTTGTTATGGAAGTTTATTATTTATTATTAATTATATACAATTTATTATTAATTATATAAATTATTATTATTAATTGTTTAATAAATTTTATTTTATTTTGTGATTTATATTAAAAATAATTTATTTATATTTTATTCATATAATATCTATAAAAAATTAAAGAATAATTTTATATATTTTCTATTTTCATTAATAAAATTTTATTAAAATTTTTGTTTTTATTAATTATTTATAATTTATTATTAATTATATAAAATGTTATTATTAATTATATAATAATTTTTTATTTTATTTGTATATAAAATAATTTATTTATATTTTATTTATATAGAAATATATACAAACAATTAAAGAATAGTTTTAATATATTTTCTATTTTCATTAATAAAATTTTATTATTTTTATTAATTTATTATTAATTATATACAATTTATAATTAATTATATAAAATCTTATTATTAATTATTTATTTTATTTTATTTTATTTTATTCTATGTGATTTATATATAAAATAATTTATTTATATTTTTATTTATATAAAATATATACAAACAATTAGAAGAATACTTTTAAATATATTTTCTATTTTTATATATAAACAATTAAAGAATAATTTTAAATATATTTTATTTCTATTTAATATATTAATATTATGACTCGATCACACTTGACATTAAGAAGAATTATTAATAATATATTATTTAATATGTATTTATTAGATTACGTTTCATTCTAAATATCTAGGTGTTTTATTTTTATTTTTTAAGATAGTTGTTCTTGTATTCCATACGTTCTACTCCGTTATAAAAACTTTCGACCAAATAATAAAAACGTGGTAATTCATTCCGTAGCTAATCCCTCAAATAAACGGGTTCAGATCTTCTGTCCCACTAAACCTGTCCCTATTCTGTCCCACAATAAAACGTCGACGTTTTCCTTTTATTTAAACCAGCGTCTGCGCGGCTTATCGCGTGAGCCATTTTGCTTCCCGCTTTTCTTCTTCCATCAACTACGGTTTGCAATTACTTCCCAACAAGAGCAAAATCTCTAAAGCCTCGACTTTCATCAGTGAAATCTAAAGCCTCGACTTTCATCAGTGAAACCTCCTCGCTGGAATCGCTTTTCAGGTTCTCTCCTTCTTGTTGTTTATCTGACTTAAGATCTAAGAATGAGCGAGAGCGAGACACTTATTAGATTAGTTTTAGAGTGAACTGACCTCACTCGCTCCCAAGATCTATTGGGTCTGCAGTCTGCTTTATTCTCATTCACTCCCAACTGAAAAGGTCGCACCTTTTATGCCCAGAAATCCACAAGAACAGAGAGTAGGCAAAAAATGAGACCAACTACTCACGTTACACGCAGAGTAGAGCCTTTTCTTGTTTTTTAACCTTTGGGCCACCATATTCATACATTCTTCATCACGTCACGTCACTTGAGGAGGACAGCTCTTAAGCTGCTAAATACCATATTCAGTGCTTGCGATTTTTCAACCGCTAAGAACAAACTGTCGGTCTTCTTCTTCTTGTTCAACTGCGTTTTCTTTTTCGTTGCTAGATAGATCTAACTTGAATGCTTTGTATTTTTTTTAAAATGGTAATAGCTTTTGCTATATTTCAAATCAACTGATGGAGGAGGGATTAGATATTGATGCACCTTTAGATTATGGTACTGTTAAAATTTTTCCTGACGAGAATAGGTTAGCTAATTTGAAGTCCTCGATTTCAATGATTGGTTCATAAGATTTCAATAAATTCTATCTTGTTTAATCTACTTGAAACCTCCCCACAAGAACAGCTAGAAGCCCAAACAAAAGAAGAAACGTAGTGATAAAAGTGGAGTTTAAAATAGTGGAAGCTACTGTTTTTTGGGAAAGAAGTTCTTGTCTTGTAAGTATTTTTCTGTTCTGTTAAATTTTCTTTTAGGCCTAGGCCTTGTTTCTTTTCGTTTTTATGTCATAAGATTCTCTGTGTATTACTGAATCTTTCTTTCTTCCCTTTAAGGTACCTTGATTAGCTTTCTTTCGTTTTGTTTTTTTTTTCAGTCACTGATTGGCTTAGGTGAGTGAATTCTGTTCAATATAAATTCCTCAAATCATCTGAAGTTCTTTGCTTTCTGGCCATGTATGGATGTATAGATATGTATCTAGTGAGCAGAATTTTTATTTTCTGTTTTTATTTGGGTAGAGGTATATTTTATGCTATTTGCTGCTCTTGGTCTTTCCTCTTTGTGTGTAATCATGTTCTTTCTTCGAATCACTTGGTTGCAAACTAAAAGTTTCTTTTCCATGGTCTCCTTTTTTTTATTGAGCTAACTCTGTTTGCCTTCGAAATGGATTCTGAATAGGTGGTCCACTTTTCTCATACTTTGATGCTATTGTTGGTTTTTTTGTTTTCGTGAGCATTACTTATTGGTTGTGTGATTTGTGATGCTTGCAAAGCCATAAATAGATACCACCATGAATCTTGTCCGGAAGTGTTGATCTTGCTTTTTGCATTAGTCCCTTCTCTTTAGCGACAAGGCCCCCAAACTTTGAATCTTGGGGCTATTTTCGCTTTCAACACTATCAATGGAAAAGTCTCAAGAATTGCTATGAAGGTCTGAAGACGATATAAATGTCGATCCCAAGATCCTTGGGGAAGGAAATTGGCCATATCCATGCATGACTCCAACTTCAAAGGATTTCTTGGCATCATGGGAGGTTTGTCTCTTTCACGATACCGTAATTTGACTTGAGGTATTCTTGTTCTATTTCTTTCATGTCCTGTGCCTTTTGGCGAGAGTCTGCTTTTTCTTTAACTGAAAGCAAGATATCATACTTATTTCACTTTGCAGTTCATGGAGATGGATACGGTGGCCATTATCATCCACAAAGTTCGTAATGGCGCATGTAATTTCACACTTAGCAAATGAGCTCCATGTCCCTCTCTGTCATTTACACTTTAGACCCCACCCTATCTCCTCTCCAATACCCTATTTCATTCAAACACTCCAAATGATCTTTTCCAATTGACCGCCATTGCAGAGATGATTAGTTATTTTGGTCAAGGAGGTTATCACACTTTTCAATGATGATGATGAGGCTCAAATGGTATGAGAACATTAGGTGATCACTTGCGCGAGACGCAGAATTTCTTATAAAGTGGCACTTCCACCACGCCTAAAGCAAATCGCAGTGATATTAAAATGCATTAATTAAGGTTTTGAAGTTGGAATCTTGAGTAATTGTTGTGAACACTTACTCAATTGCTTTTTGGGATTGTGAATTGATGGGATAAAGCCTGTATATGTTTACTACAACCTTTATCTTTGACTCTTGACCTTGTAAAGGCAATATGTATAAGTAGAATGCCCTCCATCTATGCAATCCTCACTGTAATTGGAGTTGTTTAACCGATAGGATTCAATTGTTTTTGGACGTTATGCGCTTTTGGGCGTTTTATTTGAAGCTCAAGATTTTCGAAATGTAATGTGTGTTGGTTTCGGTTAAGATCAACTCGTAATTTCTTCTCGTTTCTCCATCATTTTTTGGTTATGATTAAGGCAATTGTTCAAAGATCATGATCCATTACTTGCCTTACCTCTCTTGATAGTCTTGTTAATTTATTTTATCTTGTTATGTATACATTTTAGGTTGTCGCTATATTTCGAAATCTCTAAGGTTAACTCATGAAGCGACGATGGAAGTTCCATCGAAAAATTACCAACTTAATGACAACAGATGTCAAACACTTCAGCATGATTCATTGGAAAATATTCATTTGTATTTGATTATGATACCAATTGTTTACTACGATTGACATGAAAGTTGACGATGGTCATTTTACCATATCAGAAATTTATCAACACAAATGACACTTGAAAGCACTTATGCTAACTCTTTAGTAATATAGGTAGACACTCACATTCTTAATGTTTGATTGTGTGGCTTAGTAATAGTTATATGCATATGCTGAACAGGTGTTCCTTAAAATCATCTTTGTATCTGAGGTTAATTGTCTGTGCAATATGTTTCCCTCACAACTTCCTTCAATTAGCTGATAGAAGAAGATGCTCATCCTGTTTAAATGTTGATGCAAAATCATCAGGTCTTCAACAAGGATGATATAGGAATCTTGTATTTAAGTTTTGAAAATCTTACAGGAACTCATGTCTTTCATTGCATGCAACTACTCTTTATATGTAAATAACTAAATGTTGTTACCAGCTCAGTTATTTTTACTTTTCTGTTTCTTTGAAATTTCTGTCGCTGTTCCACCAGCTTAGAGCTGATTTTTTTTTCTATCAACAGCAAATTTTTCAATCACTTCATACCATTTGGTCAGCTCCATTCCGTATTGTTATTGCAATGGTTCTTCTTTATCAACAAATATGCGTTGCTTCCTTCTCGAGCACTATTGTTAGTACTCGCTTTCCCATACAGTAAAGATGGCTGTTCTCCATTTAGTTGAATTGACTTAAATGGTTTATTTTCATATCACCACTAGTTTTATCCTTTTCTTAAAGTTAAGATCTTCTTTCTTGTCTTTATATAGAGAGTCTTCTCACTTACAACTAAGTTGTTTCTTTTGGTAAGAATTTTATATACAAGTCTCCTTGTCTTTGTCCCTTGGGTTGACATCTTGAATGAACAAAGGCACAAGGATGTCTTTTCCCAGATTATCTTGCATGCACATTTTCGCCAAGGAATGCACTCCATTTTATTTATGCTTCGGGGAAGATAAGATTACCAAACTATTTGTACCGAATGGATTTAGACTATACCTAGGAATAAGATCTCAAAAAATTTCTCAATTTAAAGAACTTGTTTTATTGCCTAAGAGCATACTCTGCAATGAACCACATGAGTAGATCATTATGAATGTATTCATGAATTTGAGAAACTTAGTTTGATGATTATGGGAAAATGACTTTGAATACCAATATATCATACAAGGACTTTCTGTTTTATTTTGTATTGTTCTCGTTAATTAGGATATGTTGTTAAAATAGGAGGAATATAGGAACATCTCTTGATTGAAAACTATTGTCCAATTCTCTTGACAGTCATTGGGTTATCCTGATGCAATAACCCATCAGGCTTCTTTTGTTTATTTTATATGAACGGGACGCCCCTAATTTATTTTTCTTCTTTTTTCAATGTAAATTGCAACAGACATTTGTCATAAGGGGATGCGAAGTTGTCTAAGGAGGGCTTGCGCCGGACCGACAAAAGAACAGGGCTCATGAATGAAATTTTGTCAGCGATGGACACTATGAAGTATGCTAGTTTTATGAAGGATTTTGTTAATCTTCAATGAGGATATCTATTCGTAATTCTAACTCTTTGAAATGAATTAGATGCTATGCTTGGGAGAATAGTTTCCAGAGTAAAGTTCAAAGCATCCGAGATGATGACAGAAAATGGAGAAATTGCCAAGAGAAGAAAATTGATATGCCTCTTATTGGAGAAAGTTCAGTACTCTCCATTGTTACTTTGTGTGGTCTTGTGTATGTCATTTTCTGGGTTGTGCATCGGCATGCATCATATTCATGGATTGGGCAAAGTTGGATCCGAACAAAATAGAGGATCAGGCTACAACTGCAACAATAACTCCTACAGCTTAGAAGCAACGGTGTTGAGTCACAATGAGAGACCTAAAGCTAGTAGCATTATTGAGAAAAATAATTGGAAAATTAAATCTGTATAATGTGCAAAGTTCTCAACAATCATGCAGAGTTGCATTAAATAGTCAATGTAATTTTTTATGCTTGCCACATTGTACAAAGGTCATTTTTCCAGGTGCAATTGGTTCAACTTCTTGCTTTTCTTTGCTCTCTTTGGTGCATATTGAAGGAAAGCTAGAGTTAAGGCCAATACTTGTATTATAATTGTTTAGCTTATGATCTTTTGTGACAATTATACTTGTAGATTATGATTTATTCTGAAAGTTGACTAGTGTTGATTTGTTTTCAAGAATGTTACTTTCAAGATTGTAACCTATTAATATACATTTATATAAAAGCTGTGTTTTTTTTTGTCCATTCTACCATGACTTTCTCACAAGGTCATTTAAATTGTGGCTTCATTTACATTTTTACTTATGCTAATATTTTCCTTCATAATGCATCCCTAAAAAAAAAAGTTCAATACCATTATAAGAAGTTCCATGACAACTTCACGAATTAAACATTTCGCATTTTAGCACATCTTTTAACATAACGATTTGTCATTTATAAACAATACATAATCAACAAAATATATAAAATTACATAATAATAAGAGTATAAGACAAAATTTGTCAATTGTTAGTACAAAATAAATATGCACCTTGTTGATAAAGATGTACAAATTATAAAAATACTCTACTTTTATACACTTTGTATTTACAAAATATGCCTCCTGCATATGGAGTTAGACAATCACATGTCCGAACAAAACCACCTATATCTCGCATCATCATAGTTAACGGTACTGTTTTGTTGTGAGTTATTTATCATCACATCGCTCACACCTTGTGGTCGTTATGCCTATAAGAATAAAAAACAATAGTATCATTAGTGAATTGTGAATAATTTACTATATATAATGTCATCAGTAATAGTATTCTGACAAAAGATAAATACCAGTTGGGAGTAGGTCATGTCCATAATTAATGGAACACCTTCAATATAATCTGTTTGACTTGAATTGGTAGAGAAAACCTATCATCAAAAAAGTAAAAAAGTATATAATCGAAATACTAGACTAATTGTTATAACATTGAATCTTTTTTATTAAAAAGTAGACATGAAAGGGACATGGAATTGAAAAACAAAATTACAAATCAAACCTCAAGATTAAATGGTAATGTTGGTGCTCCAATTGTATTTGTTTGACTTGAATTGGCAGAAATAACCTATCATCAAAAAAGAGAAAGAGTATATAATCGTAATACTAGACTAATTGTTATAACATTGAATCTTGTTTATTAAAAAGTAGATGCACAAACACAAGTGAAATCTACTCAGCTGCACAGACACCAGTGAAAATTGATGCTATGTTTGAAATATAAACGGGGAGTCTCATGTTATTATACAAAAGGTCTAAATTTAAATGTAAAATTTTAGGCCCTTTAAATTCTTTATCGCAGTTGATTTTCTATCATATTTCAGTTAGTAAAAGGATTTTCCGTAAACCTGAGAACATCTCATAATCATTTTCATTTACACAAAAAGAAAAGAAATTTTACAGTTAAATTGGCCAGATGGAACTAATTTCTCATATTGATCACCATAATTAACCCCAAAAGAACTTGCTAGAAAACTCATTGCAGTTAGCACATTTGACCTTCAACACCACAGTCACACTTCATAACAAAAGGATCACAAAGCAACAAAGAAAGATGTGACGCACATTGAACTATTTACTTTCTTATTCTCCGTATGATTCATAATATAAGAGCATAAAACCAAAATACAAAATAAATTACAAGTTGTAGCAACATAACACGTTTTCTTTTAAGTGCGAGAAAATAACTCTTACAATATAAAAATTAAAGAAAACATGTAATACCAAAATATTAATACCGCATACCTTCCCTTGCAAACAATGCATGACAACCGCAGGATACACTTGGAAAGTATCTTCAAGAAAGCATCAGAATTGTCCCTTATTCCTGGAACAAATCATATAACCAAAACCTTCAAGAAATGGAAGTAAATCAAACGCCATATACACAAAAGCGAAATGAGAGAAAATAAATAAATAATAAAGTGCGATACCATGTAGAGTGAATTGAGCCATGAAACGCTCATCCTCAACTAGGCTACTAACAAGAATGCACCAACCAAAAGCCACACAACAATCTTCTTTTCTCGAGAATACCAATTAGCTCCTCCCAACAAACAAAGAAGGCAAGTTCATATTGGAACAACCAATTGATCACTAATAACCCAGGACCACAACTTTTCGACTCCTTGCTCTTCAAAGACTGATAATTATTAATTCATGAAATTCATCAACGAACTAAGCTCTTCAGTACATAGGAACTAACAAAAATTACAAGAAGATGAGAGAACATACATGTTGGATAATAGGAACGAGAACTTCGTCCAATTTCTCACACCTCTCTGACACTTCTTTAATGTATTGGAACAAAAACGAGTATAATGGATTCCCTCCCAACATATCACAAGGATTGCAAAAGGTCGAAATTCTTTTGATTTGCATTCAGCTTTATTAATGCTACTTTCAAGAGTAAAATTTGAAGTAGTCTCACATATCTTGCTCAAAGATATGATTTAAACAGTGTACGTATTCTAACTATTCTGGTTTGTTTAGTCACCGTGCAAAATACTTCATTTTATAAGCTTTGCTACTTTAGAATATTTAAGTTATCCATGAAACGGAACGGATAACCAATTAGGTCTTTGGCAAAGAGAATTCATATTTCCAACTCCACCAAAAGTAGACAATCTTCATGAAAACCAAATGCACCACTCAATTATGAATACCAACATTCATAAAATACTACGATTGTAAAAAAATAAAACAAGAAATGAGTAAATTCAAAACTACTTACCACTAAATAAGCAAGAACCCCGCACTAGATGAGAGTCAGATAAATCTTTTGTTCGAAAATGAAGGGATGAAAAGTCTGCTGCAGAATAGTTAACATTTATTAGATGACTAGAAAATCATAAGCTCAAATTAGAATGGCTAGTTAAAGTCGCCTATAATTTCTTGGCGGGACCGAAAGTTTAAGACCTTACCAATGCAAAAGAACAAAAGATGAAGGCGAATAATCCTTCATAACACGCGTACACTACCCCTCAAATGTTTTAGGCTCAACGTGCTTGGTCGATTAAGGCGGTATACTTGATTTTCGTTTTCGGGTTGGAGCAAGATTTTCTTTTTGGTCTCATTTTTTGCCTACTCTCTGTTCTTGTGGATTTCTGGGCATAAAAGGTGCGACCTTTTCAGTTGGGAGTGAATGAGAATAAAGCAGACTGCAGACCCAATAGATCTTGGGAGCAAGTGAGGACAGTTCACTCTAAAACTAATCTAATAAGTGTCTCGCTCTCGCTCATTCTTAGATCTTAAGTCAGATAAACAACAAGAAGGAGAGAGAACCTGAAAAGCGATTCCAGCGATGAGGTTTCACTGATGAAAGTCGAGGCTTTAGATTTCACTGATGAAAGTCGAGGCTTTAGAGATTTTGCTCTTGTTGGGAAGTAATTGCAAACCGTAGTCGATGGAAGAAGAAAAGCGGGAAGCAAAATGGTTCACGTGATAAGCCGTGCAGACGCTGGTTTAAATAAAAGGAAAACGTCGACGTTTTATTGTGGGACAGAATAGGGACAGATTTAGTGGGACAGAAGATCTGAACCAAAATAAACAGGGCTATTTTGGTGTAATAGAAAAAAGAAGGAAAAAGAGCATAGTTATCTTTGTGTGTGGGAGCGCCTAATGCCGGAAAACGATGCTTAGAGCAAGACACCTAAGGCCCTCGCCCATCTCCCGCCACATCCTCAAATCAAACGCCAACGCTCTCCAACAACACCAGTCCGACATAACTCTATGCCGAAAGCTCTTGTCTCTCCTAAGGCAGTGCTGTTGCAAGAGACAAGTGCAACAAATCCACGCTCAAATGCTACTAAACTTTGCTCTAAAACCCAATTTTCTTCTCCCTAAAATCATCGATTTTAAAGACTATACCTATGCTTCTCTCCTCTTCGAGCACATCCCCGAACCCGACGATTATGCCTTCAATGTCATGATTCGCGGCCTAACCACTACTTGGACTTTGTACTCCTTAACCATTATGTTCTATTACCGGATGAAGTTCTCAGGCGTTAGACCCAATAACTTCACTTACCCTTTTTTGTTTATAGCCTGTGCTAACCTTTCGGAGTTAAATATTGGTCGGATGGGTCATGGAATGGTGTTTAAGATTGGGTTGGAGACGGATGATCACGTTTGTCATTCTATGATCACAATGTATGCAAGATGTTGGGAGTTGGGGTCTGCGCGGAAAGTGTTTGATGAAATCTCCGATAGAGATTTGGTCTCGTGGAATTCGATGATTTCAGGATATTCGAAGATGGGTTTTGCAAAGGAGGCGGTGGGGTTGTTCAAGGAGATGAGGGAGAGTGGGTTTGAACCTAGTGAGATGACGCTGGTGAGTGTTCTTACTGCTTGCGGGGACTTGGGAGATTTGAGTTTTGGGACGTCGGTGGAAAGTTATGTTGTGGAGAAGAAGATGACGTTGAACTCTTATATAGGATCTGCTTTAATTGACATGTACGGTAAGTGTGGGGATTTGTTGTCAGCTAGGAAGATCTTTGATGCAATGACAACTAAAGATGCGGTCACATGGAATGCCATGATCTCAGGGTAATTCTGCACCTAATATTTTATTTCAAGGCTGGTCACTTATAGAAGTATCTTTACTTCTCTTCATTGTTTGCTATCAGGATTTGGTGTATAATGAATTCTTCTTCCTCTTCTTCTTCTTCATTTCTTAACTTCGTATTTGATTTACCAATTTTGTGTGCACTTAATGCTTTTTCGGTCCGTATATTCAGATTAGTTCAAGTGTTGAGTTGCCTTAGGTGCACTACCAGATGAGAGGTTCATATGCTTTTTTATTTAAATTCTCCTTGTGGTCCTTCCAACTTTCTTTTCTTTCTGTGTCTAAAATGATCAACTATTGCATAACTCTGATTGATAGACATACAAAAGCACCAAGATGGACTCCAACATGGTATCACATTATGTGGCGATTATGTGCTAACTTGTTACTTGTTTGATGCAATTGTAGATACGCACAGAATGGAGCATCAGATGAAGCAATTACACTATTCAATTGCATGAGAAAGGCAGGTGTCACTCCAAACACAATCACACTCATTGTAGTGCTGTCTGCATGTGCCTCTATTGGGGCCCTTGATTTGGGTAGATGGGTTGAGACGTATGCATCTCAAAGAGGATTACAAGATAATGTTTACATCGCTACTGCATTGATAGATATGTATGCAAAATGTGGGAGCTTAGACAATGCACTTCAAATTTTTGAAAACATGGTCCACAAAAATGAAGTCTCTTGGAATGTCATGATTTCTGCTCTTGCTTTACATGGACAAGCCCAGGAAGCTTTATCATTGTTCAGGCGGATGGGAAAGGACAATGAAGGTGCCTGTCCAAATGACATTACATTTGTACACGTGCTTTCTGCTTGTGTACATGCTGGAATGGTTGATGAGGGCCGTCGATTGTTTGATTTAATGAGTGCTTCTTTTGGATTGGTCCCAAAAATCGAGCATTATTCATGCATGGTTGATCTTTTGGCACGTGCAGGACATCTTTATGAGGCTTGGGACTTTGTTGAAAAGATGCCTGGAAAACCAGATGAGGTCGTGTTGGGGTCATTACTTGCTGCATGTCAGAAGCGCAAGAATGCCAATATTAGTGAAAGGGTTATTCAATTACTTTTAGAAGTGGAGCCATCAAATTCAGGAAACTATGTTATCTCATCTAAGATATATGCAAATTTGAGAAAATGGAATGAGTCAGCAAAAATGAGGGCATTGATGAAAGAAAGGGGTGTTAATAAAACCCCCGGCTGTAGCTGGACTGAGATAGGGAATCAAGTTCATGAATTTCATGCTGGCGATGATCTGCCACATCCCATGGCAGAATTATATGAACTTCTGAATGAGGAGATGAAAAAAGAAGGTTATGCTCCAAAGGTTGATTCTTCTTAGAGATTGAGAAGTTGGGTGTTCTTCCTCCTTTCCACTGAGCAATATACTTGAAGTTGTTACGCTGTCAGGTTTGCAAACTTGCCCAATGAAGAGGTTGAAAGTGATTCAACAGCACTCCTTACACAAATAAAGGTCACTGCTCTTTATTCATTATTTTACCATGGTTTTATGTTTTTAAAGCAAAAATAGTTTTGAACTTTAAAGAATATAGGGCACTGTTGACTGAATAATTGGAAAAGGGAAACTTTTGGCTATTTTTTTCTATTGATCCGATTGAATCATCCTTCAATTTTTAGCTCTACACAAGTTATTATGTTATTCAAAATTTGGATGATCGCAGTTATAAAATGGTTACTGGTTTTATAATTGTTTTGTACATCATATTAACTTGACTAGAATTTCCTTGTGAAATTAGGATTATTGATCACTATCTTTTTTTTTGGTAAATGATCACTATCATCCATTCAACAACATTTTTCTGTTTGTTTTATGTTGTACTCTCTCTCTCTCTCTCTCTCCCCCTCTCCCCCTCTCTTATGGAAGTTATTTCTCAAGTATTCATGAGAAGTTTATAATTTCCTTTTAAGAGACTTTAAGAGGCTCTGTCATAGACAGCTTAAGTCAATTTGTTTCATTGAATTGGATGTTTATTTTAATTGCATAATTTCTAAAATATCTCCTTTTCCATCCTTGACAGCCGAATGTAGACCTGACACATGATTGCGTGAATAACTCTAATATCATGGAATGCATATCTTAAGCTTTTCAGGACTGGGAGGTGAGCTAAATTTTAGTTCGGATCTTTTCATAAATTTCATGTTCTAATTCCTTGCATGCTTTTCCATTAGATTAAGATTTATCATAAGTTTCACTTCCAATCATGTGGTTTGCTTGATGAGCTGCATGTCTAATACCTGAGGAACTTTATTCGACCATGCTTTATTCTAATTTGTGCACGATAAGATTTAACTGCTTTATCTGGAGCCAATAAGCTGAATTTGATTACCAAGTGAGAGCTCCACTTGATTTCTTTTGGTAAAGTAAAAATAAAGAACGGATTACACGAAATCTCTAAATATGTTCTTTTTCTTGTGGTACTACTTGCAGAAGTTGATTGACGAAATACATGAGGGGATCTTCCTGCTTTTCTTCCCGGGGAATGATAGATGATATTGCTGTATGGATATAGTTGATAGGGATGTGATGCAGTAGTTGATCAAGTGATCTGTGCATAAATGATGAAATCGGACTCTGTCAAAATAACCAGACGGAGAATCAAACAAGAGATGGCAAACTGTTTGAACCATTTATGCTTACCTATTCACAGTTCGCCTTACAGAATGCAGGAATGCGAGGTTATGGGCCAAATGGGTGAGAGTCACTTCCAGAACAAGTGATGAGCATGATGGATATTCAATATCCTTGCAAAGATATTTGATCATGCACTTTGAATATGCTAATGAGCATGATGGATATTCAATATCCTTGCAAAGATATTTGATCATGCACTTTGAATATGCTAATGAGCATGATGGATATTCAATAGCCCTCTTTCTTTCACTTCATTTCTGCTCATAGCTCTCTTCTTGAGACCGATCAAGCAAATGAATGATTGAGACCAGAATTATGAAAATCCAGTATGTAGCGAGGCATAAACATTCCATTTTCTTTCTGTTCGGCATGCTAAACAGTTGCATTAAGGTTGAACTACAGGTCTAATGGGGATTTTTGGTACTATCTAGCAGTCAAAAGGGGTAATAATCGGCCTCTGCATATGACAAACAGAAAACACGTGATCCAGAGAAGATTAGGCCTTCTTTGCCAGATACGGCGTGCAGTGCCAGATGGTAACTTGGTCCTCGAGTTCCGACATTCTTTCTAATATTATGATGTCTTATTGTGTTAAATGAATTTCAGCTATTTATTTATGTGAGTCCTGTGTAAGTCCCGTATAGATCCTTTATAGATCCTGCAAAATAAATGATTTAAATTTTATGAGGCAGAATAAGATAAGATAATATTGGACAGAGGATCTTGTTTCTTGGTTCTTCTCCTACCATCTTCTTGTGAAAACATTACCCACAATCTGGACTGTGGCAAAATATGCGCTGACAAATAAGTCCCTTTAGGTCTATTTGTTCGTTTTTTTAATAATTTTTTTAAACTATATATAGTTATTTTAAAATTTTAGCTTAAAATCACAAACTAATTTTGGTTAGTACAGGTAATGATTTGCAAAATAACAATATCACTACAAAATAAGAAAAAAACATCAATTTAAAAATTATACAGATAGCACGATCATCAGATGGTGCCACTCACTCATCATGTTCATTTTCGGGTTACTTATTCTACGATGGCCTGGTGGGCACCTAATTGATCTCCCATACCTGTTACGATTCTCTGAACGTAGCTGCCGTGACATAAGAAACTTTTAATGGTATCCAATAAATGGGTTCAAGAGTTAGATTAGGTACTGAAACCTAGATGATATAGAGTTTTCCATGCTCCTTTGAACTGCATGACCCATTGATTTTGACAGATAAAAAAAAAGAGAAATAATATTTAGAACAATCAGATGGTGTTTAAGGAGACTAGCTAAATTAGTGGGGGTGATATAATTAACTTGAAGTTGAGTAGTCAATCCCTTGATAGAAAAGAAATCAGGTCTAACTACTCATCGAGGAAAGAGAGTCTGAGATTTCGTTTTTGAGGACAATGTCAATTCAGATCTACCTCACCTATTTTGTTTGATATTGCCCTTCGAGTCTATATTTCCCTTTGTTTTTTTTTTTAAATAAAATGAGGAAATACTGTTATCAGTTTGACAATGAACATGTTCCTCTGTGAATGACTTATTAGACTTCGATAGCTAAAAGGTTTTCGAAAACTACAGCATGCGATGTCTACATTAGGTTTCTTGTCTGTTGGGTATCCAACAAAGTCCAATTAAAAGTGGCTGGCCTAACAAGCAATATGACAATTGGAAGTCGAAATTAGTTAGTTAATATACTGCTACCGATTCTATTTATAAAAGAAAGAAAAAGGCGAAAGTTCTCATTTCCAGAACAATTTGCCCACATAATTGTGCTTATTCAGTAACTCTTACGTTTATACACGTTCATTAACCAATTATCACTCATCAGTAAATCAATTTTGGTGCATTAAGTCTTATTCACACACACAATCCACAAACAAGATTGTTTAACATTTGCACGGGTAACCCAATTGGTCGTTGGAAAAGAAAATGAGTCCAAAATTGTTTAACATTCGTGGGCGAGAGACCTTTATGGATTCTCTAATTTTAGGCTAGCTTCCCAAATCTCGATGGATGCCACTAATTTGATTTTACCCTTTGTTATTTTTGGGATTTTTCAAGTGGAAGTACTATACTTGAAGATGGCATGCTTAGTTATAGAAGAGATAATTAATTTAGAAAAGATACTTCTAAACCAAAAACGAAAATAAACTTCATATCTTTTTAATTTTGTAAAAAATTTGTGGAAATAATACACTCCTTTAAAAAAAAATTCCACTCCTGATTATTTACGTAGTACCAACATATATGGATCCTGTTTTACATACCAACGCGTCCGTGCATCTGTTCGTAATTTTGTAGCAACAAATTAACATTAAGCAACTTAGGAAATCTCATGCATGATAGAATCTTCAAAGAAAATTTCAGGCCAATACGAATAAGAGTTTCCTCCGCCATAACTTGAAGTAGAGCTGCTGGCATCTCCGGGATTGCTTATAGAGGTCTCTGTGATAGTTTGGGGAATAGCAATAGGTGTTGGGGACACAATAAACAGTGAAGAGTCAGACGGATTATTGTGATTGTCTCCGTGGGTTATCAATGTAGTTAAGCTTGAAGCTAGATCCACCTCATCACTAGTCAGAGGCGATTGATAGTTGAGAGGAATCTCTAGGTTAGAAACTTGAGACAGTAGACTATGATTGTTGAGTGGCTGAGAGGTAGCATTTCCCAAGGGATATGAACCTTGATATTCTAGTTGCGATGAATTTAAAACTGGACTCTCTTTTGTACGAGAAATCGAATTCAACGTATTCAGAACTTCAATATCTGTCACACCATTTTGGCCTATAGGTGAGCTATTAGTACCGTTGATTGAAGTTGTCGATTGGAGAAGACACTGTAAATACTGAAGCTTTGCTAACTGCATAGCTTCTGCCTGTAACCTGAGAGCTTGTTCATCAAAGGGATGGTTCTCTATAAGGTCTTTTAGGTTAGCTAGGGCTATGAGATGAGGCAGGCTGGCAAATATGTCAGTTCTTGGCTGGTGGGTCATTGGATCAAATCCCATCTGAATCAACTTCTTCTTCAAGTGGGTGTTCCAAAAGTTTTTTATCTCATTATCTGTCCTGCCTGTTAGGTGAGAAGCAATAGCTGACCATCTGTTAAACAGCGGCAGAAAAATCGTTCATTAGCTGAGAAAGTTCAAAAAAAGAATGAAAATGTCTCTGCTGGACCAAAAGGGTCGCGTAATTTTTACTTGTTTCCAAGGATGGAATGAAGATGCAGAATTGTTTGCTCTTCTTCTTGAGAAAATTTCCCTCTCTTAATATCAGGCCTCAAGTAATTTGTCCACCTCAACCTGCAGCTCTTGCCACATCTATTGAGACCTACAAGCAAAAAAGAAGAGCTAATTATACATACATCGATGAGCAAAATTTTGTGCATGAAGTGGACAAAAAGAGAGGAGTTGATCATTTGTATTTTAAAGTACAACCTGCAAGCTGTGGAAGAGCTCTCCAACTTCCATGGCCATGTTTCTGGATGTAGTCGACAAGCTTTTGATCTTCGTCAGGAGTCCAGGGTCCTTTTTTAAGACCATTCTCATCACAACCAGGGGACCTCCCCATGTTCCTTATCTCTATCTTGCTCTAATTGTTGGTTTAGCTTTGTATTATTGCTTCTTTGTGCTCCTACCAAACTAGAAGCTTATATTTATACACGCCCTGGAGTTCTTGTTCCCATGCATATTCTTAATTGATCACTAACATTAAAAACTGTCTGATGACTTTTGTTTGGTTGACTAAGATTGTGACACTTTTCCCTTGTGAACAATATACGGGATGACATACATGTGGCTAGTTAAATATTTTGTTGCAAGAAAAAAAGAAATTAATGGTGGTTATGTGGGAACTACAGGTTTCTTAATTACTTTATCCTACGTATTGATTTAAGACCTAGTATTTTAAAATAGAGATTAAATCAGATTTTCATTTTCACTTAAAAATATATCAAATATTACTCATTTGAACCTAATTTAACATGAGACTTCGTAAATAAATTAATATATGTCTATACGCGCGTATGTAAAGGTTCTGTTCTTTTATATATAAAAACTTCGTTCGTATTTAATTTGGCATTATATTGATAAGATAATAATGATTTATTGCAGTTTGTTGTATACTTATTCTTTGTGTTTATCTTTATTTTCTTGTTACATTGTTCTTTGGAAACAAACTCTCGGGAGAAAAACTGCATATACTCACAACTAACTGTATTTATCCTTGTCTCTTGCAATCATATATATGATATGGTGAAATATAATAAATATGTACACCTTTCTTCTAGTTATATAAATAACAGACTTGTTCTTTGTTATTCTTTTTCATTTTATGATAAAAGTTCCATGCAGGCAATCTACACATTTTGTTATTATTTAAATGTCTTCAATTTTGACTTATTTTGGATTTTATTGGGACAAGACCTTCTGTCCAATTTTATAATGTCTTATTGTGTTCCATAGAATCTCAGTCATTCATTAATGCGGGATTCGCGTTTATTTATACAGGACTCGCGCTAAATCCACATAAATAAATGAATAAGATTCATTGAATACAATAAAATACCATAAAACTAGATAGAGAGTCTGAACTCGATTTCATTTAGCAAGAATCAATGCAATTTGCCCAATATGTATTAACAGATGCAGTAGTTCATCAATGGCCTCTGACAGTAGCTAGTAAGGTTGGACAACGGTGCCATGAACGATTTAAGTTTCTCATCCTATGCACCTTTAGCTCATATATATATATATATACAATGGTGGGATAGCAACAATTTTATTAACTCAATATTCAAACCTTTGGCTGATTAATTATCATTTATCTTTTAAAAATATATTTGCAAGTGTAAATACTTCTAAAATAGTAAATTTTAAATCTTATCAAGGAGATGAGGATTATCTTAAGATGCAGGAGCTATCCTTTCTTTGATTAATCTGCGTAAGCCAATGCTAATTACCTACTTGACGCATGAAAAGGATTGAAACATAGACCATATCAAAACATGCATACATCTACGTACAGATATGATCCCTTGAAGAAAAATGACTACAAAATATATTTGGTGAACTGAAATATCTATTTAGAGTAGGAGCTAGTTAAATCAAATGTAAGCTAATTCTGTGATTGGATCTACGATGATTACAACAACCAGGATGTAGTAGATGATTGATGGAAACGGAGCAATTGACCAGAAAGGTGATGACGTTATCAACGAGAAAATTCTGGTCCAGCAAATGCCCCAAAATTACTCCACACCAGTTTTGGTTTGGTGTGTCCCTAAATACATTCTACACACGCTTTCTAATTCTTTAATGGTTTGTCCTTATTCTGCTGGATCTATTGCAAATTTCTTCGCCTTGGAATCTTGTAAGCTTTCTAATGTAAGCTAATAAAGTAAATGGGTTACGTAATAGCACAAGCCATACTATTCATTCTTGGCCGTCTTCATGACAATTAGTTAATTGATATTTTTATTGATTGATAAAATTTTACCAATTTGAGTTTATTAATTTATAATATGTATACCTTTTTGTGTGTGTTTATTTTGAAGTTAAATTAACTAGTTCTTTCATGATCACCACATAAAATATTATGACATATTGTTCAAGATTTTAAATTACTGTAAAAGATTATTGTAAATTTACTATCAATAATTAATATGATCATAATAAGTTTATTTATTCATTAAGAATGTTTTAAATTATAATAAATTTGTTATTGATTAAATGCAACTATTATATCACAACTTAATAAATTAATTATTAGGATATACTTCTTTGATTTATAAATCTAAGTTTAGTTTATAAATGCTATAACTCCTTTAAGTTGATTTACTGTATTACTTTATATGGTTTAAAACCTTGTTAGTTGTGTGTTGCACTGTTGTGTACTTCGCGCTCCGAGGTTAATTTGCTTCTTTTCTCATTATTACCACTGCTTTGTGCATTAGGTTGTTTTTTTTGGCTCGTGGCTAATTGAAAACTGCTAACCAATCACCAGCGCGTGGCTCGATATATTGCCCTAGACAATCGTTGCCAGTTCTGTAGGCAGGAGAAGGCTACAGTCCATGTGATGCAGGACTGCTCGCGTGTGTTAACTAAGTGGCGCAAAATTTCGCAGGAGGTGGTCGGTACGGAGTTCTTCCAATAGGAGGAGGAGCCGTGGTTGACCTCTAACCTTACGAAACAAACACAGGTGCAGCGGGAAGCGTGAATTACAATTTATGGTGTAATGTGCTGGTTCTTGTGGAAATGGCGAAATAGTAGCCTGTTTGAGTCGAGCTTTGTTTAACCTGAAGAGGGCCACAAAAGTATCATGAACTACGTGGGCTGGATCGCTAGGGCTAGGATGTTGAAATACCGTGTGTTTCCCACACAGGGCCTGCCAATAGGGTCCTTCGTGGGGTGGACTAAGCCTGTCGTAGGTTGGATGAAGGTCAATTCTGATAAAGCAATAAATCTGGGATCCCAAACGGTTTCCTATAGGGGCTTATTTGTGATTGGAATGGCGATTGGAAAGGGGTGTTCCAACAACACCTCGGGCAGAGCTCCTCGTTAGTTGAGGAATTATGGGGGTCCTCTTGGGCCTCACCCTGGCATGAGACTTGGGCTTTAGACGAGTAGTGATCAAAGTAGATTCCCTCGAGGTTATTAATATTCTCTCTGTTCCACCCATAATACTGACAGAAGTTTCTTTTTTGGTGACAAGCATCCAACATTTGTTGCAACAGGAGTGATCGTGTCAACTTTAGCATGTTTTTCGGGAAGCGAATCAATGTGCGGACAGTCTAGCTCATCTCGCGGGCCTCTTACGTCCGAGGCTTCATATCCTACAAGCCCCTCCTTTTAGCGTCTAGGAGCTTTTCAACCACGATGCGCACGGCGCAGTGTATCCACGAGCGTTAATTTAGTTTTGTAGTTTTTTCCCTCTTGTAAAAAAAAAAAGTAGTGCTGCTGTTTTTTTTTTGGAAAATAGGAACAATATTACTAACACGTACATGTACATTGCCCTTTCGTGTTAAAAAAAAACACGAGGGTAATATTATTAACTTGAGCAGCTCTACTTCAAGTTATGGTGGAGGAAATTGCATGTACAAGGACATAGCGTCGTGTTTATTTGCTACTATCAAAAAAAAAAAAAAAATGCTCTGAAGTTGAGGTATATCGATCGTAGTAGGAATACGAAGCCCTGGCAAAACGATTTCAGATATTGCATCTTCTCTAGCTAGAAAATGGAAGATGTGCTTAATTGGTCTCTTTTCAACCATATATGTTCTTAAGTGATCAATTGATAGGGGTCGTGGCTTTCATTCACAGAAGAACAGCTCGTCGAAGAATAAGTTCATAACAAAAGGTAGAAAGCAAGATTTGGGTGGGTGTTTGTCGTCAATATTTCCTCACAAAACCAAAAATGATACTTTTAACATTAATAAAGATGCAAAAGATAAAGACTCGGAAGACATTATGTGCATGAAAATAGGTGAGGTAGATTGGAAAGACCAATGTCCTGATAAAAGAAATTGATATGTACAAGGTCATAGACTCTGAGTTTCCTTGATGAGTTGTTAGACCTGATTTCTTTTCTACCAAGGGATTGACTACTCCAGCTTCAAGTTCATCAAAGGATTCACCAATTTTACACAAGTCTTTATAGTGAAGCTATATAATCTAATTGCTCTTAATTATTTTGTTTAGTAATTAAGGTCATTTTTTGATTGTAAATGTCGTTTTTGGCAAAATCAATTGGTCATATTGGCCTGAGGAACATAGAAAACTAGAATACTCTCTAACTCATCATTGTAACTTTAAGAAATTAAGGTGCCGGAGTTTTGTATTTTGGTGATAATAAATTGTAACTTATCATAATTTAGAGCGAGTTAAAACTAGTTAGAATGAATGACACACTCTTAATGAAAACAATACCTGATTTAGTAATAATATATGCAAAGATTTTCCCTAATGGTATTATTAATTTGTAGCAGCTTCTCTTAGTCAATAAGTAAGCTTTCTTTCTAACCTAAACCCATCAATTAATTTGTCAACTTAAATTAATTAACTGTCAATGTCAAATGTCAACAGCCGAAGGGAAAGAGAACAATTTCCGTACTAAACAAGTAGTTTATCTCTTATTCCTATCACTCAATAGTTGCAAAACCCCAAATTTTCCCAACTCACATTTAGTTAGTAAACGGTTATCACACACTTAAACAGACACTAGAAGTTTTGTTCCTTCAACTGAGGACCCCTGTCGGTTAGACTATCAACAGTCTTTTGTTTTCAGTCCCAAGATTCAGCGAAACAGACTAATCTTACTTGCTTCAATGGTTGGATTTCTAGCTGCAAATCCGAAATCCAAGTCCCTCCCCCTCTTTTATTGGTTTCAATAATAGTTTTGTACTTATCTCTGTTTTAATTTGATCATGAAAATGACTAGCAAACGTCATTCACCTAAAACTAATTACTCTGTGAATGCAAAATGAAGGAAGCAAAGAGCTAGCTCTGTGTCTATTCTCCCACAAAACACTTTTGTGTTCCTAATTTGTAGTTCATGGCTTGTTATCACAAAGAGAAAGAAATATATGGAAGTGGGACCTATATACTACCTGTTACGAGAGTAACTTGTGTAGATCAACTCTCGCGGATCACCTAACCGGGACTACCAAAACTTGAAGAAATTGCATAGAAAACTAAGTTGACTTTAATGAAAGACATGGATGCAACTAGTTAGCTTCCAACTCTTCCCAATCATATGCCCAATTTCTTTTGATTGCACATCTTTTTCTATAGTATATGTGCAAGAGCACGAATGTTGTACATATACGTATTTATGAGTCCGTAAGTATATATATAGTTCAGGTCTTAATATGCGTGTACTTCTTCAAACATTTGAGACCAAGTTGCAGATTAAGAAATTCAACTTGGCTTGACAAAATTTTGAGTTTTTTTTAGCATTTATAAATATCAAATAAAATGTAAGGGAAGTAAACTCAATAGTGATACCAAACACACCATGAGTTGAGTGAATGCACATTTTCCCCCGTACATTTCATTGTATTGTCCTTCTGAGAAGTTTTATTAGTCAGAAAAGTTTATGAAATGTGTAATTTTATTATTCTTAGACTAAATACCCTCGTGTTAATTGAGCAATTGACATGATTTACGTGTCAGCAAGAACATATTGAAGCAAGATTATGAGAGTACTGGACAAATTAACTATATACAAAGAGACTCGGGTTATTTTCCACCAATAACAACAAATTCACCTCGAACACTATTGCGTAGATGAATGAATTGCAGACAACTGTATTAAAAAATCACACCAAGTAAATTCTCAAGGAATAATGGAGGGGTCACAAACGGTCCTACTTAAAATTCAATATTCTTATACAGAATTTTCCTAGACACGTAATTTAATAGCACAATAGTACAATAGTTCACTACAATTATATCCGACAATAGCTGTTAAATAAAAAAATAAAAAACACCAGAATTTAATGAGATTTGACCAATTATGCCTACATCCTCGAGTACTATAAAATTAATATTTTATTATGTCAAGGAAATAATATAAGTGAAATATTACAAAGAGAGAGAGAGAGAGAGAGAGGGATTTTTTTGTCTTAAGGAAAGATAGACAATTTTGGGATGATTAAAACTAAAGGAGGAGAGTTTATTTTATAAGAGAAGTAACCTCCCACAAATTCATATTTTCCCGATGTAGGATTTACAATTATGGGATGAGCTACAATTGTTGACAATTCAATAAATCTCCACCTTAGTGAATTCCACATCTTTAAATCTCTTACAAAATTCATCTTCAGTTTTGTCATTCAAATGCACTTCAAAGCGCCCATCTTTTATTTTTAGCAATATTGATCAAGTCAAACAATGTTGGAACTTGACCGTAGTAATTACCTTTGTCAACATATCAGTAAGATTCTCAATGGTCTTAATCTTCTGGATTGCGACTCCACCTTCTTTTAGAATCTCTTGTACAAAATGATAACAAATATCGATGTGCTTCATCCTTACATGGATAACATATTTCTTTGCTAAAGAGATAGCAGTCTGACTATCACAATGTACTTTGATATGTTTCTGTTGAACACCTAATTTACCAAGTAATTTTTAAAACCAAATTGCCTCCTTTACAACCTCTGTAGTTGTTATATACTCTACATTTGTAGTCGACAAAGCAATCATTGACTGTAAGATAGACCTTCAATTGATTGGTACCTTCACAAAAGTAAACACATAACAATTAGTTGAACTATACCCGTCCAAATCACCGGCAAAGTCGGAATTACAATATCCAACTACACATTGACCATCTTGCTTATCCCATTGAAATACTAAACCAACATCTATGATATTCATAATGTATTTTAGAATCTATTTCACAGCTTGTCAATGTTCCTTTCCAAGATCATGCATATACCCACTCACAACCCTAACTACTTATAAAATGTCAGGCCTTGTACACACTATAGCATACTTCAAACTACCAACAACATTTGCATATGGTAGTTTTGACGTACATTCTAATTCTGCATCAGTCTTTGGATACAAAGATGCACTGAGCTTGAAATGAGGTGTGAGCAGAGCTTTGACTTTTCATTCAGGCCAAAAAGTTTTAATACCTTTCTTATATATTGTTTTTGAGTCAAACAAAGTCTTACCAATTACCTATCTCTACTTATCTCCATGTAGAGAATCTTCTTGGCTTTACCTAGATCCTTCATTTCAAACTCCTGATTCAACTGAATCTTCAATTTCTCAAGTTCTCTTAGATTTTTTGAAGTTATTAGCATATAGTCAACATACAGGAGAAGATTGATGTAGAATCCATCTTGTAGCTTGCGAAAATACACATAGTGATTATATTTGCTACTTGTGTACTTCTACGTCATCATAAACTTGTTATATTGCTTGTACCATTGCCTCGAAAATTGCTTCAATCTATACAATCACCAGTAACTTAAAAACGTTCAAGCTGAGTCACAATATAAGAAAATTACAAATTACTGATAGAAAATTTTCGTAGTAAGTTAGCAACGGAAATTTAATTCTACTGGTAAACTTGTAAAAAATGATATTTTTGATAGAAAAAATTCGCTAGTAAAGGCGGAGGAAATTTATTGACGAAACTTTGTTGATGATAGTAAAAGCCATCATAAAAATAGGAGGCAGTTAGTGGTAAAAATAAGCGACGGAAAAAATTTTCGTTGGTAAATTACCGACGAAACTATCCTTCCGCCGGTAAATACAATCTACATCGATAATGTTGTTTAAATTTAAAGTAAAATGACTTCATTTTTATCTTAAACAAATTAAAAAACTCGAAGCCCCTCCCCTATCATTGTTCTGCAATTTTTTCATCTTCTTCGGTCCTTCTCTGCATATTGTTTTCTTCCATCTACTCATCTTTTGTCCTTCTTCCACCAAGTGCTTCCATTGTGTTGGGTTTTTCATCTTGAGGTAGGTTGTCCACTTACTACTCTTGGGTTAATTTTATTGTCTTCAATTTTGTATATGGATCGTTGTATGTTGGGTGCGTTGCTGTTATTGGGGATTAACTCGTGAGGGTTTATTTGGGTTGTTAATGGGTAATTTTTTGTTGTTATGTGGTTATGTTGGGAAAAAATGGAAGAAGACTTTAGTTTTGAAACAAAGTAGGGATGAATTTTAATAGCGTACCAAGTGTTAGATGAAAGTTTTATAAAAGGTCTCTAACATCATTTATAATCTGGAATGTTTCTTTTAGTGGTTCATTAGTTTACAAAAAGTTTGTTTTATAAGTTGAATTATGTAAAGAGATATATCTTGATTGAACTGCATATATAACAGCCAATTCAAGATTACTTCAAAAGTATTATAAGATGAATTAGGGGCTATTGAAGTTTATAAAGAATTGTTCATATTTTGTCCTTGAAAGAAGTGTTATACAATTTACTTTTGTCTATGAAATGTTTGCCAATTTGGTTTGAGTTTGGAAGCCAATTAGGTGGTGAAATATGTTCCTTTAAATTGATTTTATAGATACTGTAAATTCAAGTTGAACATGAAAAATTATTGAGCTTATATGCCTATTTAGAGTGAGTTTCAATTATTCCATTTGAAGCTGATAATTTAAAATCCATGTGTATTGATTGACTAAATGAAGTTTTACATAGGTGTCTTTGAAAGGTAAGAAAATGTTAAAATAGGTATAAGAGTGAAGCAATTCTCTCTTTTCATACATGAAATTTACTTCATTAATATCTAGTTTATATATAATAAAACATATATGTAAGAATTTACTTAATTTACAACATTATTAAAATGAAATTGGATAAATCTATCTTCTTTGAACTATTGAAATGAAAGTATGTATCTAAAGTCTTCCACTAGCATAATTAGATTATTGACTTATTTTGTTTGTTTTGTAACAATTGCCTTGTTGGCTTGACTCTTTGCATTGTAGCTTGGTATAGTAGGATTGGTAAATAAGCCTTAAATCGATTTAGTCTGATCCAAAGTAAACTAATTTAATTCAAGTTGATTGAAGTTTAATCTAGACTTGAGTTTTTTTAAAAAAAACTTTTTTAGCTTCAAGTTGGACTCAAGCTCGAGCTCTACAACCTGACCAGACCCAAAACTCGACTATATATATGAAAAACAAGTCCTAGTTTTCACTTCTTCGATTCTTCTCTTATTTGTTTTCTTTACTGTGTCACTTCCATAATCTTTCTTCCATCTTTGTTCTATGTCACAACATCTTTTCCGCTTTCGTCATCTTTCTTTTCGTAATCTTTTTTCTATCTTTTCTTTCTCTGTCACAATACCTCTTCTACTTTCATCATCCTTCTTTTCATCCCTATTCCTATTCCATGATTAATTTTCTTTATTGGTAATGGAAGGTGGAGTTGATAGTATTATTATTGTGATATTAGTGATCACTTTTTCGTCTTTGCAATGAAAGGAAGTGTTGTTATTGTGGCATAGGTTGTGTTGTCTTGTTATTGTGGTACTGGTGACCACTTACTAGTATTGTCATTGCTTCAATCGAATCTTTAATCAAAGAGATAAGGATAAGCATTCATTGAAGGTGTGAGGGTGAGGTGTCAAACTTTTTTATTAGGTCGGTTGTAGTTGGGCGAGTTCAAGCTTCAAACGGGTTTGAGACTATCTAAAATCTGACCAAGTTCAAACTTGGATGGCATGAGGCAAGCCTAATCAAGCTTTGAGTCGACTCAAACCCTAGGAGGGCTGAATTAGACAAATGATGAGCCCAACTTGGCCTAGATTATTGCCATCTATATGCTATAATATGTACATTTTCTTTTATTATATATCTCAGTTGAAAAATAATAAATCAGAAAAGTTAAAATGTTCTTTAAAACATGATTTTAGGGTACAATTCACTAAATTAATATCACCAAAACTATATTGAATTGTATTGTTTTTATAAAAATGATTTACAAGATTTCCAAGAAGAATATATAATTTTACTTACTATAGTAAAAGAACTTAAGATATATGTTATCGTAAATATCTTAAAATTTTACATATAAATTTTAAAACCTTTTAACATATAATATTTTAAGCATTTGAAACATAAAGAAAATTTTTGGATAATGTTATAATAACTATTATAAGGTCAAACTTGAATTAATTTTTTAAAGTTTAGATAATTTGAGTTTGAATTTACTTAAATTTAGTTTAACCATTTAAGTATTACTAATTTATGGTAATTTTATACTTCAAAATTTTCAAATGTAAACTGGACTTTATAATTAATTTTGAATCCCAATGAAACCTATGTTGAGTAGGTTTTAATATAATCACACTTAACCCGAAGCATTAGGCCAACTTCATTAAAGGATTTGAAGGCAAAAATGAAAATTTTGACCATAAGTTAAGGATATGAGTGATCCTATAAGCATTTAAGCATTCATAAGATGACCTTGCACAAAAATTATGCCTATTTTTGCCTTGAGTATTATACCCTCTAGGTTTAGAATGTGGTCCATACATGAATTTCCTTTTGCTTTGGACTTAGAGGATGATAGATGGGCATGTATGTTATGTTGTCCACATTTATAAAATGCAATATGATCGTGTGAAGATTCAGAAATAGTCTCATCAATAAAGTTAGTTGTTGTCTTTCTCCATAATAATGGTTTTGCATAATAATGGTTATGATCTTGCAAAAAATTTATATGTTGTCTTTGCCTATATGTGATATTGCAAAAAATGGTTATAACTTGTAGGATATGAAAACAATAATAGAAGGAAAACAAAATATGCAATACACAACTTAAAACTCATGCATATCTGTACTTATGCTCAATTCAAAACTTATAAAAAACTAGCTAATTGTTTATTTTCTTTCTTGTAGGCTATGTTCTGTGATGAAGAGCATTAATAATTGCCCAACTTCATCTTTCTTTTTTGTAGTTTACCATTTTCCATCTATCAAGGTAAGTCGTTCAACTAAGTAATGTCTACAATGTGATCGATTTTGTGTTGTTCTTTGCAATTTTACCTCTAACAATGATTGATGAGTTTTTAAGTTAGGGTTTAATAGTTTAAGTATTTATGTTTGTGCACTGTTTACATTGAAACATAATGACTTGAACTTCAATATGATGAATTCAAACTTAGTATTAATATAAGAAATTCAAGTAATTAACATAACAATTCTTTGTATACTAAACCCCTAGGATGGTATATAGCCTGAAAACTCGTGATATAACTCCCATAAGGCTTATCGATGAAAACTTTCACAAGCCTAAGAGTCACAACAAGAAGTTGCTTTCTCGATTCATTTGGTCTAATAATGCCATATACCATAGTGCCCATTTAAATTCAACTTTGTAAATGAACTTTAATGTGATTAATTCAAACTAAGTATTAATATAAAAAATTTATGTAATTGACATGACAATTCTTTGCATAATAAACCCTTAGGATGGTATATAGACTGGAAACTTGTGATGCAACTCCCATAAGGCTTATCAGTGAAAAATTCTATGAGACTAGGAGTCACAACAAGAACTTACTTTTTCAATTCATCTGGTCGAACAATGTCACATACTATATTTATATTCAAACTTTGAAAATGAACTTGTAGGTTATTAATTCAAACATAAAAACTTAAACTTTAATATGATTGCTCAATCTAGTGTTGGAATTAATATATGTAAACAAAAAATGTGCTTTCGATCTTTTTGAGGAAACTGATTTTATTTATTGTAAACCAAATTTCACTCTTTTATTTTAATATAAAGTTAGAAAAATAATATGTATGTATTTTTAAAACTTCTTAATGTCACTTCTTACAGTATATTGGTTGGCAAAATGCTTTATTTGATTGATACTCACATATGTTGTCCATTAAGTTAATATATCAATAAGCCAAGTACAGTTCATTTGTAGTTTGCTTATAAAACATTAAGATATATCAAGGATAATAAAGATCAAAGCCTTATCTTTCCTAAAAAAATTCTTCTTTGCAAAAAAGCCTTTTGACTTACTAAAATCAACTGACCAAACCCACATGCAATTTTTTTTGACTTACTAAAATCAGTTGATCAATAATTATTTCCAAATTGCGAGACCATGACTCAATTATCTTCAATTGCTTGGATATTGAACATAAAGTTTGAAGGGAATATTCTAAACGGAGTTTGGATAAAATTCTTGTTTAATATAATGAATCATGGCCTCCTAATCATACAATGGTTGATAATTTCTACAATATGAAGAAACTTATTAAGGATATTGGTTTGTGAGTTGAAAAAATTGATTATTATAACTAGGGATGTGTGTTATTTTGAGGAGATGATGCAGATTTACAAGAGTGTAAATTTTGTGGTCAATTTAGGTTCAAACTTAGAAAACGTTCTATGAAGCAGAAATTAGTACTCTGGAAGTAGATGTATTATTTTCCGTTAACTCTAAGACTTCAAAGACTATATGCCTATGATATTACTACTTCTCACATGAGATGGAATAATGAACATGAATAGGAAGATGGAATAATGCGCCATCCGTCGGATGCACTTGCATGGAAACATTTCAATAACACCCACTCTGAGTTTGTAGCTGAAAGTCGAAATGTTAGGTTAAGATTGTCGCCAGATAGATTCCAACCTTTTGGTCAATCCAGATAACAATGTTCATCATAGCCAATCATAATTACTCCTTATAATTTGCCTCTATGGATGTGTACGAATGAGGCATATAGGTTTTAACAGTGATAATGCCAGGGCTTACAAATCCAAAGCATAAAATTGGTGTATTCTTACAATCATTGATATCTGAATTGCATCATCTTTAGGTATTTGGTGTAGAGACATATGATGTGTCTCTTAAACAAAATTTTTTGCTGAGAGCAGCTTTAATGTCAACTATTAGTGAGTGCCTTGTGTATGTGACGAAGCATAGTAAGGAAATTGGTTTATCCTTACTGTGGAAATGATTTTGATGCATTTTATCTTCTTGGGCCAAAACATCTCAGTTTGACAACTACAAGAAATTCTTGCTCCAAATTATCCATTTAAACTCAATAAACAAATGTTCACTAAGAATAGGATGGTACAAACACCTCCTCTCCCTTACAAGAGACATTGTAGAAGACTGATGAATTAGGGCTGCTGAAAGTTATAAAACTCAAAGCTGAAGAAGTTAATAGAAGAATTAGTAAAAATTTTGGTTGGAGAAAACGAAGTATCTTTTGGGATTTTCTATATTGGAAAGCTAATTTTATACATCATAATCTAGATATTATGCATATTGAAAAAATATTTTTGACAATTTGTTCAACACCATAATAACATTGAAGGGAGGACAAAGGACAATGTAAAATCACGAGCTGATTTGAAATCCTTTTATAAAAGGAATGAGTTAGATAAAGATCTTCACACCTTAAATATCTAAAAGCATGTTACATTTTAGACAAAAAACAAAAGGAATTTTTATATGAATGGTTGAAAAATCTAACATTTCCTAATGGTTATATTTTAAACTTGACAAGGTGTATAGACCTGAGGAAGTACAAATTATATGGGATGAAAAATTATAATTGTCATATGTTTATACAAAGGCTAATTCTAATTACATTTCGAGAGTTGTTATCAAAAAAGGTTTGGGAAGCTATAATAGAATTAAGTTTGTTTTTCAAAAGCTTAACATCATCTGAAATCAAGTTGGATTAAATGGAAAACCTAGAAAGGGAAATTCTAGTTATCTTGTGCAAATTGGAAGGGATTTTCCCTCCAATTTTCGTTAAATGTATGGAGCATCTAGCCATACATTTAGCATATGAGACTAAAGTCACTGGTATAGTTCAATCTCGATGGATGTATCTGTTTGAGAGAAAATTATAGTTAATATTTAAATAAAACTTTTATCATGTTTTAATCATAAAATTGCAATAACCTATTTGTAATATAGGTTTTTATATCACTGGAAGAAAAATGTCAATACAAGATTAGAGTTAAAGGTTTGATATATAATGCTTATTTAGTAGTGGAAGCAAGTACATTTTGTTCATATTATTTTGGGTTGCATATGCACATAAGAGAAAAAAAAGTTCCTTGTAATGATGATGGGGGAGAAACTAGTGATGTTGATGATAACTTATCAATTTTCACATATCTAGGAACAACAAATGGATGTTTAACAAGAAGAATGTTAACAGAAGAAGAAATAGAGGCTACATATGCTTACATTTTATTAGATTTTCAAGAGGTTCAACCTTTCGTGTAGTAAGTTTAAGTTGATCTTGAAATTGATTATTTAAGCTTTTGAAGTTAGTTTTGTTCACAACTAAAATACATAATAATGCTTTTAGATTATATGAGGAATGGTTAGGTAAGCTAATGCCCGAAATAACACATGATGATATTAATAAAGAAGATGAAAGACACTTTCCTTGATGGTTCAAGAAATATGTAAGTTTTCACTTGCAATAATTAAAATGGTTGAATTATCAGATCAAAGTGTTTAAATGACATTATGCTATTTAATTTGATATTTTTTTGTATGCCTAAAAAAATACATGGGAGAATAAGTTCATGTGTGATCTTTTGAAAGGGCCTTTGTGAACTGTAAAATCGTATCCTATGTATTTCATTAATGGATATAAATTTCGTACATAATATTATGGTCATAGCATAATATAGTAAATAGTGCATGGGAGAATAAGTTCATATGTGATCTTGTGAAAGGGCCTTTGCGAACTGTAAAATTGTATCCTATGTATTTCATTAATGGATATAAATTTCGTACATAATATTATGGTCATAGCATAATATAGTAAATAGTGAGGTTTACATACATAGAGAATTGATGGATTACTATGATAAAATTATTGAGATACTTGAGTGCCTTGCATTGCCAATAAAACAAAATGTGATATCTAAGTGTGAATGGTTTAATCCAACTCCTAATGTTGGAACAAAAGTGCACAGTTGATACTATCTAGTTGAAATCAACCAGCGAAGAAGATTTATACAGTTTGAGCCTTTTTTGTTAGCGATGCAAGTGATCTAAGTGTATTATGTCCCTTTTCTCAGCTTACAATGAGATATGTTATATTGGTTGGCCATTTGCAAAGTAAAACCTAGAGCTATTTTTGAATTGCATGGAAAAGTAGCAAAATAAGAGAATTGAAAGTAAAGCATTTCAAGAAGATGTTCATGAAATAAAAGCATGTTTAACATATGGCGATAATGAACCTTTGAACGATCCAAATAATGAATATATTAAACTTTCATGTAGAGAGGATGAGGAGGGTGATATATCTGAAGAGGAGCCCAAGTTTGATTATAATTCTTCAGAAAAAAAAGATGGTGATGATGTTGATTTTGATTTATAATTAAGTTATGATAGCGATTAATTTGTGTAAGTAATAGAATATTATATGAATAAATTTATTATTACATCAGTGATATATTCTTATATATTTAATTTATATTGTTCTATTAGTGGAATAATCAATAAAATGTGAAATTCAGCTTAAAAATATGCCACATAAAAAAATAAGATACGATGCGATCAAGGTTTAGGTTACCACGATTTGGAGAAGCCAGTGCATGTCCAAATGAAACATCACATTCTGAAAATGGTACAAGATTATGTACTGCACGGCTAGCTAGTGCACATCCAGATCAAGCATCACCTTCCCCACCTACAGCCTCTATAGAGTCACATTCCCTACCTACCGCTATACCATCCAGCACCCCTACTACATCATCCATCACCCCTGTACCATCCACCACCTTATACCGATAGAGATATCATGGATAAATACTGCAGATGAAGGAGGCAACCTTCAGCTTGGAGCTAAGGGAGTTTATGGAAGAACTTACATCGTAATTGTTAGCAATTTATGAGTGAATTTTTAAATTTTTTTTAATATATGCATGATAACACCATAGGTTTGTACTTAAGTTATAGGACTTAATTTGAAAATAATCTAAAAATGCTTATATATTAAGTTAGTTCCGTCTAAAATGTGCTCTAGAAATATCTCATCCAAGTTCAAGGGGAGGATAGATCTTGAAGGTTATTTATGAAAGAATATCATAGGCAACAAAGGATTTTTTATTATCAAGAGTTTGAGGTAAAAAAATATATTCTCTAATATTTTTTATTTTATCTAATTTTATACATTGATTAGATAAATATTATAGTTTATAGTACTTATAGTTTTTTTTCTTTTTCGAAAGATTTTTTTTAGATTCAAAATTTGATGTTGTTATTTATAATGTATGGGATAGGTGAGCTCGTACACATTATAAAAATTTTCTTGGTTCGATACACAAGAATAGTGTATGACCTCCTTATATATATTAAAAAATATGGAGTCATTGGTAACAGTATTAGGCATCACCTGGGATAATATCCATTTTAGAGATGTGGAGGACCGAAGGGAGACAGTCTAACCATACATGCTGGAGGATCTATGGTCCCCCAGGAGCATGCAAACAAACTTGAAAGTATCCAAACTTTACGCTTATATTCTGATTTTGTACTTTGATGGATAAGTTAATGTATTTAATGTTTTGCTACTCTTAAGTTTTGTATGAATCCCTAATTTATTGTTATTTTCAAGATACTTATTGGTGTACATTATAATTTTAATTATATTATCAATCGTGATAATTTTAACTTTATATTATCAATCAATGTTATGCTATTTATAAAATTAAATATATAAAAATAAAACCATTATCAATAAAAAACTTGAGAAGGAATTGAGAAATGGTGGCAAAAATTTATAATAGTTAAATTTCTTAATGGTATTAAAATACTTTGCTGGTAATTTAACGATAGAACATTGTAATTTCATAGGTGACTTACTGATGGAATAATGTATTCTATCGAGAAAAATTTAAAGATGGATTTACAATTTACTGTCACTAATTTCATCAATGAAATATTGTGAATATGTCATAAATTTAGTGACGAAATATTATAAGTTTACCGAAAGAAGTACAAAACTCTATCGCGAAATGTATTAATGGCTATACAATATTTTGAAGCTAAATTTGTGACGGATTCACAATATCCTTCACCAAAATTTACCTACAATCGTTTCTTTGACGACTTTTGTGTATGTAATTTTTGTTTCCAAATTTGTTTTTCAACGGAAAATCTTTATTTTCTGTCAATAATTTTCGTCACTAAAACTTATTTTTCTTATAGTGTCATATAGATTTCTTCCTCCAAGTCTCAATATAAAAACGTGGTTTTTAAACCTAATTGAACTTGTTCCATATTAATATAACTTCTCTTCTACCAAAGGAGTTTCTGGATTTGCTTCATCATTTAATGGGGTAACAATTCTCCTTTCAAACTCCACCTGTTTTAAAATACAATTTTTTTGCTCAATATTTTCAATTGTTATCTTAACATAGTAGATTCATCAAAGGTAACATCCCTGCTAGAAATGATTTTTTTGAATTTGGGTACCAAAGACAATATCTTTTCACACCAGAGGTGATCCCCATGAAAATTGCTTTCTTTGCACGTGGATCCAACTTTAATTCCTTAACATGATAGTATACAGTGAAACTGAACACATGTAAGGAATCATAATCTATAACAAGTTTACCAAACCATTTCTCCAATGGCATTTTAGCACCAACATCACTAGATGATAGGCAGTTGACTAGATGGCAAGCACATGTAACAACTTCAGCTCAAAATTCTCTGCCCAACCCAGCATTGGATAATATACATCGAACTTTTTCTAGCAATCTCCAGTTCATATGTTGGGCCTCGATTCGCATTAAGCATGTTTTCGTAATTTTTGAGGTTTAGATTGATTAATTCGGTTTAGTTAGAATAATTTGGGATTTTAGTGCTTAGTTAATGATAATAAATTGAAAGGATTTAGTTAAAATTAGAATTTTGAGAAATTATTAGAAATTAAAGGAATATGTTGGTGTAGGGCTAATTTAGGAAGTTGCTTAGGTTTTTAAGGCTTAAGGTTTAGAAAGATGGGCTTTTAGCCCATTTAAATGCCATTTAAAAAATAACAAAGGAAAGCAAAATGATGGAGCCGTATGATGGTGTGTAAGGGATGAAAATGTTAAGGAAAAGTGTAAAGGATCCAAAACTACGTAGTTTATGTATGAGTTTTAAGTTAAGACTCATTGTTCTAAGTCATTAAACCTAGAGACCACCGAAACTATCAAGACAAAGGAGGCTTTCGAAACTTATAGAGAAAAGGAGAGAAGAGCTTCGGTGGATTGGAGAAGAAGAAGAAGAAGAAGAAGAGAAGTAAGAGCTTGGTTTATTTTGCTTTAGAAAGGAGGGTTTAGGAGTTTCTTTAAGAAGAAGGGAAGAGAAAGAGCTTAAGCTTTCATTAAAAGCAAAAACAAAATTTGTGGGTTTTCTCCTAAGGTAAGATTCTTGGATATTTTTGATGGGTTTTGATGCTAATAGCTTAGTTAAGTTATGGGTAAAGTTAGATAGGTTCATTTCCATGCTTTCATATCCTTAGGAGTGTCCAATTTTGATATCCTATGTTAAAGTGAGATTTTGTGCTTGATTAAGGTGAAGGGAGGCTTTTGGAGGAAGAAGAAAGGCAATTTGACCAATCCTAGAGCTAAAGGAATTAAGGTGGGTGATTTCTTAATACTTGAGATAATAGGCCGATTAGAGTTTTTATTACAAATACAAATAATTGCTTTCCAATGACTTAGAATTTTTGTATGAAGTATCCTTTGTGATGTTTTTATCTTGTATGTGATGTTCTTTGATTGTTAATATGTTCTTTGATTGTTAATATATGTTGAAATGATTTGTATAATAATTTGTTAAGTGTAAAGACGAGATTTTGTGATTTTAAAACAAGACTGTCTTTTTGAGCAATTATGCGGAAGTAACATTTGTAAATGCCGGTTGAGGCAAATGGTTTTGAATAGTGTGAATTATGTGCTTTCTTTAGGTTTGTGGCGGTCCCATCTAAGTCAGGTGCACCTGTCTACCCATAGGCTTCTCCCGCCTGCCCGCTAGTAGCCGTGGAGTTCCTCTCAAGGACTCCTATCTGTCACGGCTACACATGACCGCTTCGCGGAAATGTGTAGTACGTTCTGTTTCGGATCCACCCGAACCACTTTGTTTATGAATTTGTGAAATGTTATGTTGTCTTGTGATGTGTTAAATGTGTAAATTCATTGAAGTGATAAATTCTGTGAAAAGATTTGAAAAGTGAAAGTGATTAACGTGACATTGTTTTGAAAATGAATGAATGATTAAATGATGATTTTTGCTTATTTCTCGTTTATTAAGTTGTTATCCACTGAGCCGTCGTGCTCACACCCTATTTTTCCCTCCATAGGCATCGAGCGAGAAATCGAGTCATTGCATCGGGATTAAGGAAATACTCCGATGCATTTTGTTTTTGAAGTGATAATTGAGAAAACAATGCTTTAGGTTGTATTGTGGAGAAATGGTTCTCTTTGTATTTTGGATTTTGCTACTTTCGATGTATTCGGGCTAGAATGCCCTTGAGACTTTGTATTGACTTATTCCATGTAAATGTAAGAGTTTTGAAGTTTAAATGTATCTTATGTATGTTTTGTGAAGAATGTATTGTTGTATGGTTGAGAATGACAAAAAGGAAAGAATGAAATCATGTAACTTTATAGATTGAAAATGAGTACATGCTCAGGAGTGAGATTGCCTTATAGTTTGAGAAATGTTTAGAAACCTAGGAGTGTGTTGCTGCCATTGGATATTGAGTTTTTATGCAGGTACTTGATTCGGGATGAATAGAATTGAAGATTATGGTTAGTTGCATAATAGGGGAGGTGCTGTCCAATTTTTCCTAAAATTGGGCAGCAACTTCACTTAGGTTTTAGAACACTTTAGAGCTTGAATTAGTTTGTGTGGTATTCTTGAAGAATGTAGAACTTGTTTAGATCTTTCCAATGACATAAAGTTTGTCACATTTGGATTTAATATGAAAAAGTTATGAGAGTTTAAATGTTTCAGCCACTGTTGTTAGTCATGAAATTTTGCAGAACGTTTAGAGGGGTTTTTCACCCTCTTAGAGACTGATTTGGTTTTTGCTTTCTTCATGAAAAATGTAGATTGTCTTTATATCTTTAAAATGAGGTATAATTGGTCAAATTTAGACTTAGGATAAAGAAGTTATGAGGTTGAGAAGATGACAGTTACTATTCATTTGAATTGAGTTACTGTTTTATTGGATTTATATAGGAAGTAACTTTGAGAGGGCTTTTAACCCTTTAAATGATTGAATTGATTTTTTCTCCCTTCATGAAACTTGTTTATAATCCTTTCTTCTTTCTATTAAGGTATTCCATGCCTTATTTCGAGTTAGGAGTAAAAAGTTATGGGAATTAGACTTAGTTCAGTTACTATTCATTTGGCAATTTTAGACAGAACCTTTGGGAGAGTTTTTCACCTCTTTAGAGCTTGTTTTGGTTTTTCCATCCTTCATAGAACATTTAGATTATCTTTTCCCCTTTCCGATGAGGTATCATTTGCAATTTTTGGAGTTAGGAATAAAAAGATATGAGTTTGGGAATGTTGACAGTTACTGTTCATTAAGCTAAATTACTGTTCCATTGATTTTCACTTAGGCTGAAACTTTGAGAGAGTTTTTACCCCTTTAAATGATTGAAATGATTTTTGTTTCCTTCATGAAACTTGTAGGTAATCTTCTTATCTTTCCAATGAGATAGAATGTGTCATTTTTAGACTTGTGTGCTACAAGATATGAATTCTCAAATTCTTGGTATTGTGTAGGGAAATTGACATTTTTAGTGGCAGCAACTTTAAAGCAAATTTTAACCCTCTTAATGGCTAAAATAGTTTTTAAATCCTTCTAGGAAGTAGTAGAGCTTCCTTTTATCTTTTTATTGACACTAAATTTATGAAATTTCGATTTCGGAGTGAAAAGTTATTAAAGTTTAAAGTTAGAGAAGTTTTCATTAGTTTTAAGAGTTGAATTTTCAATTTGGAGAAATTAAACCCCATTTCCTATTTTATTCGTTTCTCCTCCGTTTGACCTCCGATTTTTATGATTTTCGAAGCGTTGGATTTGAATTTTGGTTTACCCCTTTTTAGTAAAATAAGAGTGACGGGTTTTGGTCGGACTTTACTGATGGTATTAAAGAGAGTCAATTACGTGACGATTTTGAATGTAATTCCGTTTTCGGGCGATTTTGTGAGTTATAGAGATCCGATTGAGGCGATTTCTGATTCTAATTGATCGAGAGATATGAAATTTCATTTTAGCTTAGGATTAGGATTTAGTTATGGGCCCTAAGTAGAGAAATTTTATTGGGTGATAATTAGAGTAAACTTATCAAGTTTTGTTCGGATGACGTTAAAATAAGTTCGATTTGAGGTTTCTTTCATGGTGAGGAATTCCTCCCTCGTGAGATGCGCGTCCAGATGTCACGTAGGACGTCGGGCACGTGTCTCATTGGGGAGGGGTTCCAACAGTTATGGTATCAGAGAGCCGAAATTGAGATCTTACATGGGCGCATGTGTTTAAGTTACTCAAATAAGCAATTGTTAAGAGTTTAGGCTGATAGAATTAGTGAGAAAAATAGTAATCTTTCATTGGATAAATGGAAATGCGAAACATCATATGGGTAATATCACAGAAAATGATTCAATGAAATTGAAGTGGGTGGGGGGATGTCGTGTATGGCGTTATGGTGATATACCCCCGAAGGTGATATGGATGTAAAAGTATGAACATGGCTTTTCAAGTGGAAACATTGAGCTTAAAGTGAATAAGTGGAATGTATTGAAAACAAAGATTCTTATGGTCTTAAGATTATGAAATCAGAACCTAGGGTGCAAGTGGGTACAGTTGATAATTTGAGTAATGAACTTTTAATTTTTCTTTTTCCGAATCAAGAAATAAAAGTTTGTTTTTGAATCAAGAGAATGAATGTTTTCACTTACTTCATAAATGTTGCTTTGATTGCTTGTGATTGATTTGAGAAATTTGCTACATGTTTGTATGTACATTATGTGATGATTTTACATCTATAAATTTGAATAAATGGTGTATATATATATGTAGATGTAATGTGAAGGATAATGGGAAGATTATATGAATGATGGTAATATTTGTACATGTCCAGAAAGGTTAAATTGTTATCATTGTGAGTATCTATATGATGACCCATCATCATACACAAGTAAGAATATTAAGCACGTAGGTTATATAAATATATGTGGAGATGATAGAGGAAGAAACTTGTGACTTATTGGATTTTGTAGACATAGCTCCCATGGTCTACAGTTTGAGGAGAAACTAGAGTAACATATGAAGGTGCTCATAAGGATCATGTGGGAATAGATTGAGATTTGTTAAAAATGTCACAATAAGAAATAAATTGATCTGAGAAGAATATTGTCTGGGATTAATGGAGACCAAAGTATCAAGCATGAAAAATATGAATTAGTAAGTGGACAAAATAGGATGAATTTAATGTCGCCACCCAAGCATATACAACAATAAGTATGTTCATTATTCCCTTGGGTTTTGGGTGCTTTGAACATTATGACCTTGTGGGGAAGATAGGAATTGTTCTTCCTGCGGTATTAAGAATAGCTGATAATAGGAGATTGATCAGGATTGCATGAATCGTATAGATGATGGTAGCAAGAAACCCTCTTTTGGAGAAAAATTTTGTTAAGTTAGAATGAGCAGATCAGGTAGTTTATATTAAAGATGATCAATGGAAGAACTGATCATGAAGGAATATGTAATGATTTGAAAGTGAGGACACTCCCTAACAAAGCATCAAACAGGGACGTGAAATATGTTATCGAAAAAGGTATGCACTTTTGTTTGATGTAGAGGGTCATATGAGTGGATTTTTTTATTTATGGAGACAAGAATTTGCTAGTATAAGGAATAGGCACATTCAAGTTATATTATGTGAAAGTATGTTCGAGAGATGTAAATCCGACTTGATGAAAGTATTCAAATCAAGAATTTCAGTTTGCAAATAAATGACAATGTATGGAGAAATTGGTATGAATGAGCAAACATAAGAATAAGTCCAAGCGAGATCTGAGGAAATTCAAGGAATGGAGAAAATCATCGGCGGAAGGAAGTCAATTAGAAAAGTGAAAGGAAAGTGAGACAATGCACCGCATTAAGGAATCAGTTCTTTAAAAAATCACGAGAGCTAATCAGGAGGCACATGAAATGTGATAATAAATGCTTGAGTTAATAAATGCCCAATAGCTCTATGGTATTGGAGACTAAAGAGATTCAAGATTTGATGGTGTATTAAAGGCATTCGAAGAATTGAAAAGAATAGGTTGAATACATGGAAAAAAATGTGTAAAGCGTATGAGTAACGTAAGTAAAGAGAATTTTGAAGGAACTATGCTGAGGTAAATTATATCATATAGATTTGGAAATTTTATAGTATGCACTGATGTTGTATAAGATATATGGCTGAAATCCAACGTAGCGTAACAAAGTGATTTTATATGTATGAAGACAACTGAAGACTTATGAGTTAATTATTTGATACATGATTGAGAACTGCTACACTAATGATTATTTCGAAAGTTTGGAGACAGTATATGTATAAGAATATCTTAAATATACATATGCAAGTACAGATCGTAAAAATTTGAGGCAATCAATGAATTGGGAGAATTAATTACGAGATTCAGGAGATTGATATAAATACTGAAAGGCTATGATTGCTCTAGCGAGAAAGTCCAAGTGAAGCTAAGTGATATATCGGATACCTTAAGTAGAAATTCGATATTGAGGTTATCAGAACTAATACAAAAGAAAGCATTGAATAGAGAGTTTAGTTTACCTCAAATTAAGGATTAAGAGATTGTGAGATTTAAAACAGATCTGAGTGTCAAGTTTGAATGAGAAGAAGGATATAGGATGAGTGAAACAAGAAGTATGAAAAATCAATAACGATGCTTGAGTTGAAAGAATTGAATATGAGACTGAAGTAATAGATAAAAATTTTTCGAAGGATTATGATTGTATAACCTAATGTTATGATCTGATGTATTGAATAGAGAATTTAATAACAGTGTTTCATCGATTTGGATATTGAGGTTATCCAATCTAGTGCAATAAAGAGTGTAGAATGTGGAATTGAGTTTTGGGCAAAATGATTAGTCACTGAAAGTTTAGATCAGATTTTATAAACCAAGACCAAATTGAAGATTCAAAACTTGTGAATGTTATTAAGAAATTGGAAATGAGTATGAATTTTGAGTTCGAGTAGGAAAAATGATACTAGGTGATCGAGATAAGAAGTATGCGTACTGGCAAAGATGATTAAGCATAGAGACTGTGAGAAAAGTACAAATGGTGATTTCAGCTATATAGCCTAGAAGAAATATGTCAAGTGACTGACAGTTTGTATTGTTGACGGTTTTAACTGTCGGAGATATGCTTAAAGTTTATAGTTTAGAGTTTGTAGGAACACGAGATCAATGTATAATTCTATTTGACTTTAAGTATCACAATCGTTGTCATAGTGTTTTCAATAGAATACTGTATGAGGAGTTAGATGATAGAAAACGTCATCGCTTCTGTATTATGATAAGTAAGGCCTAAAAATGATTGAATGTTAGATCGATTGGAGAGGTTGTTGAAATTAAGTAATCAAGGAAGATGAATGAATTAGGTGGATTCACGACAAAGATATGGAATTCGGGAGATTGACATAAGAGTTGCATGAATTAAGACTAAAGTGATGTGAAGTATTAAGTGAAAGCTGAATTGTCTCGGAAGGTATTACCTTGCTAAGGTGTGCTCACGTTAGGAAAAAGAATTCGCTAAACCGCTATGAATTGGTTCGTATGAAATTATTCTGAGTTAGTGCTTCTGACAAAAGATGTCTTGGATTCAAAATGTGATAGACGTGAGTATGTTAAGGAAATGTTGATGTGATAAGATTAAGGTGTTATCGACACAGAAAGTGGAAATTGTGAGCAATTTGAAGCATAAGGAGGAACTAGTTAAGAAAGTGAATGACCAAACAACGAATTGAATAACCGAGTGAGTCTACTGAATAATATCTTTTGAAAGAAAGTTTTCGAGTGATGAAGTTAAATGAAAAATGGAGGAGCATCCTGCACTCCTAATAAATCCGATAAGAATTTCGAGGACGAAATTCTTTTAAGGAGGGGAGAAATGTTGGGCCTCGATTCGCATTAAGCATGTTTTCGTAATTTTTGAGGTTTAGATTGATTAATTCGGTTTAGTTAGAATAATTTGGGATTTTAGTGCTTAGTTAATGATAATAAATTGAAAGGATTTAGTTAAAATTAGAATTTTGAGAAATTCTTAGAAATTAAAGGCATATGTTGGTGTAGGGCTAATTTAGGAAGTTGCTTAGGCTTTTAAGGCTTAAGGTTTAGAAAGATGGGTTTTTAGCCCATTTAAATGCCATTTAAAAAATAACCAAGGAAAGCAAAATGATGGAGCCGTATGATGGTGTGTAAGGGATGAAAATGTTAAGGAAAAGTGTAAAGGATCCAAAACTACGTAGTTTATGTATGAGTTTTAAGTTAAGACTCATTGTTCTAAGTCATTAAACCTAGAGACCACCGAAACTATCAAGACAAAGGAGGCTTTCGAAACTTATAGAGAAAAGGAGAGAAGAGCTTCGGTGGATTGGAGAAGAAGAAGAAGAAGAAGAAGAGAAGTAAGAGCTTGGTTTATTTTGCTTTAGAAAGGAGGGTTTAGGAGTTTCTTTAAGAAGAAGGGAAGAGAAAGAGCTTAAGCTTTCATTAAAAGCAAAAACAAAATTCGTGGGTTTTCTCCTAAGGTAAGAGACTTTCGAAATTCTTGGATATTTTTGATGGGTTTTGATGCTAATAGCTTAGTTAAGTTATGGTTAAAGTTAGATAGGTTCATTTCCATGCTTTCATATCCTTAGGAGTTTCCAATTTTGATATCCTATGTTAAAGTGAGATTTTGTGCTTGATTAAGGTGAAGGGAGGCTTTTGGAGGAAGAAGAAAGGAAATTTGACCAATCCTAGAGCTAAAGGAATTAAGGTGGGTGATTTCTTAATACTTGAGATAATAGGCCGATTAGAGTTTTCATTACAAATACAAATAATTGCTTTCCAATGACTTAGAATTTTTGTATGAAGTATCCTTTGTGATGTTTTTATCTTGTATGTGATGTTCTTTGATTGTTAATATATGTTGAAATGATTTGTATAATAATTTATTAAGTGTAAAGACGAGATTTTGTGATTTTAAAACAAGACTGTCTTTTTGAGCAATTATGCGGAAGTAACATTTGTAAATGCCGGTTGAGGCAAATGGTTTTGAATAGTGTGAATTATGTGCTTTCTTTGGGTTTGTGGTGGTCCCATCTGAGTCAGGTGCACCTGTCTACCTATAGGCTTCTCCCGCCTGCCCGCTAGTGACCGTGGAATTCCTCTCAAGGACTCCTATCTGTCACGGCTACACACGACCGCTTCGCGGAAATGTGTAGTACGTTCTGTTTCGGATCCACCCGAACCACTTTGTTTGTGAATTTGTGAAATGTTATGTTGTCTTGTGATGTGTTAAATGTGTAAATTCATTGAAGTGATAAATTCTGTGAAAAGATTTGAAAATTGAAAGTGATTAACGTGACATTGTTTTGAAAATGAATGAATGATTAAATGATGATTTTTGCTTATTTCTCGTTTATTAAGTTGTTACCCACTGAGCCGTCGTGCTCACACCCCATTTTTCCCTCCATAGGCATCGAGCGAGAAACCTAGTCATTGCATCGGGATTAAGGAAATACTCCGATGCATTTTGCTTTTGAAGTGATAATTGAGAAAACAATGCTTTAGGTTGTATTGTGTAGAAATGGTTCTCTTTGTATTTTGGATTTTGCTACTTTCGATGTATTACAGCTAGAATGCCCTTGAGACTTTGTATTGACTTATTCCATGTAAATGTAAGAGTTTTGAAGTTTAAATGTATCTTATGTATGTTTTGTTAAGAATGTATTGTTGTATGGTTGAGAATGACAGAAAGGAAAGAATGAAATCATGTAACTTTATAGATTGGAAATGAGTACATGCTCAGGAGTGAGATTGCCTTATGGTTTGAGAAATGTTTAGAAACCTAGGATTGTGTTGCTGCCATTGGATATTGAGTTTTTATGCAGGTACTTGAGTCGGGATGAATAGAATTGAAGATTATGGTTAGTTGCATAATAGGGGAGGTGCTGTCCAATTTTTCCTAAAATTGGGCAGCAACTTCACTTAGGTTTTAGAACACTTTAGAGCTTGAATTAGTTTGTGTGGTCTTCTTGAAGAATTTAGAAATTGTTTAGATCTTTCCAATGACATAAAGTTTGTCACATTTGGATTTAAGATGAAAAAGTTATGAGAATTGAAATGTTTCAGCCACTGTTGTTAGTCATGAAATTTTGCAGAACGTTTAGAGGGGTTTTTCACCCTCTTAGAGACTGATTTGTTTTTGCTTTCTTCATGAAAAATGTAGATTGTCTTTATATCTTTAAAATGAGGTATAATTGGTCAAATTTAGACTTAGGATAAAGAAGTTATGAGGTTAAGAAGATGACAGTTACTATTCATTTGAATTGAGTTACTGTTTTATTGGATTTATATAGGAAGTAACTTTGAGAGGGCTTTTAACCCTTTAAATGATTGAATTGATTTTTTCTCCCTTCATGAAACTTGTATATAATCCTTTCTTCTTTCTATTGAGGTATTCCATGCCTTATTTCGAGTTAGGAGTAAAAAGTTATGGGAATTAGACTTAGTTCAGTTACTATTCATTTGGCAATTTTGGACAGAACCTTTGGGAGGGTTTTTCACCCCTTTGGAGCTTGTTTTGGTTTTTCCATCCTTCATAGAACATGTAGATTATCTTTTTCCCTTTCCGATGAGGTATCATTTGCAATTATTGGAGTTAGGAATAAAAAGATATGAGTTTGGGAATGTTGACAGTTACTGTTCATTAAGCTAAATTACTATTCCATTGATTTTCACTTAAGCTGAAACTTTGAGAGAGTTTTTACCCCTTTAAATGATTGAAATGATTTTTATTTCCTTAAGGAATTCTCAAATTCTTGGTATTGTGTAGGGAAATTGACATTTTTTGTGGCAGCAACTTTAAAGCAAAATTTAACCCTCTTAATGGCTAAAATAGTTTTTAAATCTTTCTAGGAAGTAGTAGAGCTTCCTTTTATCTTTTTATTGACACTAAATTTATGAAATTTCGATTTCGGGGTGAAAAGTTATTAAAGTTTAAAGTTAGAGAAGTTTTCATTAGTTTTAAGAGTTGAATTTTCAATTTGGAGAAATTAAACCCCGTTTCCTATTTTATTCGTTTCTCCTCCGCTTGACCTCCGATTTTCATGATTTTCAAAGCGTTGGATTTGAATTTTTTTACCCCTTTTTAGTAAAATAAGAGTGACGGGTTTTGGTCGGACTTTACTGATGGTATTAAAGAGAGTCAATTACGTGAAGGATTTGAATGTAAGTCCGTTTTCAGGCGATTTTGTGAGCTATAGAGATCCGATTGAGGCGATTTCTGATTCTAATTGATCGAGAGATATGAAATTTCATTTTAGCTTAGGATTAGGATTTAGTTATGGGCCCTAAGCAGAGAAATTTTATTGGGTGATAATTAGGGTGAACTTATCAAGTTTTGTTCGGATGACGTTAAAATAAGTTCGATTTAAGGTTTCTTTCGTGGTGAGGAATTCCTCCCTCGTGAGATGCGCGTCCAGATGTCACGTAGGACGTCGGGCACGTGACTCATTGGGGAGGGGTTCCGACATCATACATTCTACCACCCTATTTTATTGTGGTGTATCCTTGATTATAAAGTGTCTGGCAATGCCTTCCTCATTGCAGACTTTTAAATGGATCACTTTTATACTCCCCACCAGTATCTGTACCGGAGATGCTTAATCCTTCTGCCTATTTGAGTTTTCACCATCTTTTTCCATTTGAGGAAAGCTCCCACTACTTCATCCTTACTCTTTATAGTATACACCTATACATGGAAAATTATCAACAAAGGTCACATAATATTGTTTTCATCCCAAAGAAGCTATCTTGAAAGATCCCCATATATTAGAGTGAACATAGTCCAAAATACCCTTAGTATAATGAATTATTGATCCATATTTTACCTTTGACACAGTGCTCGCAAAATCCAATTTACAAGTCTTCGCGCCTTTAAAAAATCCTTGATTTACTATCAAATTCAAGAGTTTTTCACCTGCGTGCCTTAAGTGTATATGTCATAACCTAGTTGCTTTTAACTCTTTCTCATCACTAGAAACTGCCACTATTGCTATTTCGATAACAGTAGTACCTACATAATGATACAATCTATTATTCTTTCGTTCCTTTTAATACCAAAAGTGCACTAGAGATGATCTTCATCACTCCATATTTTGCTACCACCTCAAGACCCTTTTCTTCTAGGGCCTTTATAGAAATGAGATCCTTTGACAGACTTAATAAATAATGAACAATTTTCAAAATTCTAATTGATCCATCTTGATTCCTCAAATGATTGGAACCAATCCTATGTGTGGTAAGAGGGAAGTCGTTTTTTATGTAAACAATTCCATCTTCTAATCTATAAAATCATAAAGACAATACTAACTGGAACACATATGATGAATACATTTTGAATAAAGCAGTCATGCACTAGAAGAGCTAGTTGATGATGTAATAGCAAGTGAAAAATCTGAGTCTTCATCATTACACTTAGCCATATTTGAATTTGTAACAACCTTTCCTTTATCAATTTTGTCTTTATTTTTTAGCTTAAAACAATCCTTCTTCCAATTCCCTTTTTTCGAATAAAAGGCACATTCATCTTTGCTCAATTTGGGTCTCAATTTTGATCTCCCTTTCATTTCTTTAGTTTGGCTCTACGAATGACCTCTGACCATCAAAGCTTCTACTGCTCCACTTATACATTATTCCTTTGTCATCCTTCTCACTTCATAACAATGCAAAGTAGTTGTTACTTCACTAAGAGACACAATAACCTTCTCATAAAGTAGATTAGTTTCTAGAAACTCAAACTCCTCAAGAAGGGATCCCAACAACATCAAAGTCAGATTTTCATCTTCAGATGTCACATCCAAATTTATTAAATTAATAATAACTGATTAAAACTGGTGATGTGATCATTTATAGTGGTATGTGGAACATAAGAGAAATAAAAAAGTCTCTTATTGATATGGAGCTTATTTTGACTGTTTTTCTTTAAGAAAATTTCGTTTAATGCATTTCACAATTTATATGAAGAAGTTTCTTTCAAGAAAACATACTTTTTGCTCTCTAGGAAGACATAATTGAATTATACATGTCAAACGATTTGTAGTCTTCCAATATTTCTCTCTAGTTTCTTTTCTTCAATGGCAATGTTAAGGCCTTGCTGAAAAAGAGCATCTTGAACCTCACTTTGCCACATGCCGAAATGAACCATACCACCGAAAAAAATTTCTCTCTAAAATGATACGATAGAATTCTACCACATGCCAAACGAGTTATAGTGTTCCAATCTTTCTCCTCAACATTAAATGGTTTCTTTCCTTTAATGGTAATGTCAAGAATTTGTTGAAAAAGAGTGTCTTGAACTTCACTTTGCCACATGTCAAAATGACTTGTACCATAAAAAATCTCCACCGCAAATTTTGCATTTGTCACTACATTTGTCACCAAAATGGACGAGGAAGAAGCAGTTGACGTGGATGGCATGAAATTTTTTGTCTTATGTCATCTCTAGTAAAATTTATATTCAATAATTGTCGATGAGGAATGTCAAAAGCCCAAGTAAATGTTTTCTGATGTAGAAGATCATAATATACTACAACCACAAAGCATACTAATAAAAAACCTTGGCTTTGATACCAATTGTTGCGAAAACTTGGGTTAATTTCTATTAATATAACAAAATCATCTCGAGCATTATTGCATAGTGAATAGAGTGTGAATGATTGTACTGAAAAATTACACCAGGTAAATTCCTAGAAAAGATTGGAGGAGTCACAAATGGTCCTCCTTAAAATACAATCTCATTAGACAAAATTTTCCTAAACATGTAATTTAATAACATAATAATTCATTAAAACTATACTTGATAATAGCTATTAAATAAACAAATAAAGAAAACCAAAATTTAATGAGATTCCATCAATTATGCTAACATCCTTAAGCACTACTAATTTAATATTTCACTATTTCAAGAAAATAGTACAAGTGAAATATTACAAGGAGAGAGAATTTTTTTTAACCTTATGGAAAGATCAACAATTTTTTAGTGATTAAAACTAAAGGAGGAGAGTTTATCTTATAAGGGAAGCAACTTCCCACAAATCCATATTTTTCTGATAAGGGATTTGTGATTATAGAATGAGCCATAATTATTGAAAATTTAAAAATTTCAAGTTATCATAATTAAGATATATTAAATTACTCAATTCATCAATGAATGAATGATTTATATCATAAAAGAATATTTTAATTTATAATAATTATAATGGTCATAAAAAACTTCCACATACCGTTTTTTCATTGTTTATATTAGATTTACTCTCTCATTGACATAACTAGTAAACAAGAAGGTCCTCTTGGTGAAATTATTGACAAACGTCAAACACTTGCATACAATTTTACGAAACCAATACGAGCAGGAACATAGGGGAGTAGATCACCTATTCTCATTACTTTGTTCTAATTCTGTTATATAAAAATCTATCCATTCGATAAATATAGCCCACAAAACACTACAAGAAGATAAGGAATTGGCGATGGAAAATTAACGATGGAGTACAAACCGTTGCAAATTAATGACAGTTTTTATCTTTCTATGGACAAAGTTCACCAAGAAAATGTCTTTTAATGATGGTAGTAATATCCGTTGCTAAATATGGGGGCAAAGCAATTTAGCGACTGAAAAAATACCCGTCAGTAAATAAGGTGGGAATTGTTCGCGAAATGATAAAGTTGTGATTTTGCCGATGGAATATTTTCATCGACAAATTCCGTAGGTAACATTTAAACCCATACATCGTCATCTACTTCTGCTTTAACATGATTAACTTAAAGAAAATGACGTCGTTGTTCAGGTCTACTTTAATGTTAAGAAAATGACGTCGTTTGGTGTTAACGGAGGGGGAGGGATGCTCAGGTCTATTTTTACACCAAACGACATCATTTTTTGCATGTTAAAACAGACCTAAACAGCCCTCCCCCTCCCCATTGTCACTCCTTCCTTCCTCTTCCTCCCTAATGCATCTTCTCCTTCAGCGATTTCTGCTCTCCCGTTCATCATGTGTCATCGGCATGGTGGTCATATTGTGTTGTGCTCGAAGATCGTCCTCTTCTCTGACCATTGTTGCATTTTCGTGGAGGCATAAATGTTCACCGTGGATGTTTGTGTTTATTTGATTTTTTTGTGTCTTTGATTTGTTTCGTATATTTTGGTGTTTTGTGAATGGATAAGAACATTAAGGTAGAAATGTTAGTGATAGAAGGAGAAAAATGTGAATTTGGTTGTGATGTTAGGATGATTGTTTGATGCCTGTAAGGTGTTTGATGAAATGCCTCTTGTTTGAAAAAATGTATTTGTGTGAAGATGAACTTTATTTGTTTAAATTTACTATCTTATCAATATTTTTAGCTTATGTAATAGTTAATGCTTGTGTATAACCTAGAAAAATGTTAAACACTATATTTCACCATCTAAATGGTTACTAAGGTCTTTAAAGCTTTTGTAAGTTTGAGAGTTTAAAATAAGTGACATCATTCTTAGAATTTTCAGTTTTACATTAGGCTTTAAGAAATGACAAATATACCTAACGTTGTATCATAAAGCTTAAAAAGAAAGAACAAGTATGAAGTCATAATTTAATGCTTGAAAATAAATGAAATTCATTTTGTTTAATTATCAAAGATAACTGAAAATAAACCTGAAAGAAATAATCTTAAACAAAACAATCCAATAAGAAAAATGAAACTACTTATAATATACTCGATATATTTAGTAGAAAAAAACATGCATTTATATGGAACGAGACACGACAAGTTTTCTAAATATAGACATTTGGGTTTGATGCTTTAAAGGCGATAAAAGCTTGAGAGATTTTTTAAACGTTTTAAGTGGCCTATCATAATTTAACTCCTTTCCTGGATTCCAAATATGTTTTATTATTTTATAAAGTTCTTTTCTTAAGCCATTTTATTAGGAAATGATCCATCCTTGCTCCTCACTCTCAACTTTAATAACAACGATGATTGAAGATTGATTTTAATAATAAAGTCTCTATCAATTAAATTTAAGGAAGATGATAAAACCTAAGGATAGTCTTTATAAATAAAAATCCTTCATACCTATAGAACTTTCCAAATACATAATCCACATATGTTTTAAACATATTATCAAAATCAAGATCATTAGTATATAAATCTCTAATAAACTCAGAACCCATAATTTAGTACGGATAATACTCAATAATGCATGTATCATAGAAAATGTATTAACTACTATATTTTCCTTAACCTACTTTTACTTTTAACACATAAGGAAAAGTATCAATTAAATTTACACAGTCGGTATTTTACTTACCCAGCTTAATTTGACCTTGGCTATATTTCAAACACTCATAGTCCATATATATCAAAACTCCTTAGTGCATAAGTAATGTTGCTAAGTCTCTAAGGCTCTCACCAATGTATACATATTTTTATTTTGAGTTAAGGCAATTTAAAGTTATTCCATTAAGCTTCTCACTAAATTATGATATTAAATTTCTATTTTGATACCGAATTCCTACACCTGAAGCATCATACTTCTCTCAAAGCTATTGAAAAAGTTAGATAAAGCAAACAAAGGAGTTAGACTGAACTTATCTTTCAATAGATTAAAGACTATCTTTTGATATTTACTTCGCTTAAATTCTGCACATTTTTTACTATCTCTATTAAAGGTGCATTGATTATGTTAAAGTGTTTAACAAATCACCAATAAAAACTAGCCAACATATAGAAACTCTTAGCATCACTAACAAATTTGGGTGTTGATAACTCTTTATTAACTCTCACTTTCTCCATATCTACCTTTATTTTGTTTTCACTTACCAAATAACTAAGAAATATAACCTAATTACTACAAAAAGTACACTTCCTCAAATTTGCATACAAATTTTATTGCTTAAGCACATGCAAAATCTTTTCTAAATGCTCAACATGTTCATCTAAGGTTTAATTTTATAGATAAGAATATCATCAAAGTAAATAACTACAAAATTACCCAAAAACTCATGCGAAACATGATAGTTCATTGACCTTATGAAAGTGCTAGATGTATTAGTCAAATCAAAAGGCATTATTATCCACTCATACAATTCATGTTTACGTTTAAAGGTAGCTTTTCATCCATCTCCCTCTATAATGCTAATTTCTTTTATACCTAGAGTTTGTAAATAAGAAAAAACATATAACGCTTGGTAAAGTATGCATCTCTCACATCCCTTTCTCAGACTACTAAACTTACACTTTATCTTTATATTTATCTCTTATTTTTGCTTTTCACTTTGACTTGCATTGATCTTTATAAACTTTCTTTTATGATAATAAAAGTAAGGATGACCAATTTTTCATTCATGGTAAAAGAATATTTATTTTTATACTCATCATGCATGACTCTGCTATCAAAATTCCTATGATGTCTTGAAAGAAATGTGTCTCACCTATATAGGAACCATATCATACAACATTTTCATCCACATACCTCTCAATTGAGAAAGAAATCAGTAGTTATTTTCTTACCCAAACCATCCCACTTTTATTCAACCATTGTAAGTATATGGTTTAAGGTATCTTATAGTTGGTAGCCTCAACTTCTTTACCAACTTTATATTAGTTATATTCACATAACTTCTTCCATTTAAGATTATCTTAAACACCCAATCTTTAGTGACACATGTAGTATGAAAGAAATTTTCTCATTACTCATTTGCATCTTCCTCTCCCAAATGTAAGTTTAATTGTCGGACCCTGAATTTTCTTGGAATTTTTTAATTATAAAGTGGCATTAAATGAGGAAAGTTATGGTGACTTATTTGTGTGTGAAGAAAACAAAGAGTCAAGAATATGAATTGTTAAATGAGATTAAGATAGGTTATTAATGATTGTGATTAATTATGGTCTAAAGTGTTGTTTTGAGTTTAAATAAAATTGATAGTGAATACATTGTTCTAAAGGGAAGTTAAAAAGCAAGAAATAATTGTTGGACCAATGGTGGTTGACAAATTAATTCCACTTATGTTTTGATAATAATAAAATGTATAGAATTGGTTAAGAAATTGTTTCAGGTATTTTGGGATTGATATTCAATGAAATAATTGTACAAATCAAGATGGGCAAGTGTTTAATCATTGAAGAATCAAGATGGAAGTTTCCTATAAGTGAAAGAGGCTTATATAATGAAGATTATAGAAGATTTGAGTGGATATTACCGTTGAAGCTTACATAAGTCGACTAGAACATCATATGTCGACTAATATATGAAGATATGTCAACACAAGTCGACTAACAACATACAAGTCGACTTATCGTGGACCACAAGTCGACTTACATATCACAAGTCGACTTATAAAAGAGCAGAGATGCAAGTTTACGTAAAATATTGTCACAAGTCGACTTATATAACTCGACAAGTCGACTTATGGTCACAAGTCGACTTATACAACTCGACAAGTCGACTTATGGGTACAGCACATTAATTCCAACGGTCCAATTAGTCAAAAATGGAAGGGAGATTATTAAGGAACGGTCATTTCAATCTAGCAACAGCTAGAATAAGTCCCAACAGCTATATTTCTTCTTATATAAAGGGTGGATGATTGATGAAGAAGTGACACAAGTTCTACAAGCCAAAATACTCTTATCTTGCTCCAAATTGCTCATCATTGTTCTTACTTTGTTTACATTTGTATTGAGCACTTGTTCTTAGATCTTTATCCTATTTCTTTTACAAATTGAGTGACTAGTGAAAGGTCACGTGTGAGGTAGCTTGAGCCGGAAATCAAGTATTGTTGGTAGGATTTGTGCCGGAAGACAAATCAAATTCTAAGGTAGCTTGAGGCGGAAATCAAGCGGTACTGTAAGAGTTCACACTGAACTACAAAGTGTGTAATAAAGTGGTTGAAAAATCCTAAGTGGGAGCTTATGTAAAGGACGTAGGTCTTAGCACCGAACCTCTATAAAAATAGTGTTTGATCTTCTTCCCTACTCTTTTCATTTAAATTTGTTTAAATTATTTTTGTGTGAATTAACTTATGATTTTATTGTAGAATTTCAAAAAAATAAATAAAGATTTATTCAACCCCCCCTTCTAGATCGCTAACAATAATTAGTGAAAGTGTTAAATTTTGGAGAATTAAGAAAAAGTTTGACTTTTTGGTCATAGAGAGTTGACTTTTTGATTTAGGCAGAATTTGAGAAATTGATCTTCATGAAACTTGTAGAATATGTTGAAAGCTTTCTGTTGCTATAAATTTTGATATTTTTTTATATCGGGATTGAAAGTTATGATTTTTCGAAGTTAAGGTTATGTTACTTTGTTTTTAAAAATGTTAGTTAAAGGAAATTTTGTGTGTACTACTTTGAGGCCAATTTCTGTACTGATGTGGTTTGAATTAGAAGATTTTGCTAGCTTTTCAATGATGTATTATATGTTATTTGTGGATGTGAGAATTGGAAGATATGAAAATTTAAAGTTTGGATGTGGTATGGGTTGACCAATATTCGGGCAGAATCTTTGACTGAACAATTTACTTAGTTAGAGGTTGAAATTGCTTTTAAGTTCTGTATGAAAGTTTTAGATTATGTTTTAATCTTTCCATTGATGTATAGTATGCAATATTTGGACCATGGAATGTGAAGTTATAATTTTTTGAAGTTTCTGTTATTGTTTAGAATGATTATTAGTAGACAGAATCTTTGATTGGAAATTTGACTTCCTTAGAGGCCAAATTGATTTGTTTGCCCTTCATGAAAGTTGTAGGTGGCTTTCGTATCTTTTCATTGATATAAAATATGACATGTTTGGACTTTGGAGTTGAAAGATAGAAATTTTCAAAGTTGAGTCTTTGTTTAGGGATTGATTATTTGGACAAAAACTTCGAGTAGATTTTTGACCCCTTTAGAGACATAATTAATTTTCAAGTTCTTCATAGAAGTTGTAGAGATTCCTTGGAGCTTTCTATTGATACCAAAGTTGTCAAATTTTGAGTTCTAAATCAATAGTTATGAATTTTGGAAATTTCAGTTATATATATATATATATATATATCTATCTATATGAAAAATCTTTTTGTCTTTGATATTGTCCTCCCCTAATCCGACCCTTGTTCAATCTTTTGTTTATAGCTTTTCCGTTCGACATCCGATTGATTTAGTTTTTAAAGCGTTAGATTCCTAAGACAATTATATTCATCAGAATGGGAAATTTATAATTTTTGAAATTAAATTGAAAGAGATTGATTTAATCAAAGCGAGTTAGATATTTTTGTGAACATGGTTCAGTCTTTTGAGAAATTCTTGATCTGTGGAGATCCAATTGAGTTGGTTGTTGTGAAAAATTAAAATAGAGATATGTGGCTACAAGTATTATGAGTGAATTGAATTTCAATTTAGCCCCTAAGACTTCCAATTTCTGAATGGAAGTCGGGTTTAGTGTGCAGTCTTGGATTAGAAAAATCTGAAAGTATTTTGGCCATAACTTTAGCTCTAGTAATCCAAATTAAGTGATTCTTAATTTGGATTAAACTAGAAAGATAAGGCTACAATTTGTCTTAAGGAAGTGAATTTTACTTCAGTCTCTAAGAATGTCAAGTTTTGGATGGAATTAAAGTGTTGGAAAATATTTTAGCATAATGATAGTCTGAAATGTTTGGACTATAACTTTTGGAGTAGTGCACCAAATTAAATGATTTTGGTGGCGTTATGAAATTAAGATAATGAGGAAAATTTATATAGAAGGAAGTTTTGGCAAATTCCTTCAATTTGATGGTTAGAAAAATGTCCTAAAGTAAGCTTGAATTAAAAAAAATTTAAGGAGCAATTTTGGAAGTTTACTTAAAGAGTTAAGTTAGAAGGCTTGCATGGAGGGGCATTAGGGTCATTTAGCACCAATTAAATGAATGAATAAGGGGGCTGTCGTTTTTAACAAGAGCAAGCCCGAAAATTTGAGAAGGAAAAGAATAAAAGAAGAAGAGAGAAGAGTGGGTTTTCGGAGAAGAAGAGGAAGAAGAAGAACGATAACTAGGTTTCGAAATTTTTGGGTCTTTAAGCATGATTTTTTAGTATATTCAAGGAGAAAAAGATGGAAGAAGACAAGAGCTTCCTTCCAAGACAAGAAAATCCGTAATTGGAGAAGAAATAAGGTAAGAGAAATTTTTGGGCTTTGAAATTTTAATGAGTTTTTGGGTTAGATAGCTTGGAAATATTATGGGTTTCTGAATTATAAGCTCAATTTTGGAGATTACATAGTTTAATTTGTTCAATTTTGGATGTTTTATTAATTAGGGTTTATGTTATTGAATTAGGAAAAATTAAGGAAAGGCTTTGGAGAATTGAAGTTTAGGACAAAGTTCTAGCATGGAAATGAGGTGGGTAATGTGTTTATATCTTGAATTATAAGCTACCATTGTGATTTTGAAAAATCAAGAAGCAAAATTTTATAAATTATTGTTTATGTTAATGCTTGAAAATTATGATTTTCGAATGATCAAATGCGTTGATTTTGGAATGAATGGAAAATTTCTACAATTGTTTCGGACTTTTTAATAAAATGATTCAATTGTTACTTTCAAGGGTTTTGAATGATTTGATAAAATGGGAATAATTGTTTGAATTCATTATGCTTGAAGGATTTGTTATGTTGGGCCCGAGCCCCGTAACCCGAATCTCGAGGCGACCCCTCGAGCTGCGCCCCAACAGGCGACCCGAACCGTCGGACCCGATCCCAACATTTGCACAACAATCGATTCGCACATGCAATTTATAACAAAATCATTCGCATAATCATTTAAATAAACACCCCATAATCCGGGGCTAAAAGTCATATCAATCCAAAAAAAATGAAATTAAAAAATTATTGTCATAACACCATACTAAATCAAAAGGAAATCCAAAATACGAGATATATGCTCCATGATAACATGCTCAGTGGGCCAACTAAAATACTAACTTAATGAAATAGTCTTAAACTACTACGGAGTTCTTCGAAGTCTGGCGAGAATCACCCGAGGTCTTGAGTTGCACCTGAGGAGGGAAAGATAATGGGTTGAGCTACACAACTCAGTGGCTAATATAATTATAGTCATCGGCAATTAGCACAAAATCAAGCATATGTATAAATATATATTATACTAATATACTTGTAACGGTTCTAGTGTTCACATGCACATCAAGCAATACATGAAAATTCACCACATGTCACGATATATGCTTCATCAAGCGCAATTCAAATATGCAGTGCACAAAACAATGGCTCGAGGGTCCATGGAATCAAAAGGAAGAAACTGAAGTTTGCATCCTGAAACAAAAGGAAGAAACCAAGTTTACATCTCGAACTAAATGAGTCCATTCGAGCTCATAGCCACAAGCGGCAGCTGGGAGAAGGCTTTTGTCGACGTGCACGTGACTAACAAAATGGTTCCACTCTCACCAAACAAAACACATACTCATATTCGTAATCATTTCATCAAAATGTCAGGACCGAGGTCCCGGCATAACATGCTCGTAATCATAATTCATGCTTATTTCATGACGTAAGAAATCCATATCATTTATTATACATGCATATTAGACAACATATACTCATGCATAGTCAAGAAATTGCCTAATCACACAATAACTATAAGTATATCACCCACCTAGAATCGCACGAGAATCCGACTACTGATGACCGTCCTCTTGCGATGGAAACTGATCTGTTGGGTTTCCTATATTAAACCAAGTCTTAAATCAAATAATAATCAAAGAAAATTAATCAAAAAGCTTCGGAAATCAAATAAGCAAATTTCTGGAAAAGGGGAGTTCGCCACGGCGAAGGCACTGCTCGCCGCGGCGCGTCGCCGCGACGAAGGCTAAGCCTTCGCGGCGAAGCGCCACAAGACGTCATGCACGCACGCGCGTCGTCTTGCGACGCTGAAGTCCCCGCACGCCATGACGAGCATGCGACGTGCACAAAATTCAAGACGCGACGCGTGGGATCGGATTCGTTCTCGAACCACAAAATCTCCAGATTTTCAACTCCCAATCGCTCCAAACTCGATGTAATACTCCCAAGCCATAGATCCAACCTTCTACCACGCTTCTAACCCATTCTCTGCTTCCAATTCGTCCTAAAATCATCAATCTAAGGATTTTCCCAATTTCTCATCCTAAAACCCTAATCATCGCTTTTCTTTATCCCAACAATCTCAATGCTTAATCCATTTAGAAATAAGATAGAAAGGTCATAGACTTACCGACTGAAGCACTAAATCCTTCGAAATCGACCGAAGTCGCGAATCCTTCTCTTCCTCTCTTCTCCTCACCGACGGTAACTTCTCTTCTTCTTTCCTTTCTATTTCTATTTTCTTTCTTCTTTCTTTTCCTTTTTATATCTAGGTCTTTAAAACCTAGGGATGGTCAAAGACCAACCTACCCTCCTTTAAGCCTAACTCCAATTCAACTTAAGTGAACTTCCCGAAATACCCTTACACAATTTAATCCTCTAATTTATTAATTAAACCTCGATTATACTCCAATTAATCAATATCAATCCCAATTAAATCAAACTAAACCATTAACTCATAATCATCAACAATGCATGCTTAATCATCAAAAGAAAAATATTCGGGGTCTAACATTTCTCCCCCCTTAAAAGAAATTTCGTCCGCGAAATTTACCTGAACCATCGAAGAGATACGGATACTTCTCCTTCATAGCGTCCAATGGCTCCCATGTAGCCTCCTCTACTGAATGATTCCTCCACAGGACTTTGACTAACTGAACCGTCTTGTTCCTGAGGACTTTATCCCTAATATCCAAGATCTCTACTGGTAGCTCCTCATAAGTCAGATCATCCCGCAGCTGAACCTCACTAGCCTGAACGATATGAGAAGGATCTGATCTATACCTCCTCAACATAGACACATGGAAGACATTGTGAATCTGCGACAACTCCGGAGGTAACGCCAACCTGTAGGCGAGTGGCCCAATCCTCTCAAGGATTTCATACGGACCCACATACCTCGGACTCAACTTACCCTTCTTGCCAAATCTCAATACTCCTTTCCAAGGAGACGTCTTAAGAAACACCTTCTCACCGACTTCATACTCCATTTCCTTTCGGTGAGCATCCACATAACTCTTCATCCTATCCTCAGCTGCCTTAAGCCGTTGCTTAACCAGATTGACTTTCTCAACCGTCATCTAATCAATTTCGTCCTACCAATTGCCTATCTCCTTCCTCATCCCAACAGATAGGAGTCCTACACCTCCTGCCATACAAGGCCTCATACGGAGCCATCTGAATACTCGAATGGTACGAATTGTTGTAAGCAAATTCGACCAACGGCTAATGCTCATCCCAAGCTCCCTTAAAATCCATCACACACGCTCAAGCATTCCTCAAGAGTCCGAATGGTCCTCTCGATCGACCATCCGTCATGGATGAAACGCAGACTAAAATGCAGCTTAGTACCCAAAGCATCCTCGCAACCGCCCCAAAACCTCAAGTAAACCGAGGATCTCTATCCGACACAATCGAGTCCTAATCCCATGCAATCTCAAGATCTCATCAATATACTTCTTTGCCAAAGACGCAAAGAATCCGTCCGCTTAATCGCCAAAGTGTGCTGACTTCACAACCGATCCACAATAACCCAAATGGCATCGTGCCTCCTACTGGTCTTAGGCAAACCCATCAGAAAGTCCATAGTCACTCGCTGCCACTTCCACTCCGGAATGGACAATGGCCTCAACATATCGGAAGGTGCTTGGTGTTCAGCCTTGACTTGCTGACACACAAGACATCTACTAACAAACTTGCTACATCCCTCTTCATGCCTTTCCACCAGAAATGCTCTCTCAAATCCCGATACATCCTGGTACTACCTGGATGCATGGCATAAGGCGCATTGTGTGCCTCATCCAAAATCTCATCCTTGATCTCCTGCACATCCGGAACACACAACCTGGTACCCAATAATCAGTCCATCATCCCTCACCTCTATATCCGAAACCTTACCATTTCGAATCTCATCTCTGAGCTTGCTCAAATTCGCATCCTGAGCCTGCAAAACCCTAACCTTTTCCTTCAAAGAAAGGCCTCACTCGAAAATTAGCCGAAGACAATCCGGCTCTTCCTCAAGTCAAACTTATCTTCACTTGGCCATTTCTTCCAATAAAGGAAGATACATCGCCCAACATGAGCAATCGAAGACTTTCGCTCAAAGCATCCGCCACTACATTGGCCTTGCCTCGATGATACTCAATCAACGTGTCATAGTCCTCGAGTAACTCAAGCCACCGTCTCGCCTCAAATTCAGCTCCTTCGACTCAAAGAAATACTTAAGACTCTTGTGATTGGTAAAGATCTAAGTCTGAACTCCATACAAATAATGCCTCCAAATCTTCAAGGCAAAGATCACCGCTAACTCCAAATCGTAAGGCCGGTAGTTCAACTCGTAAGGCTTCAACGCCTCAAGCATAAGCAATCACCCGATCTCTTTGCATCAAAACACATCCAAGTCCTTCCTCGAAGCATCGTTGTACAGAATAGCCCTCATCCTCGAAGGCAATACGTAACCGAGCACTCGTCAACCGTGCTTAAGCTCCTCAAGCTCCTCGACACTCATCACTCCAAACAAACTTCGATTTTCCTCAAGAACCCGTCCATCGGCGGATATCATCGAAATCCTCCACAAACCTCCTCAGTAGTAACCAGCCAATCCCGTAAAACTCCTCACCTCTGCCACATTTTTCGGGGCTTCCCAACTAACCACAGCTTCTATCTTCTTTGGATCCACATAAACTCCTTGATCTGATATCACATGACCAAGAAATGTAACTTCCTTCAACCAAAATTCACATTTCTCGAACTTAGCATACAACTCATGGCTCCTCAATGTCTCCAAAGAAATCCTTAAATGTTTCTCATGCTCCTGATCACTCTTGGAATACACCAATATATCATCAATGAAAACGATGATGAATTGGTCTAAGAACGGCTTGAAGACCCGATTCATCAAATCCATAAACGCTGCCGGGGCATTCGTCAATCCGAACGGCATCACCAAAAACTCAAAGTGTCCATACCGAGTCCTGAAAGCAGTCTTTGCCATATCCGACTCTTTAACCCGCAACTGATGGTATCCCGATCTCAAGTCAATCTTGGAAAAGACTTTCGCCCCTTGCAATTGATCGAACAGATCATCAATGCGAGGAAGCGGATACCTGTTCTTCACCGTGACCTGATTCAGCTTCCTATAGTCCACACACATCCTTAAAGAGCCATCTTTCTTCTTCACAAACAAAACCGGATCTCCCCAAGGAGAAGAACTCGGCCTAATGTACCCCTTCTCTAACAGCTCCTCTAATTGCTCCTTAAGCTCCTTCAACTCCGCCGGAGCCATCCGATAAGGCGGAATCGAGATCGGTGCCGCATCTGCACAAAAGCTCGATCAAAACTCAATCTCCGAATCTGGCGGTAGTCCGTAATTCCTCGAAAGACATCCGAAATCCTCGACTACCGGAATGTCCTCCAACTTCCCTCTGTCCGCTTCCGAATCCACCACATAGGCCAAAAATGCCTCACAACCTCCTCTCATCAGCTTCTCCGCTGCCAAAGCCGAAACAAATCTGAGCGGACCTGCCTTCCTGTCCCTCAAAACACAACTCTTCCGCCATCGTCAATCCGAACTCTACTGCCTTCATCTACAATCCAGACGAGCATCAGACCGCCAACGATCCATACCTGCATTACGCCTAGCCTCGCATCTTCAGTGGCATCAGATCTACTACTAGACATCCTCCACCAATACTAAGCTCACAACCCCTAAACATCTGACTAATCACAATGTGCTGCCCGATCGGAGTACTCACCATCAGCGGAGTATCCAACGGACTCGCAACTCTATCACAAACAGGTCTACTCGATGAAACAAACGAGTGAGTAGAACCTGGGTCAATCAACACAAGCACATCATCAGCAAATAAGTGAGCCATACCAGTAACAACATCTGGCGCGGCCTCTGCATCCTCACGCATCATAGCGAAAACCCTAGCCGGTGCCTGCCCTCTCGGTCTCCCCGGAAGACTCGCCTCCTAGCGATCGAATCGCCAACTCGTCAAGTCCCCTGACTTACATGTAGGAAAATCCCGGGGTAGGCATCACATGCCCACGGTGCAGAATTTAAAATTTTGAGTCCCAGGACATTCCCGAAAGCCAGGATCCATGTGTATGTACAAACAATCAAACCATAACGACCAAAGGAGACCTTCTCTAACGGTATCCACGCAGAGGTCGGAAAACCTAACCGAGACAAACTCTTTTGACCCGAGAATAGCTAGACTAAAGAAAAGAGTGCTAGCTCTTACCTTAGCCTATGGAGAGCTTGAATCAATGGAGAAGAAGGTAGCTTGAAAGGAGAGAAGCTTGATGAGAGATGAATGTCGATGATGAGAAATCACATTTCTCTTAGGTTTTTCGAAACCTTTCTCCTATTTTGATCAAAACCCACGACCATCCTCATCCATCCACGATGAACAACTCTTGTTAGGTTTTTAAAACTTGTTTTAAAAGCCTTATAAATCATCCACGTGCATCATCATCTCTCATCTTATGCTATTTTTTCTTTTAGTTCATTAAATGCCTTTTGACTAAGCATAAAACTAGAAGTTTCTAAAGCTTTCTTTGCCTCTTCCACGTATAAGCTTATATATATATATTAATTAATTAATTCTTTAATTAATTAATAATATATATATATATATAATGCTGAAGTGGTCCAACCACACTGGTCGGTCCTATCGGGTCCCGCAGGCCTCGCCGTGAAAAATCGCGGAGACCCTTTTCAAGAATGTCGATGTCGCGATCTCATCGGGACATATCTCAATCTCATCGGGATCCATTTAATCCTATTGTTCTCCGGATATCGGATCTCCGTCTCAAACTATTTTACTGATTCTCCGAGTCACTCTTACGCTGTGACCCATTAGGTTCCCTTTATGTTGGCCACTTAGATTAACATTTAATCCGAGCAAGTCATGAGCGGTATCTAGCAACACATCACACCCCAATTGACCGGAAAGTAATTGGTTTGACTAATGAAACCATATCACTAACCCTTCCATAGACAATTACCGCAATTCGTCCTTTCACCATGCTATACCCCACTTGGTTTGAGTATGGGCAATGTGTCAACTCTTACTAGACTGATCAGATCAAATCTAGTCCAAGTGTAATCAGTTCTCGTCCTAGGACTCATTACTTTATATGTCCATGAAGACCATCTTCATGACATATGTATGCTCCGGCGCCAGAGACTTCAAAGTAATGATCCTGATAAGAGGCCATGGGTATCTCTTCTGCTATCACAGAAGTGGTGAATCCTCTATTGGCTACTCAATTACCTTCAATACCTCAAGTGCACTCCAATCACCACCCTATGAGCGACCTCCGAAAGGCAACAAGGAATGGAGTCAAAGTACGTAATCAAGATGCAAGATATCCTCGAGTACCTCAAGTCTAAGGATACTTGCACCATTGCTATGATGAGATTATCACTGACATTTGTATAGGACATCCATGTGATGATCTCATAGCAGGTCATCCAATGTACTTACTACCACTAGTAAGCATCCACATGTCAAATCCAAATATCTCAATATTTACAGTTTACGAGATCCACCGCTGATCCAATCAAGGAGTTTGACATGTGCTAGTCTATCCGGATTAACGATGTCCGGCCTCATTAATCCTATGACTAGGGATAATTTAGATACTGACATAATTGCACATGATAGGAATCTCAATAGTATGATCACATCATAATTTCCTTCATGCTATGTCATGTATCAGGGACTTCATTAATTTGATTAAAGATCATTATCAATTCATAATAAAATGAATATCAAATAAATGAAATATGCCTTGCTTTATTTATTCATAAAGTCTCATGCATGACTATGAACAAAATGCACTAAAGGGGATTGCCTTTAGGGCACTTCTCTAACAATCTCCCACTTGACCTAAAGCCAATCGCCTTGGTATCTAATACCATAAGCGAGTACATGAGAATCAAAATTCTTCTGTGGCAATGGCTTTGTCAACGGATCAACAATGTTCGCTCTCGTGAATTCTCTCTCGGGACATCACCTCGAGCAATGATCTCCGAATCAAATGGTATCGGCGAGTACGTGTTTGGATCGTGATGAGACCTTGGTTCCTTTGCTCAAGAATAGCTCCATTGTTGTCACAATACAATCAGATGGGTCCATCACATTAGGAACCACACCAAGTTCGAAATGAACTTCTTGATCCAAATCTTCCTTTCACGCATCCGATCTTTGCAATGTACTCTGCCTCGGTCGTTGAATCGCCATCGCCTCTGTTTGGAACTCTTCCAACCGATCGCTCCGCCATTAAGTGTGAAAACATAACCTGATTGGGACTCGAGTCGCCCTTATCGATTGAAAATCGCATCTGATGCCGCCACTGGAGATTTCCATCTCCAAATATCAAGAAAACATCCTTAGTTCTTCGTAAGTACTTTAGGATATTCTTGACACCACCCAAATGACCTTCACCAGATCCGATTGGTATCCGCTCGTAACACTTAGAGCATATGATACATCGGGTCTCGTATATAGCATTACGTACATAATAGATCCTACTGCAGACGATACGGATCATATTCATACGCATCCTCTCATCCTGTGTCTTAGGACACATGGACTTCGAGTGTTATCCCATGAGTAATGGGAAGAAACCCTCTCTTGGATTGCTCCATGCTAAACCTCTTTAGCACCTTGTCTATGTATCGTTGATCGTGAAAGACCAAGCAACCTCTTCGATCTATCTTTATAGATCTTTATCTCAAGGATATAAGTTGCTTCTCCAAGGTCTTTCATGGCAAATTGTTTGGACAACCAAATTTTTACGATTGCGATTGAGACATCGCTTCCTAGCAACAATATGTCATCTACATATAACACAAGGAATACGATCGCAGCCCATTAACCTTCTTGTACACACAATGTTCATTCGGATTTTGTGAGAAACCAAACTCTTTGATTGTCTCATCAAACGGATATTCCAACTCCTGGATGCTTGCTTCAATCCATAAATGGATTTACGAAGCTTGCATACCTTTTCGCCATCGTGAAATGAAGCCCTCGAGTTGTGTCATGTACACATCCTCGGCCAGATTTCCATTCGTGAAAGTCGTCTTCACATCCATTTGCCATATCTCATAATCATAATGAGCGGCAATGGCTAGGAGTATCCTAATGGATTTAAGCATTGCTCTCGATCAAGGTCTCGCCATAGTCAACTCCTTGTCTTTGACGAAAGCCTTTGGCCACAAGCCTTGCTTTATAGGTAATCACATTACCATCCATGCCGCTTTTCTTCTTGAAAACCCATTTGCACCCTATAGGTTTTATCCCTTCAGGTGCATCAACCAAAGTCCATACTTGGTTTTCATACATGGAATCCATTTGAGATTTCATGGCACGAAGCCATTTTTCAGACTTTGAACTCTTCAGAACCTCTTCATAGGTGGTAGGCTCATCATCCTCTATGAGCAATACGTCATTCTGTTCACTCACGAAATCCATATCTCTCGAACAAAGTCGTATCCTACTTGACCTACGAATTTCGTGTGTAGTAGAAGGTTGAATGCTACCTCATCCGTATGAGTTACGCTTTGAGTTCAGCGATTGATCCGCGTTCGTTCGAGCATCTTGAACTTCTTCAAGTTCAACTTTGCTCCCACCGTCCTCTTTTAAAAGAAACTCTTTCTCTAAAGACAGCATGCATCGAAACAAACACCTTTTGTTCCTCAAGAAGGTAGAATTGATATCCTCTTGTTTCTTTAGGATATCCTATTTAACAAACACTTGTCGATTTTGCTTCAAGCTTATCTCGACCGTGTCCGCTTCACATAAGGTGACAACCCCATACTTTCAAATAAGAAAGATAAGGTTTCTTGTTAGTCCACATCTCATATGGAGTAACATCAAGCGTCTTTGATAGAACTACATTTAACAAGTAAACAAATGCCTCGAGGCATACCCCAAAAGGATTTTGGCAATTGTGCAAAGCCCATCATAGATTGAACCATGTCCAACAAGGTTCGATTTCTCCTTCTCGCCACACCATTATCTTTGTGGTGTGTAAGGAGGGTCCACCGAGATAAAATCCCATTATCTCTCGAGATAATCCAAAACTCTTGGTCTAAGTATTCACCACCACGATCGGATCGTAATATTTTGATACTTTTCCCAAGTTGGTTTTCACTTCATTTCGAATTGTTTGAACTTTTCAAACACTTGATTTGTATCTCATCGATATCTGGTACCCATATCGAGAATAATCATCGATAAAGGTAATGAAGTAACGACAACCACTTCTAGTATGGATGGACATCGACCACATACATCCGAATGTATTAGGTCTAATAATCCAATCATTGCTCACCCTTTCCCTTAAAGGTAACTTAGTCATCTTGCCTAATAAACAAGATTCACATGTGTCATAAGATTCATAATCGAATGACCCTAAACTTCCACTCTTGTGGAGCTTAGCGATCGTCTCTCATTTATATGGCCAAGGCGACAATGCCATAAGTAAGTTGATTTTAAATTATCTCTTTTATGTCTTTTAGCGTCATTGACATTCATAACTAGATGTGACATATCTAATATGTAAATTCCATTGCATAATGTACCAAGATCATAAAGCATTCCATTTGAGCTAATAGAACAACCATTGTTACCAAAAGACAAATGGAAACCAAATCTATTTAAACAAGAAATGCATAATATGTTCTTTGTTAACACGGGTACAAAATAACAATCATCCAAGTTAAGTACAAGCCCACTGGGAGTGTCAAAACATAAGTCCCTACGGCTAATGCAAAGAACCCTTGCTCTATTGCCAACACGCAGTCCATTTCTCCCTTTATGAGTCGCCATCGTCCCCGAGGCCCCGCATATCATTGCATATGTGAGCCACAACCGTATCTAATACCCATATGTTATGATCGAAACAGATAACCTCAATGACAAACATACCGAAGAAGTCGAGGCATCCGATGCCTTCTTCGCTTCGCTTCTTCCAGATAGATTTTGCGATACGCCTCCAATGACCAGCCTTACCGCAATGGAAGCAGTACCTTTTAGTGCGTCTCTTTGGTCTTCTTCTTGCCTTTCGCTGCACTTCCTTTCGCTTCGAGCCTTTTTTCTTCTTTTCTTCTTCTTCGAACCAGAGGAAGAAGAATCCACCAATAGCAACGCCTTGCTATCTTGCTTGATAACTTTTCTCATTGCCTCGAGCAGATTGATCACCGAATTGTGGTGGATATTTGGTTCATTCGATAGTTCAACACAAACCGTGAATAACTATCGACAAACCAACAAGAATTAAGTCTATACTTAACTCGTAATCCATCACAAAACCTAAGACGGCCAACCTCTCAATATAGCCATTCATCTTCAATGCATATTGCATCGCAGATGAACCAGAGTCATCTTCGTTGTAAGAGCAACCTTGAGGTCTCGAACTGCTCGGACCGTGCTTACTCATCAAACAACTCTCTAAGATGAAACACTATCGTGTGAGCATCCATAGACTCGTCTTTGCTTCGCATTTCGTGACATCGATGCAAGCATAATGCGTGGCTATGTCACCGTCTTTTAGATGCTTACGATATGCCTTCGATCATCATCAGAAGCTCCTTCAGGAAGTGGATCCGGAAGCGGAAAATCAAGGATATATCCTAGATCCTCAGATCTGAGAACAATTCTCAGATTTCGCAGCCAATCAAGAAAATTTGGTCCGGTTAATTTGTTTGAGTCCATTAGAGCGCGAAGATTCACACTAGTCGACATCTTCAACCAACCTAAACATAGAGAGAGAGAGAAAGTTAGAATAGAATTAAATGTATGCTCATAAGGACTTAAATGACATACATATGGCTCCCACTAGTTTCAATAGAATCCATAACCCTCATCATGAATCCAAGAAACAAAATGGCACAATGACCTAGTGGGTCGATATCCGACATTGCTAAGAATGACCTTGAGGTTAGCTCAACAAGTCACCTTAGGTCAATCGGTAGGTATCGGTCATACCAATTGCATCTCTAATGCAACTATCGCCATGCTATCAACAAATGATGTATGCACATACATTGGGTTATCAACACTTGATGCGTGTACATCCGATGTACACTACCCAATTTCGCCTCATCCACGCTGACCTCGAGGTTAGCTCAACAAATCAACGCTTCTAGGAAAACCGACCCATTAATCCGAAAATCTTATTTTCATGGTTTGAACATATTCGTATAGAGTGAGCTTGAGGTTAGCTCAACAACCCAACCCTATAAGAACTCTGGTTCTTGCCATATTAATAGAAGGCGTTAGTTTTCATATTTTAAGTTGAGGGATTTTAGGTCTCATCTAATTAATCTCATCCAAGGATCATAGTCACCATGACTATATGGTCTGATTTAGGGCATTGCATCAATCACATTGAATTCATACCGAAAATCACCCATCATCCCACCAAGGCATGATATAAGTCGACTTGTATATGTATAAGTCGACTTATGGCTCTGTATAAGTCGACTTATGCATGTGTAAGTCGACTTGTGTAACTGTGCATGAATAAGTCGACTTGTACCATTGTGTAAGTCGATTTATTAGTCTACAGTGCACCAAATAAGTCGAGTTATGAACATATAAGTCGACTTGTTCATTGTGCATTTGGAATTGCTATCTAATCGGCTAATTCTCAATCCATGCATTTCCAATTCACAATACCATATACAAAGTATATTATCCTTTATATTAATGTGCTAATGAAACATTTTCATCAAATCATGCTTGCCAAATAGTCATACTATATGAGAAAAACTTGAAACCGATTAATCCACCATTAATCACTAGATTTCCACATAATTCAAGGACACCAAATAATCATGCTAAGTATCTCTAGGTAGGCTACACGTTATCAAGATTACTTCGGCACTTGTCACAAAATTGTGACGGCCAAAATAACCAAGATAACTAATAAGCTAACGAGACGCTAAAGTGACCTATTCGACATCCAAAAATTATTAGAAACCAAATTTCAAGAATCTCATTTTGGGATCCATGCCACATCAATATAACACATTTTTAATCACTATAAAAATGATTCAAGGCATTGGAACTGAAAATAACACAAGCAATCATTTCAAACAAAACAGCCCCAGCATGTTTCTCAAAACTGCCAAGCTCTGCCTTTTGCTCAAAATGATCATTGAAACACTTTCAATAAATTCTGAGAAAATTAAAGAGGTTAAAACATGTTCCCAACATGCTCCATGAATTTTTCCAGGATTTATTTCCCACAAAAACTCATTGAACCTCAGCAATCTAGTCGAACCAGAATCTGTGTTCTCCAACACAGACATTCCCAACAGCACACAAGAAATTCATAAATAAATAGTAAATCACCTTGAAAACAATTTTCCATCCACAGAGACATTCACAAACATCTTAGGGACATGTCGGTGAAAACCAATCTGAAAAACAATTTTTCTAGAATTTCTTCTCGAATTTACAAGCATACCTGTTTCAGAAACGTTCAACAAGACAACATTCGAAACTTAGGGAATTAAATTAGCAAAACCATATCAATCGACATCGATAAATTTTTTCCTTTCATAGACACATTCAGCAACATCTCATGAGAAAATCTATGCAAGAAAATTTCGAAAACATGCATCTTTATACTGATTCGAAATTCACACAAATAACATGCATCAGCAGCTCATTCACTAAGGAACTCCGACCTAGTTATCATTTTAACTGTTTATACAACACAAGTGGCTCTGATACCACTGTAGGAAAATCCCGGGGTAGACATCACATGCCCACGGTGCGAAATTTAAAATTTTGAGTCCCGGGACATTCCCGAAAGCCAGGATCCATGTGTATGTACAAACAATCAAACCATAACGACCAAAGGAGACCGCCTCTAACAGATCCACGCAGAGGTCGGAAAACCTAACCGACAAACTCTTTGACCCGAGAATAGCTAGACTAAAGAAAAGAGTGCTAGCTCTTACCTTAGCCTATGGAGAGCTTGAATCAATGGAGAAGAAGGTAGCTTGAAAGGAGAGAAGCTTGATGAGAGATGAATGTCGATGATGAGAAATCACATTTCTCTTAGGTTTTTCGAAACCTTTCTCCTATTTTGATCAAAACCCACGACCATCCTCATCCATCCACGATGAACAACTCTTGTTAGGTTTTTAAAACTTGTTTTAAAAGCCTTATAAATCATCCACGTGCATCATCATCTCTCATCTTATGCTATTTTGTCTTTTAGTTCATTAAATGCCTTTTGACTAAGCATAAAACTAGAAGTTTCTAAAGCTTTCTTTGCCTCTTCCACGTATAAGCTTATATATATATATATTAATTAATTAATTCTTTAATTAATTAATAATATATATATATATATTAATGCTGAAGTGGTCCAGTCACACTGGGGTCGGTCCTACCGGATCCCGCCGGGCCCCGCCGGCGAAAAATCGCCGGAGACCCTTTTCAGCAATGTCGATGTCGCGATCTCATCGGGACATATCCCAATCTCATCGGGATCCATTTAATCCTATTGTTTCCAGATATCGGATCTCGTCCAAACTATTTTACTGATTCTCCGAGTCACTCTTACGCTGTGACCCATTAGGTTCCGGTTATGTTGGCCACTTAGATTAACACTTAATCGAGCAAGTCATGAGCGGTATCTAGAACACATCACGACCCCCAATTGACCGGAAAGTAATTGGTTTGACTAATGAAACCATATGATTAACCCTTCCATAGACAATTACCGCAATTAGTCCTTTCACCATGCTATATCCCACTTGGTTTGAGTATGGGCAATGTGTCAACTCTTACTAGACCGATCGATCAAATCTAGTCCAAGTGTAATCGTTCTCGCCCTAGGACTCATTACTTTATATGTCCATGAAGACCATCTTCATGACATATGTATGCTCCGGCGCAGAGACTTCAAAGTAATGATCCCGATAAGAGGCCATGGGTATCTCTTCTGCTATCACGAAGTGGTGAATCCTCTATTGGCTACTCAATTACCTTCAATACCTCAAGTCGCACTCCAATCACCACCCTATGAGCGACCTCGAAAGGCAACAAGGAATGGAGTCAAAGTACGTAATCAAGACTCAAGATATCCTCGAGTACCTCAAGTCTAAGGATACTTGCACCATTGCTATGATGAGATTATCAACGACATTTGTATAGACATCCATGTGATGATCTCATAGCGAGTCATCCAATGTACTTACTACCACTAGTAAGCATCCACATGTCAAATCCAAATATCTCAATATTTACAGCTTTACGAGATCCACCGCTGATCCAATCAAGGAGTTTGACATGTGCTAGTCTATCCGGATTAACGATGTCCAGCCTCATTAATCCTATGACTAGGGATAATTTAGATATTGACATAATTGCACATGATAGGAATCTCAATAGTATGATCACATCATAATTTCCTTCATGCTATGTCATGTATCGTGGACTTCATTAATTTGATTAAAGATCATTATCAATTCATAATAAAATGAATATCAAATAAATGAAATATGCCTTGCTTTATTTATTCATAAAGTCCATATATGACTATGAACAAAATGCGCTAAAGGGATTGCTTTTAGGCACTACTCTAACATTACTGCCTCTTTCCTCCTGAGCTCAGATCCAAATCCTCTCTCTCGGACACCGAGGACACTCTCCGGCCCTGCCCCCTTCTCGCTCACAAATAAGCATGCACCGTCAATCGGTGACACTCCCGTTATGGAAATTGCCACAGTGCTTGCACTTAGGGATAGACGACTTGTCCCCGTCTCCCCTCCTGTTGCCTCCTGTCGCAGACGCCTGATGAGAAACAGTAGGAGTCCTCTTCGGTAGAGACTTGCTCACATCACTGCTCCTCACCTCCGATTGCGGAGGAAAACCCCTAGTACTCCGCTCAGGCATAGGAGCACTAACACTACCTCCTCTTCCGAACTGCTCCCTGTTCTTTCTCTTCTTATTCATAGCACTCTTAATGTTTTCTATGCTCTCCACCCTCAGCGTTGCTTCCACTAACTGCTGGAAGTCACAGATATTCAAAGACAAAATAACTTTTCCCCGATCACCGATGTAAATCGACTCAAATCGCGACATCTCCCGCCTCGCCAACATCGATCGGAAGCATATCGAGATAATCACAGAACCGCGCCATACTCGCCCACATACCATATCCTCTCGTAAGGCTCAAACTCCTCTCGCTTTTGCTGGACATAAACCTCTGACATGTACTTCTTCCTGAATGCAACCAAGAAGTCCTGCCATGCCAATACTATCGGTTTTCTCTGACCGCCTAGCACAGTCTCTCACCAATGCAGGGCATCTCCCTGAAGTAAACTGGCAGCATACACAACCCGATCCTCCTCCTTACACTCTATCTGATCCAGCACCCGCTCTGTCCTCCGTAACCACGTCTCAGCTTCCTCAGGATCTCTTGTCCAGAAGAAGTCAACACTCAAATTTCTCAATTTATCAAACTGCTTCCCCTTAATCGGGGTCTGAGCAGACGGCCGAGGCATCCGCCCATAGCTCAACAAACACACAGGTGAAAGCCTCGAATATCCTCGATCGAATTGAGGCACTTGCTCTGCGGAATCGGCGATTCTGCGATTGCGACAAAGATAGGCTCACCGCCTAACCCTACGTAAGCCTCAACATTCCACAGAATCGACTCATCTGCCTCTCTCCTCTCTAATCGGAGAGTCAGTGCAACTGATCCTTGCAGAACTCCTCGGGTTCTTCTACGAGGCGGCATCGTAATCCTTCAAAGGGAAAACACTATGGATTAGCTATACGATCGAAATCCCTATATGTATGCATGTTATGCATGTCACTTAATGCAATAAATCAAATGCAACACATAACACACAATTCATCCTACGATGCATTCTATGCCGAGGACACACTAACCTAAGGCTCTGATACCAAACATGTTGGGCCCGAGCCTCAGAATCTAATCCCGAGGCGACCCTCGAGTCGCTACCTAACGGGTGACCCAACCGTCGGACCGATCCCAACATTTGCACAACAATCGATTCGCACATGCAATTTATAACAAAATCATTCGCATAATCATTTAAATAAACACCCCATAATCTGGGGCTAAAAGTCATATCAATCCAAAAAAAATGAAATTAAAAAATTATTGTCATAACACCGTACTAAATCAAAAGGAAATCCAAAATACGAGATATATGCTCCATGATAACATGCTCAGTGGGCCAACTAAAATACTAACTTAATGAAATAGTCTTAAACTACTACGGAGTTCTTCGAAGTCTGGCGAGAATCACCCGAGGTCTTGAGTTGCACCTGAGGAGGGAAAGATAATGGGTTGAGCTACACAGCTCAGTGGCTAATATAATTATAGCCATCGGCAATTAGCACAAAATCAAGCATATGTATAAATATATATTATACTAATATACTTGTAACGGTTCTAGTGTTCACATGCACATCAAGCAATACACGAAAATTCACCACATGTCACGATATATGCTTCATTAAGCGCAATTCAAATATGCAGTGCACAAAACAATGGCTCGAGGGTCCATGGAATCAAAAGGAAGAAACTGTTTGCATCCTCAAACAAAAGGAAGAAACCGGTTTACATCTCGAACGAAATGAGTCCATTCGAGCTCATAAGCCACAAGCGGCAGCCGGAGAAGGCTTTTGTCGACGCACGTGACTAACAAAATGGTTCCACTCTCGCCAAACAAAACACATACTCATATTCGTAATCATTTCATCAAAATGCCGTGACCGAGGTCCCGACATAACATGCTCAGAATCATAATTCATGCTTATTTCATGACGTAAGAAATCCATATCATTTATTATACATGCATATTAGACAACATATACTCATGCATAGTCAAGAAATTGCCTAATCACACAATAACTATAAGTATATCACCCACCTAGAATCGCACGAGAATCCGACTACTGATGACCGTCCTCTTGCGATGGAAACTGATCTGCTGGGTTGCCTATATTAAACCAAATAATAATCAAAGAAAATTAATCAAAAAGCTTCGGAAATCAAATAAGCAAATTTCTGGAAAAGGGGAGTTCGTCATGGCGAAAATCGCTTTCAATGGCGTCACCGTGATTTGGTAAGCCTTCAAGCATGCGAAGCGCCATGACGCGAAGTCCCTTGGCACGCCGCGACGAGCACGCGGCGTGCACAAAATTCGCACACCGCGGCGTGCTCTTGAGCACGTCGCGACGTGCGGATCGGGATTTCGTTCCCGAACCACAATCTCCAGATTTTTAACTCCCAATCGTTCCAAACTCGGAACGTAATACTCCCAAGCCATAGATCCAACCTTCTACCACAGTTCTAACCCATTCTCTGCTTCCAATTCGTCCTAAAATCATCAATCTAAGGATTTTCCCCAATTTCTCATCCTAAAACCCTAATCATCGTTTTCTCTTAATCCCAACAATCTCAATGCTTAATCCATTCAGAAATAAGATAGAAAGGTCATATACTTACCGACTGAAGCACTAAATCCTTCGAAATCGGCCGAAGTCGCGAATCCTTCTCTTCCTCTCTTCTCCTCACCGACGGCAACCTCTCTTCTTCTTTCCTTTCTATTTCTATTTTCTTTCTTCTTTTCTTTTCCTTTTATATCGAGGTCTTTTAAAACCTAGGGATGGTCAAAGACCAACCTACCCTCCTTTAAGCCTAACTCCAATTCAACTTAAGTGAACTTCCGAAATACCCTTACACAATTTAATCCTCTAATTTATTAATTAAACCTCGATTATACTCCAATTAATCAATATCAAGCCCAATTAAATCAAACTAAACCATAAACTCATAATCATCAACAATGCATGCTTAATCATCAAAAGAAAAATATTTGGGGTCTAACATGTTACTTATGAAAAGTGATACATTGGTTCATTTATTTATTTATGAATGATTTTGATAATTTATCAAAAGTATTGCCTACTTTGTTTATGAATTGTTATGAATTGAATATGATTTTGAATTGTTATGAAATTGATTGATGAATTGTGGTTTGATATATGACATGTGTATGGAAAATTGCTATATGAAAGTATGCACATTTGTGAAGGTCAATGTGTCTAGTATGACACAAAATGAAAAATCAAGTTTTCGAAATAGGCCTTCGGGCAATCCGAATTTTTCAAGTGTCGTTTATGTGTTATGTGGGTTTGGTTAAGTCCCATAAGTTTGAGTTAGTGCATTGCCTTGTTTTTAAAGGCTTCTCCCGCCTGCCCGCTAGTGGCACTGGAGCTCCGATTTCGGACTCCCATAAGTCACGACTACATTAGACCGCTATGTGGGAGAGTGTAGTACATTCTATTCACGGCTGCACAGGACCACTATGCGGGAATGTGCAGTACGTTTCGTTTTGGACCGACCCAAACCATTTTGATATGCTATGTGTTTTTTATTTTGCTTGTGATTGCATTCATGTGTTAAATTTTGTTCGTGATTTTTGAAGAATTTGAAGATTTTGAGAAATGATTAATTGCAAATTTTCTATCGCGAAATTATTTGAAATTATTTATGAATGATTTGAAAAGTTTTTTTTTAAATAAGCTTCCGATGAATTTTCCTATTGTGAGACTTTTATAAAATGGCAAAGGTTTAGAAAATGATTTTGCTTATGTTTCAATTTATAAACATGTTATCCACGAGCAATAAGCTCACCCCCCTTCATTCCCATCCACAGGTGATGAGAAGAAGATCGGGTGAAAGAAAATGAAGGTTCCCGTTAGTATGTGTTCATATTGTATTATTGTTAAGTTAGATGGTTGCTGAGAAATTTAGAATTGCTGTGTATTGTGTACTTTGGATTATGGTTATTGGTATTGTATGTGGCTTGAAACTCCATAAAGGTTTTGTAAACGTTTAATTCATGATGGTATTGAGTTATGAAATTGTATATGGATATAGTATATCAATTTGTATATTGAAATGTGAAAGAATGTGAATTGGATTGACCGATGAAATGGTATTATTGGAGTGCTAGGTATAGATTTGTGTTTGTGTATGCTGGGATTCCGGACGAGAGATCCGATGAATTTGATGATTGTGTGATTGGGCTGGTATATAGAAGTGTCTTTAAACCTTTTGCAAATTTTTGGGTTAATGAAATACAGCCGTTATGCTACCAAAATTTTTATGGCAAAGAAAGAATAAGAATAAAAATAAGTTTTGTTAAAGATGAGATTGAGAAATTACATGATTAAGAAGAATTATATGAATTGAGTTTTGATTGAGGTTAAATTTCCAAAGGGGAAATTGTATTGATTTGAATGAGTTTGAATGAAATGAAAAAAAAAATGAAAAAAAAATTTATACCGGATTGGATTAGTTTAGTCTTATGGTTTCTAACGCGGTGTTTACTAAATAGTATGTTTTCGGATGTCGGATCTGCTTTTACTTTGTCTCCGCTTTATAATTCGATTAGATTCATGATTTCATTCGTTTTTGATTTTGTTTCCTCATTTTGTTATCCAATTTTTCGATTTAATTTGTTTTGATTTGCTTCCGCCACTTTGTTCTTCACTTTGTGATTTCGTTTGCATACTTTGACTTTCGCCTTATGTTCCATTCTTTCGAATTCAATTTTGTTCGTTTTCGTATTCGTTTTCCGTTTTTCTGGTTGGGGTCCAGTTCCGAGATCGGGTCCCAACATTAATGCCCTCTTATTGACTAGCATTCCTTCCCTTTATAGGCCTCTGAAGGCACCATTGTCACTTACATCCTCTAAGATAGGGATATGATCATTGCCACTTCTTTACTCTTGGACACATACCATCCTTCCTTATAATCATCACTCTCTTATTAGGATATCGTCGAGCTATAGATATCCACTTCTTAATAACTTAAAGCACTTAATAGTTGCTTATCTCTCTCCTTGGTTACTCTATATTTAGGTTTTGGAGCTTTGTCTTCCTTTTTACTATATGGCTTGCTCCGTAATGAAGAACTTGCACTTTAAACACTAAAATAGTTAAAAGTTCTTCTTTTTACCTTTATAACCATGTGCACTACATCATCCAGCTCTATATAATGGTATAACTCAAAAATATTGGTTATTTCTAAATTTAGTTCATAAATGAAATGAGCCTTGTCTTAAAGTCTTCCTTTATATTCTTCCTAGTCATGGCTACCTCTATCTTCTTATAGTACTCTTCCATTCTTCTAAAACCTTAGTTGATATTTGTAGCCATTTATAAAGATTCAATAGTAGGAATTTGGCATAAAATATTTTCTCATTTCTATCTTTTTGAGTGAAGACAAGCATAGTTGATGTCCTACATTATAGCCCTCATTCATCTATCCTTCTCTTGACTTTCAATGATAAAGATATCCTCTATGTTTCAATTAGTCAATTGTTTAATATATACAATCTTTAAATCAATATTGCTCACCATTGATCCTAACATGTTCGTTTTATATGATTTTTAATATATCCCTGTAGCGCCCCTTACCGTAGGGTACGCACCGGGACGCCCGTAGGTCATTCCGATACATAACCCACGATGAGGGTGCACTACGAACGATCATTTCTATAATTCATATGGCATCGATATAATAAATCTGTAATATCACAATCACTAAATTTTAAAAACCAAAAGATTTTCATTTCTTAACCTCAAAATCGAATTTACAAGTTTATCAGTTTCCACAAACTATACAAAAACTTCCAAAAAGGAACTGAGATAAAAGCCTAAACTAGGTCATCCTAAAAAATCGATCCCAGCTGACCGACCTGTGTGCCATAACTTCTCTTGCTCAAGCTCACACGGCAGGAAAAGTCAAACTCTGGAGCTAGGAGTCTACTATTTCTGTCCTAAAAAATAGATGCAATGTTGGGTGAGTTTGCGAACTCAGCGAGAAACCATCATCGATGGTCCACCCAACTCATGCATATACAAACAATTCACAGAATATCACATAAGACCATATTCAAAAATATCTCATGCATTTTATTTCACACATATAAGGCCTTTCACACAATTCACAATTTATCATTCATATGTATGTGCACATGTGACATTTTTCATTTTATTACGTTGTTGTGACCGTACGCCTGAGCTCATTAACGTTGAGCCAGTGGCTCTGAATAACATTGGGCTTGAAGTCCTGATACGTTGAGCCCGTGGCTCTAAAAATTACGTTGGGTTCGAGACCCTGATGCGTTGAACTTAAAGTTCTGAAAATACGGTGGCTGCACCGGTCACAACTGCCATTTTCTGATCATGCTTTTATGCATGAATGCACATGCCTCCATTTACAATAATTGTGTCACAACCTAACACCCTATATCCAATTTTGCATTAAACTAAATAATTTCAATTAATGCACAGATAACACTTTTATATCACATTCCAAATATTTCGGACACCTATGGTTCGAAATCAATCAAAAGCAAACACATAGAATCATCCTTTTATCTCCACATAGCATAAATGAACAAAATTAAACACATCAAGGTTGAGAAACCAACTAGGTTACTCACCTCTAACTTCCGAGCTACTGTCGGGAAGTCTCACCTACGTCGGAAGATTGACGCTCCACTTACGCCTCTAAAACAATCAGAATAATCAAACATTACTAATTGCACGATTTACAATAGCTAATAATGCACATGTAGCGAATGCAATGAATACTATACATGTTATGACATTCCGATTCTATACCCGAATCTTCCAATTCAATTCTCTTTTCCTCTAAAAGATAGCAATTCCTAACACCATAATTCAATTGACTAAGTTCTGAACTTTCTAAAGTCATACTCCAATCACAAATCACATTTCCTAATAAATCGCCATCCGATTTTGTGAACCATCGAATTCAATTTCGAAATTCCATTCTTCTAAATTGCAATTATGAGTCTCTAAAGCACAATCAATCAATAACCAACTCATTAGGAATTAAACCTCAAAATCATTCATTAAAATAATTTAATTCATCTTCGAAAAATTGGGGTCCTCGCCGCGACGCAAAATCGCTCGCCGCGGCGAGACCACCTCACATGCATCGCGGCGCATGCGCAACTCTCCCCGCGATGTGTTAGCTTCTGCTCGTCGCGACGTGCGTCCTTGCTCGTCGCGGCGTGCGGAAGATGAACTGCTCGTCGCGGCGTAGAATTATACGCTCGTCGCGACGTGCAAGAAGGGAATGGCTCGCCGCGGTGTGTTCATCACACGTCGCGACGTGAAAACCCAAAAACACGTCCGAAACCCAGAATTTCTCAGATCTGCGGATTTCTAATCCATCGAATTTCAATTCTAAACACTCCCAAGGAACATAAAACACTAAACACAATTCATCTCTAACCTTAATTCCATCAAAAATCAATTATTCTTCAAATACCCAAATCAAAACCAAATAATCCTAAAACTCATCATCCGAAACTTATAAATTCTTAAACAATTAATAACTCTAATCAATGATCAAATCAAACTATCTAAAACGTAAAGGAGTAAGAACTTACTTGATTCAAGCCTTAAACCTTCAAAAATCACCCAAAACTCCAATCTTCAAACCTAGGCACACCCACAACAATCACCTCTTACTCCACCAAATTTCATCTTCTCTATTCCAAGGCTTAAGCTAGGTTGAAGATGATAAATGGAACAATTTAAGAGAAGAAAATAGAAGCAGAAAGCAAAGATGATGGATCACGAAGGAGAAGAGAAGAACGAATATGAGAATCTTCTTTCAAAGGCAAGGGTGTCGTTGGAAGCAAATTTTAAAGGTTAGGGTTTTTATATAAGGGATTTGAAGTTAAGGGCATGTTTGGCAATTCATTTGCCACATGCTCAATTCTTAAGGTCTAAAAATCCAATTCTTATTCTAATTTCTCCCGAATTTTGCAATGGCTATAAATAATAAATCCTAAAATCATAAATCTAATTATCTCGTGCCAATTGCTAATCAATTTCGAAACCGGAATCCCATTTATCAGTCATTAGGCCATTTTTCTGGTTCGGACCCAAAACACTAAAAATTCCAGAAAAATTCCTATAAATCTTCAAAAATATGAAACACATGATTCTACACTCAAATTTCAATTTTCAGCACTCTAGCATTCAATTTTTCAGTCCAATTCAATAATCAAAGCTCAATCAGTACCAAAATCACAAAATTTCCAATTTACACCATCATGCCGGGAAAATTGTCATACATGCATGTACACTCATATACTTGTGCAATAACAATCATTTATCAATAATATAGAAGCAAATACATGTGCAATTCAATAATATGGATGCACGCAATCCTAACCCGATCCAAATTACTGATATGCCCATCATATCAGTAACACGATGCTACAATCCCGCTTTCTAAACTGTGAACAATTTCCTTCTTAGTTGTAAGAACTCATTTGTTGGCATTATTTCTATTTTGAAGGAGATTGAAGAGAAGCTTTAGCAGGTATTCACATGACATTTATTTCCTTTTTTTTTTACAATGTCAACAATGATTTTGCACATATTTTAATCAAATTTTTATCAGTTTCTATATTTTTTATTCTAGCCCCTTCATCATCTTCCTTCACGTACTTTAGGAAGATCCTTATGTGTGTCGATTGAGGTTAGTGATTTTGTTAATTACTACGCTTTTGTGAACTTGCTTTAATTTAGGTATTTGTTTGCAGTTTGAACTTTCCATTTGAACTTACTGCATTTTTTATGTAAATGGCCTGCGCCAACTGACTTATATTATAGTTCCGATTATCTTAATTATGTCAATCCGTTATTTCATATAATTCTCTTTGAATTGATTAGTTTCTTTTTACTTTTCATGTACGAATTTTTACACGCTTCTTTTAAATTTGTATATTCTAAAATAATTTATTAAAATAAGTATTCATACTTTTATGAATTCTTATTATATTTGGCACCGATACATATTTAATATAGGTTAAATATCAAATTTCTAACATTAATTCTCTTCTAACATATATGATTACAAATAAAAAAAGGATTTTCAGTTTAAATATAATTTTGATCTCAACCTATAAGCCTTAACCCATAACCTATGATGGAGCTCCCGTAAGGCTTATCGGTGAAATATACCAGGAGCCTAGGAGTGACAATGAGAACTTGTTCTCTTGATTTACAAGTCTTATCTTAGATGTTTTGTAATCTTTGAGGAACATGAATGATACTAACTATGGAAGCACTGTTTTAAATTAACAGTTTTCCTGAAATGAGTAATATTGATAGATCTTAGATGTATAGACGATTGCCACCTAATGGTTTCATTAATCCTAAGTTTGTTGAGGGAGTTGAAACTTTTATTCATTATGCATGTTCTCAACCTGCATATATGGATGGGACAAAGTTTAGATGTCCATGTAAAAACTGCAAACACATTTGTTTCCTTCCTATTGATGAAGTTAATGGGCATTTGCTGAGAAAAGGATTTGTCCCCAATCATTTTGAGTGGACACGACATGGCGAACTGTTGATTTGTTGCACCTCGAAGGGTAATCAAGCACAATCATCTTTGAACTTAAATGAGTTTGAAGGGGGATTGAATTTAGAAAAAATTATGTGGATGAAAATGAAAATGCTTACATGTAAATGGTTTATGAAGCAGCTAGTTATATCTTTGAGGAAAATATGGAATAACTTGAATAAGAACCAAACCTACATGCAAAATAGTTTTTTGACTTATTATAGTTAGCTGATCAAGAATTATGGCCAAATTGTGAGACAATGACCCAATTGTCTTCAATTGCTCGAATATTGAACATAAATTCTAAAGGGCATATTTCAGACTATAGATTTGATAAAATTCTAAAATGGTATAATGAATCATTGCCTCCTAGTCATTCAATGGTTGATAGTTTTTATAGTTTGAAGAAACTTAATAGGAGTCTTGGTTTGCCTATTGAAAATATTGATTGTTGCAACTTGGGATGTATGTTGTATTGGAGAGATGATGTGGAATTACAAGAGTGCAAATTTTGTGGTCAATCTAGGTTCAAGCCTAGAAAGCGTTCTATGAAAAAAAATTAGTACCCTGGAAGCGAATGTATTATTTCTAGCTAACTTCGACACTTCAAATACTATATGCTTTTGATGTTACTGCATCTCACATAAGATGGCATAATGAACATTAACAAGAAGATGTAATAATGAGTCATCCATCAGATGCACTGGCATGGAAACTTTTCAATGACACCCATATTGAGTTTGCAGTTGAAAGTTGAAATGTTAGTTTGGGATTGTCAATGGATGGATTCCAATTTTTTGGTCAATCCAACCAGCAATATTCATTATGGCTAATCATAATTACTCTTTATAATTTTCCTCCATGGATGTGTATAAAAGATGCATATATGTTCTTGATAGTGATTGTGCCAGGGCCTACAAATCTGAAGCATAAAATTGATATTTTTTATAACCATTGATATCTAAATTGCAGCATCTTTGGGAATATAGTGTTTAGACATATGATATGTCTCTAAAATAGAAGTTTATTTTGAAAGCGACTTTGATGTGGACCACTAGTGATTTTCTAGCATATGCCATGTTGTTTGGATGGAGCATAATAGGAAAATGAGCTTGTCCTTTTATGGCAATGACTCTGATGCATTTTATCTTCCAAACAGGGGCAAAATGTGTTGGTTTGACAATCACAGGAAATTTCTTCCACCAGATCATCCATTTAGACGCAACAAACAAAAATTCATTAAGAATAGGATGGTAAAAACACCTCTTCCCCCTCATAAAGCTGGTGAAGAGATTTTGTAGGAGGTTGAGGAATTAGGCTTACTGAAAGTTACAGAATTTAAAGTTGATGAAGTAAATACAAGCATTAGTAAAAACTTTGCTTGGAGAAAATGAAGCATCTTTTGGGATTTGCCATATTGGAAAACTAATTTGATACGTCATAATCTAGATGTGATGCATATTGAAAAAATATTTTTGACAATTTGTTCAATACCATAATGAACATTGAAGGGAGGAGACAATGCAAAATCACGAGCTAGTTTGTAACTATTTTGTAGAAGGAATGAGTTATATAAGGATCTTTGCATAGGTAAATATCCAAAAACATGTTACACTTTGGACAAAAAATAAAAGGAAATTTTGTGTGAATGATTGAAAAGTCTAAAGTTTCCTGATAGTTATGTTGCAAACTTAGCAATGTGTGTAGATATGAGGAAGTACAAATTATTTGGGATGAAAAGTCATGATTGTGATGTGTTTATGCAAAGGCTAATTCCAATCACATTTTGGGAGTTGCTACTGAATAAGGTTTGGGAAGTAACAATAGAAACAAGTTTGTTTTTAAAAAATTTAACATCATCTGAAATCAAGTTTGCTTAAATGGAAAAACTAGAAAGGAAAATTCTAGTAATTTTGTGCACGTTAGAAGGGGTTTTTCCTCCAAACTTCTTTGACTGTATGGAGCATCTACCTATGCATTTAACATATGAGGCAAAACTAGTTGGTCCAATTCAATATCGATGGATGTATTTGTTTGAGAAGTAATTCAAATTTAAATTATTGTAATTGAAGTAATAACATGTTTTAACTAGTAAATTGTAATAACCATATTCTCTAATATAGGTATTTGTATCATTTGAAGAAAAATGTCAAAAACAAGGCTAAAGTTGAAGGTTTGATATGTAATGCTTATTTAGTTGAGGAATCTAGTACATTTTGTTCACATTATTTTGAGCTGCATCTTCACACAATAGAAAGAAAAGTTCATCGTAATGACGATGGGGGAGGAACAAGGGATGCTGATAGCAACTTATCCATTTTGACATATCCTAGATGAACATATGGATGTGAAACAAGAAGAATGTTAACAGAGGAATAAATTGAGGCTCCCTATGGTTACATTTTATTGAACTATCAAGAGATGCAACCTTTCGTACATTAAATTGGAAATGATTATTTCAGTTTTCAAATTTTGTTTTGAGCATAACTGAAGTACATAATAATGTATTTAGATTATATAAGGAATTGTTATGTAAGATAATGCCGGACAACACATAGGATGATATAAATAAAAAAGTCAGAAGACACTTTCCTCGATGGTTTGAGAGGTATGTAAGTTTTCATTTACAAATATTCAAATAATTGAATTATAATATTTAAGTGTTCAAATGACATTAAACTCTTTGATATGATAATTTCTTTTATGTAGGTTTTAAAAAATTCAATAGAGAACAAGTTCATTTGTGATCTTGCAAAGGGAACTCCGCAAACTGTTAAATTGTATCTGGTGTATCTCATTAATAGTTGCAAATATCGTACAGATATCATAGTTATAGCATGGCAACAATATATAGTGGAGTTTGCATATAGGGAGAATTGATGGATTATTATAGTAAAATTATTGAGATACTTAAAATTAAATATCCTACATTGCCAATAAAGCGAAGTGTGATATTTAAGTGTAACTGGTTTGACCCGACTCTAAATGTTAGAACAAAAGTGCATGGTCGATACAATTTAGTTAAATTCAATAATCGAAGAAGATTGAAACAATTTAAACACTTCGTATTGGCAACGCAAGTGAAACAGGTGTGTTATTTCTCTTTTACGAGTTTACAATGAGATAAGTCCGATTGGTTGGCCATTTGCAAAGTTAAACCTATAGGTGTTTTTGAATCACATGAAAAAAGGAGAACAGAGAATTGAAAGTGAATCATTCTAGGAAAATGTTTATGAAATAAATGCATATGTCACATATGACAATAATGAACCTTTGAACGATCCATCTAATGAATATATTAAAATTTCATCTGGAGAGGATGACGAGGGCCAAAGATCTAAAGAGGAGCCAGACTTTGATTCTTATTCTTCAGAAAAAGAAGATGATTGTAATTTACAATTAAGTGATGATAGCGATTAATTTGTGTTTGTAATTGAATTTTTTATTCAACAAATCAATTATTATCTTTTTATTATATTGTGTAAAATATTTAATTCAAATTCTTAATTAAGGAATGTCGAAATGGATAGTAATTCATTTTATTGGGAGGAATGTGACAAAATTGTCCTACCGAAGGAATAAACAATACAGGAAAAATGTCCACTTCATACACTTAAGCTCACTTGCCTTCCATAGCCGTTCTTCTGCTTCAAGGTATTTAGTATAGTATAAAAAATTTTAGTTTCCTTATCATGTACATCTCATTTCCTTTTATGAAGTTGATATATATATATATATATATATATATTCATATTTGATGATATACACTACATGTTTTAAGCTTCCTTGAATCTCGAAGATGACATGTATGACAATAGTTCATTTAACGGTTTTGTAATTTGACAATATCTAAGTTCTATACTCATTGTGTTTTAGGAAAACTATTTCGTACTGACAGTTCATCTGGAGAGTTTGTCTTCCATACTAAATCTGGAAACTCATTCATCGTATCCTTTTTAAGTTTAGCTATAGCAGAAACGTTGTTGCAGGAAAGTGTTAAAAACCTTACCCCTGAGGGAAGAACTATCACCATTTCAATTGGTGCATTCAAACATATGGGGACCCTTCTCAGGAATCCAGACGGGGACTCATTTATTCTTACCGACTCTTAGGTCACTTGGAATCCAAAAAAATAATTATATCATTATCATTTATTGATGCAATACACTGGACTCAACTTTAAAGTTGATTTATTGTTGTATCTGTAATAATTTGTCAGACAATCTCCCTACTGGTTTAGGGTCAAGCTGCGTCTTATTGAGTGTGGGTTGTTATTGTTCTTATTCTATGATTGCAACAATTGTTAACCTTCTAAGTCAAAGTTTGTACTTGAATATGATATTCAACAAATTGCCTTATTTTCTTTTGCATATATTGTGTAAAATATTGAATTCAAATTCTTATATTTCTAGAAAATTTAATAAACAATGAATTTTAGGTAGAAAGATGGCACCAAAGAGACAATGTGATATGTAAACGATCTAGAAGGGGGGTTGGATAGATCTTTAAAGCTTTTTGTAATTTTCTACAACAAAATCAGAAGTCAATTCACACAAAAAACAATTTAATCAAAATTAAATGTAAAGAGTAGGGAAGAAGAGCAAACATTGTTTTTATAGAGGTTCGGTGCTAAGACCTACGTCCTCTACCTAAGCTCCCACTTAGGATTTTGCAAACCACTTAATTGCACACTTTTTAGTTGAGTGTGAACTTCTTACAATACCACTTGATTTCCGGCTCAAACAACCTTTACAACCGATTTTTTTTTCCGGCACAAATCCTACCTCACACGTGACTTTTCACTAGTCACTCAAATTGTAAGAGAAATAAGATAAAAATTGAAGAACAAAGCTCAATACAATGGTGTAACAAGATAAGAACAATAATGAGAAATTTTGGAGCAATAGAAGAGTATTTTCACTTGTAGAACTTCAGTACCTTCTCCTTTGATCATCCACTCTTATATTTGAAAGAAAATAGCTATTGGAACATATTCTAGCCATTGTATAATTGATATGACTGTTCTTTGATATTCTCCTTTCCATTTGTGGCTAATTGACTTTGTCAGAATCAGTTCTCTATACTCATAAGTCGACTTGTCGTGGAGTGTAAGTCGACTTGTACCAACGTTTTTCGTAAAATTTTATCTCCGCTCTTCTATAAGTCGACTTATGCTATGTAAGTCGACTTGTGTCCTTTGATAAGTCGACTTATGGACTATTAGTCGACTTGTGTTGATAGATCTTCATATATTAGTCGACTTATGATGTTCTAGTCGACTTATGTTGTTTGGATCTTGATATATAAGTCGACTTATTATGTGCTAGTCGACTTATGTAGGCTTCAACGATAATATCCAATCAAATCTTCTATAATCTTCATTATTAATGTCTCCTGCACTTATAAGGAAACTTCCGTCTTGATTCTTCAATGATTAATCACTTGCCCATCTTGATTTATACAATTCGTTTAGTGAATAATAATCCCAAAATACCTGAAATAATTTCTTAACTAATTCTAGATATTTTATTATTATCAAAACATAAAGGGATTTAATTTGTCAACCACCATTGGTCCAACAATCTCCCCCTTTTTGATAATGACAAAATAATTAGAAATTGAAAAGAAATTTGACAAACAAGAAACTTGATCAAGGTTTTTAATCCCTTGCCTCGATGGCTAGTTTGTCTCCCCCTTAATTAATAAACCAATGAATTTAATAGAAATCAAGATAGTCTCAAATCAAGTGAAATTAAGATAGTCTCAAATCAAGTGAAATTAAGATAGTCTCCCCCTTAATTAAGTGACTGTAACTAAAAGATACCAATTATCAATTTCCAATATTACTCTCCCTTTTTGTCATAATAAAAAACCAATGGGAAAAATAGTCGCAAGGCAGTTTATAAACAAACAAAACAGCAAACACAATTAAATGCAATAGTCATAACATAGCAATCCAACAAACACAAAAAGCACCATAAACACTGAAAACATAAGAGGAAATGTTGGTCGAGGCGAAATGCAATACACATCATGATGAAGAATCATCATGCCTACAACCTAACTTCTTAAAAATCTTCTTGAGCATACGGTGTTGAGCATCAACCTTCTTCGCCAACCCATGAAACATACTTTGTATATTATGAACATGATCATTTAGTTCATCCAATTGATCGTTGATTTCATTAAGCTCCTCGTGAGAGACCTCACTTCTTCTCACAGTACTTGGCCGAGAGCTACTCGGATGATCAGCTGCCCTCTTAGAACATTGTCGTGGAGGCACTTGCTCACCCTCCAAGGTCAGACCTAGACTCTCTACATGATAGGAGTACACCCATTCTTTTTCAACAGTTTTCACCAGCTTCATGCTTCGCAAATTATAATGAGTGAATCTCCAACTCTGAGGATATGGACAATGAGCATAATTATTCAGATCACACCTTTGTAACTGAGAGAGAGAAGTGATCAACGCTACATATGACATTCCTTTATGCAGGACTGGTCTCCCTTTTAGCTGACCAAGTAAAAGACTAGCCTTTTTCCTCATCATCTGGATAATCAAGCTGGGGTAATTGATCCTTCTCCCTTCTTACATATGGCAAAGAATTTCTTTATCCAATGAAGTAATTTGATTATTACTTGCCTTCTTCAAGTAAACAACCATGTTAATAGCATAATGTAACAGCCGATAATTTAAAGTCAAGTCCATTGCTTCAAAGGGAGGGGAATGATCAGAACATAACCGACTAAGCGGATCAACCCCTTTCTCTTCAATATAGCTGAAATTTTCTTCGGCTTCCTCATCGGTATCACCATCCTCATTCCTCAAAATATCAAAATCTATAAAAGAAGCTCTAGGCCAGACTCCTCCTCTAGGCAGTCGAAATAAAGTACACAAATTTGCTTCACACAGAAAAATTTCCTTTTCGTTAATTTTCGATTTCAGATTAACTCCATTTGCGACATCACTACTAAGCACACAGAGATTCACATAAAACTCCCTAACCACATCTTCATAAATCTCATCTTAATAACCCAAGAAATCTCGCAACCCAAGATTTGTAATTTCTGAAAACACATCCGTAAATTCACTACTATCTAACTCAGTGCAATTAAATCTCATGGAAGGAATCAACACTTCGTTCTTGAGTACCTTATAATACAAAGTTTGAGCATCCTTTGAAACAAACTGAGGTTCAATCACGTCATCCTCCCTAGCAGCATCTCCCCTCGATGAAGACCCACGAACTCGTGGTCCATAGTGAACACGGGGACCTTGTGATTGAGCGGGTTCTTTGACTTTCCTTGTAGATTTGCGTGGAGCCATGGGTTTTTAGAGAGTAGTTGAGAAGAACGAAAGTTAGGGTTTGAGAAAGATGAGAGAGGGGTTTTCAAAAAAAGGAGGTTGATTTGAAGAGATAGAGAGTGGGTTTAGTGATAATGGAGGTCAAAGGATGATGGGTAAAGAAGATTTGAGGAGATTGGAAGAAATAAGTCAACTTGGAGAAGATGAATTTCAGAGGTTTAGAGAGAATAGGGTTTCGGAGAATGAAAGGGAGAAAAGGTTTTAAAGAATCCGTGTAAACATAAGTCGACTTGTTTACCTCCATAAGTCGACTTATCGACCCTCATAAGTCGACTTGTCAAACTTTATAAGTCGACTTATCCTTAAATAAATTCATGTCCAAAGAGCTGCGTAAATCATAGGTCGACTTATTTACCCACATAAGTCGACTTGTTACCAGACTGTTATCAATTAGTCGACTTAGAAACCAATTAGTAGACTAGAATGTGTCAAAACTTCAAATCAGTCACTTTTCCACCCAAGTGTAAATCATGATGAAGGGATCTTCAGATGTGATTGCACATTTGCCTCATAATTTGACCATTTGATATATGAATGTAGCCAAAAACAAATTCAACCAAAGAAATTTAAATCACACATGCCTAGTTTCAATTTAATATTCAAAAACAAATCTTCCTTAAGAGGTTTAGTAAAAATATAAGCTAATTGGTCACTAGATGATACATGTTTCAAGCAAATGTCACCTTTTAAATAATGATCACGGATGAAATGATGTCTAATTTCTATGTGCTTTGTTCTACTATGCAGAATTGGATTTTTACTCAAACAAATTGAACTGGTATTATCACAATAAATAGGAATATTTTTAATCACAATACCATAGTCAAGCAATTGATGTTTAATCCAAAGAACTTGGGCACATGCACTCCCAGCTGCTACATATTCAGATTCAGCTATGAAAATAGCTACACTAACTTGCTTTTTACTAGCCCAAGATATCAACGATGATCCTAAGAAATGACACAAGCCACTAGTGCTTTTTCTATCGATCCTACAGCCACCATGATCAGCATCACTAAAAGCATATAAGTCAAATGTTTCACAACTAGGATACCATAAACCATGATTAACAGTTCTACTCAAATATCTAAAAATTCTTTTACAAGCACTCAAGTGAGAAATCTTAGGACAAGATTGAAATCTAGCACAAAGACACGTGGCAAACATAATATCAGGTCTAGAAGCAGTTAAATACAAGAGAGAGCCGATCATACCTCTATAGAGTTTTTGATCAACATCTTCTTCATGTTCATGTTTCTCCAAGACCAAATTTGTTGCCATTGGTGTTGCTGCCACTTTGCATCCTTCCATTTTGAAATTCTTTAGAAGCTCCTTGGTATACTTAGATTGGTGAATGAAGATGCCATTTTTGAGTTGCTTGATTTGCAATTCAAGAAAGAACTTGAGTTCCCCCATCATGCTCATTTCAAATTCACTTTGCATTAAATCACTAAATTCTTTGCACAAAAATCCATTAGTGGCACCAAACACAATATCATCAACATATATTTGAAAAATAAGCATATCTTGATCAACATGTTTAATGAACAAAGTATTATCAATCTTACCACGGACATACCCATGTTGAGTTAGAAAAGTACTTAACCTTTTATACTACGCTCTAGGTGCTTGCTTTAATCCATATAGTGTAACATCCCACCCCTGACGGGAAGGGTAAAATCGTCATTTAGCAAAGGATGAGAGTGATTGGGACTAATTAGGAATTTCCATGCATACGGGTATTGGTGAATAGTGAATTTTTGCACATGAAAAATAACTGTACATGCATTCATGATTATTTCCTGGTATTGGGTCTAAATGGAATTTTATAGTGAATAATGTGAAAAATGTGTTTGAAAAATTTATTGGAGTGATCCATTGTGTGTTTTACATTTTAAGGGATTTTTAGAAATTTTTCTGGACTTTTTCAGAGAAAATTCCCAGACCGGACAAATCGCCAAGTGGCAAATCGGTTGATTTTTAGTAGCGAAAATTGCTATCCAATGGCACTACAATATTGGGTATATTATTTTGGGATTGAAATGAGGGCCATTGGTATTGATTGGGTCAAATTTCATTAGGGTTTCTTAAGAAATCCTATTACATGTTTTTGTCCTTTTCTCATTTTGTCTTTTTCTTCAAAATGACACTTGTCCTACACCTTTTAAATGTTTTTGTCTTATTCCTTCATTGTATTTTCAGTTTCTTAAAAGGGAAGGAAAGAAAAATATGGTTTTGTGTTTGCTTTTGGCTCCTCCTCCATCCGAAACCTCTCTTCCATCTCTTTCATTTGGTTTCTTTAATTAGCTTCCTAAAGAATTACTCTTCTCTTCTCCCTTAAGTGCCTTCCTAGCATGGATACAAGCTTGAGTGTTCTACCTCCTTTACATGGTGATGATTATAAGTGATGTTGGGAGGAAGATGATGATCGTGGGTGTTAGAGAAATGTAGGAAGTTTGTGAAAAGTTGGATAAGTTGAAGAAGATTAAAGCTTAAATAGGTAAGAGGATGTTCTATGTTTGTTGCATGTATTATTTTGACATCTTGTGCATCAATTGCATGAAGTTGTTCTTTGATTAGATGGGTATGTAAATTGGTTATTTAACTGATGGTTGCTTGATATATTGATAGGATAAAACCTAATGAATGTAAGTAGAGTTGTTAAGATGAATAAAAGTGAAGTGATACTTAAAGAGTAGTGTAAGAGGTGTATGAATGAGGCAATGAGTGTTGCTGCCATGTTTATGGCTAAGTGCTTAAGGGTTTGATTGAATGATATATTGGTTGATTGAGTGATTAAATTTAATGCTTATGGAGGTAGGAAAGGTGTTAAAATGAAAGGAAGTGAATAGAGCTGAAAAATGGATTTGTACCTATTGCACTGTTTTGATCATAACTAATTGTATGGTTAAGCAAATGGGGTGAGGTTTGAACCAAATGAAATTTTAGTTGATTGTATAAGATTTCTTGTGAAATAAGTGTTGTCTAATTGTAGCCTTAAGAGGTTGAATTTTGTCTTGGAAAGTTAATGTTATTGACTGTATGAACAATATCAGAAAGTGATAACCTGAAACTTTGGTGATTTTTCTAGATTTATGTAAAAGGAATTAGTGAAAATGGTCTTCATGAAAGTTGAATCTTATCTTGTTAGCTTTCCATTTCCACTGTTTTTGAAATTTTTCGATATGTATATTGGGAGATATGACCTGTTAAATGTTGACTGGTTATGTGCATTTTATTGAAACCTAGCCATCAGTGTAGGTTTTGTGAGCATTGTGATTAAAGGCAAATTTAGAGATTTTTTGTGATTTGAATTGGCACAAATGATCTTCTGGAAAGTTGTAGAGCAAGCAATTATATTGAAAATGAGATATAGTATGTTAATTTTGGATAACAGAATTGGGACTTATGAATTTTCAAATATTGGACTGAAGTTAGGTCATTGACTAGTGGTCAGGGAAGAAACTTGCATGACAGTTTTGAGCTTGTTAGAGATGGAATTGGTTTTTAAGCCCTTCATGAGAAGTGTATTATTGTGTTTGATCTTTTCATGGGTATAAAGTATGCAATTTTTTGACATTTTTGCAAGGAGTTCTGATTTTTAGAAAATTACTGTTCAGTTCAGGTGGGTTCAAGGGGCAGACTCATTCACTGAATTGTTTGACCTAGTTAGCAATTGAATTTGATTTCATATTTTTCCTGAAAGTTGTAGGTATTTTGATCTTTCTATTGGCATTTATTTGGTAATTTTTGACTAAATAAAGGGGAAGTTATGGATTTTACAAAATATTGCACTGTTTGGAGAGGCATTGACTAGGCAGTAGCTTCAATTGGATTTTTGACGCCCTTAGGGGTGAAATTGATTTTTATGATCTTCATAAAACGTGCAGAGGTTTTCATGATCTTTCCAAAGAGATATGGTTTGTAATGTTTCTAAATGACCAATTGGTAATGTTTATATACTGTAACTATTATAGAGGTACTTTTGGAGCGTCGATCCACCGACGTCACTGAGACTTCCAGGTATTAGCTCGGAAGTACAGGTGAGTAACCTAAATGGTTCATTCAATTATTATATGTTCAATGTGGGGAAATAATGGAGGGATTAGGATTGTGTTTGTTTGTGACTGGGTTCCGGACAGGTGGTCCGATGAATTGGAAGAACTGCCATAGAAGTGTATCTGGTTGTGATTCTGTGAGCTAAATTGCTCCTATTGTGTGAAATTGTGATACATGAATGGATTGTACAGTTACTGCTTAATTGTGATGTGATCAATTGGGATTGGTAGAATTGTGCTATATGAATGTGAATTGTTTGCTATTACTGTGATACTGTGATTAATTGCTTGAAGTGTTCTGGATGTGCACATTGTGTATTGCTTGCCACACTGTGCTTCATTTCGTTGCCTCTCTCAAGGCATCGCTTGATATGGATCATTAATTGGGCATATGCATTTCATACATAAATGCATAACCGGATAATAACAACAGTTGTGACCAGAGTCGCCACTGATACGGATACTGAAAAAGAACCTCGAGCTCGAAGGGAGTTAGTGCATACCCAGAGGGCTCTCCTACTCCCTAAACGCGTCTCATCGTATACCGCTCATCGCTTATTTATCGCTCGGTCACAACATCAGTAATCAATTGGGTGTCACATGTGCATTGCATACATACTTGATGAATCTGGAAATGGGAACAAGGCGTAATGCCTTCCAAAATTGTGAATTGCTTGTGTGTTGCATGAATTGGGCGAACCATCGATGATGGTTCCTCACCGAGTTCATAAAACTCACCCAAAATTTGCATCTATTTTTAGGTCTTCAAGAGTACCCGTTTGACACGGGAGTATGTCTACCGTATCTGAGGACGATGATAGAGGTCGGGATCGGTTTAAATGCATTAGTGTCTCATAAATTATATTCCGAAATCTCCGTAAAAGAATGCTCTGTATTTATCGTGAGCCCAATTTGGTTATGGCTTTTTGTTCATTAAATGGATTTTGTAAATTATTATTGAATGATTGTAAGAACTGAAAATGTTTATTTATAAACGTGGGCTCAGATTGTTTACTGTCTATTCCGCGCACATGAGTTTAATGAAAAAAAAATTCATACTGAGTTTCGACTGACTGATGTAGCACGCCACCTTCGTGGGGCACGGACTCGGATATCACCAACAATGTCAGGTTCGGGTCACGTGGGAGTGGGGTGTTACAATTTAGGTGGTATCAGAGCCCAGCAATACGAATGTATCTGGGCACAGTCTGAAACATAGGTTAAGTTGCATGCATTTGAGTCGTGTCGTTGCAGACCATAGCAACTGATCCCCAGTCTGAGTCACACGAGTAGAAATCCTACGTGTTAACATGTGTTACGTGATTAAGTGTGAGAAAAGTGAGAATGTATCAGAATGTGAACCCATGAAAGTGTATGTGTAACATCCCGTTACCGATGTGAAGGTTCTATTGGTAATTCGGATAGTTTGGGACTGAGTGCATGTATAATTTGAAATGCATATGCATTTATAGCCTCTAGATTATTGATAAATGATTAATATTGCATAAGCATCTGTATGTACATACATGATGACAATTTCCCTACTTAATTGTGTAAATTGGAAAATCAAGTGATAATTGTGCAGATTAGGTTTTGATTATAGAATTGGAATGAAAATTGAAATTTGAGTATAGGATTATGTGTTTCCTAATTTTGAGGATTTATAGGAATTTTTCGGAAATTTTTAGAGTAATGGGTCCGGACCGAAAAAATGGTTTAATGACTGATTAATTGGATTCCGGTTCCGAAATTGATTGACAATTGGCATGAGATTATTTGGGTTATGATTTTAGAATTTATTATTTATAGTCATTGTGAAATTGGGAGAACTTAGCATAAGAATTGAATTGTTAGACCCTAAGATTTGAGCATGTGGCAAATGGATTGCCAAACACGCCCTTAGCTTTAAATCCATAATATAAAACCTAAGTTCTTTGAGAATTGCTTCCACGATGCTTGTTCCTTTCTTTTGAAAGAAAATTTCTCCTTAATCTTCTTCTTCTCTTCATGGATCCATCCTTGCTCTTTCTTTCCATTTTCTTCTTTGTGAATTGTTCATCTATCATCATCAATCTATGCCTAGGCTTGGTATTGGAGAAAATGAGGTTTGGTGAGGCTTTAAGTGATTGTCGTGGGTGTGCTTAGGCTTGGATTTTGGAGTATCTTAAGTGTTTTGAAGAAATTCTAGGTTTAAATCAAGTAAGTTCTATTTCTTCTTCTTTAAACTGTTTGATTCAGTGATTGATTGAAGTAATTGAGAAATAGAATTAGGGTGAGTTCGGATGATAGGGTTATAAGAATTTTATTGTGTTTGATTTTGGGTAATTGATGAATAATTGATTTTAGATGGATTTGAGGTTAGAAATAAGCTGTGGCTAGTGTTTTAAATTGATTGGGAGTGATCTGAGTTGAATGGGAGGAAAGAAAATCTGCAGATCTGAGAAATTCAGGTTTGAGCGATTTTGGGTTTGCGTCATAACGCAGTGATGAATACGCCAAGAAACAACTCCCAGTTTGCGTCGCGACGAAAGGTGGACGCGCGTGCCATGGCTAGCGATTTCGTCTACACGTCGCGACGAGCAGGAGATTTCACGCCGCGGGGAGAGATGAAGCAGGCGTCGAGGCGAAGGCGAGGCTACTCGCCGCGGCGAGCGATCATGAGTAATTGGTTTGAGTAATTGAAGATTTTTGAGGTTTTTAATTCCTAATGAGTTGGTTATTGATTGATTGTGATTTAGAGATTAAAAATTTCAATTTCGAAGGATGGAATTTTGGAATTTAATTTGGCGGTTCTCGAAATCGGATGGTGATTGATTAGTGAATTTGATTTCGATTTAAGGATAATTCTTGTGTCTTGAAATTGATTTTAGAGAATGCGGATCTTAGTTAATTGAATGATGATTTTAGAAATTTCTATCAATTAGAGTGAAATGTCGAATTGGGATGATTCGGGAATAAGATCGGGAATGTCATAAACATGTATAGTACATAATTCAATCGCTACATGTGCATTACTGAATATTGGAAACTGTATAATTAGTAATGTTTGATTATTCGATTGTTATAGAGGCTCAGTGGGCGTCGATCCTCCGACGTGTAGACTTCCAGTGATGGCTCGGAAGTTTAGAGGTGAGTAGCCTAGTTAGTTCCTCAATCTCTGATTTGTTAAATGCTTTGTATGAATTTTTTGCGAATATGAATTGAATGAACTGTGTGACTTCAATGAATACTGTTGTATGAGATGTGTTATTGTGAAATTGTGAAAGCATGCTAGGCATGATCGGAAATTGGTAATTATTTGTTGTGACTGGAGCAATTTCTGATCGGAGCTATAAGCTCAACCACTGTGAAAAAGGGGCCTAAGGCCCGAAAGGGTATAGTGCATACCCAGAGGGCTCTCCTATCCCTAATGCGCGTGGGCAATAGTGCATACCCAGAGGGCTCTCCTACCTCTAAAACGCGATCACTGTTTATTGTGCCCGAAATGGGACTGTACTGATGCCTAGTCACAAGACTGAAATGAAATATAAATTTTCATGCATTAAGTATCTGATTGTGTTGAAATCCTTAAAAAGGGTTAAATGTGTGATAATTGTTTAGTGAAGTTTCTGATTGCTGTTCTGAATGTGTTATTGTGTTGATCTGTACGCAATTTTGCGTAATGCATGAATTGGGTGAACCATCGATAATGGTTTCTCATTGAGTTCGCAAACTCACCCAACATTGCAATTTATTTTTCAGGACAACGATTGTAGACTCTTAGCTCCAGTTAGCTAGACTTTTCCAGCTGTATGAGCGCTGGCTAGAGAAGTATGGCTCATAGGTCGGTCAATTGGGATCTTTTGGGGATGACCTAGTTAGGAGTAATTTCAGTTCCTTTTGGATTTGTACAGTATGTAATTATGACAGAATCGTGTATTTATGGTTTTTAAGAAATGAAATGAGAAGTATTTCGGTTTTAAAAATTTAGTGAAAATTGTCATTATAGTTTTATTTTATTGATGCCATGTGGATTTTAGAAATGATCGTTCGTAGTACACCCTCATCGTAGGTTATGTATCAGAATTACCTGCGGGCGCTCCGGAGCGTACCCTACGGTAAGGGAGCGCTACATTAGGTGGTATCAGAGCATGATTTGGCATCTTTTGGTGTAACATCCCGTCACCGATGGGAAGGTTATATTGGTAAATTAGGACGGGATAGGATTTTATCGCATATTATCTACTGAACATTCATTTGGCCTCTAATTGTAGAGGATTGAGTCATTTGGCACATGCACTGATAGGTACATGCATTCATGACTTTTCCCGGCTTTTAATTGTGATACGGTTATGAATTGTGAAATTGTGAATAATTAGTTTTGCTTTTGACTTATGGAGAATTGTGGAATGATTGGGAATTTCGGAAGAATTGGGTTTGAAAATGTGAATAGGAAATGTTCTAGAGTAATTGCTAATTGGTAGTGACTCTTCGGAATTTTTCTGGAAAATTCGGGAGAAAATGTCCGGACCGAAAATTTTTGAGTGACGGACTGATTGACAGTATGGTACTGAAATACTTGTCCAATGGCTATAGAAATTTAGAAATATGATTTTAGAAATTTATATGTCGAGCCATTGAAATTTGGAGACGATTTGGAATAGAAATGAAATTGAAAAGAGGAACAGATTTACAAGTATTATGAGGAAAAAAGGGGTAAGAGACTTAAGGAATTAACCTTTAAAATGTTGTAGAAATGGGAAAAGGAAGAAATGAAATCCTCCTCTCCCTAGGGCACGTCCGTTTCCTCCCCTTTCGATCTTTCTTCTTCTTGGTGATCTTGATGTTTGCCCCTCATATTGCTTGCTTTTCCATGTGCAAGGACAAGTCTAAGCCATGAGGAAGAGGAAATTTGTGAGATGTGGTGTGTTCACCGTGGAAAGTTAGAGAAATTTTAGATAATTGAGGATTTGTGGCTCGATGGGTAAGTATATGGTTTTAATGTTGATTATTTGTTAGCTAGATGCATTCATGGGTTGATTGTGGAAGGTTGAGGTTAATTGTTAAAGATTAGAGTGTTTGAGTTAAGTTAGGACTGGTTTTAGAGAGAGATTTGGAGAAAAATCAATCGGAGAAGACGACATGCGACTCGCACGTCGCGACGTGCGCGAAGCCTCGCCACGGCGAATTAACATTTAATTCGTCACGGCGAGCGGGAAGGAGACGTCGCGAAGAGCTTTAAAAGGTTGGACGTCGCGGTGACCTCCTCTCGACGTCGCGGTGAGCGCAAGTCTTCCGCACCGCGGAGAGTTCTTCTCCCATGCGTCGCGGCGAGCCCCAAGAGAAATGTTCGCCGCGGCGAGCTCCTCCAGACGCCTCGGCGAACGGCTTGAGGTCGCGGCGAGGGATGATTTTCAGATTTGATTTAATGGGTTTTTGAGGCATAGCTAATGGTGTAGACCTCCAATTGAGGTGATGTTTGATTCGTTATGATCTAGAGAAAGAGGTCTACAATTGAGGAAAAGAAAGAGAGTCTGAATTCAGGATTTTGAGATCGCAATTAGTGAAAGACAATTAAGAATGTAATTATAATTGCAACCTAAGGATGGTTTCTGATAGTTGAGGTATAATGTGAGACTTTGGAAATAAATTCTATGTTATTGGAAATTTTAGGAACTGAGCATAATGGGTGAATTTGATCTTAAGAATAGAGATATCGATTTTGAGGTAATACCCTAGCGAGTATGACTTGATAAATTGATTGAATATTTGAATTGAAATTGGGGGAGTTCCGTATTATGTTATTGAATAGGAAGTGAGTTATTATTGATAAATTGAGTGAAAAGTTGGAAATTTACGAAAGAAAGTGAAATTGGGATATAGTACCAGGAAAGTTATGAATAGGCATGGTACATCTTTTATTTAAGACATGTGCATTACTGAATTGTTTTAACTGTACATTTTAGTAATTGGAAATTAATTGATTGTTATAGAGGCTCCGATGGAACGACGATTCCACGGATATTGCTGAGCCTTCCAGGCAGGTAGCTCGGAAGTTCAGGTGAGTAACCTAGTTGATTCCTCAATAATTGTGTGTTTAATTAAGTGCTTATGCTATGTGGATGAAATGGAGGGTTACGTGTTTGATTGGAATTGGGTTCGAACCAAAGGTGTCCGAAGGATCGGTAATTTGTGATTGAAGTGCTATACGTGTGGAATTAAATATGCATTTGGCATGTGTTATAGGAAATTGGGGCATGTACATTGCATACATAAAATTGTGATCAGATAAAGGCAGTTGTGACCGGAGCAGCCACCGTATCAGGGCATATCACGAACAACGTATATGAGAGCTTTAAGCTCAACGCACAGGACCTCAGGTCTAACGTATTTAGAGCCTCAGGCTCAATGTATCAGGGCATATCACGCCCAACGTTTTGAGCCAGCGCTCAACGAATGTGCCCATCATCGGGACGATTTAAAGCGCATTTAGTCACAACAACGAAAAGAAAATGGAAGTGTCACATGCGCATTGCATATGTATATGATTGACTGCGAAATGTGAAAAATGAAATTGCATGTGATATTTCTGTGAATGCTAGTGTGTGATTATGTGTATATAATTTGTGAATACATGAGTTGGGTGAACCATCGATGATGGTTTCTCATTGAGTTCGCAAACTCACCCAACATTGCAATTATTTTTCAGGGATTCAAGAGTACCCCGTTAGGCAAACGGGAGTATGAGTACTGCAAAAGTGTCAAAGTTTGAAGTCGGGATCGGTTTCATGTCTGCATTTGAGTCATTCTGATTTATATGTGTAAATTTGTATTTTTGCAGATGAATACTGTTATTGTATTGGGCCCAATTTGAACTTATTTGATTACTGAAATAGTATTTGATTGAAAATGTTTTCATATTGCGGGCCCAAATTGTTTACCGATTTACGCGCACTCGATTGTTTTCCAAATGAAAAATGCATTACCGAGTTTTTGAATTGTTTTGACTTCACTAGCATACTACTCTCGTGGGTCACAGGCTCGGATATCACCGTCGATGTCGAGTTCGGGTCTCGCGGGAGTTGGGTGCTACATTTGTGGTATCAGAGCCAGGTTGTACAATCTTACATGGGCATTCTGAGAAAAATGTGTCAAGTACATGCATTTAAGTCATGTCACGGCAGACAGTGGCAACTGATCCCCAGTTTAGCATATGAGTCACATACATGGGCATGTATCAGTCGTTTAAACGGTTAGAAATAGTGAGGAAATGAGAATAGGTTAGAATGTGATAAGAGGAAGTTGTGAATATTGTGGAATAAGGAAAAGTGTATGATTCGATTAGACAAATGAAAATTTAGTGTATTGGTATTGGTGGATATATTGTGAAATGCAATATCGGAGGTATTATGTGGTATATCCTTAAATGTGGAACAGATATAAATATAGAGTTATGGATTGATAGAGGAAAATAGAGATGTGTTAGAAATTGGAAGATTTCAAGTGTATAAAGTGGATGAAAATAAAATGTTCTATGATCCAGAGAAGGTACAATTGGGTTTGATTTCTGTGACGAGAGTTATGGATAATGATTTATGATCTTGAGTCAAATAGGTCAAGAATGATTGTATATCTATGATACTGATTGGAGTGTGAAAATATGTGGTTATGATGTAGGAATGAAAGGACTGAAATGTAAGACACTGATAATGACAGATGAAAGAGTTGCCAAGGTTTAGTTGATTTGCTTGAGTAAATACACACCTGTTTATGGGAGCCCCATGGCAAGTAAAAATATTAAGCTCAATTGTCTCATATGTGTAGAAATGACATGGGAAGAAATTGGTGAGTTCGTAGCTAATTGTTAGTCATATTCCCTATCGTATAAAGTTCGATATGAGTTAGAATAAGAAATGAAAGTGATTATAGTGATCAATTGGGAATGAATGGAGAGTGTTTATGATCTTCACGATGGGAACGACTGAAAAAGGGAAAGTGTGGTCAAAATTGAATGAAAACAAAGTATCCTTAGCGTAAGTGACAAATTGGTATATTGACGTAATGATTTTCAATGGTATGTACCATAATGAACAGTATTAAAAGGATGTTCTTGGTATGTGGATTATGGCATAGACTGATCTACATGAGATATTGAGTATAGCTGGAATTGATTTCCTATGGTATTGAAAATGATTGACAAGAAATAATGACAATAGTTGATGAGTAGAAATTTCACAAATGGTATCGATGAAAATAGTAAGAAATCTTCTTTCAAAGAAGAATTTACTTGAATTAGGTACGATGATCAGATGATTTGATTTGAAAGTGATTGATGAAAGGGAAATATAGAGATTAATCTGAAATGAATTACAAGTTAATTTGAAACTGAGAAAATCATAAGAGAAATTTCTTCACTGGGGAGTTTTGGTATTTTAAGAGTTATTATGCTATTGACGAGTGACATGTCTTGATTGTGATTAGAATGGATAGTGACTATGATCACTGATGATTGATTTAATGCATTTGAAAAGTGAAAAAAAAATATGTTGCATAGTTGAGGAAATATGACGTCATGCAAGTTTCATGAAAGTGAGTCTTCACTGGATCAAATAAATTATGAATGAATTAGTATTTGGACATGGCATATTGGGAGACTTAATGATGATAGAGGTAACGATAAAATGCAAGGTTATAAGGGAATATATTTGGGATCTGGAGTTATTTAAATTAGTTGTATACTGGATACGTCCAGAAATGGTTAAAGATCAAAATTGTTTGAGGAAAAATGTGTGAATCATACGATTGATGAGTGTAAAAAGGAAACATTTGGAGATTTCATTTGTATAAAAACATTTACGGATATGTCTATGAATATGTAAATCGATAACGGTCACGAGATATTTCAGGAATTTGAAAGATTTGACAAGGATTTTGCGATTGAGTATTTCACAATTAAGCTAGTGATGCAATTGACTGGATTGAATAGAAAATTTAAGGGCAGAAGATCATGAATTGAGCGATAAGGCTGTTAAACCTAGTGTATTACTGAGTGTAAACTGTCGAGCTAGCAAAGGGGCAAAAAGAAAGTGTTATTCGCTTTTGGAATTTCAGAAACTGGTGTGTATGAAAAAGCTGAACAAAACCCGAATTAAAGATTTAGAATTTGCGAACCTTATAAAAGAATTGTGAATGAATCCTATTTTGAGTGAATAATATTTTAGGATTGAATTAAGAGATATGGGTGATACCACTAAAGAAATTGATAGAGAAATAGCGAAGAGCGATCAGAGCCCTATGGTTCAGTAAGAGTGAATTGATGGTTTAGAGGGAAAAATCGAATGATTCCATGTGTGAATAACCAACAGCCTTGACTGTTGGAGACAAATGTAAAACTGGTACTTTTGGAGTTCTTAGGGACATGAGACCAATGTATAGTTCAGATTGATTGTGGTTATATCAATTGTTTTATTGGTGACACCATTTGAATAATGTACAATGTTGATAAGTGAAATAAATATGTAATAGGGATTACGAAATCCAATGTAATGAAAATGAGTCGAGTGAATTATCATCGAGGTTATTAGAATCTTATGGGATTAGTGTTTTAATATTAAAGTGGAGGCAATTTGATAAGTAACAAATGAAATGCTTCGTAATGTATTGCATCGACCAAAATGAATAGATGGATATAAAGGTAAATGGGGAAAATAAATTCGTGATTAAATGACCTCTATATGATTGTAGTGTTAATAGATGGGTAAGACAGTTTAAAACCAAAAAGATGATTCGAATTTGTTAAGTGTTGCATGGACAGGATTAGGAAATATTGTTATCATCTGGTATATGTATTATTGATACTGAAAGTGAAGAATTGCGAGTAATCATGAGGAATCAGTTATGATAGTGTAAAAATTGAGAAAGGAAAAAGAGTGACCGAATGTATTGATTCAATATATTTGACAGGAATTGGTCATGTAGTGAAATAAGTGGGACACAGTATATAGTGATCGAAACAATTCCCCTGTTTCTCGGATCAATCGTATATGAAATTTCGAGGACAAAATTTTTATTAGGAGGGGAGAATTGTAACATCCCGTCACCGATGGGAAGGTTATATTGGTAAATTAGGACGGGATAGGATTTTATCGCATAATATCGACTGAACATTCATTTGGCCTCTAATTGTAGAGGATTGAGTCATTTGGCATGTGCACTGATAGGTACATGCATTCATGACTTTTCCCGACTTTTAATTGTGATACAGTTATGAATTGTGAAATTGTGAATAATTAGTTTTGCTTTGACTTATGGAGAATTGTGGAATAATTGGGAATTTCGGAAGAATTGGGTTTGAAAATGTGAATAGGAAATGTTCTAGAGTAATTGCTAATTGGTAGTGACTCTTCGGAATTTTTCTGGAAAATTCGGGAGAAAATGTCCGGACCGGAAAATTTTGAGTGACGGAATGATTGACTGTATGGTAGTAAAATACTTGTCCAATGGCTATGGAAATTTAGAAATATGATTTTAGAAATTTATATGTCGAGCCATTGAAATTTGGAGACGATTTAGAATAGAAATGAAATTGAAAAGAGGAACAGATTTATAAGTATTATGAGGAAAAAAGGGGTAAGAGACTTAAGGAATTAACCTTTAAAATGTTGTAGAAATGGGAAAAGGAAGAAATGAAATCCTCCCCTCCCTAGGGCACGTCCGTTTCCTCCCCTTTCGATCTTTCTTCTTCTTGGTGATCTTGATGTTTGCCCCACATATTGCTTGCTTTTCCATGTGCAAGGACAAGCCTAAGCCATGAGGAAGAGGAAATTTGTGAGATGTGGTGTGTTCACCGTGGAAAGTTAGAGAAATTTTAGATAATTGAGGATTTGTGGCTCGATGGGTAAGTATATGGTTTTAATGTTGATTATTTGTTAGCTAGATGCATTCATGGGTTGATTGTGGAAGGTTGAGGTTAATTGTTAAAGATTAGAGTGTTTGAGTTAAGTTAGGACTGGTTTTAGAGAGAGATTTGGCGAAAAATCAATCGTAGAAGACGACATGCGACTCGCACGTCGTGACGTGCGCGAAGCCTCGCCGCAGCGAATAAACATTTAATTCGTCACGGCGAGCGGGAAGGAGACGTCGCGACGAGTTTTAAAAGGTTGGACGCCGCGACGACCTCCTCTCGACGTCGTGGCGAGAGCAAGTCTTCTGCGCCGCGACGAGTTCTTCTCCCGTGCGTCGTAGCGAGCCCCAAGAGAAATGTTCGCCGCGGCAAGCGACATCACACGTTGCGGCGAGCGCCTCTAGACGCCGCGGCGAACGGCTTGAGGTCGCGGCGAGGGATGATTTTCAGATTTGATTTAATTGGTTTTTGAGGCATAGCTAATGGTGTAGACCTCCAATTGAGGTGATGTTTGATTCGTTATGATCTAGAGAAAGAGGTCTACAATTGAGGAAAAGAAAGAGAGTCTGAATTCAGGATTTTGAGATCGCAATTAGTGAAAGACAATTAAGAATGTAATTATAATTGCAACCTAAAGATGGTTTCTGATAATTGAGGTATAATGTGAGACTTTGGAAATAAATTCTATGTTATTGGAAATTTTAGGAACTGAGCATAATGGGTGAATTTGATCTTACGAATAGAGATATCGATTTTGAGGTAATACCCTAGCGAGTATGACTTGATAAATTGATTGAATATTTGAATTGAAATTGGGGGAGTTCCGTATTATGTTATTGAATAAGAAGTGAGTTATTATTGATAAATTGAGTGAAAAGTTGGAAATTTACGAAAGAAAGTGAAATTGGGATATAGTACCGGGAAAGTTATGAATAGGCATGGTACATCTTTTATTTAAGACATGTGCATTACTGAATTGTTTTAATTGTGCATTTTAGTAATTGGAAATTAATTGATTGTTATAGAGGCTCCGATGGAACGACGATTCCACGGATATTGCTGAGCCTTCCAGGCAGGTAGCTCAGAAGTTCAGGTGAGTAACCTAGTTGGTTCCTCAATAATTGTGTGTTTAATTAAGTGCTTATGCCATGTGGATGAAATGGAGGGTTACGTGTTTGATTGGAATTGGGTTCGAACCAAGGGTGTTCGAAGGATCGGTAATTTGTGATTGAAGTGCTATACGTGTGGAATTAAATATACATTTGGCATGTGTTATAGGAAATTGGGGCATGTACATTGCATGCATAAAATTGTGATCAAATAAAGGCAGTTGTGACCGGAGCAGCCATCGTATCAGGGCATATCACGCCCAACGTATATGAGAGCTTTAAGCTCAACGCACAGGACCTCAGGTCTAACGTATTTAGAGCCTCAGGCTCAATGTATCAGGGCATATCACGCCCAACGTTTTCAGAGCCACTGGCTCAACGCAATGTGCCCGTCACTGGGAAAGTTTCAGGCACACGGTCACAACAACGAAAAGAAAATGGAAGTGTCACATGCGCATTGCATATGTATATGATTGACTGCGAAATGTGAAAAATGAAATTGCATGTGATATTTATGTAAATGCTAGTGTGTGATTATGCGTATATGATTTGTGAATGCATGAGTTGGGTGAACCATCGATGATGTTTTCTCATTGAGTTCGCAAACTCACCCAACATTGCAATTATTTTTCAGGGATTCAAGAGTACCCCGTTAGGCAAACGGGAGTATGAGTACTGCAAGAGTGTCAGAGTTTGAAGTCAGGATCGGTTTCATGTCTGCATTTGAGTCATTCTGATTTATATGTGTAAATTTGTATTTTTGCAGATGAATACTGTTATTGTATTGGGCCCAATTTGAACTGATTTGAGTACTAAAATAGTATTTGATTGAAAATATTTTCATATTGCGGGCCCAAATTGTTTACCGATTTACGCGCACTCGATTGTTTTCCAAATGAAAATGCATTACCGAGTTTTTGAATTGTTTTGACTTCTCTAGCATACTACCCTTGCGGGTCACGGGTTCGGATATCACCGTCGATATCAGGTTCGGGTCTCGCGGGAGTGGGGTGCTACATTTGGGCATAGTGTATTTTAGGCTTGAATTTTAGTAAGAAAAACAAAAAGTGATAAGAGTTCTTGTTTGTTATCGGTCATCCGTCCTTGGTGATCAGGTAGATCAACCAGCTGACGATGGATCAGTCGGAGCTAGTAGGGAGTCCTCAGTGCCGTTATTTGAGGAGCAGCCTCCTAGAGTCCCCATGAGACGGGAGAGGAGGTATGATCGTTTGCGCAAGCAGGGAGCTGTTGACTTTTATGGCAGTATAGACCCTGCTGAAGCGAAGGGTTGGCTGGAGAGGACCGAGCGAGTCCTAGACTAGATGGATTGTGATGCTGAGGAGAGGTTTGATTATGCAGTATCTCTGCTTAAGGGTCCAGCTTATCAATGGTGGAAAATTGTGCCAGACAGTACCTCCAGACCCTGTATTCTGACATGGGAGGATTTCTTGAGAGCCTTTCGGGATAATTTCATGCCCAAGGTCTATTTGGAGATGAAGATGCAGGAGTTCTTAGAGTTGAGACAGGGTCAGATGTCAGTGGCAGATTATGAGGTGCGGTTTAATAAGTTGATGGGTTATGCCTCTATTCTGATTGCTACAGAGGCTGATAGGTGCCGAAGATTTGAGGGAGGGCTTAATCTGGAGATCCGCACCAGGTTAGCCCGATCTGATATGGGCACTTTTATCGAGTTGAGAGCTGCGGTTGTGAGGGTTGAAAAGCTTCGAGGTGAAGTCGGTGAGGCCGTCGGGGATCCAGGAGTGAGAGATCGAGTGTGATCGAGGCTGACTCTGGTAGGAGCTTTAGCAGGTTTAGATTTTCAGGAGGATCCAGACAGTCTGGTTTTGTTCAGAGAGGGAGATTTGGGTAGACTGGTAATGGAAGTGGTAGAGGTTCAGGTCAGATTCTCCCGTTGTGTGAGTATTGTGAGAGGAGACATAGTGGAGAGTGCTGGAGATTTACTGGAGCTTATCTCAGGCGCGGCTCTATGGAGCACCAAATCAGGAATTGTCCAGATACTGTAGGAGCCGATCCATATGAATGGGCGTTCAGCGATAATACCACAAGATCTGTGAGCCAAGGTAGTGGACCTGGATTCAGGGGCCGAGACAGAGCCCGAGGTAGAGCTGGAGATTCCTTTATGGGTACTGAGGGATGTGGCAGTCGACCGCAGTCCCAGGACAGGGTCTACGTCATGACTAGGCAGGAGGCCCAGTATTCTCCGGATGTTGTTGTGGGTATGCTTCTGATTTCCGACTTTGAGGTTTATGCATTGATAGATTCAGGTTCCTCGCATTCTTTTATTGCACCGCATGTGGCATGTAGATTGCATGGGGATAGGAAAATGTTGCAGTATGGGCTAGAGGTGAGTACACCTCTAGGTAGTACTACTGCTTTGGGAGAGGTCTGCAAGGGATGCTCAATCCAGATAGATCAAGCAGTGCTGAGTGCAGACCTGATAGTGTTGCCTATGAGAGAGATAGATGTGATTCTGGGGATGGACTGGCTCACTACCCATAGGGCTATTATGGATTGCTATACCAAGGAGGTCGTGTTGGAGTCTCCTGGTCAGCCTAGAGCAGTATTTCGAGGTGTTAGTCAGGCAGTGCCAGCCAGGATGATTTCTTTTCTGAGTGCCCTGAGGTTGATGCAAGGAGGTTGTGAGGCCTATTTGGCTCATGTGGTAGATTCCCGAGTTGAGCAGAGGTTGTAGGATGTTCCCGTGATCAGGGAATTTCCAGATGTGTTTCCCAATGAGTTACTGGTTTTGCCGCCGGATCGGGAGACAGAATTCTCAATTGACCTCGTTCCAGGTACCGCTCCTATATCTATACCTCCATATAGGATGGCACCGATGGAACTGAGGGGGCTTAAGGCTCAGTTGTAGGAGCTTCTGGATGAAGGGCTTATCAGGCCGAGTGTTTAGCCGTGGGGAGCCCTAGTATTGTTTGTGAAGAAGAAGGATGGGACTTTGAGGTTATGCATCAATTATAGGCAGTTGAATCAGGTAACAGTCAAGAATAAATATCCACTGCCTAGGATCGATGATTTATTTGATCAGTTGCAGGGAGCTCAGGTGTTTACTAAGTTAGATTTGAGATTTGGGTATTATCAGTTGAGGATAGCAGAGGCCGACGTGCCTAAGAGTGCTTTCAGGAGCAGGTATGGGCATTTCGAGTTCTTAGTGATGCCGTTCAGGTTGACTAATGCCCCGTCAGCCTTCATGGCCTTGATGAATAAGGTCTTTCAGTCCTATCTGGATCAGTTCGTGATTGTGTTCATTGATGATATTTTGGTATATTCGAGAGATAGACAGGAGCATACGGAGCATTTGAGGACAGTTTTGTAGATTATGAGGGACAAGTAGTTGTATGCCAAATTTAGCAAGTGTGAATTTTGACTGGATGAGGTGGTATTCTTAGGCCATATCGTGTCTGGTGAGGGTATCCGGGTAGATCCCCACAAGATTAAGGCAGTTAGGAGTTGGGAGATCCCGAGGAATGTGTCTGAGGTGCAGAGTTTTCTCGGATTAGCAGGTTATTATCGGAGGTTTGTCGAGGGGTTTTCAGTGATCTCAGCCCCTCTGACAAGACTTCTGAGGAAGAATATGGCCTTCAGTTGGACTCCGGAGTGTCAGAAGAGTTTTGAGGAGTTGAAACATCGGTTGACTACGGCATCGGTGTTAGCTTTGCCGTCAGGTGCTGGAGGTTTTGAGGTCTTTAGTGATGCTTCGCAGCAGGGACTAGGGTGTGTTCTGATGCAGTATGGGAGAGTGATATCTTATGCCTCAAGACAGTTGAGGTCTCACGAGGCTAATTACCCTGTGCATGACTTGGAGTTAGTTGCAGTTGTGTTTGCTCTGAAGATCTGGAGACATTATTTATATAGCGAGACATTCCAGATCTTCACTGATCATAAGAGTTTGAGATACTTACTGAGTCAGCGAGAGTTGAATCTGAGGCAGAGGAGATGGATAGAGTTGGTTAAGGATTACGACTGCACTATTGAGTATCATCCAGGAAAGGCTAATGTAGTGGCTGATGCTTTGAGTAGGAGATCTCATATCAGTGCAGCTCATATTCAAATTGGTAGGTTGCCTAGTTTGATTCAGTTGAGAGATCCGAATGTGCAGATGGATTTGGGTCAGGATGGAGCTCTGATTGCTACTCTGAGGCTTAGGCCGATGTTGCATGACCGGATCAGGAGGGTTCAGGATCAGGATCCTGTGTTAGTGCGACTAATGGAGAGAGTGAGATCTGAGGTGGATTCTGATTTTGAGTTGAGAGATGGGACTCTTTGGATGGGTCAGAGATCATGTGTTCCTGATATTGATGATTTGAGGCGTGAGATTCTGGAGGAGGCGCATGTGGCTGCCTATGCTATGCATCCTGGTACTACCAAGATGTATCGCACTCTTAAGTTGCATTTCTGGTGGCCAGGCATGAAGAGGCAAGTGGCAGAGTTTGTTTCTCAGTGTCTGACGTGCCAGTAGGTGAAGGCTGAGCACCAAGCTCCAATAGGGAGGTTGCATTCACTGCCCATTTCGGAGTGAAAATGGGAGAGGATCACGATGGATTTCATTATGGGGTTACGTAGGACACCGAGGCAGCATGATACGATCTGGGTCATAGTGGACCGATTGACTAAATCGGCTCACTTCTTGCCAGTAAGGGAGAGCAATACTCTCGATCAGTTGGCCCAGAAGTATGTGGCAGAGATTGTGCGACTATATGGGGTTCCGGTGTCTATAGTCTCTGACAGGGATCCCAGATTTACTTCGAGATTTTGGAGGAGTTTGCAGTCGGCTATGGGTACTCAGTTGAACTTCAGCACGACATTTCATCCTCAGACAGATGGGCAGAGTGAGAGGACGATTAAGACTGTTGAGGATATGTTGCGAGCCTGTGTATTGGAGTTCCGAGGTGCTTGGGATCAGTATTTGCCTCTGGTTGAGTTTGCTTATAATAACCAGTACCAAAGCAGTATTGGGATGGCATCGTATGAGGCGTTGTATGGGAGGCGGTGTAGATCGCCTCTTTATTGGGATGAAGATGGTATGAGGATGCTTGAGGGTCTCGAGCTGATTCAGGACACTGTGGATAAGGTACAGCTGATTAGGAGTCGCATTAAGGCGGCTCAGGATAGACAGAAGAGCTATGTGGATCAGCATCGGAGAGAGATTGATAACTTGCATTTTTATCATCTTAACTCTTTGTGTTTTATGTTCTTTTAGTAGGCTGTTATGATGTTTTGCTTGTGTTTTTATGGTAATTTGTGTCGTTGTATGTTCTAGATGACGAGATACAAATTGACGCAATTTGGAGTGAAATGGGCTAATATGAAATCTGGCCATGCTAAATTCAAGCAAACAACGACACAAGAGGGAGTACGCAGCGTTTCAATGCTACAAGGAGACAACTAAATTAAAACCACAATTACTTAGCTACAAAAAGAGCTAACGCAGAGGACTTGAAGGAGCAGAAACGCAGACGTTTATAATGCAATACGTAGCAAGAGGACACGCAAAAAGGAGACAGCAGAGCATCAGAGATCTAAGGGAATTAAAAGGAAAGATGGGCTGCGTGGAATTAAAGGTGAGTGGCCCACCTCATTTAAGGATGGAACAAAAACCTAGGAGCAAAAAAAAAAAAAAGGAAAAAGGCTTGGGAAAGGACTACGGCAACTTTGGAGGAGGGGCCCATATCATTTTAAAAAGAAACAAATGACCTAGGACTTGAGAGAGTAGGGAGAAGGGTGACGGCAGCAGGAAGAAAAGAAGAAGAAAAAGCCACTGAAAAGCAAAAGGGACAGCGTCGATTTCGAGGAGAGCTTAGCAGCTGGAGCCTGGGGGAATAAGTTAAAGATTGCGGCTCTGGTTTTGGAAGATGGAGATTAATACTCTTTATCATTAATCAGTGGAAGGCGTTAGCAGTAGGGGCTTCACCGCACACGACGTGGAGGAGCGATTAAATCACATCGCCTACATCTATAGGAATTAATCTTGGAGCAGTCGCACTTGGACAAAGACTGGAGAACGATGAGCGGCCGTGGATAGTGGTGAGTCTGTGATTTAGGATTTAAAGGTTGATTTTCAATTTTAATTTGTTAATTTCAGTTTTAATTGTTAGATACTAGAATTATGTGTGGCTAATTTTAATCTAGACAAGGTACTTGATGTTTGATACATGTAGTTAAATGAGACTTTAGTGGTTTAATTGTTTTCATGAATTTCTTATGTTTGTTTAATCTACGTTGCAGGCGATTAATTATTGTTGAGTTTGTTGATTAATGTGGCGATTAATTAATTAACTTAATAATATATTGCGAATAGATTAGTTAATCCGTGATTCTTTGTCTATCGAGTGGCGAATTAATTTCAATTAAGAGGTTAATGGGATTAAATAATTTAGTCTAAATAGATTGCGGTGTCGATTACATTGGCTAAGGCGAGGTCCATTAGAATTTATTGCGCCATAGATTATATTCGCGAGCTTTACTGGGAATAGTCTAATTGGTTAGGGAAATAATCTGCGAGCTTTACTAAGGTTATCGAATAATTACGAATGGATTGGTAGATTTGTCTTTCATTCATTTCTGCTATAACTTTGTCCATAGGAATGAACGAAATTTATATTTTTGAGTCTATGATCGAATTACAGTATCAAATGAGAGAGTACCTTGGCTAGGCTTTTATTCATATTAATTTCAATCTTTAATTTTAATTTCTTCTTGCGTGATTTCGTGTTTTCTAAAATCAATCATTCCCATTTTAATTGTTTTCGTTATTATTATTTTTATTATTTTGTTTTTGATTTTGATTTCGCACAAATAAATAATTACTTCACTGGTCTCTGTGGATTCGACCCTATTCACCACTTTACTCGCTTAAGTGTTCTAGAGTAGGAATTTATTTTTGATTGGTTTGACACGCCATCAAATTTTGGCGCCGTTGCCGGGGATCAGTGTTTAAGTTTTTGTTTGTTTGTGTTGCTAATCATTTTTTTTCTAGTTGTTTGTATGCAACATTGTGTTTCTGCAGATGATCGGTATCGTTCGGACACACACTCGAGATGTCCATGAGGACCACAAGTCCCTATTTGTCACATTGTGGATTTGGGGTCATTTCTTGATGCTTGTCCGATTATGCAAGATGATCTTGTGGAGGCTGAAGTTATGACGATTAATGATGATTATCAGTTTCAAAGAAAATATGATCCCTATTCGAATACTTACAATCCAGGATGGAGGGATCATCCCAATTTGAGATATGGGAATGGGCGTGAAGGTCGATCGCAGCAGAAGACAAATATTCGAGGCCTAATTATGATGACCGAATTTCAACCTTGGAGGATCTCATGTCACAGTTGATTACGGCCCAATTGACGAACAATACACAATTACAAAGTTTGCTTCAATTTCAGACTGATTCAGCTCAATTTTAGGCTCAGACAAATAAAAATTTTCAAGAACTGAGAGAGCAAATTAGTCAATTGGCCGCTGCACAGAATCAAGTGAAATTGCCCTCTCGACTCTCACAACCCTAGGCAGAATATCAGTGCCATTACCTTGCATAGTAGAAAAGAAATTGAAAGTGCTAGAGGATCGCAGAAACTTCAACATGACCATGTTGAAACTGTTGAGCTAAAAAAAGAAGCTAAAATCGAGGAAATTGTGACAGCCAAGGCAGAAGGGCCACCATTCCCACAGGTTGGCTAAGAATAAGAAATTGCAAAGTGATGAGGAGCTTGGGAATTTTGAGGTCAACTATCAACGAATCGTTTGTGTCGAAGAAGTGGAGCGGACTTGAAGCCAAAAAACACATCTTTTAGCTCGGAGGTAAATCTTGAGTCCATAATTATTTTGAAACTAATTCTTTACCTTTACATTACAGATTGGAGGAGTTAAGCGAAGAAGAAAAAGGTGAGGAGGCGTTTGAAATATTTCCTAATGTATGGACTCGGTCAAAGTTGAGAAGTCAAGATAGGGAAGATCTTGGAGGAAGAGGATGATCGACTAAGGCCTATCAGAACTACCTCACGTGGAGGAGCCACATGTGATACCGAAGATCACAATTTTGTCACGTGAGAAGAAGAAGGAGTCGAGCCAGCGACTCTAAACAAAGGCGCTTCTTGGGAGGCAACCCAAGGTTTGCTTTCATTTTGTTCTTCGCAATTTAACTTTTAGTTGTTCTTAATTCTGTCAAGTTCCTATTTTTTGACATTTTCTTTTTGAATTGTCTTCCAATACTTTTTGCTGTTGTTGGATGTCACTTGGTCGGAAGGTTTTTATTGTTTTGCAGGATAATATGGGCGCATCACGTCGCAGCTCCACCGTCACCTTAGCGCGTCACTTAGAGAAGCTCTTTCTTACCCTTTACTTTTTACTATTCTTGTCTTTCATTTGCAAACATTGAGGACAATGTTTCGTCTAAAGTGTGGGGGAAGGATTTAGGTTAAATTTTGCATGAAATTTTCAAGTTTCAGTGGGTAAATGGTTCAGATTTTTCTTGATTTTTGTGCTTCAAAGTCCCGCACCTTTGCTCTTGCTTGAACTTGAAGAGTTTCACTTGTACTTGCATGTTTTATTTCAAAAACCCATAAAAATTGAAAAATTTTTGAAAAAAAGAAAAGAAAAGATTTTCCGTTTTTGCATGCTTTTGCACCTTAAGTGTTTAGTTTTGTCTTTTGATCTCCCAATGGTTGATAAGAATATGAGTATTGTAGGTGAGAGTTAATCTGCGATTTTTTAATCATGAACTTGATGAATGCGTTTTTATGTGAGTTTTAAGCTTGATAGCTTTTGGATTGATTTTGAAACTACATTGTGTTAACTTAATAGATGATTGTCCCATGTGAGCTTTTGAACCTTCAACACAATTCTTTGATGTGTGTTCATTCAATGTTTTGTATCTCTAGAACTTGCTTGATATCTTGTTGAGACTATACTTTTACATGCATGCATAAACATGATAAAGGCACTTAGGATTTTAACCACTTGACCAAAAAGCCAACCCAAAGCATGTTATCCACTAGTGAGCCCATTTGAGCTTATTATCATTCTTTGCTTTACCATGTTTAACAACTTTTCTTAATTGATTTATCTTTCTAACCCTTATCATGGTTAGTAGAGCATGCTTGTTGAGTTAAACTTGTGAAGGTTGCGCATATAGGAATATCAGTGGTATATAACTTGTATTGTGCTTGTTGTCAATGGGGAAGGAATCGAAAAACAAAGAAAAAAAAACAAAAAAACAAAAAAAGAGAAAAAAAAAAGTTTGAGGCCAAGTAGAGAAAAGAAAGAAAAGGATTCTCCATGTGCTTGATTGATAAATGTTTGGGGAATGAAAATTCAAAGAAAAGACAAACAAACAAACAGAGAGAGATGTGCTTAATTATTTGATGATATGCGGGATCTTACATATGTGTTATTGATTATCTGTTATGCTCTACTCACTATGATGTTTAGCCTTTTCTTACCTTTCTTTTATCATACCCCTAACCTAGCCAAGTTGCATCCTTGTTTAAGACCTTTTGATTTATGTTATGCATGTAATACTTAGTAGTGTATTCAAGATTGAAGAGCAAGCCTATGGTAGAGCATTGCATTGTTTGAATTTATGAGAGTTAAAACACATCTGAGCCATAAACACTTGAGTGTTGGAGTGTATGACAATGAGAGGACCTATTATTTTGACATGGTGTAGATTTCCTCTAAGTCTATCTTGCTATCTTGATTGACTCTTACATTTAAAGTGAGTTCATTGCTTTTATGGATTAAATGTCGCGGGTTCCTTTTTGTTTATAATCCTTGTATGTCTTTGATGTTGTTAGGAGGTTGGGAGAAAAACTTGACACTTAAGAAAATGTTTCATGCATTTGCATATTTATTTCTTTTTGTTTTGCATCCATACTTAGTTTTTGCACTCTTGATTTCCTTAGGCTTTCAAAATTTATGTTTTTAACTTTCCTCGAGGACGAGCAAGAGTTAAGTGTGGGGGAGTTGATAACTTGCATTTTTATCATCTTAACTCTTTGTGTTTTATGTTCTTTTAGTAGGCTGTTATGATGTTTTGCTTGTGTTTTTATGGTAATTTGTGTCGTTGTATGTTCTAGATGACGAGATACAAATTGACGCAATTTGGAGTGAAATGGGCTAATATGAAATCTGGCCATGCTAAATTCAAGCAAACAACGACACAAGAGGGAGTACGCAGCGTTTCAATGCTACAAGGAGACAACTAAATTAAAACCACAATTACTTAGCTACAAAAAGAGCTAACGCAGAGGACTTGAAGGAGCAGAAACGCAGACGTTTATAATGCAATACGTAGCAAGAGGACACGCAAAAGGAGACAATGAGCATCAAATCTAAGGGAATTAAAAGGAAAGATGGGCTGCGTGGAATTAAAGGTGAGTGGCCCACCTCATTTAAGGATGGAACAAAAACCTAGGAGCAAAAAAAAAAAGGAAAAAGGCTTGGGAAAGGACTACGGCAACTTTGGAGGAGGGGCCCATATCATTTTAAAAAGAAACAAATGACCTAGGACTTGAGAGAGTAGGGAGAAGGGTGACGGCAGCAGGAAGAAAAGAAGAAGAAAAAGCCACTGAAAAGCAAAAGGGACAGTGTCAATTTCGAGGAGAGCTTAGCAGCTGGAGCCTGGGGGAATAAGTTAAAGATTGCGGCTCTGGTTTTGGAAGATGGAGATTAATACTCTTTATCATTAATCAGTGGAAGGCATTAGCAGTAGGGGCTTCACCGCACACGACGTGGAGGAGCTGATTCGTCACATCAGCTACATCTATAGGAATTAATCTTGGAGCAGTCGCACTTGGGCGACACACGGAGAGCAGTGAGCAATAGTGGATAGTGGCTGAGTCTGTGATTTAGGATTTAAAGGTTGATTTTCAATTTTAATTTGTTAATTTCAGTTTTAATTGTTAGATACTAGAATTATGTGTGGCTAATTTTTAATCTAGACAAGGTACTTGATGTTTGATACATGTAGTTAAATGAGACTTTCGTGGTTTAATTGTTTTCATGAATTTCTTATGTTTGTTTAATCTCTGTGCTTGAGCGATTAATTATTGTTGAGTTTGTTGATTAATGTGGCCAGTTAATTAATTAACTTAATAATATATTGCCGAATAGATTAGTTAATCCGTGATTCTTTGTCATCGAGTGGCGAATTAATTTCAATTAAGAGGTTAATGGGATTAAATAATTTAGTCTAAATAGATTGCGGGTGTCCGATTACATTGGCTAAGACGAGGTCCATTAGAATTTATTCTTTGCCATAGATTATATTCATGAGCTTTACTAGAATAGTCTAATTGGTTAGGGAAATAATCTGCGCTTTACTCGGGTTATCGAATAATTACGAATGGATTGGTAGATTTGTCTTTTTCATTTGCTCGCTATAACTTTGTCCATAGGAATGAGCGAAATTTATATTTTGAGTCTATGATCGAATTACGATATCAAATGAGAGAGTACCTTGGCTGAGCTTTTATTCATATTAATTTCAATCTTTAATTTTAATTTCTTCTTCATGTGATTTCGTGTTTTCTAAAATCAATCATTCCCATTTTAATTTTTTCGTTATTATTATTTTATTATTTTGTTTTGATTTTGATTTCGCACAAATAAATAATTACTTCTTTGGTCTCTGTGGATTATTTTATTCACCACTTTACTCGCTTAAGTGTTCTAGAGTAGGAATTTATTTTGATTGGTTTGACACGCCATCAAATTTTGGCGCCGTTGTTAGGATCGGTGTTTAAGTTTTGTTTCTTTGTGTTGCTAATCATTTTTTCTAGTTGTTTGTATGCAACATTGTGTTTCTGCAGATGATCGGTATCGTTCGGACACACACACCGAGATGTCCATGAGGACCACAAGTCCCTATTTGTCACATTGTGGATTTCGGGGTCATTTCTTGATGCTTGTCCGATTATGCAAGATGATACTGTGGAGGCTGAAGTTATGACGATTAATGATGATTATCAGTTTCAAAGAAAATATGATCCCTATTGAATACTTACAATCCAGGATGGAGGATCATCCCATTTGAGATATGGGAATGGGCAAGAAGGTCAGTCGCAGCAGCAGCAGCAATATTCGAGGCCTAATTATGATGACCGAATTTCAACCTTGGAGGATCTCATGTCACAGTTGATTACGGCCCAATTGATGAACAATACACAATTACAAAGTTTGCTTCAATTTCAGACTGATTCAGCTCAATTTCAGGCTCAGACAAATAAAAATTTTCAAGAATTGAGAGAGCAAATTAGTCAATTGGCCGCTGCACAGAATCAAGTGAAATTGCCCTCTCAGCCTACTGTCAACCCTAGGCAGAATATCAGTGCCATTACCTTGCATAGTAGAAAAGAAATTGAAAGTGCTAGAGGATCGCAGAAACTTCAACATGACCATGTTGAAACTGTTGAGCTAAAAAAAGAAGCTAAAATCGAGGAAATTGTGATAGCCAAGGCAGAAGGGCCACCATTCCCACACAGGTTGGCTAAGAATAAGAAATTGCAAAGTGATGAGGAGCTTGGGAATTTTGAGGTCAACTATCAACGAATCGTTTGTGTCGAAGAAGTGGAGACGGAGCTTGAAGCCAAAAGAACACATCTTTTAGCTCGGAGGTAAGTACTGAGTCCATAATTATTTTTTAAACTAATTCTTTACCTTTACATTACAGATTGGAGGAGTTAACTGAAGAAGAAAAAGGTGAGGAGACGTTTGAAATATTTCCGGAATGTATGGACTCAGTCAAAGTTGAGAAGCTGAAGATAGGGAAGATACTGGAGGAAGAGGATGATCGACTAAGGCCCTATCCGGAACTACCTCACGTGGAGGAGCCACATGTGATACCCGAAGATCACAATTTTGTCACGTGAGAAGAAGAAGGAGTCGAGCCAGCGACTCTAAACAAAGGCGCTTCTTGGGAGGCAACCCAAGGTTTGCTTTCATTTTGTTCTTCGCAATTTAACTTTTAGTTGTTCTTAATTCTGTCAAGTTCCTATTTTTCGACATTTTCTTTTTGAATTGTCTTCCAATACTTTTTGCTGTTGTTGGATGTCACTTGGTCGGAAGGTTTTTATTGTTTTGCAGGATAATATGGGTGCATCACGTCGCAGCTCCACCGTCACCTTAGCGCGTCACTTAGAGAAGCTCTTTCTTACCCTTTACTTTTTACTATTCTTGTCTTTCATTTGCAAACATTGAGGACAATGTTTCGTCTAAAGTGTGGGGGAAGGATTTAGGTTAAATTTTGCATGAAATTTTCAAGTTTCAGTGGGTAAATGGTTCAGATTTTTCTTGATTTTTGTGCTTCAAAGTCCCGCACCTTTGCTCTTGCTTGAACTTGAAGAGTTTCACTTGTACTTGCATGTTTTATTTCAAAAACCCATAAAAATTGAAAAATTTTTGAAAAAAAAAAAAAGAAAAGATTTTCCGTTTTTGCATGCTTTTGCACCTTAAGTGTTTAGTTTTGTCTTTTGATCTCCCAATGGTTGATAAGAATATGAGTATTGTAGGTGAGAGTTAATCTGCGATTTTTTAATCATGAACTTGATGAATGCGTTTTTATGTGAGTTTTAAGCTTGATAGCTTTTGGATTGATTTTGAAACTACATTGTGTTAACTTAATAGATGATTGTCCCATGTGAGCTTTTGAACCTTCAACACAATTCTTTGATGTGTGTTCATTCAATGTTTTGTATCTCTAGAACTTGCTTGATATCTTGTTGAGACTATACTTTTACATGCATGCATAAACATGATAAAGGCACTTAGGATTTTAACCACTTGACCAAAAAGCCAACCCAAAGCATGTTATCCACTAGTGAGCCCATTTGAGCTTATTATTTGTTCTTTGCTTTACCATGTTTAACTTAACTTTTTCTTAATTGATTTATCTTTCTAACCCTTATCATGGTTAGTAGAGCATGCTTGTTGAGTTAAACTTGTGAAGGTTGCGCATATAGGAATATCAGTGGTATATAACTTGTATTGTGCTTGTTGTCAATGGGGAAGGAATCGAAAAACAAAGAAAAAAAAAAAAAAAAAAAAAAGAGAAAAAAAAAAGTTTGAGGCCAAGTAGAGAAAAGAAAGAAAAGGATTCCCCATGTGCTTGATTGATAAATGTTTGGGGAATGAAAATTCAAAGAAAAGACAAACAAACAAACAGAGAGAGATGTGCTTAATTATTTGATGATATGCAGGATGCGCACATATGTGTTATTGATTATCTGTTATGCTCTACTCACTATGATGTTTAGCCTTTTCTTACCTTTCTTTTATCATACCCCTAACCTAGCCAAGTTGCATCCTTGTTTAAGACCTTTTGATTTATGTTATGCATGTAATACTTAGTAGTGTATTCAAGATTGAAGAGCAAGCCTATGGTAGAGCATTGCATTGTTTGAATTTATGAGAGTTAAAACACATCTGAGCCATAAACACTTGAGTGTTGGAGTGTATGACAATGAGAGGACCTATTATTTTGACATGGTGTAGATTTCCTCTAAGTCTATCTTGCTATCTTGATTGACTCTTACATTTAAAGTGAGTTCATTGCTTTTATGGATTAAATGTCGCGGGTTCCTTCTTGTTTATAATCCTTGTATGTCTTTGATGTTGTTGGGAGGTTGGAAGAAAAACTTGACACTTAAGAAAATGTTTCATGCATTTGCATATTTATTTCTTTTTGTTTTGCATCCATACTTAGTTTTTGCACTCTTGATTTCCTTAGGCTTTCAAAATTTATGTTTTTAACTTTCCTCGAGGACGAGCAAGAGTTAAGTGTGGGGGAGTTGATAACTTGCATTTTTATCATCTTAACTCTTTGTGTTTTATGTTCTTTTAGTAGGCTGTTATGATGTTTTGCTTGTGTTTTTATGGTAATTTGTGTCGTTGTATGTTCTAGATGACGAGATACAAATTAGCGCAATTTGAGTGAAATGGGCCAATATGAAATCTGGCCATGCTAAATTCAAGCAAACAACGACACAAGAGGGAGTACGCAGCGTTTCAATGCTACAAGGAGACAACTAAATTAAAACCACAATTACTTAGCTACAAAAAGAGCTAACGCAGAGGACTTGAAGGAAGCGAAGCGCAGACGTTTATAATGCAATACGTAGCAAGAGGACACGCAAAAGGAGACAGCGAGCATCGAAATCTAAGGAATTAAAAGGAAAGATGGGTGCGTGGAATTAAAGGTGAGTGGCCCACCTCATTTAAGGATGGAACAAAACCTAGGAGCAAAAAAAAAAAAAAAGGAAAAAGGCTTGGGAAAGGACTACGGCAACTTTGGAGGAGGGCCCATATCATTTTAAAAGAAACAAATGACCTAGGACTTGAGAGAGTAGGGAGAAGGGTGACGGCAGCAGGAAGAAAAGAAGAAGAAAAAGCCACTGAAAAGCAAAAGGGACAGCGTCGATTTCTAGGAGAGCTTAGCAGCTGGAGCCTGGGGGAATAAGTTAAAGATTGCGGCTCTGGTTTTGGAAGATGGAGATTAATACTCTTTATCATTAATCAGTGGAAGGCGTTAGCAGTAGGGGCTTCACCGCACACGACGTGGAGGAGCTGATTAAATCACATCGCCTACATCTATAGGAATTAATCTTGGAGCAGTCGCACTTGGACAAACACTGGAGAACAGTGAACGACCGTGGATAGTGGCTGAGTCTGTGATTTAGGATTTAAAGGTTGATTTTCAATTTTAATTTGTTAATTTCAGTTTTAATTGTTAGATACTAGAATTATGTGTGGCTAATTTTTAATCTAGACAAGGTACTTGATGTTTGATACATGTAGTTAAGTGAGACTTTCGTGGTTTAATTGTTTTCATGAATTTCTTATGTTTGTTTAATCTACGTGTGAGCGATTAATTATTGTTGAGTTTGTTGATTAATGTGGCGATTAATTAATTAACTTAATAATATATTGCGAATAGATTAGTTAATCCGTGATTCTTTGTCTATCGAGTGGCGAATTAATTTCAATTAAGAGGTTAATGGGATTAAATAATTTAATCTAAATAGATTGCGGTGTCCGATTACATTGGCTAAGGCGAGGTCCATTAGAATTTATTCTGCCATAGATTATATTCATGAGAGCTTTACTCGAATAGTCTAATTGGTTAGGGAAATAATCTGCGGAGCTTTACTCGGGTTATCGAATAATTATGAATGGATTGGTAGATTTGTCTTGTTCATTTATCTGCTATAACTTTGTCCATAGGAATGAGCGAAATTTATATTTTTGAGTCTATGATCGAATTCTGATATCAAATGAGAGAGTACCTTGGCTAGGCTTTTATTCATATTAATTTCAATCTTTAATTTTAATTTCTTCTTGCGTGATTTCGTGTTTTCTAAAATCAATCATTCCCATTTTAATTATTTTCGTTATTATTATTTTTATTTTGTTTTTGATTTCGCACAAATAAATAATTACTTCACTGGTTTCTGTGGATTCGACCCTATTCACCACTTTACTCGCTTAAGTGTTCTAGAGTAGGAATTTATTTTTGTTGGTTTGACACGCCACCAGAGATGGAGTATGATGAGGGAGATAGGGTTTTCCTCCGAGTGTCACCTTGGAGAGGAGTTCTGAGATTTGGCCGGAAAGACAAGTTGAGTCCTCGGTTTATTGGTCCTTATGAGATCCTCGAGAGGATAGGACCATCGGCCTACAGATTAGCTTTGTCGAGTGAGATGTCACAGTTGCACGACGTCTTTCTTGTCAATATGCTCCGGAGATATCGATCAGACCCTACCCATGTGATCCCAGCTCAGGAGATCGAGGTAGCCAGTGATTTGAGTTATTTCGAGGAACCAGTTCGGATTATAGGATCGCGGGTCAAGCAGTTGAGGAGCAGGGTGATTCCATTGGTGAAAGTCCTTTGGAAGAACCACTCCACTGAGGAGGCGACTTGGGAGACTGAGGAGCACATGAGGAGACAGTATCCTTACTTGTTCGATCGGTCAGGTAAGAAATTTCGGGACAAAATTTTTATTTAGAGGAGAGAATTGTAACATCCCGTTACCAATGTGAAGGGCCTATTGGTAATTCGGATGGTTTGGGACTGGGTGCATGTATAATTTGAAATGCACATGCATTTATAGCCTCTAGATTATTGATAAATGATTAATATTGCATAAGCATCTGTATGTACATACATGTATGACAATTTCCTGACTTAATTGTGTAAATTGGAAAATCAAGTGATAATTGTGCAGATTAGGTTTTGATTATAGAATTGGAATTAAAATTGAAATTTGAGTATAGGATTATGTGTTTCCTAATTTTGAGGATTTATAGGAATTTTTCAGGAATTTTTAGAGTAATGGGTCCGGATCGAAAAAATGGTTTAATGACTGATTAATTGGATTCTAGTTCCGAAATTGATTGACAATTGGCATGAGATTATTTTGGTTATGATTTTAGAATTTATTATTTATAGTCATTGTGAAATTGGGAGAAATTAGAATAAGAATTGGATTGTTAGACCCTAAGATTTGAGCATGTGGCAAATGAATTGCCAAACATGCCCTTAGCTTTAAATCCATAATATAAAACCTAAGTTCTTTGAGAATTGCTTCCACGATGCTTGTTCCCTTCTTTTGAAAGAAAATTTCTCCTTAATCTTCTTCCTCTCTTCGTGGATCCATCCTTGCTCTTTCTTTCCATTTTCTTCTTTGTGAATTGTTCATCTATCATCATCAATCTATCCCTAGGCTAGGTATTGGAGAAAATGAGGTTTGGTGAGGCTTTAAGTGATTGTCGTGGGTGTGCTTAGGCTTGCATTTTGGAGTATCTTAAGTGTTTTGAAGAAATTCCAGGTTTAGATCAAGTAAGTTCTATTTCTTCTTCTTTAAACTGTTTGATTCAGTGATTGATTGAAGTAATTGAGAAATAGAATTAGGGTGAGTTCGGATGATAGGGTTATAAGAATTTTATTGTGTTTGATTTTGGGTAATTGATGAATAATTGATTTTAGATGGATTTGAGGTTAGAAATAAGTTGTTTCTAGTGTTTTAAATTGATTGGGAGTGATCTGAGTTGAATGGGAGGAATGAAAATCTGCAGATTTGAGAAATTCTGGGTTTCGGAAGCAATTCTGGGTTTGCACGTCGCGACGTGTGATGAACACGCTGCGGCGAGCAACTCCCCAGTTTGCACGTCGCGACGAGCAGGGACGCGCGCCGCGGCGAATAGATTTCGTCTAAACGTCGCAACGAGCAACAACGCACGTCGCGGAGAGCAGGAGATTTCACGCTGCGGGGAGAGAAGAAGCAGGCGTTGCGGCGAAGGTGAGGCGACTTGCCGCGTCGAGCGATCATGCGCCGCGGCGAGGAAGCCTGATTTCCGAAGATGAATGGTTTGAGTAATTGAAGATTTTTGAGGTTTTTAATTCCTAATGAGTTGGTTATTGATTGATTGTGATTTAGAGATTAAGAATTTCAATTTCCAAGGATGGAATTTCGGAATTTAATTTGGCGATTCTCGAAATCGGATGGTGATTGATTAGTGAATTTGATTTCGATTTAAGGATAGTTCTTGTGTCTTGAAATTGACTTTAAAGAATGTGGATCTTAGTTAATTGAATGATGATTTTAGGAATTTCTATCAATTAGAGTGAAAGGTCGAATTGGGATGATTCAGGAATAGGATCGGGAATGTCATAAACATGTATAGTACATAATTCAATCGCTACATGTGCATTACTGAATATTGGAAACTGTACAATTAGTAATGTTTGATTATTTTGATTGTTATAGAGGCTCAAGTGGAGTGTCGATCCTCTGACGTAGCAGAGACTTCCTGGCAGTAGCTCGGAAGTTTAGAGGTGAGTAACCTAGTTGGTTCCTCAATCTTTGATTTGTTAAATGCTTTGTATAAATTGTCTGCGAATATGAATTGAATGAACTATGTGACTTCAATGAATACTGTTGTATGAGATGTGTTATTGTGAAATTGTGAACGCATGCTAGGCATGATCGAAAATTGGTAATTATCTGTTGTGATTGGAGCAATTTCTGATCGGAGTTATAAGCTCAACCACTGTGAACATCCGCTATCAATGTACCAAGTGCTTGACGACTTTTCATCCTTTGCTTGTACCTAAAATAGCAACATCCTTTCTTCTTATAGGTACCCAAGCCATTTTGGGTCCATTTTGGTTAGCAACATAAACCACATTCGGAGGTGTGGTACCTTTAATCACCCAAATTTTCTTAACATTGATACATATCCTAATACTTTTACAAGCGATTTCCATATGACCATCTTTCAAGCATCTAGCACATTTTGCAATTTTTCCATCCTTAGTAAATTTGGAAATTAAATAACAATCTCTATCAAAAGGATCATATCCTAATCCATGTCTAGAAATCGAATATTTTTACAAAGATAACAAATTTTCAAACTTTTCGTTTCCATTTGCAAATTTTCCAACCACATAAGAAAATTCCTTTCTAAGTCTATCAAGCTCACAAATAAGATTTTCCTTTTCAACAAGACATGTAGAATGATCTTCCTTAGGACAATCTAAATCATCAATGGTCTCATGTAAAGCATTATTTTCAGCAACCAATTCTCTTATTTTCTTTCTCAATTTCTTGTTGATTTCAATAGCTTCTTTAAAATCAATTTGTAAGGCATTAAAAGAATCTCTAAGATCTTGATCAAATAAAGTTACCTCATCTTCGTCATCACTTATTGAGGAGCTATTAGCCATAAGAGCTAGGTTGTTTTCTTCATTGCTTTGGTATGCTTCCTCATCATCACTCCAAATGGCTACTAGGCTAGCTTTCTTTTTCCCTTTGTCATATTTGTCACTTTTTTGGAAATTTGAAGTAGAAGATGAGCTTTTGCATTCTCTAGCATGATGTCCCCTTTTTCCACATTTCCAGCATTCTTCATTGCTTTTCTTTTCATCATACCCCTTTGATCTTCTTTCCATGGCAAACTTCTTTCTTTCTCCATTTCTACCACCATTTAATTCTTTCCTCCTATTTTTGAGTAGTCCTTTGAACTTTCTCAAATTTATGGCAAACATAGCTATTTTTTCGTCTTCCTCTTCTTCATCTATTTCTTCATCACTTTCATCAAGAGAAGAAGCATTAGCTTTTAAAGCAATTGACTTTTGTGACTTACCTCTACCTCCTCTTGATTTGAGAATGATCTCATAATTGATGAGTGATCCCACCAAAGCGTTGAATTCCAAGTGATTGAGATCCTTGGACTCCATAATAGCGGTGACTTGTAAATCCCATTCTTTTAGTAGTGAGCGAAGAATCTTCTTCACCTTCTCGCTATCCGTCATATGCTTTCCAAGGTTGCCTAATCCATTTATGATTTCTGCAAAACGATCAAGCATAGTGGAAAAAGTCTCACCTTCCTTCATGACGAACATTTCATAGTCATGGAGAAGCATGCTGATCTTTGTTTGCCGAACTTGGTTAGTTTCTTCATGAGTGATGCGAAGTCTTTCCCACATTTCTTTAGCACTGGTACAGGAATTTACTTGATTTCTTTCCTCAATTGTGAGAGCGCAATATATCAGTTTCATGGCCTTCGCATTGATGTAGGCTTGCTTCCAATCATTGTCGTCCTATTCCAGCTCCGTTTTTAACTCACCATTTTCTTTCAACGGTATTTGTGGACTGAAGATGATGATCTTCCAATATTCTACTCCCTCACTTATAATATGATACTTCATAGAATTTTTCCAAGAAGAATAGTTAGTACCATTAAATAAAGGAGGGCGATTGTTTGTGTTACCTTCTTCCGCTAGGTTATTGTGTGCCATCCCTGGATACTTCTACTCTGATACCAATTGTAAACGATCTAGAAGGGGGGTTGAATAGATCTTTAAAGCTTTTTGTAATTTTCTACAACAAAATCAGAAGTCAATTAACACAAAAATAATTTAATCAAAATTAAATGTAAAGAGTAGGGAAGAAGAGCAAACACTGTTTTTATAGAGGTTCGGTGCTAAGACCTACGTCCTCTACCTAAGCTCCCACTTAGGATTTTGCAAACCACTTAATTGCACACTTTTTAGGTGAGTGTGAACTTCTTACAATACCACTTGATTTTCGACTCAAGCAACCTTTACAACCGATTTGTTTTCCGGCACAAATCCTACCTCCCACGTGACTTTTCACTAGTCACTCAAATTGTAAGATAAATAAGATAAAGATTGAAGAACAAAGCTCAATACAATGGTGTAACAAGATAAGAACAATAATGAGCAATTTTGGAGCAATAGAAGAGTATTTTCACTTGTAGAACTTCGGTACCTTTTCCTTTAATCATCCACTCTTATATTTGAAAGAAAATAGTTGTTGGAACATATTCTAGCCGTTGTATAATTGATATGACCGTTCCTTGATATTCTCCTTTCCATTTGTGGCTAATTGACTTTGTCAGAATCAGTTCTCTGTACTCATAAGTCGACTTGTACCAACGTTTTTTGTAAAATTTTATCTCCGCTCTTCTATAAGTCGAGTTATGCTATGTAAGTCAACTTGTGTCCTTCGATAAGTCGACTTATAGACTATTAGTCGACTTATGTTGACAGATCTTCATATATTAGTCGACTTAAGATGTTCTAGTAGACTTATGTTGTTTGGATCTTGATATATAAGTCGACTTATTATGTGCTAGTCGACTTATGTAGGCTTCAACGGTAATATCCAATCAAATCTTCTATAATCTTCATTATTAATATCTCCTGCACTTATAAGGAAACTTCCATCTTGATTCTTTAATGATTAATCACTTGCCCATCTTGATTTCCACAATTCTTTTAGTGAAAAATAATCTTAAAATACCTGAAATAATTTCTTAACTAATTCTAGATATTTTATTATTATCAAAACATAAAGGGATTTAATTTGTCAACCACCATTGGTCCAACATGATATAATGCGGCCTAGGTTCAGACGCATGTGTGGAGGTACTTACTATGAAGGTCAAACATCATAGTCTGCAGATGCAACTGCATCACCTCTTTCCCCTCTAGGGCCTATACTTGTAGATAGCGCATCACCTGCTACTCCTCATGCTACACCATCCACGAATCCTATATCATCCACTACCCCTATATCAGATGGAGGAGACGACCACCAACCTAGAGCTAATGGATCTAATGAAAGAATGTACATAGCAATTGTTAATAATCTGTAAGTGAAATCACATAAAACACTATACGTTTATTATTAAGTTATATGTTTAAATTTTTGCAAATGGCATAAAATTATTTGTTCTTAAATTAGGTTGATTTCATCCAGATTATGTTCCAAATATATGACATTTAAAGTTAAGGAGAGGTTTGATCCTGAGGGTTATGTATGGAAGAATATTTCTTAGGTCACAAAGACATTTTACTTTCAGAAGTTTGAGATGCAATAAAAAATGTTTTCTTTTTTAATTGACTTGTATACATTAATAAGATAAATATTATTACATTATAAGTTATCGAATTTTTTCATATTTATTTCAAAAAGCATTTTTCTGGGATTCGGATTTCGACACAGACATACATAAAGTATAGGAGAGGTTAGTTCGTACACATTATCGCGACTTTATTGGCGCGATACACAAGGCTGGTGCACGACCACCTTATATTTCTAAACAAATACGAAGTCACCTGAGGCACTATCCAGGTCAGAGCATAACTCGACCAATAGACATCGAGGACCGAGAGGAGAGAATCTTCTCATACATGCGAGATGATCAATTACCCACTATGAGCATGAAGAGAGACTTGTAAGTATTTAACTTTACACTTATATTCTAATTGTTTTCCTTTGATTTATTTCAATTTAAATTGATGTGTGAATGTTGGAATGAAAATATGTATATTATGGATAATAATAATGGTATAAATGTCTGATGCCATAGATGACTGTGTTAAGTTATTTCAATTATTAACAGAGGGTCAATATCATAAAAATAGAGAAAACTCTGTCGAAATTTTATTAAATTCTAGTTCACATATAACATTTTAGGTTAAATATGCAAGAAAAGTCTATGGGCGTGGGGCCTATACCTACTCAGCTGTTTTTGCCCACTCATACTAAGAAGCATGATAGTGTGACGTTCATCAACAACTAACGTAGAAAACTGAATGTATGTGTAAATTATGATTTAATATTAATTCTTAATAATTATCACTTATAAATATAAACATTACCTCCTAATATGACCAAATATAAGAATGCATTCAACGACAGTCTCAGGATGAACAAGTTGTTGATTATAGTCATATGTATCTTGATGCAGTGGGTGGTAGGGACCACCGTAGAAGGATCTTCGGGCTAGGTTAATTCGTGAACATATGTTATTCGCAATCTTCCACATTCAATACAACGGTATCTAGTAGACCGTCACAAACTAATGAAGTCAACCAGCTTCGAACCAGAGTGGACACATTGATGGACTATATAGCTTAGCTGAGACATGAGGCGGATGAGTTGAAAGCAAGGGGTAACACTTCAGAACACCCATGGTCATCAGGACATTAGGATTGTTGTACTCATTTGCTTTCAATCACAAAGACTTATTATGTATATTATAATGTTTTTATTATCAATAAAGATAATTTTAACTTTATATCATCAATCAACTTTCTGCTTAAACAAATTAAATATATAAACAAATCAAAATATTATGCACATATAATTAATAACTGTTGAAATTATGCATTAATCATAAGACATGAAACAAGATTAAATGTCAGGATATTTTTATAAAAACTTAGTTTTCTTTACCAATGGAAAATAAAAGTACATCAGTAAAATACATTATATTTATTGACGGAAAAAATACACCGTTAGTAAAATGTTAGATATTTACAGACAGTTACTCTTCGTTCCGTCAGTAATATTACATGTTAGATATTTATAGACAGTTACTCTTCGTTCCATCGGTAATATTACAGCCGACATGATTTTTTGAACTACGGTTTACCGACAGCCAATTACAACCATCGTTATATCATCGACGGAGTAAACATTACCTTCAGAAACTATTCCAACAGAATATTTTATTCTGTAAGTAAATTTACCAATGGTTCATACATTGACCTTCCCTCCGTATAATTACCGATTGTTACATAATATATCTATCGTTAAATATACCTAAGGCTATTTTAACGACGCCGTTTTCTATCAATTGATTCCGTCACTAATTTATATTACCAATAGAATATAACTGTTTTACGATGGGAATTTTTGTCACTAAATAACGATTTTCTTGTAGTAAAAATTGAATGATTGGGATCACATTGAAACAGAGGACACACTGAAGTTAGGAGCATAAGATCTTGCGTCGGAACATAGACTTGGTGATCTGAACAACTTTGTAGATTTTGGTTAAGATATGCACACAACCTATTAGCTAACGCAATAGTACATGGATTACTCTTTTAGTTTCATTTTTATCATTCTTTTACATGAACCCTCAATTCTTCAACTTCTTGCTTTAGGTAGAATGTGAAAATGCACAAGACATGACTTATGCTTTAATCGATTAACCACAGCTCAAATTGATATACACTTCCTACATGTAGGGTCTGCTTCGCTAATTAAATGACGTCGAAAGATATATATAAATGAGAGAAACAGTCTCTTGTTTTTTTTGATTCATCAATAGACTTTAAGAAACATTTTTAAAAATTATAATAGATTTTGTTTATATTCTTTTAATATAAATTATTAATTTATTGTTATATATATGATAATATTTATACAGACGCAGATAAAGTTAATAATATAATGATTACATATTAAAATAATTTAACAATAATTTAATATTTTTTTAGTATTTCTAGAATAAAAATGTAATTTTTTTATAAATTTAAAATATACCATTTTAAAAAAATACAAATTATAGCGAAGGGTAACTTTTTTTATCCCCGACCTTAATTTCTTTAATGGTGGTGCTTTCCGTCATTCGCACCACAACCCAAAGGCTGTCTTTTTTTTTTTATTGCCAACGAAGTGTCCTAAGCGAGTCCCAATTATAGGAAGGCATTTTTGAGCCATCCATACTCAGACTAATCCTCGCTTGAGCCGGGTAAGTCCCTTGTGGGAGGCAAAGTTCTGACCCTAAGTTTTAAACGGCTGCATACATGAGGGGGGTTCGAAAGCGCAACCTCACTTAAATCAGGAGAGCCCCTTACTAACTCACCTGCGTCATGAGATTCAAAGGCTGTCTTTTTCTTTGCTCATTTGTGTAAAACCAGAATAGAGATTGTAATAGAACTTTCCAATATGAAAATAATAACCCAAGCCATGCCTACGAGTCAGCATCATAAGTTTTGGAATTTCGCATACTTTTACATTCGCATAGCATAATCAGAGATGTAAATGCTGTGATCAACAGTACATCTCTATACCATAGTTTTCTTTGTTTGATTGTTCCATAAAAGTTATAGATGGAATTGCAAAGAAAAGTTATTTTATAAATTCATAAATAATTCTAATAGTTTATCATTAAATTATATAGTAAGTATAAATAATAATAGGAGTGCTATAAAATTTTATATGTTTTGCGTTTTATTTCTTTATTCATTTAAACATGCCAAAGAATTATTAGTAGTATTGCTTTTTACTCTTTTTCCTAATGTATTAGAGATTCTTAGTAATTAGAAGACCTACCTTTTTATATAGAATTTTATCATGTTCCTCGTCATAAATTTTAATGGACCTCTATAGTTCACAGTAACAAATTTCATAATTTGACTTAGGTTTTATTAGTGTGGTCTATTTTAATTAGATCAAACAATATTAGATCTCTTATGCTTTACTATGGATCAAATATTTTCTTACTATTAATAAAATATATATTTTCAAATGTCACAATTAATATTAATTCAATTAAAGAAAATTCGAACAGGAATATGTATTAAACTATGTACAAATTCACTCTCCATAGTAATATAACTCACCATTGAGTATAGACAGTCCCATATATGCCTATGATATTACAGTTTTTATTTAACTACCCTAATTTCATTTCTTTACATTATATCTGACCAAATATCACAAAGACATATTTGCTTTTGGCTTTATAAGTATAATGATTTTCCTCTTTATAACAATTATTCCTCCAACATTATACACATCCAAACCCTGAGACATAGCTCGTTGTACCAATAAAATCAAAAAAAGAAATCGTATCGTTCATGACCTAGAGTGCACTTCTAAACTATAAATATTACACAAAGCGATGATGAGCAATATGCATGTGTTATAGTTCGCCTTCAGTAGATCTTTTAAGGTACGGTTGGAAGTAAGTATGTTCTTCAAGTTAGAAAGATTCTCACTAGAGCAGTTATATATATTAATCATAGTCAAAGAAGCTGGTCTTTATTTAAGTTCATCATAACTTTGTAATGTATACATTAATAATTGAGAACCTGCAAATATATAACTGCATATAAATATATATCAAGATATAAATAAACATGCCACTTGTTCAACTAATTTAAGAATCATTCTGGCCACAAAGCAAGTTGTCTTTTAACTATTCATTGGCAGTACAAGTAGCATTCGTGATCGTGAGGCATAATCCATGTTTAATGGGAGGAATACCAGCGGTTCTCTAAAACATATAATGATAACCATTATCCCATTACCGTGGGAACAGGAAGCAGAGGCAGAAGAGCATTAGCTTAATGGTGTGGACATATAATCTACTGCATCTTGACTTTTCTTTTCTTTCTGTTTTTTTGGTGTTTTGTGTTTTGACTTTTGAACTTTGTTTTTCTTTTTGACTTTACTTCTTCAATTGTCGAGAATTTTATCAAAGTTCATATTTGAGGGGCTCTTAACCTACCCCTTTTTGTACAGATACCATCCATTATTCATATGTGTCTCGGGCGTTCTCTTCCAAAACAGTTGATGCCGTTTGACACCCATGATGGGTCAACACTTCATCATCTGACATGAATAACTACCATCGGTAGTTATTCATGGATGAAGCATATATATATAGTCAAACACAACGGTTTGAGGATGGTGAATGTGAATATTTTGTCTGATCAAAACTGCTGCTTGGGAGAACTTTTGGAGAGGAGAATACCGTGTTCTTTAATCGGTGGAAATCAACAAAGCATCAAGTCAAGTATGTTTTGTTTCCTCCACGCATATATATAATCGATCCTATATGTTAAATGATATGTTCATATATTTTATCTAACATTGGTATCAGAGCATCTGGTTTTACATTTTCCTGTTCTGTCGAATATATCGGTTGTGTTTTTTCTTGTATTGGAATTGTTTTCTATTCTACCGATGGTAGTTATTCACTATTTTGTTAGTTTATTTTCTAATTGGATAAATACTAATTTTGTTTCATTAAAATGAATTTTTTAAATTAATTAATTTAGAAATTAGTTTCTAATTAAACTAAGATAATTGATTATTTCAATTATAAGGTAAATTAGAAATAAGTGTCTAATTCTTGAGAGATTAAAATTTTGATTAGCTTCAATAAATTGTTGATAAAAAATAATACAAAACAATAAATTAAAATTATTTCAATATATGAGCATAAGTTCGCTAAGTGTTAGAAAAAAAATAATTTGTTACTTTTTATACTCTTCAGATTCCTAAAAATTTATTTTTCAGGACAATGCCTATTATTAAGCAAACACGCAAGCTTATTCGAGGTGAGGCACAGAAGAGACGAATTAGAAGCATGTATGTGCAGTTAGTCAACATGCACTTAATGCTTGGAGATGATCTAACACAGCATGTTATTGCAGTCAATAACATGATGCAAGCGTTATATTTTGGAGGTTGTCTAGCTTACAAGGATGTTGAAGTAAAGTATATGACTTTACTTGCAACATTGCCTCAACCTTAAGGCGAACTATTGAAAATGCTCTGGAATAATATGCCTAAGAAGACTTATACTTTGTTAGTGATGACATTTATGAAAAGGATGCGTATAAAAGAGTTAATTAGGACTTTATATCCTATAGGTCTTCCAATGGAAATCGTCAGATCTATTGTAAATCGAGCTTCGCAAAATGTTTTACGCGAACTCGTGAACTCATTTCCGCGTAGGGTTCGTTACCTATAGATTATTCATAGATATACAATAGGTTGTTTGGTTTTATAAGAACTAGGTCTTAATATTTATGTAATATGTTTACATGAATTTTATATAAGAATTCGTCTAGAGTAAAGTAATTAGGATTTGATTGTTGTATGAATGATGATTGAACACATTTTGTGGACTTTTGATTTCATAAGCAATTGTAATTGAATTATTTGCTCTATGAACGATTAATGTGACATTAACGTGTATGTATTTCTTTCTTATTATAGAAACTTAGTGTTTCGATAATGGCTACTGCTTTGAAGAATATAGTTGCTGAACTCAATAGGGGTCATAAACTAAATGGTGATAATTACGAGATCTGGAGTATGAAAATTCAATATATACTAGAAGAGCAAGAGGCTCTAGAACCATTAAACCTAACCATGAATATTCCTGAGGAGGGCACTACAGTCTAACATAGACGAGACCGTGATGCGTATGACTCAGGGAAAAAGAAAAACTCTTTAGCTCGCATCACGTTGCTGAGTAGCATGGATAATGATATCATGCGTGAATTCCGTAAGTTCGAAAATGCAAAAGACATATGGTCCGCATTGGCTACTCGTTTTGGAGGTGCTTCAGTGACCAAAGTGAGGTCACTTACAATTAATTTTGACACTTATAAGAAACGCCCAGATGATACAATGCAGAAGCATTTGAGAAAAATGTCCAACATGGTAAGTGAGTTACGTGATGTTGGTCATGAGCTTTCTAATGAGCAACAGGTGCAAGCTGTGATCCGTTCACTGCCTCAGAGTTGGGAGCATATGAAGATGCACCAAACTCATAATGAAAATATCAAGACAATGAAAGATGCTACGAGGCATCTTATCTTGGAAGAAGAGCATCTGGAAGCCTCAAAGATGTCTTATGAGGCATATGCAATTATTTCTAGCTCACATGGAGCCATGAACAAGAAACGCAAGCATCATAGTGGATATAAGTGGAAAAGGAATAAGAAATTCAACCACTCCCCTCAGGAATCCAAGAAGAAAAATTGGAACCAATGTGGAAAGGGAAAGCGTCCCTTCAAGAAGAAGAACATGAAACATGTGAAATGCTATAATTGTGGTAATAGGGGCCACTTTGCTCGAGATTGTACCGAGCCCAAGAAGGTACAACTTTATATTACAAACATTTGTTATGTGAATGTTTCTTGTTCTGTTTTTCTAACTGAATCACATCCTTTGTGGATTGCAGACTCAGGAACAACCAACCATGTAGCAAAGGATCGTGATGCCTTCGTTGAGTTTCGTAAACTCCAACATGGTAGTCGATGGCTTTATGTAGGTGACAATTCCAAAGTTGCTGTACAAGGAATTGGGACATGTATATTAGAAATGCATGGAGGATGACCTCTCATCCTACATGAAGTATTATTTGCTCCACAGATTCGTAGGAATCTTTTATCTGTGTTAATGTTAGTTAAACTTGGTTTTAATGTAAATTTCCAAGGTGGTGGAATGGATTTGTTTCTTGGATCTATTAATTATGGTCATGGTTTTTTATTGGATGGTTTTATTGTGCTGGATGTGTTAAAGGAAAACAATAATATTAGTTATTCATTATTCACATCTAGTAATTCCAACAATGATGCAACTTTGTGGCACGCTACACTATGCCATATTGGTCAAAATTGAATGAGTCGATTGGCTAAAGAAGGACTTTTAGGTAATCTAAGTCAAGTAGATTTACCTACATGTGAGCATTGTTTAGCTGGTAAAATGGCAAGAAAGCCATTTGGAAAGGGAACACGAGCTTTATATCCATTGCAATTAGTTCATTCCGACATCTGTGGTCCAACGAATGTAAGGGCTAGACGTGGGGCAATTTATTTCATCACGCTCATAGATGACTATACTTGGTATGGTCATATCTATTTGGTTTCTCATAAATCGGAAGCATTCGATTGTTTCATAAAATACTCGAACTTAGTTGAGAATCAATTAGATAAGAAAATAAAAGCATTACGAACTGATCGTGGACAAGAGTATTTGCCAGAAAATTTCAAGGCTTTCTGTGATAAAAAAGGAATAGAAAGGCAATTAACAATTCCTAGAACCCCACAACAAAATGGCGTCGCTGAAAGACGAAATAGGACGCTATTAGAAATGATTAGGTCCATGATGGCCCAAGCAAATTTACCAATCACCTTTTGGGGTGATGCGTTGCTAACAGCCACTTATGTACTTAATCGTGTGCCCTCGAAATCAGTTACTAGCACACCATATGAGTTGTGGACTGGTAGGAGGCCTGATGTGTCAAGTCTCCGACCTTGGGGGTGTGCAGCCTATGTTCATGATCTCTCTCACAAGCATGGGAAATTAAGTCCAAGAGGGAGAAAAACTATTTTTATTAGATACTCAGAACACTCAAAAGGATACATGTTCATAAGTGAACAAGGTAGTGGAGGTGTAATTGAATTTGAATCACGAGATGTAACATTCTTAGAGAATGATTTTCCCAAGCAAGGCGAAATAGGTAAAGACCTATTATTGTATGAGTCACTTGATCAGAATGATTCTGTTATGCAGAATCAAGATGAGGGACTTCAACAAGTGGGAACAATTCCACAGAAAGGTTCTCTATGATAACTGATCCAAGTGGGAGCAATCAGATCAATCATGAATTTGTTCATGACGAACCTCGGTTAAGAAGGAGTAATCGAGGGATAATTCCCCGACGTCGTTTTGAGATTGAAGGAGAAATTAATATGATTGTTCCACAAGAAGAAGAAGAGCCAAGGAATGTAAATGAGGCTCTTACTGGCCCTGCTAAAGAAGGATGGATGAAAGCAATGACAGAAGAAATGTCTTCTTTAAGCTCAAATCAAGTATGGGACTTGGTTGACCTCCCCGAAGGACGTAAAGCAATTGGGAACAAGTGGGTTCTCAAAATTAAGCAAAAAGCTGATGGCAATATCGAAAGATATAAGGCACGTTTTGTAGCAAAAGGATATACGTAACAGGAGGGAATTGATTATGAGGAAACTTTTTCACCTGTTGTGAAGTTTGCTTCAATCCGTCTTATTCTGGCAATAGTAGCTAGTATGGATCTTGAATTACATCAAATGGATGTAAAAACTTCTTTTCTCAATAGAGAACTAGATGAAGAAATCTATATGGAACAACCTGAAGGTTTCATCAAGGCAGGTCATGAAAATAAAGTATGTCGTTTATTAAAATCAATTTATGGCCTAAGGCAGTCTTCAAGACAATGGTATATTTGTTTTCATAACGTAATCATTTCGTATGATTTTTATATGATCGATGAAGACCATTGTGTGTATGTTAAAAGATCCAAAGATAAATTCGCGATTTTATCTTTATACGTGGATGATATATTGATTGCTTGTAATGACTGTGTGTTTCTTAAGCAAATCAAGGAATGGTTATCATATGAATTTGAAATGAAAGACATGGGTGAAGCGGCATACATTCTTGGAGTCAAGATTTCAAGAGATCGTTCAAAGAAATTGTTATTGCTTTCGCAAGCGATGTACATTCAAAGAATTCTTGAATGATTCCGTATGCAAGATTGCAAACCAATTGATAATCCTATTACTAAGAATGAAGGCCTTAGTAAAAGAGATTGCCTGTTAAAGCCACAAGAAAGGGAACAAATGAAGAATGTTCCCTACACTAGTGTAGTTGGAAGTCTTATGTATGCAATGATGTGTACAAGACCAGATATTTGTTATGCTATTGGGATGGTAAGCAGATATCAGTCAAATCCAGGCCAAGCACAGTGAAAAGCAGTAAAGAGAATATTAAGGAATCTGAAGGGAACCATGGACTATGCATTGTGTTATCAAGACAATGATCTATGTATACAAGGATATACAGATGCAGACTGGGGAGGAGATTTAGATGAAAGAAAATCTACCTCAGGATATGTATTCTTACTTAACCATGGAGCAATATCGTGGAAAAGTAAGAAACAATCCTACGTTGCATTATCCACAATGGAAGCTGAATTTATAGCGTTCTCAAATACAGTACAGGAGGCTGCGTGACTTCATCAATTCCTTGTGCATTTGGGAGTCACTAAAAGCAAAATTAATCCGGTGACCATCAACTGTGATAGTCAAGCTGCAATCACTTATACAAAAGACCCCAAATTTCATTGTAAGACAAAGCACATAGATACTAAATACAATTATGTGAAAGATATAGTTTCACGAGGAGAAGTGAACATGAGATATATATCTACGCGAGATATGATAGCAAACCCAATGACAAAGCCAATTTCTAGAGATATATTTATTAGGCATGTAAAGTCACTAGGACTACGTAGATGTTGAAATGTACTGATAAACATTTCTCTATGTATGTTCACTCTATTTAATGTCATATGTTTGGATATACTTTATAATGAAGATTATACATTATGTATCATTTGATTCATGAATATATGTGTTTTATGTACAAATATATTTTGAGATGAATTATATGTACATGAGACAGATTATAGATTGACCCTCTCACATGGAAAATCGCCTCTAGTGTTTATGGTCGCTAGAGATGAGGCATGTTTAAAGTTAATTATCTAGGTGATAATTGAGAGTGCGAAACTTAAACCATAGATGCCGTAAGAAAATTGGTTCAAAGTGATTTATTAATCACTATATCTGTCTTACGTTGCCAGATGTGGGTTCTAAATAAATTGGTGAGTAGTTAAATGAACTCAAGTTAAACATTGAGTATGTTTGAACTATCATCTGTACGGTATTTCTTGATTAAAAGATGTTCAAGTCAAACGAAGTGGGTGAATACCGTAGTACATGGCTCGTACCATGTGTGCATAACTAAATACAAAAGGGATTAATGTAAGTAACGAGATCTCATCTTACATTGTGTGAGACCCTTGAGGTTAAGAAGAACCTTATGATATACCCTTATGACTCTTCTTTCATTCTTAAGAATTGAATTTAAGGTTTGCTACTTTAGGTTATTGTCAAGAGATCATGTATGATGCGATCTTATGGAATAATTCTAGGAAAGCAAATTAAATTTAATTCAAAAGAGAATTGAGAACAGAGGAAGGTCATTTAATTTAGCTCGTTGACTCGCATGAAAAATATTCATAGATGGCCATTGTCTCTTTGGTAGAGAAAATGAATACAGTCATGAATTAAAGAAACTAAATGAGATCAAAAGGAAATTGCAAATGCGAGATATGACCTAGGGTATAGCATACAATGCCTACTCAAGGACTCATAAGTCCTAGGATCAATTTGTTAAAGCGAGATGTCATATACTCCTAACAGATGTATGGCAATGTGCTCTCGTCGTATGCTGGTCACACTGGTTATTGAACGAGTATGAGTACTGCAGAGGTTTGTTTTAAACCCATCATGTGTGAGTGGGAGATGATGTCGTTTGACACCCATGATGAGTCAACACTTCATCATCTGGCATGAATAACTACCATCGGTAGTTATTCATGGATGAAGCATATATATATAGTCAAACACAACGGTTTGAGGACGGTGAATGTGAATATTTTGTCCGATCAAAACTGCTGCTTGGGAGAACTTCTGGAGAGGAGAATACCGTGTTCTTTAATCGGTGGAAATCAACAAAGCATCAAGTCAAGTATGTTTTGTTTCCTCCACATATATATAATCGATCCTATATGTTAAATGATATGTTCATATATTTTATCTAACAACAATGGACTAAACTTATTGTCCCAAAGTCCTATGTGAATAGAGACAAGGCCTGTGAATGTAAAGTACAGAGTGATCAACATTGTTGTCCAAACGTTTTCATTAGAAGTCCATAACTCTAAAGAAGATTCTAAGATGGATGTTACCAAGTTGACCTTTTTTTTTCGTAAATCAGAAGAATAAATTAATAGAGCAAAATATGTATAGAGCGTCTATTTACAAGTGCCGCTGTAGACACAACTTACTAAACTAGGCAAAAAACCACAAGGCAATCAAAAACAACAAAAGGTAGACATAAACTAAAAGGGGACCAAAGTATAGTCAGTCAAAGCAGAAACACATGGAAACAATACCAAAGCCGAAACAACTGTAAGCCTAACTAAAATAGTACAGCCCAAAGAGGCTTAAAGGATAGCTGAACAAGAATAACCGTAGCATCTGAAAGGCCAAGGAAAGTTGTTGTCCATAGGTGTTGGTGCTGAACCTCTGATGGTAGGCGAGGAGATACATGGCCTTGTCAAAGAGGACCTCGCATACGATAACCTAGAAAAGGACTGGGCAATAACCTGCAAAAGAAAGAAGAGCCGAAGTATAAAAATTACCTCCTCTCAGTGTGTAGGATGAGAAGTTACCTAACGTGGGAGAGTTGACCTTTTGATTATGTGATTTATGGCTTTAAGTTTGGAGTTCCTGGAAGTAACTGAAGTTTCATTTTTTTTCTTTCGAATTATTATACTACTCCAAAGACATAAATTTAGCCGTTGCGAGATTGGGTTCAAGCTGTTAAAAGGCCCTGGCAATTACAAGTAGCTACTAAATAAAAATAAAAGACAATAAAAGAGGGTCTTAAATGAGACACTAGTTATCCCAACTGTTAAGATATATGTTACGATATTTTGGGTGCTATTTGTAATTGAACAACTTTGATGATTTGAGAAATATTATTATGATGAGCATTCTACGTTATGTGGGATTTTTTGAAGATAAGGTTTATTTGAGAAAAAATCCTAGTCATATTAGGATTTAATTGGAATAAAATTACCATATCTTTATTAAGATAAGATGTAGATTTTGGGTAATTTTTGGACTCTTCTTGACAGCCTATTTTGGTAGTTTTTATCTATCTAAGGTAGCTGATTTTTTGGTCATATTATACATAGGATAGCTGTGTTCTCTACCTATTTGTGTGAATTTTGGGTTGTACTGTTGTTGTTTTTGGGTGAAAAACGATAAATACATTGTGACTTGGTAGTCGTGTTTTTTTAGGATCTTGAGTTGTCATTGGCAGTTGATTTTATGATGTTTCTATCCAGATCTGGCAACTACATTTTCTCTTAGGTTGTGCAATTTTTTCGGATGTCCAAGTTGTTGGTTTTGTGAGAAAATTAAGTTGTTTTTGTTTGGTTTTCCAGCTCTATTAGTTTAATGTTTCTATGATGAAATGTTTGTTTTTTTGTTGAGTTTTCGTGGCTACTGTGTGTGGGATGCCTCAATGACAACATCGAAGTTTCATAGCAAATTTCTTGGTGGACAACTTCCTATTCTATCGTTAACGAAGCTACATTGTTAGTAGAGTTTTTTTTAATCTAAAATGTTGTCGTTATTTATGTCTTTAGTGTTTAAATCACTTGAGTTATTTAATTCTTATCTTTATTGTCAAACGTTATTGTGAAAATCCTTTATTAAGGTTAGCACGAGGTAGTCATATTATTGAGAGTTATTTATTTTTACGAGTTGTGAAGACAAGAGACAATGTTAAAGGTTAGGTGAGTTGGCTCTGTAATGCCTTGAGTAAAACTATTATTCTTCTTTGGTGAAAGTTATTAGGTTAGGTGAGGGCCCTGCAGATGTAGACAATGTGTGTCGAATTGCGTTACCAAATCTTAAGTGTTGATTTGTTTATTTCATGTTTAATTTTTCTGTTTTTGTTTGTGTTAAAAAATTAACAATTGGTTTATATCAAGCAAGCGATAAATACAATTCAAAGCAGCTGATAGATACAATTCAAAGCAACTGTGGCTGAACTATAATTTTGTGAAACTGTATCCTTCCTAATTTTCAGTTGGTATCAGAGAATGGATCACCTAATCTGAACTTGGTATGTTAAGTTGGTGCAGATCCGTGTTTCGTAATTATGGCTATGAGAGAAAAGGCATGAATCACTAAACCACTGTTACTAGATGGCTCTAATTACCTTGCTTGGAAATCTAGAATGAAAGTATTTATTCAAGCACAAGGAACCAATGTATGGACTTCGGTGTTGAATGGTTGGGCACATCCAATAACGGTTAATGAAAAGAATGAAGTGATACTTAAAGATCAATTTGAATGGGCATGGGCTAAAAGGAAGCACCTGATAACTCTCTAGCAATACGTACAATTTTCATTGCTGTAGATGATGGATGTTTTAGTATGATATATAGCCTATAAATTGGCAAAAAAAACACGAGACTGTAACATCCCGTTACTGGAGTGACAGGTATGTCAGTAATTTAGATCGGGTTAGAATTGGGTACAGGCAAATGTGACATTGTGCATGCATTATTGTTTTTATAGATATCGGTAACAGATTATTGACTGCACAAGTATATATATATATGTACATACATGTATGACGATTCCTAATTGATTGTGTATCAAAAATTGGTTATAATTGTACAGATGAGAATTGGTTGTGAAAATTGAAAATTTAGTAATAAGTGTATAAATTAGGTTTTGAATATGGAATTGGAATGAAATGGAATTTAGAGGAATGGAAAGTGGAATATGAGTATAGGAATGGATATTTGCTAATTTTGTGAATTTATGGGAACTTTTCTGGGATTTTTAGAGTAATGGAACCGAACCGGAAAATTTGCTCAGTGACTGATTAATTAGATTTCGGGTCCGAGATTGATTGGAAATTGATATGAAACAATTGGGATTATAATTTCAGGATTTATTAGTTATGGTTATTGCAAAATTGGAAGAAAAATAGAATAAGAATTAGACTGATAGACTCTAAGTTTGGACTTGTGGCAACTAAATTGCCAAACAAGCCTTTAAAGCTCATATATATATATATATAAGTTTAAACGTTTGTTTCATCATCGACGGTCGTGGGTGAGCATCTTGCGATTTGGAGTTTTAGGTAGATTTGCGAAGGTTGCTAGCTTGAATCAAGTAAGTTTCTATGTGTTTATGCCTTAAATCGTTTCATTTGATCATTGATTTGAGTAAGAAATTGGTTAGAAATTTGGAAAGTTGCAATGATAGGGTTTTCGTTGGTTTTGATTTAGGTTTTTGATAAAAGATGGTTTAAATGATGATCTGAGGTTAGGAATAAGTCGAGTTTAAGGTTTAAAACTGATTGAGAGTGTTTAGAATGGATTTGAATGAGTTAGATCGTAAAATCAAATGAATTTCGGTTTGGACGAAGTTTCGATTCGCACGTCCGCGACGCAGATCAACACGCCAAGGCGAGCCCTTTAACTCACACGCGTCATTTAATAATTGATTTTATAATTAGTATGCCGCGATTTAACTGGATGTAGGTGCACGCCGCGACGAGGAGTTAGGTCTTGCCATGGCGAAGGTGTCGACTCCGCACATCGCAGTGAGCACGAAAGAGAGGTACACCGCGATGCGCATTTAGACGCACGTCATGGCGAAAGAAAGGAGGTTTCGCCATGGGCGAAATGACGCCATGGCGAGGATGAGTGTTTTCCGAAAAGTGAATTGGTTAAGTTATTTGGAAATTTTAGAATTTTGAGGTTAAATTGGGATTGGTTAGTGATTAATAGGTGTTTAGTAAATTGAATTTTTGAGACTAGTAATTGCAAATTAGAAGAAATGAAATTAAGTGATTATGAGATGATTGTTACAAGTAATGAGCTTGAGGATTGACTTCAAATGAATTGGTTTCTAAATGATTAATTGGAATTTGGAGACTAAGAATATTGAATGGATAAGAATGGAAATTCGGAATGAAATTATATGATTATTGGAATTGAGTGGTAAACGATTAGTGATTGTGATTCTAATTGAAATGTGATCTTAGAGTATGGAAATTTGTAAATTGATAAATGAGATCTGGAATTGTTATGGACTAGAGTGAGAGTGATCCAATTGAGAAATTCGGGAATTGAATCGGGAAAGTCATAACATGTATAGTATTTATCGAAATTGCTATTGATTATTGAATTTGGCATGATTGGTAATGTGTGATTTATTTGATTTGATATAGAGGTTCCGATGGATCGGCATTCCACGGACAAGATTGGGACTTCCAGCGATAGCTTTCGAAGTGCGGTGAAATAACCTAGTTGGTTTCTCACCTTTACGTGTTTATTAATTATATGCATTGATTGCCATGAGGAAGCACGGATGGATAGATGTGTGATTGATTTGATTGATTTCGGACCATGGGTGTTCAAAATATTTGATTGTGATATTGAAGTGCAAAGATGAGTAAATAAGTATGAATGCATGAATGAATTAAATTGTAAATGCATTAGCGAAAATGATTGGAACTGTAAATGACTGAAATTGGGAAGTGACACATACATTCATGCATCACTGAATAATCAGATAATGGTAGTTGTGACCGGTGGTACCAACGTATGCAGAGCCACAGGCTCAATGCACTGCGCCCGTCACTGGGCTTATCAGGGCAGATCACGCCCAACGTATATGAGAGCTTTAAGCTCAACGCACAGGACCTCAGGTCCAACGATTGATAGAGCCTCAGGCTCACCGCAGGGCATATCATGACCGACGATTTCAGAGCCACTGGCTCAACGTAAATGATTTCAGGCGCACGGTCACAACAACGAAAAGAAAATGAAAGTGTCACATGTACATTGCATATGTGTATGACTGATTGAAAATGTAAATTTGACTGCAAATGACTGAGAGATGTGAATAAGAAAATTGCATGTGATATTACTGTAAATGCTACTGTGTATTATATGTATATGATTGTGAATGCATGAGTTGGGTGAACCATCGATGATGGTTTCTCATTGAGTTCTCAAACTCACCCAACATTGCATCTATTTTTTAGGAATTGAAGAGTACCCCGTTAGTAAAACGGGAGTATGTTTGCAGGATTTAAGTGAAGGTCAGGGTCGGGATCAGTGTCGTCACATCTGCATTAGTGTAGTGAGTTTATTAAGTGGGCCCCATTTGTCTATGTGTCATTGTATTGTATTATTGAAATGTTTAGAAATGGCATTGGGCCCAGTTGGGTCATACATTTCTATATGTACATGATGATTGAGCACTATTGAGTGCTAGTTAATGACTGAATTGTTCATATTTGAAAAATGTTTTCATATTAAATCGGGCCCAGATTGATTATCGTTTTTCGCACTCAACTGTTTTAAAAGGGAGAAAAAGAAAAGAAAAATATTATAACGAGTTTTAAAAAGGTATTGAGTGTTTTAGTACGCCACCCTCGAGGGGCACAGGCTCGGATATCACCGTAAATGTCGGGTTCGGGTCTTGTCGGGAGTGGGGTGCTACATATGTGGTATCAGAGCCCAGAAGTACAATCTTACATGGGCATTCTGAGAAAATGTATCAAAGTGCATGCATATAAGTCATGTCTCGGCAGACAGTGATGACTGATCCCCACTATAGCATATGAGTCTCATACATGAGCCTGTACTAGTGATTTAAGTGGTTAGAAATAGTTAGCAAAAGATGATATGGAAAATGTGATAAATGGAAGTTGTGGAAATCAAGGAATAAGAACAAGTAGATGGTATGATATGAAAATTGGAGAATTAGTGTATTGGTACCGATGGGCGTATTATGAAATACGACACTAGAGTGATATAGGAACAATCTGTGAACGTGAAATAGATGTGAATATGTATAGAGGAAATAAAGAGATATATGAGAAATGGCAAGATTGAAAGTATATAAGTAAAGTAAATGGGAATAAAATTTTTTGTGATGAGAGTTGCGCAGTGAAAGCGTGATGAGAGTTGTGATTGTTGTGATATGGATTTAAGTGTGACTGCGTGAAACGAAACAATGAAAAGATCGAAAGGTAAGAAAATGGTATTGATAGATGAAAAAGCTGAGCAGTTGTTAAGGTCAGTGGATTTGCCTATGCGAATGCACACCTGATAATGGAAATGATATTGGAAATCAATTGGTGTGTTAGTGGATAACCGCCAAGTCTTATAGTTAAAATTCATGAGTTAGAGTAAGAAATGAAAGTGCTTATAGTGATTGAATTGGGAATGAATTGAGATTGTAATTAGGATATTGGTATGGTAAAATCCTCATGATCGAGGATAGGTGCAAAAAGGAAAAACGTGGTCAAAACTTAATGAGATTGAGGTATCCTAAGCATAAGTGACTACTTGGTATATTGATGTAATAATTTTAAATGGTATGTACCCCAATGAACGGTATTAAAAAAGGATGCTCTGGTTATGTGGATTATGGCATAGATTGATCTTCACGGGATAGCGTGAATAGTCGAAATTGATTTCCTAAGGTATTGAGAATAATCGATAAGAAATATGACGACTGTTGATGATTAGGAATTGAAAGAAGAATTTCCCTGAATTGGATTTCGATTGGATGATGAGAATTGAAAAGTTTAGCAATGAAAGGACAAATTGGAGATAAATGTGAAATGGATGAAAAGTCGTTATTGGGAGTGTAAAAGATAGAATAAGTTATTAAGAAGGTATGTGTTATGATAATGTAAAGACTTCGATTGTGTAATAGGATTATTGAACAGTAAAAAGATATTAGTTATGATTTGAGGAGAATACCGATGCTGGTATATTTTGTGTGAATATTGTAAAGGATAAAGTGGATTTGATAATGGTATTATTAACCCAGTTTGACATGATAGTGAATAAATCGCAATATATGGAGAATCTAGTGTAAAGGAACGTGTGTCGAAATACATTTGATGAAATTGAGTAAGTTATGAGAAAATTGTTCCTCATTGGAGATGTATGATATGTAAAAAGTTATGCAAATTGATCATAGGTGTAAGGAGTTCATTATATTATTGAAGAGTGAAATGTGTAGATTGAGTTTAAAGTGGATAGTGACTGTGATCATCGATGATCGATAGAATACATTTGAATAGTGAAGAAGATAAATTGGCATAGTTGAGGAAATTGTATAGTATGCAAGTTTTATAAGAGTGAATTTGATCTTGATTGAATAAGTAATGGATGAATTATTATTCGAACATGGTATTGGGAGATTAAAATGTAAATAGAGGTATTGATAAATGTGAAATTGTAAAGGACAGTACATAAGGAATTTGGAGTTTTTTTCAATAAACAATCAATCCTAAAATGTGTGGAGTGTATGATTGTATCTGGATATGTCCAAAATTGTTAAATGTTTTCGATCTTAGTCCCGATGATAATGTTCGAGGAAAAATGTGTGAATTGTATGACTAATGATTGTAAAAAGAGACACTTGGAGAAATTTTCAATTCGAGTATTGATCGTGTTATTTTAAATTTTGAGGTGTTATAATAGGAAATGAATCGTAAAGATTAAAATGCGATCTATTGAAATAGAGTAAAGAGATTCTATGTGTATGGAGATCAGTATAATCTGATGGGCAGTATTGGTATTTGATAACTTGATAATTTTAGTGTATTAGAAAGTGTTGTAAAGTTTGGAGATTCTATTCGCATACGAAATTGTTTTGGATGTATATCGCTTATAAGGCAATAATGATTAAGTTATATGAGTGAATGGAAAAATGACTATGCATTTGAGTGTTTGTAATTTAGTTATTGAAACAAGTAGTGAGGCGATAAGATTATGATACCTAATGTAAGAATGAGTGTAAACTGTCGAGTTAGTAAAGCGCAAAAAGAACGTATTAGCGATTGGAATTCCAAGTCAAATGTGCAGGTGTGTATTGAAAGCATGGCAAAATTCAATTGAGAATCTTGAATAGTGGACCGTATTGAGAAATTGTGAATAGTTTAGCTATAAAGAAAATGAGTAATGTGAATGGATTAAGAAGTATGAGTAAAATTCATTAAGGGAACCGTTAGTGAAAAAATTCAAGGAATAATAATAAGAGGGTATTAGAAGAGTAATAGGAAGTAGAGTGTGACATTGAGTGTAGGTCCACCTACGGGATGATTCTTGATGTTAAATGTGAAACTAATATGTTGCCGGAATCCATAGGGTTATGAGATTGATGTATGGATCAGAGTGATTGTAAAAATATAGATTGTTAAATTGATGATAACAAAATTCAAATTGATGAGAATGAATCGGATCGATGATTATCGAGATTATTGAAACCTTACGAGTAGTAATTGGCATTGAGAGATGCAATATGATAAGTGATACATGATATATTTCTAAATGTGTCACCTCGGTCAATCTATGTATTGATTGATATCATAGGAAAAAGGGAAATTAAATTTGTTATTAGTGGCCTTGATGTGACCGTGTTGTGAATCGATTTATGGATTGGCAAGTCAGTAGCAACCTAAAAGATGAAATGGGTTCGTAAAGTACTATATAGACAGAAATAGGAAATATTGATATGATTGGATATGTATATTATTGGTGGTGGATATAAAGAATTATGAGTAATCGAAAAGAAATCGTTAAAATAGTATAAAGTTTGAGAAAGGAAAAAGAGGTAAGTAAGTGATTGTAGTGTGATTAAATTTGGCAAGTTCGTCTAAAATCCTAAAAGATGATTCGGATCCAAAGTGTTACAAAGACTGAATTAGAAAATATTGTTAGGATCCGAAACATGTGTTATCAATATTGGAAGTGATGAATTGTGAGTAAAAGGGCAATGTAGAGTTAAGAAAGATTTGGCGAAATTATGCGTATGCGATAGGAAATAAGTGGAAATCGAGAATCAATGATCGTAAAGACTCCCTATCATCTTGACAAATCGTATATGAAATTTCGAGGACAAATTTTTTATAAGGAGGAGAATTGTAACATCCGTTCTAGGAGTGACAGTATGTCAAGAATTTGGATCGGGTTAGAATTGGGTGCAGCAAATGTGACATTGTGCATGCATTATTGTTTTATAGATATCGGTAATGTAATATTGATTGCACAAGTATATATATATATGTACATACATGTATGACGATTCCGAATTGATTGTGTATCAAAATTGGTTATAATTATGCAGATGAGAATTGGTTGTGAAAATTGGAAATTTAGTAATAAGTGTATAAATTAGGTTTTGAATATGGAATTGGAATGAAATGGAATTTAGAGGAATGGAAAGTGGAATATGAGTATAGGAATGGATATTTGCTAATTTTGTGAATTTATGGGAACTTTTCGGGATTTTTAGAGTAATGGAACCGAACCGAAAATTTGCTCGATGATGATTAATTAGATTTGAATCCGAGATTGATTGGAAATTGATATGAAACAATTGGGATTATAATTTCAGGATTTATTAGTTATGGTTATTGCAAAATTGGGAGAAAAATAGAATAAGAATTAGACTGATAGACTCTAAGTTTGGACTTGTGGCAACTAAATTGCCAAACAAGCCTTTAAAGCTCATATATATATATATATATATTAGTTTAAACGTTTGTTTCATCATCGACGGTCGTGGGTGAGCATCTTGCGATTTGGAGTTTTAGGTAGATTTGCGAAGATTGCTAGCTTGAATCAAGTAAGTTTCTATGTGTTTATGCCTTAAATCGTTTCATTTGATCATTGATTTGAGTAAGAAATTGGTTAGAAATTTGGAAAGTTGCGATGATAGGGTTTTCGTTGGTTTTGATTTAGGTTTTTGATAAAAGATGGTTTAAATGATGATCTGAGGTTAGGAATAAGTCGAGTTTAAGGTTTAAAATTGATTGAGAGTGTTTAGAATGGATTTGAATGAGTTAGATCAGAAAAATCAAATGAATTTCTGGGTTTCGGACGAGTTTCTGGGTTCGCACGTCGCGACGTGTGATCAACACGCCATGCAGAGCCCTTTAACTCACACGTCATGATTTAATAATTGATTTTTATAATTAGTACGCCGCGATTTAACTGGATGTAGGTGCACGCCATGACGAGGAGTTAGGTGCGCCTGAATGAAGCGTCGACTCCGCGCGTCATGGTGAGCACGAAAGAGAGGTACGCCGCGATGCGCACGAGACGCACGTCGCGGCGAAAGAAAGGAGGCTCACCGTGGCGAGGGGCCAGACGCCGCGGCGAGGATGAGTGTTTTCCGAAAAGTGAATTGGTTAAGTTATTTGGAAATTTTAGAATTTTGAGGTTAAATTAGGATTGGATAGTGATTAATAGGTGTTTAGTAAATTGAATTTTTGAGACTAGGAATTGCAAATTAGAAGAAATGAAATTAAGTGATTATGAGATGATTGTTACAAGTAATGAGCTTGAGGATTGACTTCAAATGAATTGGTTTCTAAATGATTAATTGGAATTTGGAGACTAAGAATATTGAATGGATAAGAATGGAAATTCGAAATGAAATTATATGTAGGAAAATCCCGGGAGGAACATCACATGTTCCAGCAGCGGAAACAAAAATTTTTAGTCCCGGGACCTTCCCGAAAATCCAGGATCCCGGTGTCGGTATGAAAACTCAAACCTGAATAGCCAATAGAGACTATCTCTAAAGGTATCCACGCAGAGATCAGAAAACCTAACCGAGTCAAACCCTTTGTACCCGGGAATAGCTAGAACAGAATAAGAGCTGCTAGACCCTACCTACATCTGGAGAGCTTGAGATCACGTTGAACTTTGCTTTGGAGAAGAGAGATCGATGGTTGCTTGAGAAAAGAAGAAATGAATTCCAAAATCACCTTAAGCTTAACTCTTAAGCTTTCTCCTTTCTCTTCCACGTAAGAACCTACGGCTATCACCTTCCAAAAGCCATCTTATGTATTTCTTTAACAATTAAAGATGCTTCCTTAAGAAGCTTACATATGGATGATTAATGGCCATTCATTTCTTTAATGAATCAAAGCTTCTCATCTCTTCTCCCATTCCAACGTGCAAGGCTATATATTTATATATATTAATTAATTATTTACTTAATTAATTAATATATATAATTGCTTAAGATCGATCAAACTGGGTCGGTCCCTACTGCCCACGGGCCCCGATCTTTGAAACACCTCTGAAACCTTTCTTAGCAATATTGATGTCGCGATCTCATCGGGACATATCCCAATCCCATTGAGATCCATTTAATCCTAATGTTTCCATAATTGGAACTCGTCCAATTACTATTTTACTGATTCTCCGAGTCACTCTTATGCGTGTGACCCTTTAGGTTTCCGATTATGTTGGCCACTTAGATTAACAATTAATCTGAGCAAGTCATGAGCGGTATCTAGCAACACATCATGACCCCAATTGACCGGAAAGTAATTGGTTTGATGAATTCATCACGAACCCTTCCATAGACAATTACTGTGCAATTCGTCCTTTCATCATCCTATACCCCACTTGGTTATGAGTATGGCTAATATGTCAACTCTTACTAGACTAAGTCTAGCCCAAGTGAAATCAGTTCCTGTCTAAAGACTCATTACTTTATATGTCCATGAAGACACTCTTCATGACATAGTCATGCTCTGGCCAGAGACTTAAAGTAATGATCCTAACAAGAGGCCAGGGTATCTCTTCTGTTCTCACAGAAGTGATGAATCCTTTATTGGCTACTCAATTACCTTCGAATACCTCAAATTGTACCCAAGCACCACCCTATGAGTAACCTCCGAAGGCCACAAGGAATGGAGTCAAAATGCAGGATCAAGATTCAAGATATCCTCGAGTACCTCAAGTCTAAGGATACTTGCACCATTCTATGATGAGATTATCATCGACATTAAATCCATGTGATGATCTCATGGCGAGTCATCCAATGAACTTACTACCGCTAGTAAGCATCCATATGTCAACTCTAAATATCTCATATTTACGCTTTACGAGATCCACCGCTGATCCAATCAAGGAGTATGACATATGTTAGTCTGTTCGGATTAATGATGTCCAGTCTCATTAATCCTATGACTAGGAAAATTTAGAATCTTGACATAATTGCACATGATAGGAATCTCGGAGTATGATCACATCATAATTTCCTTCATGCTATGTCATATATCATGGACTTCATTAATTTGATTAAAGATCAATATCAATTCATAAAGAATATCAAATAAATGAAACATGCCTTTCTTTATTTATTCATAAAGTCATACATAACTATGAACAAAAAGCGCTAAAGGGATTGCCTTTAGGCACTACTCTAACAATCTCCCACTTGACCTAAAGTCAATCGCCTTGGTATCTAATACCAAAAGCGAGTACATGAGAATCAAAATTCTTACGTGACAATGGCTTCACAACGGATCGAGAATGTTACGCTCTGTGGAATCCTCTCGATCGCGACATCACCTCTAGCAATGATCTCTCGAATCGATGATATCTGCGAGTGCGTGTTTAGATCGTTGGTGAGACCTCGTTTTTTGCTGAGCAATAGCCCCATTGTTGTCACAATACAATTGTATGGGTCCATCACACTAGGAACCACACCAAGTTCGAAATGAACTTCGATCCAACGACTTCCTTTGCGCCTCGATGCAAAGAATGTACTCTGCCTCGGTCGTCGAATCGTGATCGTCTCTTGTTTGGAACTCTTCCAACTGACCGCTCCGCCGTTTAGCGTGAAAACATAACTTTGACCGGGATCAGAGTCATCCTTGTCGATTGAAATCGCATCCGTATGCCCGCCACTTGGAGATTTCCATCTCTATATATCAAGAAAACATCCTTAGTCCTTCGCAAGTACTTGAGGATATTCTTGACACTACCCAAAGATGACCCTCACCAGATCCGATTGGTATCCGCCGTAACACTTAGAGCATACGATACATCGGGCCTCGTACATAACATAGCATACATGATCGATCCTACTGCATATGCATACGGGATCTGATCCATGCGCATCCTCTCATCTTGTGTCTTAGGATACATAGATTTCGAGAGTGTTATCCCATGAGTGATGGGAAGAAACCCTCTCTTGGATTGCTCCATGCTAAACTTCTTTAGCATCTTGTCTATGTACGATGATTGTGAAAGACCAAGCAACTTCTTCGATCTATCTCTATAAATCTTTATCCCAAGGATATAAGTTGCTTCACCAAGGTCTTTCATCGCAAATTGCTTGGACAACCAAATTTTAACTGATTGCAGCATTGAGACATCGTTTTCGAGTAACAGTATGTCATCTACATACAACACAAGGAAAATGATTGCATTCCCATTAACCTTTTTGTACACACAATACTCATTCGGATTTTGAGAAAAACCAAACTCTTTGATTGACTCATCAAAACGGATGTTCCAACTCCTGGATGCTTGCTTCAATCCATAAATGGATTTCTGAAGCTTGCATACCTTTTCGCCATCAATGGAAGTGAAGCCCTCTGGTTGTGTCATGTACACATCCTCGGCCAGATTTCCGTTAAGGAAAGCTGTCTTCACATCCATTTGCCATATCTCATAATCATAATGAGCAGCAATGGCTAGGAGTATCCGAATGGATTTAAGCATTGCTACGGGGCTAAAGGTCTCGTCATAGTCAACTCCTTGTCTTTGACGAAATCCTTTGGCCACAAGCCTTGCTTTGTAGGTAATCACATTACCATCCATGTCGGTTTTCTTCTTGAAAACCCATTTGCACCCTATAGGTTTTATCCCTTCAGGTGCATCAACCAAAGTCCATACTTGGTTTATGTACATGGAATCCATTTCGGCTTTCATGGCACAAAGCCATTTTTCAGACTCTGAACTTTTCAGAACCTCTTCATAGGTAGCAGGCTCATCATCTTCTATGAGCAATACGTCATTCTGTTCACTTACGAGAAATCCGTATCTCTCGGGAACAATGCGCATCCTACTTGACCTACGAACTTCGTGGTGCAATGAAGGTTGAATCATTACTTCATCCGAATGAGTGGCAGCCTCGAGTTCAGCGATTGATCTGTGCTTGTTTGAGCATCTTGAACTTCTTCAAGTTCGACTTTGCTCCCCCGTCTTCTTGCGAAGAAACTCTTTCTCTAAAAAGACAGCATGCTTTGAAACAAACACCTTTTGTTCCTCAAAGAGGTAGAATTGATATCCCATGGTCTCTTTAGGATATCCTACAAACAAACACTTGTCGACTTTGCTTCAAGCTTATCTGATCAATTAAACTTCACGTGGCGGGACAACCCCATACTTTCAAATGAGAAAGATAAGGTTTTCGTTAGTCCACATCTCATATGGAGTAACATCAAGCTGTCTTAGAGGAACTCTGTTTAGTAAGTAAACAAATGTCTCTAGCGCATACCCCAAAACGATTTTGGTAACTGCGAAACCCATCATTGATCGCATTCATGTCCAACAAGGTTCGATTTCTCCTTTCAACCACACCGTTGTCTTTGCGACGTGTAAGGAGGAGTCCATCGAGATAAAATGCCATTATCTACGAGATAATCCTCAAATTGTTGGTCTAAGTATTCTCCACCACGATCGGATCGTAATGCCTTGATACTTTTACCAAGTTGGTTTTCTACTTCATTTCGAATTGTTTGAACTTTTCAAGCGCTTGATTTGTATCTCATTAGATACAAGTACCCATATCGTGAATAATCATCGATAAAGGTAATGAAGTAACGACAACCACTTCTGGCATGGATGGACATCGGACCGCATACATCTGAATGTATTAGGTCTAATACTCCAATCGCTCGTTCACCCTTTCCCTTGAAGGGTAACTTAGTCATCTTGCCTAATAAACAAGATTCGCATGTGTCATATGATTCATAATCAAATGACCCTAAACTGCCACTCTTGTGGAGCTTAGCGATGCGTGTCTCATTTATATGGCCAAGTCGACAATGCCATAAGTAAGTTGACTTTAGATTATCTCTTTTATGCCGTTTGGTGTCATTGACTTTTAAAATTGGATTAGACATATCTAATATGTAAATACCATTGCACAATGTACAGTTCCATAAAGCATTCCATTAGAATTAATAGAACAACCATTGTTATTAAAATTCATATGGAATCCAAATTCTATTCGAGATAAGAAATGCACAATATATTCTTTGTCAAACGGGTACAAAATAACAATCATCCAATTCCAAAGACAAGCCCAAGAGGGAGAGACAAAACATAGGTTCCTACTGCTAATGCAAAGAACTCTTGCTCCATTTCCAACACGTGGGTCTACTTCTCCCTTCATGAGTTGCCCATCGTCTCAAGGCCCCGCATATCATTGCAAATGTGAGCCACAACCAGATCAAATACCCGATGTTGTGATCGATAATATGATTAACTTCAATGACATACAAACCTGAAGTAGTCGAGGCATCTGATGCCTTCTTCTGCTTCAGCGACTCCAGATAGACTTTGCAATTGCGCCTCCAATGGCCATCTTTACCGCAATAGAAGCAAGTTCCTTTTGGGGCAGCTTCTTTAGTCTTCTTCTTGATGGCGCCTCCCTTTGGTTTCTTTGCCTTCTTCTTCTTTAGGTTCTTTTTCTTCTTGGACCCAAAAGATGAAGAAGCAACCACCAGCACTTGCTTACTATCACTCTTGATAGTCTGCTCAGCTGTCTTGAGCAGATTGATCAGCTCAGGTATTGTAGTGGATATTTGGTTCATCCGATAGTTTAGCACGAACTGTGCATAACTGTCGGACAATCCAACCAGAATTAAGTCTATACTTAATTCATGATCCATTGCAAAACCTAAGACGACCAATCTCTCAATATAGCCATTCATCTTCAGGGCGTACTGCACAGCAGATGTCCCTAGAGCCATCTTGGTAGTGAAGAGAAACCTTGAGGTCTCGAACCTTTCGGACCGGGCTTGCTCATCAAACAGCTCGCTAAGATGAAAAACTATAGTGTGAGCATCCATGGACTCGTGCTGCTTCTGCAGCTCAGGTGACATCGACGCAAGCATAATGCAAGTCGCCATGTCACTGTCATTTAGATGCTTACTATATGCCCTCTGATCATCATCGAAGCATCGACAAGAAAGCATCTGAAACGGAAAATCTAGGATATATCCTGACTTTCGGATCCGAGAACTATTCTCGATTCCTTAACGATCGAAAATTCGGTCCAGATTAACTTGTTGGAATCCATAAGCGGCGAAGATTCACACTTGACGACATTTTCAAACAACCTACACGGATAGAGAGGAAGAATGTTAGAATAGGAATAGCTGCATAATCATAAGGACTTGAATGATATGCAAAAGCTCCCACTAGTTTCATAGAATCCATAACCCTCATTACGAATCCAAAGAAACAAAGTGACATAATGTCCTAGTGGGTCGATATCCGATATTGCTAAGAATGACCTTGGGTTTACCCAACAAGCCATAACTTAGGTCAATCGGTAGGTATCGAACATACCAATTGCATCATCGATAACCGACATTGAGAATGACCTTGGGTTTACCCAACAAGCCACCTTATGTCTCGGGAGGTATCAAATATACCAATTACATCTTAGACACAACTATCGATTAGTGCTATCAACTTGTTGATGTATACACTTACATTGGATATCAACTCTTTGATGCGCATACATCCGATGTATGCTGCCCAATTTCACCTCTGTCCACGTTGACCTTGAGTTTACTCAACAAACCAACGCTTCCAGTGAAAACCAACCCATTAATCAGAAAATCATATTTTCATGGTTCGAACATATCCGTATAGAGTGAGCTTGGGTTTACCCAACAACCCATCCCTATAAGAACTCTGGTTCTTACCATATTAATGGAAGCGTTAGTTTTCATATCTGAGGAGGATTTAGAAACTCTAGACTCAAGTGAAGGATCATAGTCGCTAGGACTATATGGCATGATTTAGGTTTCATCAATCAAATTGAATCAATCCTTATAATCATCCATCATCCAACCTGAGCATGTCACAAGTCGACTTTCATCAAATGCAAGTCACCTTATGCTTCTGCCCACACACAAGTCGACTTGTCTGATATAAGTCGACTTATGCTCCTGCCCACGCACAAGTCAACTTGTCTAATATAAGTCGACTTATGGAAAAACTTTGAACAAGTCGACTTATGTACAATACAAGTCAACTTATCCAACAAGAATTGCTATTATATCTAATCGGCTAATTTCTCAATCCATGCAATTCCAATTCACAATACCATCCTACCTAGGGTAATTTCTGTAAATTGATGTATCAATGAACACTTCATTGATCCATGAATGCCTTATATGGTCAAACCATACATGAAAAGCTTAAAATGAGTCAAAACTCATAAATATCCAAAAAATTTAAGAACACCCAAATTCTCACCCTAAGCATCTCAAGCTAGTGTATACACTCTCAAAACTACTCCGGCACTTGTCACAAAAATTGTGACGGCCAAAACAAGCAAGAAAATGAAATGTACTAACGAGACACAAATGTGACCAATTCGGCATTCAAAAATTCTTGGAAAAGTAAATTCAAGCAATTCAATTTGGAAATCATACTACATCAAGATAACACATTTTTAATCACATTAAAAATGCTGCAAGGAATTGGAATTGAAAAAGAAAACTCAATCAAGCCAAGCAAAACAGTCCCAACAATTTTCACCAAAACTGTCCAGTTCTGTACATTGCTTGAAATGATCAATGAAACAATTTCAATAAATCATGAGAACATTATATAGGTTACTAAATGTTCTGAAAATGCTACCTGAATTTTTTCAGGATTTTAGGCCATCAAAAACTCAGTCAACCAAAATAACAAATCCGATTCCAAAACTGTGTTCATCAGCACAGCAATTCCCAACAGCATAGAATAAAATCGAAAATAAATATCCAATCACCTTGAAATCCAATTTCCATGCTCACAGACATTCACCAACATCTTAGAGACATGTAGGTGAAGGAAAATCCAGAAAACGATTTTTCTATAATTTATTCTTGATTTTATACTACTGCCTGTTCACAGAATTGTTTCAAAAACAGCATCTGTAAGCTTAGGGAAATAATTAGCAAAACTTTATCTAATCAAATCGATAAATTCTGAAAATTCAGAGACATATTCTCTAACATGTTATGAACATTCCTGGACAGAAAAATTTCGAAAACCCTATCTCTATAGCAATTCGAAATCTGAACAGAATACATGCTACAGCATCACAAGCAATTAAGGTTTATGATCTAGCTTCAGTTAAAGCTTCATACACGACACCAGACTCTCTGATACCACTGTAGGAAAATCCCCGGAGGAGCATCACATGTTCCAGCAGTGGAAACAAAAATTTTTAGTCCCGGGACCTTCCCGAAAATCCAGGATCCCGGTGTCGGTATGAAAACTCAAACCTGAATAGCCAATAGAGACTATCTCTAAAGGTATCCACGCAGAGATCAGAAAACCTAACCGAGTCAAACCCTTTTGATCCGGGAATAGCTAGAACAGAATAAGAGCTACTAGATCCTACCTCTGTCTTGGAGAGCTTGAGATCACGTTGGAACTTTGCTTTGGAGAAGAGAGATCGATGGTTGCTTGAGAAAAGAAGAAATGAATTCCAAAATCACCTTAAGCTTAACTCTTAAGCTTTCTCCTTTCTCTTCCACGCAAGAACCTACGGCTATCACCTTCCAAAAGCCATCTTATGTATTTCTTTAACAATTAAAGATGCTTCCTTAAGAAGCTTACATATGGATGATTAATGGCCATTCATTTCTTTAATGAATCAAAGCTTCTCATCTCTTCTCCCATTCCAACGTGCAAGGCTATATATTTATATATATTAATTAATTATTTACTTAATTAATTAATATATATAATTGCTTAAGCAGTCCAGTCAAACTGGGGTCGGTCCTACTGGCCTACCGGGCCCCGATGCTGAAACAGCTCTGGAAACCTTTCTTAGCAATATTGATGTCGCGATCTCATGGGACATATCCCAATCCATTGGGATCCATTTAATCTAATGCTCTCCATAATTGGAACTCGTCCAATTACTATTTTACGATTCTCGAGTCACTCTTATGCGTGTGACCCTTTAGGTTTCGGTTATGTTGGCCACTTAGATTAACAATTAATCTGAGCAAGTCATGAGCGGTATCTAGCAACACATCATGACCCCAATTGACCGGAAAGTAATTGGTTTGATGAATTCATCACGAACCGATCACGAACCCTTCCATGACAATTCTTGTGCAATTAGTCCTTTCATCATCCTATACCTCACTTGGTTATGAGTATGGCTAATATGTCAACTCTTACTAGACTAAGTCTAGCCCAGTGAAATCGCTCTGTCTAAGGACTCATTACTTTATATGTCCATGAAGACACTCTTCATGACATATTCATGCTCCTGCCGAGACTTAAAGTAATGATCTGACAAGAGGCGAGGTATCTCTTACATTCTCACGAAGTGATGAATCCTTTATTGGCTACTCAATTACCTTGAATACCTCAAACTGTACCCAAGCACCACTCTATGAGTAACCTCCGGAAGGCCACGAGGAATGGAGTCAAAATGCGGGATCAAGATCAAGATATCCTTGAGTACCTCAAGTCTAAGGATACTTGCACCATTGCTATGATGAGATTATCAACGACATTAAATCCATGTGATGATCTCATGGCGAGTCATCCAATGAACTTACTATCGCTAGTAAGCATCCATATGTCAACTCTAAATATCTCATATTTACGGTTTACGAGATCCACCGCTTGATCCAATCAAGGAGTATGACATATGTTAGTCTGTCCGGGATTAATGATGTCCAGTCTCATTAATCCTATGACTAGGGAAAATTTAGATACTGACATAATTGCACATGATAGGAATCTCAGGAGTATGATCACATCATAATTTCCTTCATGCTATGTCATATATCATGGACTTCATTAATTTGATTAAAGATCAATATCAATTCATAAAGAATATCAAATAAATGAAACATGCCTTTCTTTATTTATTCATAAAGTCTGTACATAACTATAAACAAAAATCGCTAAAGGGGATTGCCTTTAGGGCACTACTCTAACATTATATGATTGTTGGAATTGAGTGGTAAACGATTAGTGATTGTGATTCTAATTGAAATGTGATCTTAGAGTATGGAAATTTGTAAATTGATAAATGAGATCTGGAATTGTTATGGACTAGAGTGAGAGTGATCCAATTGAGAAATTCGGGAATTGAATCGGGAAAGTCATAACATGTATAGTATTTATCGAAATTGCTATTGATTATTGTATTTGACATGATTGGTAATGTGTGATTTATTTGATTTGATATAGAGGTTCCGATGGATCGACATTCCACAGACAGTATTGGGACTTCCAGGCGATAGCTCGGAAGTGCAGGTGAGTAACCTAGTTGGTTTCTCAGCCTTATGTGTTTATTAATTATATGCATTGATTGCCATGAGGAAGCACGGATGGATAGATGTGTGATTGATTTGATTGATTTCAGACCATGGGTGTTCGAAATATTTGATTGTGATATTGAAGTGCAAAGATGAGTAAATATGTATGAATGCATGAATGAATTAAATTGTAAATGCATTAGCGAAAATGATTGGAACTGTAAATGACTGAAATTGGGAAGTAACACATGCATTCATGCATCATCGAATGATCGATAATGGTAGTTGTGACCGGTGGTACTAACGTATGCAGAGCCACGAGCTCGATGCATCGCGCCGTCCTTTGGGCTTATCGAGGCGAATCACGCCTAACGATATGAGAGCTTTAAGCTCAACGCACAGACCTCGGTCCAACGATTGATAGAGCCTCGGGCTCACCGCAGGCATATCATGACCAACGATTTGAGCCATCGCTCAACATAAATGATTTCAAAGCACGGTCACAACAACGAAAAGAAAATGAAAGTGTCACATGTACATTGCATATGTGTATGATGATTGAAAATGTAAATTTGATTGCAAATGACCGAGAGATGTGAATAAGGAAATTGCATGTGATATTACTGTAAATGCTACTGTATTATATGTATATGATTGTGAATGCATGAGTTGGGTGAACCATCGATGATGGTTTCTCATTGAGTTCTCAAACTCACCCACATTGCATCTATTTTCAGAATTGAAGAGTACCCGTTAGTAAAACGGGAGTATGTTCTTGAGGATTTAAGTGAAGGTCGTGGTCGGGATCGGTGTCGTCACATCTGCATTAGGGTAGTGAGTTTATTAAGTGGGCCCCATTTGTCTATGTGTCATTGTATTGTATTACTGAAATGTTTAGAAATGGCATTGGGCCCAGTTGGGTCATACATTTCTATATGTACAAGATGATTGAGCACTATTGAGTGCTAGTTAATGACTGAATTGTTCATATTTGAAAAATGTTTTCATATTAAATCGGGCCCAGATTGATTATCGTTTTTTGCACTCAACTGTTTTAAAAGGGAGAAAAAGAAAAGAAAAATGTTATAACGAGTTTTAAAAAGGTATTGAGTGTTTTAGTACGCCACCCTCGCGAGGCACGGGCTCGGATATCACCGTAAATGTCGGGTTCGGGTCTTGTCGGGAGTGGGGTGCTACAGAGACACTCTACAAACAATACATGAGGGATCAAAATTTGTAATAACTTTGAAACTTTAGAAGTTGGATGAAAGCGATATTATTGGAGACTTCCATGAGAGGCTGCGTGACTTTGCCAACTAAGAACATCAACTTGGGAAAAAATATTCAAATATGAAACTTGTCTAGAAAATATTGAGATTACTACTTCCTAGATTTATACCAAAAATTGCAAACATCGAAGAAGCCTATGATATCAACGAATTATCTTTGGATAAGGTAATTAAGATTCTTAGCAACTTTGAGATGAATTTTTTGAGAGATAAATGAGAGAGGAAGAAAGGATTGGCATTGCAAGTTGAGATTAGAAAAGTCGTAAATGACTTAAGACATGAATTTGGTGAGAATGAGGATATGTAGTTATTGTAGGAAAATCCCGGTGGGTACATCACATGTACCCGCTACGGAAAACAAAAATTTTTGTCCTGGGACTTTCCCGAAACCTAGGATCGTTGTGTCTATATAACTAGGTCAAACCATAACGACCTACGTAGCCCGTCTCTAACGGTATCCACGCAGAGGTCGGAAAACCTAACCGGGACCAACCCTTTGGACCCGGGAATAGCTAGACTAGAGTAAAGAGTGCTAGCTCTTACCTTAGCCTTGGAGAGCAAGAAGAATCGATGAAGAAGCACCTTGGAAGAGAAGAGCTATCGTGTAGGATGAAGAGAGAACTTAAGAAAATCAAATTTTCTTACACTTTTTGTTGAAGTTTCGGTTCTCCAACACCACACACCCGATCAGCCACTTCCTTAAGCCTTAAGTATGTATGTTTTAACAATTAAAAACAATAAACCAAGGCCTTGGATGAGAGGAACCCACGTGTATGTTCATTTTCATTAAATAAACATATTATGATGAGCTTTGACTTTTCCAAAGCTAATCCTCTCTTCCTTTTGGTCTTCCATCGAAAACACATATATAAATATATATATTAATTAATTATTTACTTAATTAATTAATATATATAATTGCTGAAGTGGTCCACCAAAGCTGGGCTCGGTCTACTACCGGCTCAAGGCCCCGTATGAAAAACACACGAAAACCTTTTTCAAGAATGTCAATGTCGCGATCTCATCGGGACATATCCCAATCTCATCGGGATCCATTTAATTGATTGCTCTCGTTATTGTATCACTATCCAAAACTATTTTACGAGTTCTCCGAAACACTCTTATGCGTGTGACCCATTAGGTTCCCGGTTATGTTGGCCACTTAGATTAACACTTAATCTAAGCAAGTCATGAGCGGTATCTAGCAACACATCATGACTCCCAATTGACCGGAAAGTAATTGGTTTGACGAAGTTATATAAACTACGAACCAAATTACAAACCTTTCCATAGACAATTACCGTGCAATTCGTCCTTTCACCATGCTATACCCCACTTGGTTTGAGTATGGGCAAGTGTCAACTCTTACTAAACCGATCAGATCAAATCTAGTCCAAGTGTAATCAGTTCTTTTCCTATGACTCATTACTTTAATGTCCATGAAGACTGTCTTCATGACATATGTGCTCCGGCGCCAGAGACTTGCAAGTAATGATCCTCACAAGAGGCCATGGGTATCTCTTCTACTAATATCACAGAAGTGGTGAATCCTTTGTTGGCGACTCAATTACCTTCGAATACCTCAAACTGTACCCAATCACCACCCTATGAGCGACCTCTGTAAGGCAACAAGGAATGGAGTCAAAGCACATAATCAATATCCAAGATATCTTTGAGTACCTCAAGTCTAAGGATACTTGCACCATTGCTATGATGAGATTCTCACTGACATAATATCCATGTGATGATCTCATGGTAGGTCATCCAATGTACTTACTACTACTAGTAAGCATCCATATGTCAAATCTAAATATCTTAATATTTACAAGTTCTGAGATCCACTGCTTGATCCAATCAAGGAGTTTGACATATGCTAGTCTATCTGGATTAACGATGTCCAGTCTTATTAATCCTATGACTAGGGATCATTTAGATAATGACATAATTGCACATGATAGGAATCTCAATAGTATGATCACATCATAATTGCCTTCATGCTATGTCATATATCATGGACTTCATTAATTCGATTTAAGATTAAAATCAATTCATAAATATGAACATCAAATTAATGAAATATGCCTTTTCTTTATTCATACAAACATCTTTGTACAAAATGTGCTAAAGGGGAATGTCTTTAGGGCACTACTCTAACACTCTTACAATGCATAAGTCGACTTATCACATATACAAGTCGACTTGTCAGTATCGTAGAGGTATAAGTCGACTTACACTTACAAATCTCCCACTTGACCTAAAGCCAATCGCCTTGGTATCTAATACCATAAGCGAGTACATGAGAACAAAATTCCTCTGTGACAATGGCTTTGTCAACGAATCAGCAATGTTCTGCTCTGTGGGAATCCTCTCTATCAGGACATCACCTCGCCCGATGATCTCCCGAATCAAATGATATCGGCGGAGTACGTGTTTAGATCGTTGATGAGACCTTGGCTCCTTTGCCTGCGCAATAGCCCCATTATTGTCACAATACAACTGTATGGGCCCATCACTGCTAGGAACCACACCAAGTTCAGAGATGAACTTCTTGATCCAAACTGCTTCCTTTGCTGCGTCTGATGCGGCAATGTACTCTGCTTCGGTCGTTGAATCAGCAATCGTCTCCTGTTTGGAACTCTTCCAACTGACTGCTCCGCCATTCAGTGTGAAAATATAACCTGATTGAGACTTTGAATCGTCCTTATCAGATTGAAAACTGGCATCTGTATGCCCGCTCACATGAAGATCTCCATCTCCATATATCAAGAAAACATCCTTAGTCCTTCTCAAGTACTTGAGGATATTCTTGACAGCAACCCAGTGACCCTCACCAGGATCCGATGTGTATCTGCTCGTAACACTTAGAGCATACGATACATCGGGTCTCATACATAGCATAGCATACATGATAGATCCTACTGCGGATGCATACAGGATCATATTCATGCGCATCCTCTCATCTTATATCTTAGGACACATAGATTTCGAGAGTGTTATCCCATGAGTGATGGGAAGGAACCCTCTCTTGGATTGCTCCATGCTAAACTTCTTTAGCATCTTATCTATGTACGTTGACTGTGAAAGACCAAGCAACCTTTTAGATCTATCTCTATAAATCTTTATCCCAAGGATATAAGTTGCTTCACCAAGGTCTTTCATAGCAAATTGTTTGGACAACCAAATCTTTACAGATTGCAGCATTGAGACATCGTTTCCTAGTAACAATATGTCATCTACATATAATACAAGGAATACGATTGCTGTTCCATTAACTTTCTTATACACACAATGTTCATCCGAATTTTGTGAGAAACTAAACTCTTTGATTGTCTCATCAAAACGGATATTCCAACTCCGAGATGCTTGCTTTAATCCATAAATGGATTTTTGAAGCTTGCATACCTTTTCGCCATCATTGGATATGAAGCCCTCAGGTTATGTCATGTACACATCCTCAGCTAGATTTCCATTCAGGAAAGCTGTCTTCACATCCATTTGCCATATCTCATAATCATAATGGCGGCAATGGCTAGAGTATCTAATGGATTTAAGCATTGCTCTTCGATCGAAAGTTTCGTCGTAGTCAACTCCTTGTCTTTGACGAAATCCTTTAGCTACTAGCCTTGCTTTATAAGTAATCACATTACCATCCATGTCGGTTTTCTTCTTAAAAACCCATTTGCACCCTATGAGTTTGATTCCTTCGGTAGCATCAACCAAAGTCCATACTTGGTTTTATACATGGAATCCATTTGATTTCATGGAGCGAAGCCATTTATCGATTCTCGAACTCTTGAAACCTCTTCATAGGTGGTAGGCTCACCATCTTCTATGAGCAATACATCATTCTGTTCACTCACGAAATCCATATCTCTCGGGAGTAAGCGTATCCTACTTGACCTAAGAACTTCATGTGTAGTAGAAGGTTAAGCTGTTACCTCGCCCAGCATGAGAGTTCTGAGTTTCGTGTTTGAGCGATTAATCTGCGTCTGTTGAGCATCTTGAACTTCCTCAAGTTCAACTTTGCTCCCACTGTGCTCTTTTAGAAGAAACTCTTTCTCTAAAAAGACAGTACCTCGAAATAAACACTTTTGTTTGTCGTGAGGTAGAATTGATATCCTCTTGTTTCTTTAGGATATCCTACGAATAAACATTTGTCGACTTTGCATCCGGTTTATCGACGTGTCCGCTTCACATAAGCGTGACAACCCCATACTTTCAAATAAGAAAGATAAGGTTTCTTGTTATTCCATATCTCATATGGAGTAACATCAATCGTTTGTTGGAACTCGCATTTAACAATAAACAATTGTCTCGAGTGCATACCCCAAAAGGATTTTGGTAATCGCAAAGCCCATCATAGATTGTACCATGTCCAACAAGGTTCGATTTCTCCTTTCGCCACACCATTATCTTTGTGGTGTGTAAGGAGGAGTCCATCGAGATACAATCCCATTATCTCCGAGATAATCCAAAACTCTTGGTCTAAGTACTCACCACCACGATCGATCGCAATGTCTTGATACTTTTCCCAAGTTGGTTTTCTACTTCATTTCAATTGTTTGAACTTTTCAAGCGCTTGATTTGTATCTCATCGAATCTGAGATACCCATATCGAGAATAATCATCGATGAAGGTAATGAAGTAACGACAACCACTTCTGGCATGGATCGACATTGGACCACATACATCTGAATGTATTAGATCTAATAATCCAGTCGCTCGTTCACCCTTTCCCTTAAAAGGTAACTTAGTCATCTTGCCTAATAAACAAGATTCACATGTGTCATAAGATTCATAATCGAATGACCCTAAACTGCCACTTTTATGGAGCTTAGCTTAGCTATGCGTCTCTCATTTATATGGCCAAGGCGACAATGCCATAAGTAAGTCGATTTTAAATTATCTCTTTTATGTCTTTTAGTGTCATTGACATTCATAATTGGATGTGACATATCTAATATGTAAATACCATTGCATAATGTACCAGTACAATAAAGCATTCCATTCGTACTAATAGAACAACCATTGTTACCAAAAGTCAAATGGAAACCAACTCTATTTAAACAAGAAACATACAATATGTTCTTTGTCATAACAGGTACAAAATAACATTCATCCAAGTTAAGTACAAGCCCACTTGGGAGTGACAAAAAGTAAGTCCCTACGGCTAATGCAGCAACCCTTGCTCCATTTCCAACGCGCAGGTCTACTTCTCCCTTTGTAAGCTGCCTACTGTCCCTGAGGCCCTACATATCATTACATATGTGTGAACCACAACCGGTATCTAATACCCATATGTTATGATCAGAAACAGTATTAACTTCAATGACAAACATACCTGAAGAAGTCGAGGCATCTTATGCCTTCTTCTGCTTCAGTTCTTCCAGATAGATTTTGCAGTTGCGGTTCCAGTGACCAGTCTTACCGCAATGGAAGCAGGTTCCCTTTGGTGCAGTCTCTTTGGTCTTCTTCTTGGCTATACTTCCTTTTGGACTTTCCTTGGGTTTCTTACCCTTCTTCTTCTTCAGTTTCTTTTTCCTGGAACCAGAAGAAGTAGATTCCACCACGAGCACCGCTTGCTATCCTTCTTGATAGCTTGCTCTCTTTGTCTTGAAAGCGATTGATCAACTCGAGGATTGTCGAGAAACTTGGTTCATCCGATAGTTCAACACAAACCGTGAATAACTATCGACAATCCAACAAAATTAAGTCAATACTTAATTCATAGTCCATGACAAAACCTAAGGCGGCCAATCTCTCAATATACCCATTCATCTTGATGCATCTTGCCGATGAACCTGAGTCATCTTAGTTGTGAAGAGCAACCTGGAATTCTCGAACCGTTCGGACCGAACTTGCTCATCAAACAACTCCCTGAGATGAAACACTATGGTATGTGCATCCATAGACTCATGCCGCTTCGCACTCCGTGACATCGATGCAAGCATAATGCATGTGGCCATGTCACTGTCTTTAAGATGCTTTTGATATGCTTTCTGATCACCATCAGAAGCATCGACAGCAGGTGGATCAGGAAGTGGAGTATCCAGGACGTATCCCAGTTCCTCAGATCTGAGAACAATTCTCGGATTTCTCAGCCAATCTAGAAAGTTTGGTCCAGTTAATTTATTTGAGTCCATTAGTGAGCGAAGATTCACACTTGTAGACATCTTCAGACAACCTAAAATAGAGAGAGAAAGAATGTTAGAATAGATTTAAATGCATGATCATAAGGACTTAAATGATATGCATATGGCTCCCACTAGATTCTAACGAATCCATAACCCTCATTACGAATCTAAGAAACAAAATGGCACAAAGTCCTAGTAGGTCGATATCCGATATTACTAAGAATGACCTTGGGTTTGCCCAACAAGCCACCTTAGGTCAATCGGTAGGTATCGGTCATACCAATTACATCACAAATGCAACTATCGCCCAGTGCTATCAACTGTTGATGTATGCACACACATTGGGTTATCAACACTTGATGCGTGTACATCTGATGCACACTACCCAATTTCGCCTCTGTCCACGTTGACCTTGAGTTTGCCCAACAAATCAACGCTTCCAGGAAAACCGACCCATTAATCCAAAAATCATATTTTCATGGTTCGAACATATTCGTATAGAGCGAGCTTGAGTTTGCCCAACAACCCAACTCTGTAAGAACTCTGGTTCTTACCATATTAATGGAAGGCGTTAGTTTTCATATTCAGGTTGAGGGATTTCAGGTCTCATATAAAAACAAAACTCATCCAGGCTATGGGATCATAGTCAAACTATATGGACTGATTTAGGGCATTTCATCAATCATATTGAATTTATACCTAAAATCATCCATCATCCCATTTCAAAGATGTTATAAGTCGCTTGTGCCATGCAAGTCGACTTATGCCACTACATACACGCAAAGTCGACTTGTGCTATTGCTAGTCGACTTATACATCTGTGCCTGTACAAGTCGACTTATACATTGCAAGTCGACTTATACAGCTCATGCAAGTCGACTTATTCTGCTCGTGCACGTATAAGTCGACTTATACCCTTACAAGTCGACTTATACAAGTCGACTTATGCTGCATGTGCAAGTCGACTTACACTAGGTTTTGCTATCCAATCGGCTAAATTCTCAATTCGTGCAATTCCAATTCACAATATCAAGTATATACACATTACTAGATGTATCAATGAACACATTCATTGGACCATGCTCACCATATAGTCAAACTATACATGAAACACTTGAAATAGATGAATACACTTATTCATTTTGACTTCCTAAAATTTTACGAATACCAAATTATCATCCTAAGTATATCTAGGTAGTCTACACATTATCAAGATCACTTCGGCACATGTCACAAAAATTTGCGACGGCCAAAACAATCAGGACAACGCTATACACTAACGAGACGCTAATGTGACCTATTTGACATCCGAAAATTCATGGAAATCCTATTTCAAGCAAATCAGTTTGGGAAGCATGCCAACATCCAAGTAACACGTTTCTAATCACATTAAAAATTATTCAAGGCATTGTAATTGAACATTACACACTAAACCATTCAAACAAAAACAGCTCCAGCAATTGTCTGAACATTGCCATGTTCTGTTTGTTGCTTGAAAAATCCATTGAAACACTTTCAATAAATTCTGAGAAAATTACAGAGGTTAGTACCTGTTCAGAAAATTCTCCATGAATTTTTTCAGGATTTATTTCCATCAAAAACTCAACAAACCTCAGCAATTTAGCCAATGCTGAATCTGTGTTCACCAACACAGAGATTCCCAACAACACACAATAAATTCGTAAATAAATAGTCAATCACCTCGAAAACATTTTTCCTTTCTCATAGACATTCAAAAACGTCTTAGAGACATGTCGGTGAAAGAAAATCCAAAAAAACATTTTTCTAGATTTTATTCTCGAATTTATAGTCATGCCTGTTCCAGAAACTTGTACAAAAACAGCAACTAGCACATTAGGGAATAAATAAGCAAAACCATATCAAATGACATTAATAAATTAATTCCTTTTACAGATACATTCCATATCACCTTATGAACACATCTGAGCAAGAAATTTTCGAAAACCATATCTCTATACAGATTTCGAAATTGGCACATATAACATGCATCATCATCAAATTCACTAAGCTATTCCAACCTAGGCATGGTTTCTACTTCATATAAGACACAAGTGTCTCTGATACCACTGTAGGAAAATCCTGGTGGGTACATCACATGTACCCGTTGCGGAAAACAAAAATTTTTGTCCCGGGACTTTCCCGAAACCTAGGATCGTTGTGTCTATATAACTAGGTCAAACCATAACGACCTACGTAGCCCGTCTCTAACGGTATCCACGCAGAGGTCGGAAAACCTAACCGGGACCAACCCTTTGGACTCGGGAATAGCTAGACTAGAGTAAAGAGTGCTAGCTCTTACCTTAGCCTTTGAGAGCAAGAAGAATCGATGAAGAAGCACCTTGGAAGAGAAGAGCTATCGTGTAGGATGAAGAGAGAACTTAAGAAAATCAAATTTTCTTACACTTTTTGTTGAAGTTTCGGTTCTCCAACACCACACACCCGATCAGCCACTTCCTTAATCCTTAAGTATGTATGTTTTAACAATTAAAAACAATAAACCAAGGCCTTGGATGAGAGGAACCCACGTGTATGTCCACCGAAAACACATATATAAATATATATATTAATTAATTATTTACTTAATTAATTAATATATACAATTGCTGAAGTGGTCCAGTCAAACTGGGGTCGGTCCTACCGGCCTACCGGGCCCCGGTATGAAAAACACACCGAAAACCTTTTTCAGCAATGTCAATGTCGCGATCTCATCGGGACATATCCCAATCTCATCGGGATCCATTTAATTCGATTGCTCTCCGGTATTGGATCACTATCCAAAACTATTTTACGAGTTCTCCGAAACACTCTTATGCGTGTGACCCATTAGGTTCCCGGTTATGTTGGCCACTTAGATTAACACTTAATCTAAGCAAGTCATGAGTGGTATCTAGCAACACATCATGACTCCCAATTGATCGGAAAGTAATTGGTTTGACGAAGTTATATAAACTACGAACCAAATTACAAACCTTTCCATAGACAATTACCGTGCAATTCGTCCTTTCACCATGCTATACCCCACTTGGTTTGAGTATGGGCAAGTGTCAACTCTTACTAGACCGATCAGATCAAATCTAGTCCAAGTGTAATCAGTTCTTGTCCTATGACTCATTACTTTAATGTCCATGAAGACCGCTTTCATGACATATGTGCTCGGCGCAGAGACTTGCAAGTAATGATCCTCACAAGAGGCCATGGGTATCTCTTCTACTAATATCACAGAAGTGGTGAATCCTTTGTTGGCGACTCAATTACCTTCGAATTCCTCAAACTGTACCCAATCACCACCCTATGAGCGACCTCTGTAAGGCAACAAGGAATGGAGTCAAAGCGTAATCAAGATCAAGATATCTTTGAGTACCTCAAGTCTAAGGATACTTGTACCATTGCTATGATGAGATTCTCACTGACATAATATCCATGTGATGATCTCATGGTAGGTCATCCAATGTACTTACTACTACTAGTAAGCATCCATATGTCAAATCTAAATATCTTAATATTTACAGGTTTTGAGATCCACTGCTTGATCCAATCAAGGAGTTTGACATATGCTAGTCTATCCGGATTAACGATGTCCAGTCTCATTAATCCTATGACTAGGGATCATTTAGATACTGACATAATTGCACATGATAGGAATCTCAATAGTATGATCACATCATAATTGCCTTCATGCTATGTCATATATCATGGACTTCATTAATTCGATTTAAGATTAAAATCAATTCATAAATATGAACATCAAATTAATGAAATATGCCTTTTCTTTATTCATACAAACATCTTTGTACAAAACGCGCTAAAGGGGATTGTCTTTAGGGCACTACTCTAACACTCTTACAATGCATAAGTCGACTTATCTCATATACAAGTCGACTTGTCAGTATCGTAGAGGTATAAGTCGACTTACACTTACGGTTATTGAGAAGAAATTTCAGTAAATGGTTAAAGAAGTTTAAGAAAGATAGACTCGAGTTTAGGCATAATGGGGGGGGGGGCTCATCAAATAATAATTTCAAACAAGAAGCTAAAACTTTAAAGGTGAAAGAATGGTGAAGAAAATTCAATGTCATGAATGTTAAGGCTTCAAACATAAGCAAGCAGAATGTGCTAATATTTTGAAGAAGAGAAAAAAGAAGTCGTATACAAGTATTTAAAGTGAGAACGAATATGAAAAGTGAAGAGAAATTTGTGAGTAATAATGTTGCGTTAGTTGCTTTATATAACAGCAGTCCAGTTGCTTGCTTAATAGTAACTACAGAAGAAACTGACGAAAAAAAGAAGAATTAGCCCAAGACTTCATAAAAAATGTAGATAAATCAGTCCATAGCTTTAGTTCAGATTATGATAGTGATGATAGCGATTCAAAATACAAAAGGAGGATATTTGCAAAGCTTATAAGTTAATGTATGCTAAATGTGTGCAAATATGCTAGAAGAATGAAAAGTTAAAGAATGAAAAGTCCACCATGAAGACCATTGTTCAAGATCTAGAAAAGAAGTTGTTATCTACAATATATGAGCTTGATGAAACAAAGTTGAAGCTGGTCAATTTAGAAAAAGGGACAAGAATGTTAAATGAAGTTGCTGAAAAGTTAGAAAAGTTGATGGTAATCGGTAAGATTAAAGGAGACCTTTAAGATATTAGCTATACACCTTTAAGATATTTAGAAAAGTTGATGGAAATTGGTAAGATTAAAGAAGATCTTTAAGATATTAGTTATAAAGGTGAATGTTCTAAGTCAACTAATAAGAAAAATGGTGCGGCTAGATCTGTCCAAGGAGAAACTTCAAGAGGAAACAAATTTAGACATGCTTATCATTTGATGTGAAAATGATGCTCTGCTTTATGATTTTGACGCTTGGTTAGAGACCTATAAGAAGATTCGAGTTTTCTACGATTTTAGTTTTTCAAGTTTTATCTTGTTTTCTCTCTACATCATAGGTTGTATAAGTTTGGGAAATATACTTTCATATAGTTTATGTGAGGAGAAGATTAATTGAATTTAATTATAATTCATTGAATGCATTTTTGGGGTTTATGATTTTAATCAGTCGTATGCAAATGACTTTGATATGAGCAATGATATGTTAGCTAGTATTTTAACTGCTGGTAAATTGTTATCTTGGTCTTCTACTATTGCACTACATGCTTATGATTCTTCCACTACCTACTGCTGATTTTTATGCTTTTTTATTCACTGAGATTAATCACATGGAAGGCATTATTCATTTTGGCATTGTTTTGTCCCAAGACGAAGATATAGGATTTTTTTTAATCTAATATTTGTGTTTTATTGGTGACTCTTCAATTATGGGGGATATTTCAAGGTATTTCTGTGACTATTTGTCTTAGTGGAGAAATTCGGATGATTGAAAAATTGTTTATCTGGGATTATCACTTCTTTGTATTTTTTTGAACTTAACGAACTTGATGTTATTTTAAATTTGATGTTGTGTGTCCAATTATATTCTTAAGGGGGGGTTTCGATATGTGACAAATAATGTCAAAAAAAAGGAGATTGTTAAGATATATGTTATGATATTTTGGACATTATTTGTAATTGAACAACTTTGATTATTTGAGGAATATTATTATAATAAGTATTCTACCTTATATGGGATTTTTAAGATAAGGTTTATTTGGAATAAAATCCTAGTGATGATAGGATTTAATTGGAATAAAATCACTATATCTTGATTAAGATAAGATGTAGATTTTTGGATTCTTCTTGACAGCCTATTTTGGTAGTTTTTATCTATCTAAGGGAGCTGATTTTTTAGTCACATTATCTTTATTGGACAACTATGTTCTCTGACTATTTCTGTGAATTTTTTAGGCTATATTGTTTTTATTTTTGGGTGAAAAATGATAAGCACATTGTGACTTGAAGCTGTATTTTTGGGGATTTGAGTTATCTTTAGCAACTGATTTTATAGGAATTTTATCCAGATCTGGCAACTACGTTTTCCCTTGGACTGTGCAATTTTATGGGTTGTCCAATTTGTTGGTTTTGTGTGAAAATCTCAAACTATTTTTGTATGGTTGTACGACTCCATTGGTTTAATGTTTCGGTGATGAAATGATTGTTGTTTTGTTAAGTTTTCATGGCTGCTATACATGGGATGTTTCAATGACAATATTAAAGCTTCAAAACAGATTTCTTAAAGAACAACTCCCTATTCTTTCGTTGACGAAGCTACATTATTAGGAGAGTTGTGTTTTATCTCAAATGTTGTCATTGTTTATGTATTTATTATTTAAATCACTTAAGTTGTTTAATTCTTATCTTTATTGTCAAACTTTGTTGTGAAAATGCTCCATTGAGGTTAGTACGAGATGGTCATGTTATTATAGGTGATTTACTTTCACAAATTATGAGGACGCGAGATAGTATTAAGAGTTGAGTGAGTGGGCTTTGCAATGCCTTGAGTAAAACTATTGTTGTTCTTTGGTGAAAGTGATTAAGATGGGTGAGGGCCCCGCAAACGTAGATAACTGTGCCGAATTGCATTACCAAATCTTAGACATTGAGTAAAACTATTTTTATTTGTGTTGAAAAATTAACAGCTACTGACGGAGTTGTTTTATATCAAGTAACTAACATATACAGTTCAAGCAATTACGATTGAACTAGATTTTTGCAAAACTACATCCTCTCGGATTTTCACCAACGACAAACTTCGATGTTGTAAATACCATATTAGTATCATATCCATACCAAATTTAATTTTAATACGATACTATACTAATAACGGTCAATATTGAGTATTATTTCGATAATTTTTAAAATTATAAAATAATTCTTATGTTACAAAATAGCCTTTCAAATATTGTGTTATATAATTTTTAATTTCATATTAACCATATCTCTAAAAATCATAATAATAAAATATGAAATAAAAATAATCTATTTATTTCTATTAATATTACTTTTCACATATTGCATATATAAATAATAACCACAATTAACACAAAAAGATTGTTTAATTATCATACAAATATAAAACTATGAATACTACAAAATATTTAAAATATTACAATTTTATCATCTAATAAAGAATAAGTACATCAAAAGATCAAATCGAAAAATAATAAAATTCCTTGGCTCTATAAGTATTACAATAAAGTTTGTGAAGAGGAACACAATCAACTAGAATTGAAATTTGAAACAAAATATTTACAATTAAAAGTTTTATATTTATATTGCATATATAAAATCTAACATATGTATCAACCTATAAGTGAAATTAAAAGAAGAGATGAAATGAAAACTTGGAACTTCATTTAATTGAATATCCACTTAAATTGTATTAACCTAAATTCTCATTTAGTACAAAATCCTTATTATTAAGAGGAAACTAATTATTACTATCATTCAAATTCATTGTACCAAATGAGATATCAATACTTTTCTATCTAAGATTATTGTCTAAGTCACTCTCATCTATTAAACTCGGTTTTTATAAACTCAAATCTACTAAAAGATTGATATGGTCAAGGCAAATTGGATCTATATAACTATTTGTTTTATTAAGATGTTTTATTAAGAGTCCTAGTAAACAAATAAAATAAAATTATGAAGATATTGCAAGAAATTGTATTCAATTTAATAATGATAAATGATAATAACATACTTTTCTAGAAACTTTAAATTATATCTAACAAAGACCAAGCCATTTAATATTTTGTGGTCCAATCTATTTCTTTTAATGGAATGAATGATTCAAATGTGCTTAATTCCTTTCACATCTATTGCACTTATATATCAACTCAGAATTTGAATTGCAAACCTTTATAATTCTGAAACACTACTTTCCAATTGGTATTACTAAGTAATCGTAAGACAACAGAAGTAATATTATATACAAAATAAAGTGATAATTAATTTTCAACAAGTGACAAAAGTAAAAAAGAATAATTGGATTAAGTTTCTCTCATTGACGAATATTAATAGGCGGCTCTATTAGATTCAGGATCCATGTATGGTTATAGATGAACTTGGTCACTTTTTTTTTTTAACTTTTTGCATAGTTTCATCAATGATAGGAAAGTATCTAACATCTTCTATATTTTTCAAAATTAAGTCAATGCAATGTATAGTAAAAGGTGTCATGTAAAAATAATTATACATGCTTTGCAATCTTCTTCCAGCTACTTTGTAAACAAAATCATTGTCGGTAATAAACTGAGCTCAACCTCATTCACAATTTTATCAAATATTTGAAACAAAGTATAAACATTTCTATTAAGGCCAGAAGCATAAATAGACTTAAAAAACATTGTCCCTTTGTAAAATAATCCAAAAATTGATAATATGCCCATGTATTCTATTTGTCCAACCATCATACATGATTGAATACACATAAGTAGCTCAAGTCATTCTTCTTTCATTCAAATAAGTGTTTATTTCATAAATAGAGTTGCTCAAAAGTTCACCTCTGTAGTCATCAACTCAAGAAGCTTTACATCCTAGACCATAAGTGTTGGACCCCGAACTTTTCTTGGAAATTAGAAATTATTAAATGAAATTAAATGAGAAAATATGTTATGATTTCTTGTAATGAATGAAGAGTATAAATGAATCTATAAGCATTTGATGAAATGAAAGACATTTGAGTTTCCTTGTGTTTTGCATATGTTTGATAAAAAAATGACGTAATATGATGTTGACCATGGACTTGTCTAATGAGTAGAATGGTGTTTGTTGTATTTTGAGACAATTTCTAGATTAATGTGAATTGAATTGGCTTCTTTAGCCTTCTTAATGATTATGGAGGATTTGCATAACTTTAAATGAGGTATTGTGTATTGTGCTTGGATGTGGGAATTGGAGAATGAGGATGATTGATTAAATCAAAATGAGTTGGGAAATTTTCTGAACATAGTTCAGTATTTTGGTGAATTCTTGGTCTGTGGAGATCTAATTGAACTAATTCTTATTGTAAAATAAAATAGAGACATGGGGCTACAAGTCATATAAAGGAATTGAATTTCAATTTAGCCCCTAAGACTTTCAATTTCTAAATTGAAGTCGGGTTTAGTGTGCAGTTTTGGATTAGCAAGAGCTGAAATTATTTTAGCCATAAATTTTACTCTAGTCATCCAAATGAGGTGATTCTTAATTTGGATTAAACTAGAGAAATAGGGCTACAAATGTTCTGAAGGATTGGATTTTCAATTTAGTCATTAAGAATGTCAATTTTTGGATGGAAATAAATCGTAGGAAAACGTTTTAGCATAAGCATAGTCCAAAATGTTTGAGGTGTAACTTTTAGAGTAGTGCACCAAATTAAATGATTTTGGTGGCGTTATGAAATTAATACTATTAGGAACATTTCTCTAGAAGAAAGTTTTAGCAAATTCCTTCAATTTTATGGTTAGAAAAATTTCCAAATGTAAGCATGAATTAAAATGAATTTTAGGGACAAATTTGGAAGATCACTTAAAGTGTTAAGTTTTAAGGCTTTTAAGGAAGGGCAATAGGGTCTTTTTGCATTCATTAAATGGAAAGTGATGTGGCTGTCGTTTAAGAGGAAGGGAATGCACGAAAATTGGAAGAAAGAAAAGGAAAAGAAGAGAAAGAAAGAAAGCAAGTTTCTATGGGGAAGGGAGAAAGAAGAAAGAAGTGACTAGGGTTTCGATTTTCTTGGGTTTCAAGCAATATTTTTAAGTGGATCTAAGAGGGAAAAAGATGGAATAAGATGAGAGATCCAAGATGAGACAAGAAATTTCAGATTTGGAGAAGATTAAGGTAAGAGACGATTTTTGATCTTTGAAATTTTAATGAGATTTTGGTTTAGATAGCTTAAGAATGGTATGGGTTTGTGATTTCTAAAGTCAATTTTGGAGATTGCAAGGTTTAAATTTCTCAATTTTGGATGTTTATTAATTAGAGATTTTTTTCATGAATTAGGAAATTTAAATGAGGCAATGGAGAAAGAGAGGCTTTGATCAAGTTTCAAGCAAGGGATTAAGGTGGGTACATGTTTATAATAGAGTAAATAAGCCACTTTTGTTTTATTTAAATCAAAAAAATTTAATGATTTAAATTGCATCAAAATTGTTGCATAAATTATGCCTTGAATGAATTGAGAAATTGCTACATGTTGATATGTGAATTGTGTGACGATTTATGAAAATGATTTCTTTTGAAAAGATTGCAAGTTTATGAAATTATGTTTTCGGAAATGATTTTCAAAATGTATCAAGTATATGAAATCAAGCTTTTTGAAGAGTGTCATTTTGGGCAACAAGTTTTGAAATACATGTTATGTGGGTTTTGGTAGTCCATCCAAGAACCGTCATGTGCACGTTGACCCAAAAATAGGCTTCTCCCGCCTACCCGCTAGTGGCACGGAGCTCCTTCAAGAACTCCCTCAAGTTTACGGCTATATAAGACCATTATATGGGAATGTGTAGTACGTCATGAATATGGATCTACCCAAACCATTTTGATGTGTTATGTGCTTATGACATGTGAGCAAGTTGATGCATACATGTTTTGTGGTTTATAAATGTGAATACATGATGAGATTTTGAGAAACAAGTGTTTTATGAATTTCAAAAAGGTTTTCTATGATAATGAATTTTTGAATAGTTTTGCTTATTTTTCTGTTATAAGCATGTTATCCACGTGCTGTAAAGCTCACCCCCACACTCTTTCCCCCAATCAGGTGATGAGCAAGGATTCAAGTGAAAGTGAATCAAGGCATGAATCCGAATTTGCATGTTTCGTCTTGTTTTGGAGTAGTTTCTATGAAACAAAGCTGTAATTATATTTTTAGCAATTCTCATTCAAGTTTCTTGTGTAATTTGGGGATTTTAGAATATAGACTGTATTGTGGCTTGAAATACCCTTAAAGTTTGTAAACCTCTTATCTTATGAGGTTAATGAAAAATGGATTTGTGGATGGACATGAAATGTGAATTTGTATATGGAAGACTATGATGAATGTTGAGTATGAATGGTTGGTATATATATATATACATATATATTCACATCAGTGAGATGTTATGGAAAAGACACATAGGAATGGTTTTGAAATGCGAGTTTTTGTATGGTTGAGTTGGAAGTAGATATATTTGAAGAAGTCATCCACTTGTGTGATGAACTTTGAAAATGAGTTGTTATATAGATATAAATAAGTGAGACTCCATGGAAAAGAAATATGCGAATGATATGAATATAGAGATGTTGTTGAATATGAAGAGTCAAATGAATTGAGGTTGAAAGTTTTATGAATTCCAATTGGTAGTTGAATTTTTATTAATGATGTGCAACAGATAAAGTAAAGTTGGGGATAAATTCCAAGTTTTCCATGAAGGTAAAATGTGTATGCTGATTTCCAAGGGAAAATTTTATTGATCTAGGTAGGATTAGCCAAAATTGCTTTCATTAAAGTTGTAGTTCGTCTTTATAGTTTTCCAACACTATAAAGTTTGTTATTTTTGGACATCGGAGTGAAAAGATATGAGCATTATAAGTGAAGATGTTGCATAAGAAGTTTAAACATGACAATTATGGTGAATGAAGAGAGTTTGAGTTTGTGATGATTTATTTGAGTTAAATTTTGGGAGTTTGATGCAACCAAAGTGGTAATTGAATGTTTTAGGAGTGTGATTGCATTAGAGGAAGTGAATTTGTGAAGATTATAAGCGTATATGATGTTAGATTGGATGTAGGAAGCATTGGAGAGGATTTGGAGGGGTTTTGGGAACCACCATGTCCGTTTAATGGACTTTAGGTCCGTTTAATAGACCTTTACGGGTCAAAAAGGACCCCTAGCATCACCCATGTCCGTTTAACGGACTTTCTAGGGTGAGGAAGTGCATTTTGGCCCGACAATGTCTGTTAAACGGACATTCACGGGACAGCTTCATGAAGTCGCGATTATTTCCCATTTTAGAGGAGGAATCTGACTTTTTTGTCTTCATTAAGGTTTTATATCTCGAAGTCTTATTTCAAATGGTCCCAAAACGAAATCGATCAGAAATTTTTGGTGAAAGTTATTGGTGGAGTTATGTAAATATAGTGCCCGGGAAAGCAAGTGTATTTGTTGGGCCCCGATTCGCATTAAGCATATTTAAATTATGTTGAGGTTTTAATTTGATGATTTTTAATCTGATTGGAATAAATTGAGGATTTTATTGCTTAAGTTATGATTATTAAATGAAGAAATTAGTGAAATTAGATTTATTGAGAATTATTATTTTATGATGTATTGTGAGTAATAAAAAGAATTATATGCATTAAGAGTGTTAAGAGTTATTGGAATTTAATTAGAATAAGATGGTATTGGTTTATAAAGATGGGCCTTGTAATTATTTTTTATATTAAGGAATGAAGAAGAATTGGACTCTTATTTTGAGGTTTAGATTAATGAATTTGGGATTTTAGTGCTTAAGTAAGAATTATTAATTGAAGAAATTGAGTTAAATTAGAATTTGATCTTGGTGCTAGACTTGAAAAAATTAAATGGTGTTAGGATAAATTTGGATGATGATATATGGTTATATATCTTTTAGCCCTTTAATGGTCTTTTAAATAAAGATGGAAGAAAGCCTTTGGGCTAGTGCCCAATTAGGAGGATAAGAAAGGGATGAAATAAACTATGGGCTAGGATCCATTAGGTTGCATTTAAATGAAGAAGGAAGGAATTGGGCTTGAGTATTATTAGGTTAAAGAAATAGTTAGCTAAGTAAAATTAAAGAAGGAGGCTTGAGAAGATTAAAGAGGAAGCCCATTAGGAGCCCACAAAATTTCAAATGGGAAAGAGGAAATGAAAATTTGGTGAAAGTTAGAAGGAGGAAAAGACTTGGGCTTGAAAATTTGGGCTTAGGTTTAAGTTAAAGGGTTTAAGTTAAAGAGTTAGGGTTAGGATAATGGAAGGAGGCTTAGGAAGTTTCCTAAGACTAAGAAGAGACTAACGAAAATTTTAAGGAGGAGGCCAAAGAGGTGTCGTTTTGCATGGGAAATAAGTGAGGAAGAGAGCAAAACCTAGGTCATTTTGTGTCTAGCCATCCGAAAATGCAAAGAAGAGAAATGGAAGAGTGAGTTTGACCATCCAAGAAGAAGAAGAAAGAAGGTAGGTTTTCAAAGCTTTAGGAAGGTGGGTTCTTGTGTTTTATGTAAGAAGAAAGGAAGAGAAAGAGGTTCTCCATCTTTAGAAGCATAAAGGAGATTTCGTAGGTCACTTCAAGGTAAGAGAAAAATTCGAAAATCTTGGTTTTATGTTTAGAATTTTAGCTTTCTTGATTCATATTGGTGATTAGAAGAGTGATTAGAAGGAGATGTTGTTGGAGGAGAAAGAAAAAAATCAGATTTGTGTATGGATTAGGGTTTCAATTTATGAATTTATTTGTTAGGATTTGTGTCTTTAATGATTGTTTTGATGTTAAGGGATAGGTTAAAGAATAGGTAAGGTGATGTTGCATGAATTTCAAGTTTCTCCCATTCTTGGAAAAAAATTCCAGCACTTGTGTTTTTATTAAATTGTGAATCTAAGATGGGATTTTGCTTAGTTTAGAGAGGGGTTATGATGTTAATTGTTTAAATAAGGTATAGGTCAAGTGAGATGGATGTTAAACCTAGATTTTGTATTCATTAACATTTTCCAGCATATGTACCTTATGTTAATTATGATATTATTGTTAGAATTTTGCTAAAAATGATGGTGTGAAGAGTAAATATGAAGGAAAGGATAGGTTAGGTTAGTTTAAATGGAAGTTAGTACATCCTTTTAAAAATTCCATCATAGTTGGTTTTTGTTAATGATAATTTTATTGTTAGAGGTTTGCTTAAAGATGGGACTTGCTTTGCTTGGTTCAAAAGTGTGATTGGAGAATGATGTATGATGGAAGAAGGAAAGAATAAGAAAAGAAAGATTAAGGGAAAAAAAATTCAGATTGTGATAGGTGACTTTTAGGCATGAGTTTTGAGAAAGTTGTTGGTTATTGAGATAGGTTTTGATGACAATGACTTAAATAAAGTATAGCTAAGATGATAGCAAAGAAATTTTATGTTTCCCTTGATGGCTTAAAATTCCAGCATTGGTTACTTGTTTTTAATTCATGGTTTTGTTATAAGAGTTGTGTTTTTCATGTTTTCATATGATGGTTTGAAGAGTATTGGTTAAAGAAAAAGGAAAGAAGAAGAATACATGAAGTTAGAAAATTTCAGCATAGAGAATATATGAGAGTTTGCATTTTTGTTCAAACATGGTGGTTAGTAGTGTGAATATGAAGATATAGGAAGATTAGAATAGGTTAAATGCAAGTTTTCCCAAACCTTAGAATTTTCCAGCATGTGTATCTTATAGTAATTAGGATTCTTATGCCTTAGTTTGAAGAGTTTTCAAGAAAGAATAAGAGAGAAAGAAAAGAAAGGAAAAGGAAAGAGGAAGGATTATTAAAAAATCAGATTTGGTGTGGTGTCTTTAAGGCATGAGATTCTTGGAAATAATTGATACAATTGAGATAGGCTTTGATGGTTATGGTTTAGGAATGGCATAGGCAAAGTGAGATAGGGTTTTAGTCATGTTTTCATTCTTTAGAAATTTTCAGCTTTGATATTTAGTGTTAATTAAGGTTTTGTATGCTTTGATTAAGGGCAATTAAAGGCGTTTGGGGATTGAGGAAGGACATGTGAACCTATTGCAAAGCTTAAGGATTCAAGGTGGGTGATTTCTTAATACTTGAGATAATATGCATTAAAGTTTTTCTAATAAATGCAAACTAATGTTTTCCACCAATGACTTAGCATGTTTGTATGAATTACTTTATGTGATGTCTTTCACTTATATGTGATATTCTTGAGTATGAATTTATGTTAGAATGGATTGTTAAATGGTTTGTAACATGAATTCCGATGCTTTGTAATATTTGAATTAGTTTTGATAATGATTTGATTTGAAAACAATTTGAAAGTCAAATTTGAAAAGTGCCTTCTAGCAATCTGTTTGTTTTAAGCATGAATATGTGAATTGTATGGGTTTGGTTAGGTCCCTCCGTAGAGTCGATTACTTGTCTCCTCTCGATAGCCTTCTCCACGCCCCGCAAGTGGCTTAGGAGTTCGATTTGGACTCCCCTCATTCACTGGCCGCATATGACCGCTATGCGGAATGTGCGATCGTCTGTTAGGACCGAAACCAAACCATTCGAAATGTTATGTGCTGTTTGATATTTGTTGAATTTGTAATTGTTTGAAGTGTAGTATTCCGTGAAGAGTTTTGACAAATTAAAAATGCTTTTCTCAATGTGACTTGTATGAAAAGATTGAATGAATGAATAACGGTTTTCGCGTATTTCTCATTTATTAAGTTATTACCCACGGAGCCGTCGAGCTCACCCCGCATTTTCCCCTCCTCAGGTAGCAAGCAAGAATCCGGGTCGTCGCATCGGGATTGAGGAAAATCCGATGCATTTTGTTGGTTTAGAAGTCTCAAAGATTTAGTTTGTTCTTTGTGAATGCAGTTTTATCTTTTTGGTTGTATTTAGGCTAGAATGACCTTCAATCATTGTATTTGTTTAGTTTCATGTAATTATTATGGTTTTGAAGTTTGCAATTGTAAAAGTTTCGAAGTTAAAATGTATTGTTATGATTGTAGGATTGGAAATGAGAAAAACAAATGATAGATGACTAAGTTTGTGACATTGCCAATTGAGTTGAGTTGAGTTTGAAGTTGGATGAATGAATGTAAGGAAGATTGAAGTGGTTTTATGCAGGTTTGTAGTTTGGGTGAAGTTAAAATGAAGTTTTGGCTAGAGCAATTTTAGGGGAGGTGCTGTCCAAATTTTCTTAAATTTGGGCAGTACTTCGCTTAGATTTTAGACCTCCGAAACGATTGAATTGGAATAAGAGGTCTTCTGAAAAGTTGTAGAGCAAGTTAAGAACTTTAAAATGGTATAAAATGGGTTAGTTTTCGAATTGGGATGAAAAAGTTATGGATGTTTGAAATTTACTGCCATTATGCAATTAGGGTTTCTCGGATTACTATTCATAGGCAATTTTGGGCTGAACCTCCGATGGGTTTTTCGCCTTTAGAGCGGAATTGGAATTTCTGTTCTTCATGAAAATTGTAGAGGTATTGATATCTTTAAAATGAGATATGGTGCATCCTAATCGGAATTCGGAGTAAAAAGATATAAGGGTCGGAAATTGGCCGGTTACTATTCATATGGTCAAATACTATTCCTTTGGTCATTTTACATTTTCTCTTATAACTCTCTCGTTTGGCCTCCGATTCACCCAAATTCAACCAGTGATTTCTCATCAAGTTTCCTACCTTTCCTTGTAAAATGTCCAATTGTTAGCTTAATTGAATTTTGTCGAATTAGCCCTCACGTTTGTCTTGTTGATTTGCCCTATTTGAATTATACTTGAGTTGTTCGCTTTGCTTCCGCCTTATGCCTTCGAACCGATGTGCTTTGTTTCCGCTTTTGTTTTGTTTCCTTTGCCTTATACCTTTCGGTTCGAGTTGCTTTGGCTTCCGTTTCGTTTGTTTCCATACTTTGTTATCCGATTCGATTCGTTTCAATCTGCTTTTGCTTTCGATTTGAGCCTTGATTTGCTTTGTAATTTGCTTCGGATTCAATTCTTTAGTCTTTGATTTTCATGTGCTTCATAATTTGTTTTCAGTATGTTTCTTCGTTTCAGTATGCTTTTCTTCCGTTCCGTTCGATTGACTTTTGTTTTTGTTCTTCGTTTCGTTCTCCGGTTAAGACCCGAATCAGGAAAATGGAGTTAAGATGAATAAAAAAAAATTATATCGGGATTTTTGGATTAGAAATTGGATATCCGGTAACGGGTGATAAGAGTTCATAAGGAATCATGTGTACGTATTGAAGGAATATGTATAAGCAGTTGGGTTTCGAATACGGGATCCAACATTTATGGTATCAGAGCCCAGTATTATGATCATACTTGGGCAATATGGTTATTAAGAATGACTTTAGTGATTGTTTGAGTTAGATGGCGAAAATGAAAAGAAGAATTGAAAGGTTGAATTAAGAATTAAACATGATGGTTTAATTGCGGTGATAACAATCAGAATGTTATGATGATTAGACAATGGGAAAGTGAAATAGACATAAATGACTTCTCATGATATGACTGAAATGATATGTAGTATGGAGAAAGTTAGAAATGCATACAAGCTAGATTGTTCCGTATGAATAAGATGAAGAATTGAATGAGAAGAGTTAAAGCAAATATTGTTGATGATTATTCCGTAGGAATTTCGAGGACGAAATTCTTTTAAGAGGGGGAGAAATGTTGGGCCCCGATTCGCATTAAGCATATTTAAATTATGTTGAGGTTTTAATTTGATGATTTTTAATCTGATTGGAATAAATTGAGAATTTTATTGCTTAAGTTATGATTATTAAATGAAGAAATTAGTGAAATTAGATTTATTGAGAATTATTATTTTATGATGTATTGTGAGTAATAAAAAGAATTATATGCATTAAGAGTGTTAAGAGTTATTGGAATTTAATTAGAATAAGATGGTATTGGTTTATAAAGATGGGCCTTGTAATTATTTTTTATATTAAGGAATGAAGAAGAATTGGACTCTTATTTTGAGGTTTAGATTAATGAATTTGGGATTTTAGTGCTTAAGTAAGAATTATTAATTGAAGAAATTGAGTTAAATTAGAATTTGATCTTGGTGCTAGACTTGAAAAAAATTAAATGGTGTTAGGATAAATTTGGATGATGATATATGGTTATATATCTTTTAGCCCTTTTAATGGTCTTTTAAATAAAGATGGAAGAAAGCCTTTGGGCTAGTGCCCAATTAGGAGGATAAGAAAGGGGATGAAATAAACTATGGGCTAGGATCCATTAGGTTGCATTTAAATGAAGAAGGAAGGAATTGGGCTTGAGTATTATTAGGTTAAAGAAATAGTTAGCTAAGTAAAATTAAAGAAGGAGGCTTGAGAAGATTAAAGAGGAAGCCCATTAGGAGCCCACAAAATTTCAAATGGGAAAGAGGGAAATGAAAATTTGGTGAAAGTTAGAAGGAGGGAAAAGACTTGGGCTTGAAAAATTGGGCTTAGGTTTAAGTTAAAGGGTTTAAGTTAAAGAGTTAGGGTTAGGATAATGGAAGGAGGCTTAGGAAGTTTCCTAAGACTAAGAAGAGACTAACGAAAATTTTAAGGGAGGGAGGCCAAAGAGGTGTCGTTTTTGCATGGGAAATAAGTGAGGAAGAGAGCAAAACCTAGGTCATTTTGTGTCTAGCCATCCGAAAATGCAAAGAAGAGAAATGGAAGAGTGAGTTTCGGCCATCCAAGAAGAAGAAGAAAGAAGGTAGGTTTTCAAAGCTTTAGGAAGGTGGGTTCATGTGTTTTATGTAAGAAGAAAGGAAGAGAAAGAGGTTCTCCATCTTTAAAAGCATAAAGGAGATTTCGTAGGTCACTTCAAGGTAAGAGAAAAATTCGAAAATCTTGGTTTTATGTTTAGAATTTTAGCTTTCTTGATTCATATTGGTGATTAGAAGAGTGATTAGAAGGAGATGTTGTTGGAGGAGAAAGAAAAAAAAATCAGATTTGTGTATGGATTAGGGTTTCGAATTTATGAATTTATTTGTTAGGATTTGTGTCTTTAATGATTGTTTTGATGTTAAGGGATAGGTTAAAGAATAGGTAAGGTGATGTTGCATGAATTTCAAGTTTCTCCCATTCTTGGAAAAAATTCCAGCACTTGTGTTTTATTAAATTGTGAATCTAAGATGGGATTTTGCTTAGTTTAGAGAGGGTTATGATGTTAATTGTTTAAATAAGGTATAGGTCAAGTGAGATGGATGTTAAACCTAGATTTTGTATTCATTAACATTTTCCAGCATATGTACCTTATGTTAATTATGATATTATTGTTAGAATTTTGCTAAAAATGATGGTGTGAAGAGTAAATATGAAGGAAAGGATAGGTTAGGTTAGTTTAAATGGAAGTTAGTACATCCTTTTAAAAATTCCATCATAGTTGGTTTTTGTTAATGATAATTTTATTGTTAGAGGTTTGCTTAAAGATGGGACTTGCTTTGCTTGGTTCAAAAGTGTGATTGGAGAATGATGTATGATGGAAGAAGGAAAGAATAAGAAAAGAAAGATTAAGGGAAAAAAAATTCAGATTGTGATAGGTGACTTTTAGGCATGAGTTTTGAGAAAGTTGTTGGTTATTGAGATAGGTTTTGATGACAATGACTTAAATAAAGTATAGCTAAGATGATAGCAAAGAAATTTTATGTTTCCCTTGATGGCTTAAAATTCCAGCATTGGTTACTTGTTTTTAATTCATGGTTTTGTTATAAGAGTTGTGTTTTTCATGTTTTCATATGATGGTTTGAAGAGTATTGGTTAAAGAAAAAGGAAAGAAGAAGAATACATGAAGTTAGAAAATTTCAGCATAGAGAATATATGAGAGTTTGCATTTTGTTCAAACATGGTGGTTAGTAGTGTGAATATGAAGATATAGGAAGATTAGAATAGGTTAAATGCAAGTTTTCCCAAACCTTAGAATTTTCCAGCATGTGTATCTTATAGTAATTAGGATTCTTATGCCTTAGTTTGAAGAGTTTTCAAGAAAGAATAAGAGAGAAAGAAAAGAAAGGAAAAGGAAAGAGGAAGGATTATTAAAAAATCAGATTTGGTGTGGTGTCTTTAAGGCATGAGATTCTTGGAAATAATTGATACAATTAAGATAGGCTTTGATGGTTATGGTTTAGGAATGGCATAGGCAAAGTGAGATAGGGTTTTAGTCATGTTTTCATTCTTTAGAAATTTCCAGCTTTGATATTTAGTGTTAATTAAGGTTTTGTATGCTTTGATTAAGGGCAATTAAGGCGTTTGGGGATTGAGGAAGGACATGTGAACCTATTGCAAAGCTTAAGGATTCAAGGTGGGTGATTTCTTAATACTTGAGATAATATGCATTAAAGTTTTTCTAATAAATGCAAACTAATGTTTTCCACCAATGACTTAGCATGTTTGTATGAATTACTTTATGTGATGTCTTTCACTTATATGTGATATTCTTGAGTATGAATTTATGTTAGAATGGATTGTTAAATGGTTTGTAACATGAATTCCGATGCTTTGTAATCTTTGAATTAGTTTTGATAATGATTTGATTTGAAAACAATTTGAAAGTCAAATTTGAAAAGTGCCTTCGACAATCTGTTTGTTTTAAGCATGAATATGTGAATTGTATGGGTTTGGTTAGGTCCCTCCGTAGAGTCGCACTTGTCTCCTCTCGATAGCCTTCTCCCTGCCGCCCGCAAGTGGCTTAGGAGTTTCGATTTCGGACTCCCCTCTGTTCACGGCTGCACATGACCGCTATGCGGGAATGTGCAGTACGTCCTGTTAGGACCGAAACCAAACCATTCTGAAATGTTATGTGCTGTTTGATATTTGTTGAATTTGTAATTGTTTGAAGTGTAGTATTCCGTGAAGAGTTTTGACAAATTAAAAATGCTTTTCTCAATGTGACTTGTATGAAAAGATTGAATGAATGAATAACGGTTTTCGCGTATTTCTCATTTATTAAGTTATTACCCACGGAGCCGTCGAGCTCACCCCGCATTTTCCCCTCCTCAGGTAGCAAGCAAGAATCCGGGTCGTCGCATCGGGATTGAGGAAAATCCGATGCATTTTGTTGGTTTAGAAGTCTCAAAGATTTAGTTTGTTCTTTGTGAATGCGCTTTATCTTTTGGTTGTATTTAGGCTAGAATGACCTTCAATCATTGTATTTGTTTAGTTTCATGTAATTATTATGGTTTTGAAGTTTGCAATTGTAAAAGTTTGAAGTTAAAATGTATTGTTATGATTGTAGGATTGGAAATGAGAAAACAAATGATAGATGACTAAGTTTGTGACATTGCCAATTGAGTTGAGTTGAGTTTGAAGTTGGATGAATGAATGTAAGGAAGATTGAAGTGGTTTTATGCAGGTTTGTAGTTTGGGTGAAGTTAAAATGAAGTTTTGGCTAGAGCAATTTTAGGGGAGGTGCTGTCCAAATTTTCTTAAATTTGGGCAGTACTTCGCTTAGATTTTAGACCTCCGAAACGATTGAATTGGAATAAGAGGTCTTCTGAAAAGTTGTAGAGCAAGTTAAGAACTTTAAAATGGTATAAAATGGGTTAGTTTTCGAATTGGGATGAAAAAGTTATGGATGTTTGAAATTTACTGCCATTATGCAATTAGGGTTTCTCGGATTACTATTCATAGGCAATTTTGGGCTGAACCTCCGGATGGGTTTTTCGCCCCTTTAGAGCGGGAATTGGAATTTCTGTTCTTCATGAAAATTGTAGAGGGTATTGATATCTTTAAAATGAGATATGGTGCATCCTAATCGGAATTCGGAGTAAAAAGATATAAGGGTCGGAAATTGGCCGGTTACTATTCATATGGTCAAATACTATTCCTTTGGTCATTTTACATTTTCTCTTATAACTCTCTCGTTTGGCCTCCGATTCACCCGAAATTCGAACCAGTGATTTCTCATCAAGTTTCCTACCTTTACTTGTAAAAATGTCCAATTGTTAGCTTAATTGAATTTTGTCGGAATTAGCCCTCACGTTTGTCTTGTTGATTTGCCCTATTTGAATTATACTTCGAGTTGTTCGCTTTGCTTCCGCCTTATGCCTTTCGAACCGATGTGCTTTGTTTCCGCTTTTGTTTTGTTTCCTTTTGCCTTATACCTTTCGGTTCGAGTTGCTTTGGCTTCCGTTTTCGTTTGTTTCCATACTTTGTTATCCGATTCGATTCGTTTCAATCTGTTTTGCTTTCGATTTCGAGCCTTCGATTTGCTTTGTAATTTGCTTCGGATTCAATTCTTTAGTCTTTGATTTTCATGTGCTTCATAATTTGTTTTCAGTATGTTTCTTCGTTTCAGTATGCTTTTCTTCCGTTCCGTTCGATTGACTTTTGTTTTTGTTCTTCGTTTCGTTCTCCGGTTAAGACCCGAATCAGGAAAATGGAGTTAAGATGAATAAAAAAAAATTATATCGGGATTTTGGATTAGAAATTGGATATCCGTAACGGGTGATAAGAGTTCATAAGGAATCATGTATGCGTATTGAAGGAATATGTATAAGCGATTGGGTTTGAATACGGGATCCAACATTTATAGTATCGAGCCAAAGATTATGATCATACTTGGGCAATATGGTTATTAAGAATGACTTTAGTGATTGTTTGAGTTAGATGGCGAAAATGAAAAGAAGAATTGAAAGGTTGAATTAAGAATTAAACATGATGGTTTAATTGCGGTGATAACAATCGAATGTTATGATGATTAGACAATGGGAAAGTGAAATAGACATAAATGACTTCTCATGATATGATTGAAATGATATGTAGTATGGAGAAAGTTAGAAATGCATACAAGCTAGATTGTTCCGTATGAATAAGATGAAGAATTGAATGAGAAGAGTTAAAGCAAATATTGTTGATGATTATTCCGTAGGAATTTCGAGGACGAAATTCTTTTAAGAGGGGGAGAAATGTTGGGCCCCGATTCGCATTAAGCATATTTAAATTATGTTGAGGTTTTAATTTGATGATTTTTAATCTGATTGGAATAAATTGAGGATTTTATTGCTTAAGTTATGATTATTAAATGAAGAAATTAGTGAAATTAGATTTATTGAGAATTATTATTTTATGATGTATTGTGAGTAATAAAAGAATTATATGCATTAAGAGTGTTAAGAGTTATTGGAATTTAATTAGAATAAGATGGTATTGGTTTATAAAGATGGGCCTTGTAATTATTTTTATATTAAGGAATGAAGAAGAATTGGACTCTTATTTTGAGGTTTAGATTAATGAATTTGGGATTTTAGTGCTTAAGTAAGAATTATTAATTGAAGAAATTGAGTTAAATTAGAATTTGATCTTGGTGCTAGACTTGAAAAAATTAAATGGTGTTAGGATAAATTTGGATGATGATATATGGTTATATATCTTTTAGCCCTTTAATGGTCTTTTAAATAAAGATGGAAGAAAGCCTTTGGGCTAGTGCCCAATTAGGAGGATAAGAAAGGGGATGAAATAAACTATGGGCTAGGATCCATTAGGTTGCATTTAAATGAAGAAGGAAGGAATTGGGCTTGAGTATTATTAGGTTAAAGAAATAGTTAGCTAAGTAAAATTAAAAGAAGGAGGCTTGAGAAGATTAAAAGAGGAAGCCCATTAGGAGCCCACAAAATTTCAAATGGGAAAGAGGGAAATGAAAATTTGGTGAAAGTTAGAAGGAGGGAAAAGACTTGGGCTTGAAAAATTGGGCTTAGGTTTAAGTTAAAGGGTTTAAGTTAAAGAGTTAGGGTTAGGATAATGGAAGGAGGCTTAGGAAGTTTCCTAAGACTAAGAAGAGACTAACGAAAATTTTAAGGAGGAGGCCAAAGAGGTGTCGTTTTTGCATGGGAAATAAGTGAGGAAGAGAGCAAAACCTAGGTCATTTTGTGTCTAGCCATCCGAAAATGCAAAGAAGAGAAATGGAAGAGTGAGTTTCGGCCATCCAAGAAGAAGAAGAAAGAAGGTAGGTTTTCAAAGCTTTAGGAAGGTGGGTTCTTGTGTTTTATGTAAGAAGAAAGGAAGAGAAAGAGGTTCTCCATCTTTAGAAGCATAAAGGAGATTTCGTAGGTCACTTCAAGGTAAGAGAAAAATTCGAAAATCTTGGTTTTATGTTTAGAATTTTAGCTTTCTTGATTCATATTGGTGATTAGAAGAGTGATTAGAAGGAGATGTTGTTGGAGGAGAAAGAAAAAAATCAGATTTGTGTATGGATTAGGGTTTCAATTTATGAATTTATTTGTTAGGATTTGTGTCTTTAATGATTGTTTTGATGTTAAGGGATAGGTTAAAGAATAGGTAAGGTGATGTTGCATGAATTTCAAGTTTCTCCCATTCTTGGAAAAAAATTCCAGCACTTGTGTTTTTATTAAATTGTGAATCTAAGATGGGATTTTGCTTAGTTTAGAGAGGGGTTATGATGTTAATTGTTTAAATAAGGTATAGGTCAAGTGAGATGGATGTTAAACCTAGATTTTGTATTCATTAACATTTTCCAGCATATGTACCTTATGTTAATTATGATATTATTGTTAGAATTTTGCTAAAAATGATGGTGTGAAGAGTAAATATGAAGGAAAGGATAGGTTAGGTTAGTTTAAATGGAAGTTAGTACATCCTTTTAAAAATTCCATCATAGTTGGTTTTTGTTAATGATAATTTTATTGTTAGAGGTTTGCTTAAAGATGGGACTTGCTTTGCTTGGTTCAAAAGTGTGATTGGAGAATGATGTATGATGGAAGAAGGAAAGAATAAGAAAAGAAAGATTAAGGGAAAAAAAATTCAGATTGTGATAGGTGACTTTTAGGCATGAGTTTTGAGAAAGTTGTTGGTTATTGAGATAGGTTTTGATGACAATGACTTAAATAAAGTATAGCTAAGATGATAGCAAAGAAATTTTATGTTTCCCTTGATGGCTTAAAATTCCAGCATTGGTTACTTGTTTTTAATTCATGGTTTTGTTATAAGAGTTGTGTTTTTCATGTTTTCATATGATGGTTTGAAGAGTATTGGTTAAAGAAAAAGGAAAGAAGAAGAATACATGAAGTTAGAAAATTTCAGCATAGAGAATATATGAGAGTTTGCATTTTGTTCAAACATGGTGGTTAGTAGTGTGAATATGAAGATATAGGAAGATTAGAATAGGTTAAATGCAAGTTTTCCCAAACCTTAGAATTTTCCAGCATGTGTATCTTATAGTAATTAGGATTCTTATGCCTTAGTTTGAAGAGTTTTCAAGAAAGAATAAGAGAGAAAAAAAGAAAGGAAAAGGGAAAGAGGAAGGATTATTAAAAAAATCAGATTTGGTGTGGTGTCTTTAAGGCATGAGATTCTTGGAAATAATTGATACAATTGAGATAGGCTTTGATGGTTATGGTTTAGGAATGGCATAGGCAAAGTGAGATAGGGTTTTAGTCATGTTTTTCATTCTTTAGAAATTTCCAGCTTTGATATTTAGTGTTAATTAAGGTTTTGTATGCTTTGATTAAGGGCAATTAAGGCGTTTGGGGATTGAGGAAGGACATGTGAACCTATTGCAAAGCTTAAGGATTCAAGGTGGGTGATTTCTTAATACTTGAGATAATATGCATTAAAGTTTTTCTAATAAATGCAAACTAATGTTTTCCACCAATGACTTAGCATGTTTGTATGAATTACTTTATGTGATGTCTTTCACTTATATGTGATATTCTTGAGTATGAATTTATGTTAGAATGGATTGTTAAATGGTTTGTAACATGAATTCCGATGCTTTGTAATATTTGAATTAGTTTTGATAATGATTTGATTTGAAAACAATTTGAAAGTCAAATTTCGAAAAGTGCCTTCGGGCAATCTGTTTGTTTTAAGCATGAATATGTGAATTGTATGGGTTTGGTTAGGTCCTCCGTAGAGTCGATTAATCGCTCCTCTCGATAGCCTTCTCCGGCTGCCCGCAGTGGCTTAGGAGTTCGATTTGGACTCCCCTCATTCACTGGCCGCATATGACCGCTATGCGAATGTGCGACGTCTGTTAGGGACCGAAACCAAACCATTCTGAAATGTTATGTGCTGTTTGATATTTGTTGAATTTGTAATTGTTTGAAGTGTAGTATTCCGTGAAGAGTTTTGACAAATTAAAATGCTTTTCTCAATGTGACTTGTATGAAAAGATTGAATGAATGAATAACGGTTTTCGTATTTCTCATTTATTAAGTTATTACCCACGAGCCGCCGAGCTCACCCCGCATTTTCCCTCCTCGGTAGCAAGCAAGAATCCGGGTCGTCGCGCGGGATTGAGGAAAATCCGATGCATTTTGTTGGTTTAGAAGTCTCAAAGATTTAGTTTGTTCTTTGTGAATGCGCTTTATCTTTTGGTTGTATTTAGGCTAGAATGACCTTCAATCATTGTATTTGTTTAGTTTCATGTAATTATTATGGTTTTGAAGTTTGCAATTGTAAAAGTTTCAAGTTAAAATGTATTGTTATGATTGTAGGATTGGAAATGAGAAAACAAATGATAGATGACTAAGTTTGTGACATTGCCAATTGAGTTGAGTTGAGTTTGAAGTTGGATGAATGAATGTAAGGAAGATTGAAGTGGTTTTATGCAGGTTTGTAGTTTGGGTGAAGTTAAAATGAAGTTTTGGCTAGAGCAATTTTAGGGAGGTGCTGTCCAAATTTTCTTAAATTTGGGCAAGATTGCTTAGATTTTAGACCTCCAAACGATTGAATTGGAATAAGAGGTCTTCTGAAAAGTTGTAGAGCAAGTTAAGAACTTTAAAATGGTATAAAATGGGTTAGTTTTCAATTGGGATGAAAAGTTATGGATGTTTGAAATTTACTGCCATTATGCAATTAGGGTTTCTCGGATTACTATTCATAGGCAATTTTGGGCTGAACCTTCGGATGGGTTTTTCGCCTTTAGAGCGGGAATTGGAATTTCTGTCCTTCATGAAAATTGTAGAGGTATTGATATCTTTAAAATGAGATATGGTGCATCCTAATCGAATTCGAGTAAAAAGATATAAGGGTCGGAAATTGGCGGTTACTATTCATATGGTCAAATACTATTCCTTTGGTCATTTTACATTTTCTCTTATAACTCTCTCGTTTGGCCTCGATTCACCCAAATTCGAACCAGTGATTTCTCATCAAGTTTCCTACCTTTCCTTGCAAAATGTCCAATTGTTAGCTTAATTGAATTTTGTCGAATTAGCCCTCACGCTTGTCTTGTTGATTTGCCCTATTTGAATTATACTTGAGTTGTTCGCTTTGCTTCCGCCTTATGCCTTTCGAACCGATGTGCTTTGTTTCCGCTTTTGTTTTGTTTCCTTTGCCTTATACCTTCGGTTCGAGTTGCTTTGGCTTCCGTTTCGTTTGTTTCCATACTTTGTTATCCGATTCGATTCGTTTCAATCTGCTTTGCTTTCGATTTGAGCCTTCGATTTGCTTTGTAATTTGCTTGATTCAATTCTTTAGTCTTTGATTTTCATGTGCTTCATAATTTGTTTTCAGTATGTTTCTTCGTTTCAGTATGCTTTTCTTCCGTTCCGCTCGATTGACTTTTGTTTTTGTTCTTCGTTTCGCTCTCTCGGTTAAGACCCGAATCAGAAAATGGAGTTAAGATGAATAAAAAAATTATATCGGGATTTTGGATTAGAAATTGGATATCCGTAGCGGGTGATAAGAGTTCATAAGGAATCATGTGTACGTATTGAAGGAATATGTATAAGCAGTTGGGTTCCGAATACGGGATCCAACAGTATTTACATGTAACTTTATCTTCTTCGATTCTGCTTTGTAATGAAAATATTTATTATTAATAAAACAAAAGAGTTTGGTTTTATCTGTATGAGCATTATATATCTGGTCATAAGGTACCAAAATTCATTTGTAAGTAATATACATATACATAGAGATGTATGGGAAACATGTATATTATTAGAATCAATTAATTGATTCACAGTTGAATAATCAAGTTGGTCGTTTGATTATGGTTTAGATCAGTAGTGTTGCGATTTATCTCCATATAAGTAAAGGAGTTTACTTAAAGGGAATGATGAGTTTCATATCATGATAGTAGTAGACTATCGATAATGGAACTATTAAATGAATCTTGAATCAAGTATGTTTTCAAGAATAAAGTGGGCCGTTACTTTAATCTTAAAACATACAACTTAAGCATTCGCTATTATGAACCACAATCTTGATGAGTGGTGAACTCATATGTGTTTCATTATAATTTTGATATGATCGAATGGATTTTTACAGGATATTAATCCATTATGTTCGCATGTTGGAATTATTAATTGAAACATGTATCGTGAACATTCACTCAAATAAAGAGTTTATAGTGTTATCATCTCTTCTAGATGTTTTATGGAGATTTGGTGATTAAACTGGCGCCAGTAGTTTGATGGACTAGCTACCCATCAAGTCTTAACACTAAGATGAGATCTTATGTGTTAATCACCATATAAAGTAAAATGAGAGATCTAGAAGGAAAAACCAACATAAGGGCAAAACGGTAATTTTACCCTTTGTTTTGCGGATGGCTATAATAAGGTTCTAAATAGGGTTTGCAATTGGACATATTCTCATAATATTTAATAATTCAAGAGTTCAACTAATTGTCTTTAGTGGAATGACATTTAGTTAATAAGCTAGAATTAATTCCAATGAGATTGAATTATTTACGGGCTTATTGGAGCTTGAATTATCAAAGTCCAATAAGATTCCCCACTTGGCTTTAAGGAAGGTTATCAAGCTAAGTAAGAAGTAGTTTGGAGGCTTTAGAAGTCCATAATTGAATGATGGGCTTATACTAATTAATGGTTAATTGGAAGCCCATATGTTCATTTAGAAATGGGCTTGTTTTGGTTTAATGTAATTGATTAGATTAATTATATTGAAACAATTTTTTTTAAAATGGAGAAGAAGCAATTTCGAAATTGTGTTAGGTTAGATGTGTAACCACACATTTGACATTAAAATACTAAATAAAGATGGTCTTTATTATGGTTCATCATTATTAAATGGAGTTATGAACTTACCATTAAATGGTTTAATGGTTGGCTTTTAATGTTGACATGTAACCTATTTGCATTCATTAGATTAAAGATGAAAGATGTGCATTAGATGGATCATCTTCCTTCTTTTTTCTTGCCAAAACTAAAATGGTTATTCAATTATAGGTTATGGTCTTTTCAAATAGCCATTTTAAAGATAAATGAAGTAAGTCTCATTTATTGGCTATTTGATGAGTGATTAATGTAAGAAGTGATGCATTGGATGCCTCTCACTTTTTCCATTCATGCATATTTCGAAATTGAGATGTAAGAAAGGGTTCTTGCATGGTTTTTAGACATTCTCTCCTTTCATGCAAGGTAGAACCGAAATTCCTAAGTGAAAGAATTGAAAGAGTTTCAATTTTGGTTCTTCTTCTTCTAAGAAAATCTCCTCCAAATATTTCTTCTCCTTTCCCACCAAAGGATTTTGTTAACCTATTTTTCCTTGAAGAACAAGTGGTAAATCTAATTGGTTGAGGATACTACAATAAGGAAGAAGATAGATTGCTAAAAGAAAAGACTCAAAGGCAAAGGATTTGGATATAAGAAGGAGAGGATAGCGCAGCAAGGATTTAAAGCCGTAGCGAAGGAGTCGGTAATTCCTTTTATCTTGTTCTTGGTTTTATTATCCTTATACCATATCATGTATGGATTAGCATGTTGATTTGGATATATTGCTTCCGCTGCAAGATGATTTCTTAAAAAGTTTTGAAATCTATCGTTTCTCCATACTAAGTATGCTTTCTTTTTCCGATCCAACAATTGGTATCAGAGCAGGTTTTTCATGCATGATTTCAGTTCCTATATGGTGGATGCATGGGCTGGCAATCTTTTTATGTATACTGCATATTTTTATGTGATAGAAATATATATGGTGTATGTTGCTCTTTTGGTTGTCCATAGAAGTTAAATTTTATCTTGTAAGATTTCTTCATTTGGTAGTAACAAGGAGGGTGGTCTATCATCACCATGTTTCCTCCTTGGTTTCTTTTTTCTATTTTATTTCATTTTGTAATGTACAAAATTGATGTAATGATGAAGAAGGAGCAGCCATGGATTAAAGAAATAGAAAGGTAAAATTTTCGGTGTATCCTTTTGTGTTTTGGCATAAGTTTTGTGAAAACTAAGTTGCTGGAATTTTTGTTTGAATGAATCATATTTCAGTTATGATTGAAAAACAAGTGCTGGTTTTTTGTTTCAAAGAATCCAATTTCGGTTTTGCTAAAATACTAAGTGCTGTTTTTTATTTTTCATGAAATGAGTTTCGGTTTTAATAAAACAAGTGCTGGAATTTTTTGTCAAAACAAAGATTTGGTTTTCTAAAAATCTAGTGTTGGAATTTTATTTTTCAAAATGACAAAATTCTAATTTCATAAATGCCATTACATTTTGTTTACCGAATGGGCCGGATCATGTTAGCGAAGAGTTCGAAGAGGAAGATCCAAGATGAAGAAGCATATTTTGGGCCTAAAAGGCTTGTAATTATTTTATGTTTCTAGGATGGATAATCAAAAGTGATTTTATTAGTTCATGTGATGAATGGAGAAATGAAGGCTTGTAATATGTGATATTATGTGATTGCATGTCATTTAGAAAATTGCCAACCCTAGGCCTTGCCATGCATTCATTATGTATGAGATATATAATGAAACAATATAGGATGGATAATAAATTGCATCTAGACAAGATGGTATTTAAAACTTAAAGCCCAAAAAGATTGAGTGGGAGAGGATGCTCCTGTGAGAGTCCACGGTCTCCAAATGATGGCCCGTTTGCATGTGGTGAAGTGTTACTCCCCATCGAAGGGCATGGATCCTAGATCTTGCATGGTTTGGGTCTCCTTAAGGATAAGTCCACTTAATGATAAAAAATGTGACCTCCCACCGAGGCATGATTTGTAGGTATCTTTAGTGAATGAATCAAATGGTTATACACTCAACATTTTTATCAATAAACCGCCCACCGTAGCTCATTGGTAAAAGTATGGACCAAATTAAGACGCTTCTTAAAAATTGAGCATGAGATGCTTGGTAGTTTTTTAGTGGGAGGGTCCCGCTTTTCTTTTAATAGATAAGATGGCCCACCGTCACTTAGTCTGTTATAGATAAGAAAATAACCGTCAGATAATGTTTTAATTTTTAAGTTTTGTTAAATCTATCATCATGCATACATGCATCATGATTTTATACAAAGTTCCATAAATTGTTGACTAGTATGCTCATGTTTTAATAATTTATATTTTCAGACATAATCAACCACAAAATGAATCCACTCACCCTGCTCTTGACTAATAACAAATTGGAAAATGGAGACAAGTTTAATGAATGGAGATGTAACCTTGACATTGTTCTTCAATATGAACGTATTTCATGGGTGTTAACTGAAAATGAGCCTACACCTCTAAGTGGAGATGCAACTCCTGAGCAAGTCTAACAACATGAGCGTTGGCAGAATGCTGACAAGACTACTAAGTGTTATATTCTGGCTTCTGTCAGCGGCATGTTGCAAAAGCAAATTGCTTGTATGAAAACTGCTAGTGCAATGGTCCATCACCTACATGAGATGTTTGGTGTGAGGACTAGGTCTGCAAGAGTGAAAGCTATCCAAACCTTTCATAATCTTAGACAGAAACCTGGTGAACCGGTGCGGGATTACATGATGAAGGTAATCTCTGCGGTCATCGAGGCCGAGATGTTAGGCGGATATGGATGCGGACACGCAGATGATTATGATCATCAATAGCTTAAACTCTTCTTTTCAGCAGTTTAAGTTGGACTATGAGCTCAACAGCAAGGATTACACCTTGAGTGAGTTGATGAATACCCTCCAGAGCACGGAGGAAATATTGAATATTAAGGCTCATGGGCCGAAGTTAATGTAGCTTCTTCTTCTAAGCCCAGGGTAAGGGCAAGGAAAAGAAGAAGGGTCCAATGAAAAGAAGGCCCAAATAGGGTCAAGGCCAAACCCATGAAAAAGAAGGCCAAAGAGAATATCAAAGGAAAGTGTTTCCTTTGTGATGAGATGGGCCATCGAAAAGAAACCGCCGATCTACCTAGAGTCCCTCAAAAGCAAACAAGGTATGGGCTTCCTAAGTTTGTTAGGAACTAGAAATGTAGCAGATTTATCTACTTCTTGGATATTAGATTCAGGAGCCACTAACCATGTTTGTAATTCTTTGCAGGGTTCCAAAGAAAGGAAAAGACTTCCTAAAGGCCGCTTCAAGTTAAGATAGCAGATGGTTCCTATGTTTCAGCAGAATCGGTGGGAGTAGTTATCTTGGACTTTCCTAGTGGTCATAGGTTATATTTGGAAGATGTTTATTACATGCCAATGATTGTAAGGAACATGATTTCTGTTTTTTGTCTAATAAAATCTGGCTATTCCTTATATTTTGAAAAGGTTGTTTCAATATATGAGAATAAGGATTTTATTTGTGAAGCGATAGTTAAACAGGGATTGTTTTTTATAGAACCTATGAAAGGCTCACTAAACACCACAGAATTGATAAAACCAAGACAATCCAATATCTCTAGCATTAATTCAAAGTATCTGTGGCATCTAAGGATGGGTCATATCAATCAGAAAAGACTTAACAGGCTAGTAAAGGATGGGATCCTTATGGGCTTGGATAGTGATCCATTACCCACCTGTGAATCTTGTATTGAAGGAAAAATGACAAAAGCCTCATTTCCTTCTAAAGGAAACACATTTGAATCCACATTGGACATGGTACATACTAATGTGTGTGGGCCCATGAATGTACAAGCTAGAGGAGGTTATGAATATTTCATAACTTTTGTAGATGATTACTCAAGACATGACTATTTGTATTTGATGCATAAAAAGAGTGAATCTTTTGAAAAGTTCAAAGAATTCAAAGCTGAAGCTGAGAAGCAACTTGGCAAGCCATTAAAACAGCTTCGATCAGATCGAGGTGGTGAGTATTTATCTGGAGAGTTCCAGCAATATTTAATTGACAATGGAATTGTTTCCAATTTGTCGGCTCCTCGTACCTCAATGTAATGGTGTAGCAGAGAGGAGAAATAGAACTCTATTGGAAATGGTAAGATCAATGATGTCCTATGCTAGCCTTCCAGAATCGTTCTGGGGATATGCCATACAAATGGCAACATATCTTCTTAACTTTGCTCCATCCAAATCGGTGCCTAAAACACCTAGGGAGTTGTGGACTGGCCGAGTGCCTTCATTGAGGCACTTGAGGACTTAGGGCTGTCTAGCCCATGTTCTAAAGCCTGAATCCACAAAGATGGAACCAAGGTCAGAAGTATGTTTGTTTGTAGGATATCCTATGGGAACTCAAGGGTACTATTTTTACAGTCCTCATGATAGGAAGGTATTTGTGTCGACAAATGCAAACTTCTTAGAGGAAGAGTTTGTGAGAAATCACAAAGGAAGAAGTGAAGTAGTACTAAAGGAGTTAGCAATTTCATCCAAACCAAGAGTTGTTTTGGATATGACAGAACAAGATGTCGAAATGGATTCAAGAGTTGAATCAGAAATGCAACCTGAACATCAAGATGTGCCTAGACGTAGTAGGAGGGTTGTGAGACAACCAGATAGGTATCTGGGTTTAGTAGAAGGCTTAATTGCCATCTCAGACCAAGAAGAAACAGATCCCGTTACGTATACACAGGCTATTAATGATGTTGATGCAGGAAAATGGCTCAAGGCAATGGAATCAGAAATAGATTCTATGTATACTAATTGTTCGATCCTTGTAGATCTACCACCGTGTCTAAAACCATAGGGTGTAAATGGATCTACAAAAGAAAAGGGATCGGATGGAAAGGTAGAGACCTTTAAAGCTAGATTGGTAGCTAAAGGCTATACTCAAAAGGAGGGTATAGACTACGAGGAGACTTTTCTCCGGTTGCCATGCTTAAGTCCATCGAGATTCTTTTGGCCATAACACCTATTTCGATTATGAAATATGGAAAATGGATGTCAAGACCGCATTTCTGAATGGAGATCTTGAGGAGACCATTTATATGGCCCAACCGAAGGATTCATTGAGCTAGGTAATGAGCATAAGGTTTGCAAGTTGCAAAGGTCCATTTATGGACGTGAAGCAAGCATCTAGGTCTTGGAACATTAGGTTTGATAAGGCTATCAAAACCTATGGGTTCATACAAAACCTAGATGAGCCTTGGTTTACAAAAGAATACAAGAAGGTAAGGTTACTTTCCTAATCACGTATGTTGATGACATTCGCTCATTGGGAATGATGTGGGAATGTTATCTGCGGTTAAGGATGGTTGAATGAACAGCTTTTCAATGAAGGATTTGGGAGAGGCTACCTATGTTCTAGGGATCAAAATTATAAGGGATCGTAAGAACAAGAAGATAGTTTTGTCTCAACTAACCTACATTGAGAATATGCTCAATAAGTTCGCCATGCAAGATTCCAAGAGGGTTTCACTCCTACTAGACATGGAATCAAACTTTCAAAGGAACAAGCACATAAAACCTAAGAGGAGGTTGAACGATGCGTAACATTCCATATGCTTCGCGCTTGGTAGTTTGATGTATGCAATGTCAGACACTAGACCGGATATCTGCACGCAGGGGAATGGTAGCGATTTCACCCAATCCAGAATGGAACATTGATCTGCGGTTATGTATACTTAAGTATCTTCGTAAGATGAAGAACTTAATGCTTGTTTACTCTGGAAGTAATCTTATTCCGGCAGGATATACGGATTCGATTTCCAATCGATGTTGATTCAAGGAAATCAACTTCGGTTCTATATTTACTTTAGGAGGTGGAGCCATAGTTTGGAGGAGTGTCAAGCAATCTTGTATTGCTGATTCGACTATGGAGGTTAAGTATGTTGTCTGCTTGTGAAGCAAAGAAAGAAGCGATCTAGCTCGGAAGTTCCTAAATGATTTGGAGGTAGTTCCAGAGGCGTAAAAGCCATTACACTTTATTGTGATAATAGTGGGCGGTGGCTAATTCTAAAGAACCTCGGAACCACAAAGTGCCAAACACATTGAGCGAAAGTATCATCTCATAAGGGAGATAATATAACGTGGAGAAGTGGATGTGGTAAAGATTCCTACAGAGCAAAACCTCACGATCCGTTCACAAAGACATTGACTCAAAAGAGCTTTGAGGTCACCTAGAAGGGATGGGAATGAAGGATATGTCAAACTTGCTTTAGGGCAAGTGGGAGATTGTTGGAGTTATGTAAATATAGTGCCCGGAAAGTAAGTGTATTTACATGTAACTTTATCTTCTTCGCCATTCTTTTTGTAATGAAAATATTTATTATTAATAAAACAAAAGAGTTTGGTTTTATCTGTATGAGCATTATATATCCGGTCATGAGGTACCAAGATTCATTTGTAAGTAATATACATATACATAGAGATGTATGGGAAACATGTATATTATTAGAATCAATTAATTGATTCACAGTTGAATAATCAAGTTGGTCGTTTGATTATGGTTTGATCAGTAGTGTTGCGATTTATCTCCATATAAGTAAAGGAGTTTACTTAAAGGGAATGATGAGTTTCATATCATGATAGTAGTAGACTATCGATAATGGCACTATTAAATGAATTGAATCAAGTATGTTTTCAAGAATAAAGTGGGCCGTTACTTTAATCTTAAAACATACAACTTAAGCATTCGCTTATTATGAACCACAATCTTGATGAGTGGTGAACTCATATGTGTTTCATTATAATTTTGATATGATCGGAATGGATTTTTACAGGTATTAATCCAAAGGTTCTGCATGTTGGAATTATTAATTGAAACATGTATCGTGAACATTCACTCAAATAAAGAGTTTATAGTGTTATCATCTCTTCTAGATGTTTTAAGGAGATTTGGTGATTAAATCGCGCCATAGTTTGATGGACTAGCTACCCATCAAGTCTTAACACTAAGATGAGATCTTATGTGTTAATCACCATATAAAGTAAAATGAGAGATCTAGAAGGAAAAACCAACATAAGGGCAAAACGGTAATTTTACCCTTTGTTGTGCGGATGGCTATAATAAGGTTCTAAATAGGGTTTGCAATTGGACATATTCTCATAATATTTAATAATTCAAGAGTTCAACTAATTGTCTTTAGTGGAATGACATTTAGTTAATAAGCTAAAATTAATTCCAATGAGATTGAATTATTTCTGGGCTTATTGGAGCTTGAATTATCAAAGTCCAATAAGATTCCCCACTTGGCTTTAAGGAAGGTTATCAAGCTAAGTAAGAAGTAGTTTGGAGGCTTTAGAAGTCCATAATTGAATGATGGGCTTATACTAATTAATGGTTAATTGGAAGCCCATATGTTCATTTAGAATTGGGCTTGTTTTGGTTTAATGTAATTGATTAGATTAATTATATTAAAACAATTTTTTTTAAATGGAGAAGAAGCAATTTCGAAATTGTGTTAGGTTAGATGTGTAACCACACATTTGACATTAAAATACTAAATAAAGATGGTCTTTATTATGGTTCATCATTATTAAATGGAGTTATGAACTTACCATTAAATGGTTTAATGATTGGCTTTTAATGTTGACAAGTAACCTATTTGCATTCATTAGATTAAAGATGAAAGATGTGCATTAGATGGATCATCTTCCTTCTTTTTTCTTGCCAAAACCGAAATGGTTATTCAATTATAGGTTATGGTCTTTTCAAATAGCCATTTTAAAGATAAATGAAGTAAGTCTCATTTATTGGCTATTTGATGAGTGATTAATGTAAGTGATGCATTGGATGCCTCTCACTTTTCCATTCATGCATATTTCGAAATTGAGATGTAAGAAAGGGTTCTTGCATGGTTTTTAGACATTCTCTCCTTTCATGCAAGGTAGAACCGAAATTCCTAAGTGAAAGAATTGAAAGAGTTTCAATTTTGGTTCTTCTTCTTCTAAGAAAATCTCCTCCAAATATTTCTTCTCCTTTCCCACCAAAGGATTTTGTTAACCTATTTTTCCTTGAAGAACAAGTGGTAAATCTAATTGGTTGAGGATACTACAACAAGGAAGAAGATAGATTGCTAAAGGAAAAGACTCAAAGGCAAAGGATTTGGATATAAGAAGGAGAGGATAGCAATGAGGATTTAAAGTCATGGCGAAGGAGTCGGTAATTCCTTTTATCTTGTTCTTGGTTTTATTATCCTTTTACCCTATCATGTATGGATTAGCATGTTGATTTGGATATATTGCTTCCGTTGCAAGATGATTCCTTAAAAAGTTTTGAAATCTATCGTTTCTCCATACTAAGCATGCTTTCTTTTTCCGATCCAACAGTTATGACAATCGCGCCAAGACATGTTACTGCATGATTGAGGTTATGAACATGTTAGATTCTTTCAGTCATAACTCGCTAGTCTGACCTCCCAATGAAGTGATTCTTAAAGAGATAGATTCCTAAGACATTTATTTATCTCTCCATAAAAATTGGGATCTTTTGGAGTTGATTTGAAAAAGGGTTTTTGTAAGAAAGTGAGAGGTCAGTTTAAAGAGAATGATTGAGGTATAAACTGTCTTTGGAATTTTAAGCATATCTTGAGTTATATAGCTCCGATTGAGGTGATTCTTGCTTCAAAACAAAATAGAGGCTTAGAGCTATGATTTCTTTGAAGAAGAAAAATTGAAACTCTTGTTTGAAGATTTCCAAATTCTGTTCACAAATAGAAGAAATGAGTTCAAGTATGGTGACTAATTTTATATGGGCACACCATTGAACAAATGTGAGGAAAATTATTGCGATATTATGAGAATGAAGATGAACCAATGATGGTCAAATTTTATGATCCGAAGTTGGGCTCCGCAAGTGGGGTCCAACATGAGTGATATCAGAGCAAGCGTTGGACTCCGCAAGCAGGACCTAACATTTGTGGTATCAGAGCATCGGTAGTAGGATCTTACATGGGCGCATGTGTATGAGTAATATGCATGAGAAATTGAAAAGAGATTAAATGGATAGAATTGAATTAGTGAGAATGTGATATTGATGTGAATAAATTTTCATGAATTATTTGAAGAATCAAAGTGATTGTTTGATTTAGATGACAAGACTATGATTGATTTTAGGAATGTGTTAATGGAAATTAAGATTAGAATTTTGTGATGAAATTGGATGAATTGATTTCGGATATACATATGTGCGATGCAATAAGGAATACTTGAAAGATGAGATTAATGGTAGAGATATATGTATAGAAGTTCAAAAGGTTGATTTTGAATGATGATCGGTCCATATTAAGGTTCCTTAAGAATTGGACCATTGAAATATGTTAAGAAATATTGATTTGATATGATATTAGTGTTATTGAAATAAGAAGTGATAAATTGTGAAGAAATTGAGAAATATGTACGATGAGGAATTAGATAAGAAAGTGATTGACTATGATCATTTAGGAAGAAATTATTTGAGAGAATGTGTTACTTGGTGATTAATTATGTATGAATTTCGAGGACGAAATTTCTTTTAAAAGGGGGAGAAATGTTGGACCCTGAACTTTTCTTGGAATTTAGAAATTATTAAATGAAATTAAATGAGGAAATATGGTTTGATTTCTTGTAATGAATGAAGAGTATAAATGAATCTATTAGCATTTAATGAAATGAAAGACATTTGACTTTCCTTGTGTTTTGCATATGTTTGATAAAAAGATGAGGTAATATGATGTTGACCATGGCCTTGTTTAATGAGTAGAAAGATGTTTATTGTATTTTGAGACAATTTCTAGATTAATGTGAATTGAAATGGCTTCTTTAGCCTTCTTAATGATTATGGAGGATTTGCATAGCTTTAAATGAGGTATTGTGTATTGTGCTTGGATGTGGGAATTGGAGAATGAGGATGATTGATTAAATCAAAGTGAGTTGGGAAATTTTCTGAACATAGTTCAATATTTTAGTGAATTCTTGGTCTTTGGAGATCTAATTGAACTGATTCTTGTTGCAAAATAAAATAGAGGCATGGGGCTATAAGTCATATGAAGGAATTGAATTTCAATTTAGCCCCTAAGACTTTCAATTTCTAAATTGAAGTCGGGTTTAGTGTGCAGTCTTGGATTAGAAAGAGCTGAAAGTATTTTGGCTATAAATTTTGCTCTAGTCATCTAAATGAGGTGATTCTTAATTTGGATTAAATTAGAGAAATAGGGCTACAAATGTTCTGAAGGACTGGAGTTTCAATTTAGTCATTAAGAATGTCAATTGATGGACATAAATCGTAGGAAATGTTTTAGCATAAGGTTAGTCCAAAATGTTTGAGGTGTAACTTTTGGAGTAGTGCACCAAATTAAATGATTTTGGTGGCGTTATAAAATTGAGACTATTAGGAACATTTCTCTAAAAGGAAGTTTTAGCAAATTCCTTCAATTTGATGGTTAGAAAAATGTCCTAATGTAAGCATGAATTAAAATGAATTTTAGGGGCAAATTTGGAAGATCACTTAAAGTGTTAAGTTTTAAGGCTTTTAAGGAAGGGCAATTGGGTCTTTTTGCATTCATTAAATGGAAAGTGATGTGGCTGTCATTTAATAGGAAGGGAATGCACGAAAATTGGAAGAAAGAAAAGGAAAAGAAGAGAAAGAAAGAAAGCAAGTTTCGGTGGAGAAGGGAGAAAGAAGAAAGAAGTGACTAGGGTTTCGATTTTCTTGGGTTTCAAGCAATATTTTAAAGTGGATCCAAGAGGGAAAAAGATGGAAGAAGATGAGAGCTCCAAGATGAGACATGAAATTTCGGATTTGGAGAAGATTAAGGTAAGAGACGATTTTTGGTCTTTGAAATTTTAATGAGATTTTGGTTTAGATAGCTTAAGAATGGTATGGGTTTGTGATTTCTAAAGTCAATTTTGAAGATTGCAAGGTTTAAATTGCTCAATTTTGGATGTTTATTATTTAGGAATTTTTGCCATGAATTAGGAAATTTAAGTGAGGCAATGGAGAAAGAGAGGCTTTGATCAAGTTTCAAGTAAGGAATTAAGGTGGTACATGTTTATAATAGAGTAAATAAGCCACTTTTGTTTTCTTTAAATCAAGGAAATTTAATGATTTAAATTGCATCAAAATTGTTGCATAAATTGTGCCTTGAATGAATTGAGAAATTGCTACATGTTGATATGTGAATTGTGTGATGATTTACGAAAATGATTTCTTTTGAAAAGATTGCAAGTTTATGAAATTATGTTTTCGGAAATGATTTTCAAAATGTATCAAGTATATGAAATCAAACTTTTCGAAGAGTGTCATTTTGGGCAACAAGTTTTGAAATACATGTTATGTGGGTTTTGGTAGTCCATCCAAGAACCGTCACGTGCACGTTGACCCAAGAATAGGCTTCTCCCACCTGCCTGCTAGTGGCACGGAGCTCCTTCAAGGACTCCCTCAAGTTTACGGTTACACAGGACCATTATATGGGAATGTGCAGTGTGTCATGAATATGGATCTACCCAAACCATTTTGATGAGTTATGTGCTTATGACATGTGAACAAGTTGATGCATACATGTTTTGTGGTTTATAAATGTGAATCCATGATGAGATTTTGAGAAACAAGTGTTTTATGAATTTCAAAAAGATTTTCTATGATAATAAACTTTTGAATAGTTTTGCTTATTTTTTCGTTATAGGCATATTATCCACGAGCTGTAAAGCTCACCCCCACACTCTTTCCCCCATTCAGGTGATGAGCAAGGAATCAAGTGAAAGTGAATCAAGGCATGAATCTGAATTTGCATGTTTTGTCTTGTTTTGGAGTAGTTTATATGAAACAAAGCTGTAATTATATTTTTAGCAATTGTCATTCAAGTTTCTTGTGTAATTTGGAGATTTTAGAATATAGATTGTATTGTAGCTTGAAATACCCTTAAAGTTTGTAAGACTCTTATTTTATGAGGTTAATGAAAAATGGATTTGTGGATGGACATGAAATGTGAATTTGTATATGGAAGACTATGATGAATGTTGAGTATGAATGGTTGGTATATATATATATACATATATATTCACATCAGTGAGATGTTATGGAAAAAACACATAGGAATGGTTTTGAAATGCGAGTTTTTGTATGGTTGAGTTGGAAGTAGATGTATTTGATGAAGTCATCCACTTGTGTGATGAACTTTGAAAATGAGTTGTTATATAGATATAAATAAGTGAGACTCCATGGAAAAGAAATATGCGAATGATATGAATATAGAGATGTTGTTGAATATGAAGAGTCAAATGAATTGAGGTTGAGACTTTGATGAATTCCAATTGATAGTTGAATTGTTATTAATGATGTGCAATAGATAAAGTAAAGTTGGGGATAAATTCCAAGTTTTGCATGAAGGTAAAATGTGTATGCTGATTTCCAAGGGAAAAATTGATTGATCTAGGTAGGATTAGCCAAAATTGCTTTCATGGAAGTTGTAGTTCGTCTTTATAGTTTTCCAACGCTATAAAGTTTGTAATTTTTGGACATCGGAGTGAAAAGATATGAGCATTATAAGTGAAGATGCTGCATAAGAAGTTTAAACATGACAATCATGGTGAATGATGAGAGTTTGAGTTTATGATGATTTATTTGAGTTAAATTTTGAGAGTTTGATGCACCCAAAGTGGTAATTGAATGTTTTAGGAGTGTGATTGCATTAGAAGAAGTGAATTTGTGAAGATTATAAGTGTATATGATGTTAGATTGGATGTAGGAAGCATTGGAGAGGGTTTGGAGGGGTTTTTTGAACCCCCATGGCCGTTTAATGGACTTTAGGTCCATTTAATAGACCTTTACAGGTCAAAAAGGACCCCTAGCATCGCCCATGTCCGTTTAACGAACTTTCTTGGGTGAGGAAGTGCATTTTGGCCCGACAATGTTCGTTAAACGGACATTTACGGGACAGCTTCATGAAATCTCAATTGTTTCCCATTTTAGAGGAGGAATCTGACTTTTTGGTCTTCATGAACGTTTTAGAACTCGAATTCTTCTTTCAAATGGTCAGAAAAAAAAAATCAATCAAACATTTTTGGTGAAAGTTATGACAACCGCGCCAAGACATATTACTGCATGATTGAGGTTATGAACATGTTAGATTCTTTCGATCATAACTCCCTCGTCCGACCTCCCAATGAAGTGATTCTTAAAGCGATAGTTTCCTAAGACATGTATCTATCTCTACATGAAAATTGGGATCTTTTGGAGTTAATTTGACAAAGTTTTATTGTAAGAAATGAGAGGTCAGTTTAAAGAGCATGATTTAGGTATAAGCTCTCTTTGGAATTTTAAGCATATCTTGAGTTATATAGCTCCGATTTAGGTGATTCTTGCTTCAAAACAAAATAGAGGCTTAGAGCTATGATTTCTTTGAAAAGCCAAATTGAAATTCTTGTTTAAAGATTTCCAAATTCTGTTCACAAATAGGAGAAATGAGTTCAAGTATGGTGACTAATTCTATGTGGGCACACCATTGAAAAAATGTGAGTAAAATTATTGGTATTTTATGAGAATGAAGATGAACCGATGATGGTCAAGTTTCATGATCCGAAGTTGGGCTCCGCAAGTGGGGTCCAACATGAGTGATATCAGAGCAAGCGTTGGACTCCGTAAGCTGGACCCAACAATAAGAGGTAATAACATCCATTATAAGCTAGTAATAATAAGACTAGGTAGAATTGAATACTATACTTGAATCATAACACCCTTTAGCTATTGCCATATCCATATTATAAGTTGCTTCTTTAGATTGTAAGGCTCTATAGATTGAAGGTTGAGCTCTATGAGTTGCTTATGGTGCAAAAAAACTTAGACACATTTCTTCTTCTTTTTACCTTACATTATATGCAACATTCCTTTCTTGTTGGGTAGGACTACCACTTTTAACATCCTTATATCATCCTAACTACCGCAAAAGGAACTTTTACTACCAAGTTTAACTTTTACTACCAATTTTGTACTTCCTTCTTTGCTTCCTATCTTTTTCATGCTAATACTCTTCAAGTAAAGTCTTCATTTGTCATTTCACATCATAACTCACTTTCTTACAATGCTCCACATAATAGCTAAATCCTTTTTTAATCTAGTGATTCTTTTACCTTTCAAATGCTTATTACAATACAAAAATATGGTATGGCTCTTTACTCCAGGAACCAATCTAGCATGAGCCCATGTTGGATCATCAAATTATCCTAAAGCATATGAATTATCGAGATTACTTGAACTTCCCTCCATTTCTTTGTAAAAATAAACGATCATATATGTCAATTTACATATGTCAAAAGTAAAAATTATTGCAAATGAAGTTAAATTTACTTATAAATATTGACTCTGGCTAATAAATATAAATCTTCTCCCTGGTATATTTATTAACTTGTAATGTGACGTCTACACCTAATAGATGAATCAACATTATCATATTTTGAAACCTTATGATATATGTTAATTAGTTTAGAAACAAAATATAACTCATTAATCTAACTTGTTTTTCCTTTTGTACGATGTGCATTCTTAACCTATTAACTATATTGTTTATGAAAACTCACAATCACAAAAATTATGTAAAGAAGTCCATGTACTCTATACACAAGGCTTCCCACTTTGTGAGGGTCAAAAGAGGGTCATCAATGTACACAACCTTCCCTTTGTAATTTTACAAAGAGGTTGTTTCATGATTTAAACTTGTAACCTTATGGTCACAAAGGAGCAACTTTTATCAATTGCTCCAAGGATCTCCCTCTTAAAAAATAGCCAAAATTATATACTTAACCACAATTATTTTCTAAGATTTGGATAATTAACTATATCGTAAAATATTTGATGAATTTGTAAATATTATATATATGAAACTAGAAAAATCTTCCAATTTTACTTTTCAAAACAAAATATCAAAGTATTAATAAACCTAATTAATTAACACAAAATTGAGTAGTAACTAATTAATTATTCAGAGTCCAATCCAATTCTATCATACTAAAAAGACCGTAATATCAAATACAAATCATGATTCACCATCCAATTCAAATTGAATGTTATAATATGATTAGATGTAATATTATAAATTCATTCAAATTAGATTCAATCATTCAATTTAATGTTATAAACAAATTATTTATAATATTACAATTTTATACAAATCATATTCAAACGTTTTGAATGTTATAACTAGTGTAATATAGGTAATTCTACAAACACAAACACAAACACAAAACTCAATCTATTTATTAAAGCTAATAGGGTAATTTATATGGCAAATCAGTAAACTTAAGAGTTAGGGCTACTGGGGCTAGATAATGACAAGTGACGAGTGGTGGGTGGAGCATTAGAGTTTGGCGACGAGTTGAGCACCAGAATGGAGACTGGCAGTGGAGACGAGAAAGTGGACTAATGGCAAATTGTGAGCTTTGAAATGACAATTTAGAGTTTGTGTTTTTATGACAGAGTGTTGCTGTGTGAATGGATGACTGGGGTTGGTGATGGTGAGTAGGTGGCTGGACAATGAGAGCTGGAGTGACTAAGATCATAAACAATGGCAGGAGTTGAAGTAATAAGAGACACTAAGAGAGTGACTGGGGCAAAGAGAAGAGAGGGAAGGGTTGACAACTAGGGTTAAGTTATATTATCTATATATATTTTTTAAATTTAGCTCTATTTTTCTTAGTTTTACAAGTTGGTCCTCAGTATCATATAGATATTTAGAATACTAGCTAGTACTGGCAGGTATTATGTACTAGTATTGTATTATAGATTATTGTATTGTTTTTCATCTGGTATAGTGTGAAATATAGAATGTTGTCCGACTCCTTTATTGTTATATTTTTCCCCACAAACTACGATCTTCTTCTCCATTTGAACAAAAAAACAATTATTGTTTTATTAGCATCACCACTTCCATTTGTAGCTTTTTCTTTCTATTAATATCTATCTCTTACCATTTTAACTCTTACATTGCTTCTATTTGGAGGACACCATATGCTATAAATTGTGGACATATTTGATCTCACATTCAGCAAAATAAATACAAAAATTAATTTTAAAATTTGAAAAGAAAAACTTAAATTTTATAACATAATTAACATAAAATATAATAAAACATAAATTATAATTCATACATTATTCTGAAGCTTGATAATTTTCTTATCATTTCACTTATTTGAAATTATTGCATCTCAACTACCTTAGAGACACAATCGTTTGACCTCTGGTAGTATCTAAGTAACAAATTGAGAGAACTCTATAATTGTTGTAGACAGGGTTAGGTAGGAAGTGTCAGTTCCTTTAAAGCCTAAACTTATTTATAATACGCTTTGGATATTTTAGTGATTTTAACTTTAATTAAAATAAAATTCTAATTCAATTAAACTTTAATTAGAATTATAATTAGATACTAATTATGTTTGAATAAGATTCAATATGTAAAAACCCTTAAGTTAATAAAATCAACCTCTACATTAAATAAATAGATTTTTTGTTTGTTAGACCCCATTTTCATGTAGAGAATTTATCTAACATAACATGGGGTCCATACTTTTAGCAATCTTCCAAATTAACTAAAGTTTTAAACCCTAATTTTCTCAATTCTCAACATACACATATCTTAAAACCTTTTTGCAATTTCATATACATATATATACATATAAAAATAAATGTGTACAAATGGTTATTGATCTTTAAGTTAGATTTCAATTTCTTTGTGTTTGATTTTTATTAACATAACAATGGGCAAAGCCTCCATCATTATAGATATTGATGTTGTTGTGTTTATACTCTTTCCCTTTTTAAATACCCTCAAGAAACCAACCTCTAACCATCACTAACGTCTCAACTTCTCTAACATAAACCCTCTTCGCCACCCTTACACACCCATTTCTTTTGATCCTCTCCTAACCAAAATCTAATGTTGCCTCGAGGACAAGCAGTAGGAAAGACAACACTTTGTGCATACCCTTTTATAGCTCTTTAATAGCTCCTCTAATTCTACTCCTAGCCATGAGTTCTTCAAAAAAGGAGATGAATCGTATGGAGGTGCCGAAATAGAAACAACAAATTTAGGGATTTTCAAAATTAGAGAAATTAGGATTTAAAACTTTAGCTAATTTAGGTGGTTGATGAAATTATGGAACCTATACTGTAACATACTATTACGTGAGAGGAGGTTAAAATAGTAAATAGGAAAGATTATTGAGAGATCAGAAATGCATTCACATTCATGCATTATATGTTATGCACATACACGTGATTATTGAACTTTTGCACATGAAAATAACTGTAGATGCATTCATGGATAATTTCAGGTATAATTAAATTGTGATGTGATGTTATGAGAAATGTGAATTTGTTGTATTAAAAATTTAATTGGTGAGTGTATTTGTTAATTTTGAATTTTGATAAACTTTAGGAATGATTTCCGAAAATGTTGGATATTATTGTACTAGGAAAAATGCTATTTGGCAAGTAAATTGATGTATGAAAAATTGAAATAAAAATGCTTGATGATGAAGAAATTTGGGAGTTGACTTTAGAACTTTTGAGATAATAATTTTGAAAATTCAGAGACAAATTGGAGAAAAATATGGAGAAGATTGAACCAGTAAATTGATAACTAGTCTAAAGCCACAGAAGTTACATAAGTGCCAAGTGTCACTCACTTAGTTAAGTGACACTTTCTAATTTTGTTGGAAAGACTAAGTTACGTTCTTTTAAAGTTGAAAGACTAAGGACTATTTTCTATCCTAGTTATCTTCTTCGTAGCTATCTTCTGGAAGTTTCTTTCTTGTACACAGAGCTTTTCATCAAACATCTACCAAAATTAAACTTTGCTTATCCTTATCTTCTACCACTCCGACTTTGTTATCTACTTCCTTTGGCTCCAGAAAACCTGACTCAAACCATCTATAAGATGAAGTATGTGGTTGTATGAAAATTAGGGCTTCTTGATATTTGAAGATTTGGAATTTTAACAAGTAAGTATTATGTTAAACCTTATGAAAAGTAGGATTATGAGATAAAAAGTTTGATGATTTAATTATCATTACATGATCATGGGAATAATGGCCACCTTCATGAACACTGTATAAATAAGATGGAAAATCTGGATATAATGTTATTTAGTATTTGATGATTATTCTGTGATCAGATAACGTAGAAATGATTTTGAGTTAGAAAGAACCATAAAAATATGCATGAAACGAGTACAGAGATATGAAAAGTTGATAGTGAAATAGATGCTTTATTTTTCTCTTCATTGTTTATATATGTGAATATTTTGGTAACTTAATGATGAACAAGAAAAATGAATTTAGAGTTAAGGGATAGGTGTAAGGTGATGTCGGGAGGTGAGTAAGAATGATTAAAGGATTAGTTGGAGGAAGAAAATGAGGAGAATGAAGAAAATGAAAATATTGAAAAATGACAGTGAAAAAATATCAAAAAATGGTGATATACGTGAATGAGGTTCTGTTTGATGTTTGTGTGTAATCATGGTTTTTGATCTATTTGTGAATGTGTTGGCCTAAATGGGATTTGAATTAGTGAATGGAAAATGGAGAATGTACATAAAAGAAAAGTGCAAGAGAATGAAAGAAGAAACATAGAGAATGAAGAAGATGAGTGAATGAATTTTCTGTTTTTGATGTATGTGTTTTAATATGAAATTTGGAGTTATTTATGAATGATTTTATTTAAATAGGAGTCAAAAATGGGGGTTGAGAGGAGGTAGGAAAGTTGGTTTGAAAGAAAAGTAATAATTTAAGTTAGAGAAGTTGGTTTAGAATAAAAGAAAGAAAAGGGATAAAGGGGTAAAAATGGGGTCTGAAACTTCCATGACTAAACTGTATTGATCTTGGAAAATTTTGATAAAATTGTCTTCATGAAAGTTGTAGATCTTTCTTTTAGCTTTTTAACGATATAAAGTTTGAAATTTTTGGACTTTTGGATTGAAAGTTATGGAGGTTAGAAGTGACGATGTGTGACTAGGAAGTTATGATCGTACTTATGCACGATCGCGACCCTTCTATTGATTCTCTTCGTCGCGATCGTGACTTTTAAGGTTGGAGGCTGACGAAACATCCTTTGATCTTTTGACTATATCTCCTTCTTCCATCCTTCAAATGATATGAGATATGAACCATTAGACTCGTAACACACCAATCTATGCCCACATAAAATATCTTAGCCATCTAAAATCATTTGGGAGCAATCTATTGAAAAATGTGGGATGGGTTTGGTTAGGTGTGCACAGGCATGAGTCACTCTCACGCCTATGACTTTTCTTCCTCACACCCATGATTTTTTTCATAGGTATGAGTCACTCACACCCGTGAATTTTCTTCCTTACACCCGTGAGTGTTTATTGGTTTTATTTGTCACATTATGACACTATGCTCTCTAATAGTATATGCACCCAGTAGCATCTTGCAAACTGAACAGTCTTTCTTCTTTTAACCATAACTTCTTTTCTAGACCTCAAAATTACTTGATTTTTGAACCAATAAAGTGACAAATAAAATTACTTGATTCTACGTCTCCATGAAAATTGGTAGCATTATGAATTGTTTTGAAAAATATTAATTGATGGAAAATGAGGGAATCCGTTGGAATAGTATGAACTGATATGATTTCACTAGACATGCTTGGGTATTGCGGTTATATCTTATTCTTTACTCATCCAAATGGAATGAATTTTATTTTGGATTCAACTAGAGACATAGGGCCATAAATTTTTTGAAGAGATAAAATTTTAATTATGTCCCTATAAATCCATATTTTGAATTAAATTTGATTTTAGAATGTTATTTTTAGCTTATGAACAGTCTGAAATTTTTGGGTCCTAACTTTCAGATTTCTAAACTGAATTAAATGATTTTAGTGTCATTAGAAACTTAATAAATAGGAGAACTGTAGCGCCCCTTACCGTAGGGTACGCACCGGGACGTCTGTGGGTCATCCAGATACATATCCTACAATAAGGGAGGGCTATGAGCAGTCACTTCAATACTCTCATGGCATCAAAATCATATAACCATAATATAAAGATCACTATGTTTTAAAATCCAAAAGCTTCTTCATTTCATTTCATCGAAACATAAATTCACATGACTATCAGTTTTCCACTATCTAAATACAACACTTAAAAAGGAAACTGATACAAAAATCTAACTAGGTCATCCCCAAAACAATCCCAGCTGACTGACCTGTGTGTCATGACTTCTCTTGCCAACCAGATCCACACGACAGGAAAAGTCTTTCTCACTGGAGCTAGGAGTCTACTCTATTCTATCACAAACAGTCATATCATTTTCAATTTCACATTACCACACATTCACAGTTTATCACATTGAAGCATAAACGTTCACAGTCACAAACAGATTAAACTGCAATATCACAATCCCTAATCCCTTGGACCTTCGGTCCGAAGTTACAATCAAATAATTTCACATATACTAGTCATTCATTTTCACAGAACTATCAGTGCAGAACTTTAACAATTAAGATTGAGGAATCAACTAGGTTACTCACCTGTAACTTCCGAGCTACTGCTTGGAAGTCCCAGCAATGCCCGTGGAATGTCGATCCAACGGTGCCTATATAACAGTCAAAGTAATTCCATGTTACTAATTGCTTAATCAGACAGGTTCACAAATGCACATGCTGAAATGCAGGAATGTACAATGCCTATTCGTGACAATCCCGGTGCTATATCCCAATTTCACTATCTTTTGCCTCAAAGCCAACTTACTATTCATTTGGTCAATTTCATCCATTTCATCAAATGACATCTTTGATTTCAATATATTGACCTGAACTGCATAAGTTTCATTTCTAATATTCAGTTCAATTTGCCAAATCATATACACTAGGATATTCTCACGAAAACCACACAATTATACCCTAATTATCAAGAAACTGTCTTTAGGTTGAAAAAGTAATCTAAGCCCAACTTGCATTCACAAATTGAGATCCTAAAGACTTGAATTCAAACTTTATTCTCTACCTCAATTGTAGACCTCCTTCTTTAGTTTATAACAAATTAAGAATAACCTCAATTGGAGGTCTACATCATTAGTTATGACACAAAAACTAAAACAACTCAGTTCAGAAAAATGGGGCTCGCCGCGGTGTCCCAGAGTTGCTTGCCGCGGCGTCCGAAGAGAGCTCGTTGCGGCGTGGCCTTTCGGAGCTCGCCTCGGTGAATTAATACTAATTGGCCGCGGCGAGACCCTCGCGCACGCCGCAACGAGAACCTAAACTCTCGCCGCGACGTGCTGGTCACAGGTCGTCTTCTCTGACTCTCTTTTTCACATTTTCTCTCAGAATTCAACCATAACTCAAATCCAACTACCACAATCTTTCATATTAAACCCCATAAATGCATTTACACTAAAAATAAGTAACATAAATAAAGAGGTCACTTACCAAACAAGCTCTCCTTCTTAAACTTCTGAAAATTCCTCTAACCGATTATGGTATTCATTTATCACAATTCTACCATATCACATTGAAATCAGATCTATTATATCATAAATAGTCATATCATTTTCAATTTCATATTACCACACATTCACAGTTTATCACATTGAAGCATAAACGTTTCACAGTCACAAACAGATTACACTGCAATATCACAATCCCTAATCCCTCGAACCTTCGGTCCGAAGTTACAATCAAATAATTTCACATATGCCAGTCATTCATTTTCACAGAACTATCAGTGCATAATTTTAACAATTAAGATTGAGGAACCAACTAGATTACTTACCTGTAACTTCCGAGCTACTTCCTGGAAGTCCTAGCAATTCCGTGGAATGTTGATCCAACGATGCCTCTATAACAGTCAAAGTAATTTCATGTTACTAATTGCGCAATCAGATAGGTTCACAAATGCACATGCTGAAATGCAAGAATGTACAATGCCTATTCGTAACAATCCCGGCGCTATATCCCAATTTCACTACCTTTTGCCTCAAAGCCAACTTACTATTCATTTGGTTAATTTCATCCATTTCATCAAATGACATCTTTGATTTCAATATATTGACCTGAACTCCATAAGTTTCATTTCTAATATTCAGTTCAATTTGCCAAATCATATACACTAGGATATTCTCACGAAAACCTCACAATTATACCCTAATTATCAAGAAACTATCTTTAGGTTGAAAAAGTAATCTAAGCCCAACTTGCATTCACAAATTGAGATCCTAAAGACTTGAATTCAAACTTTCTTTCTCTACCTCAATTGTAGACCTCTTTCTTTAGTTTATAACAAATCAAGAATCACCTCAATTGGAGGTTTACATCATTAGTTATGACCCAAAAACTAAAACAACTCAGTTCAGAAAAATGGGCCTCGTCGTCATGGCGTAAGGGCGCTCACATGGCGTCCAGAGTTGCTTCGCATGGCGTCAAGAGAGAGCTGACCTCGGCGTGGCCTCTTGGGGCTCGTCGCAGCGAATTAATATTAATTCGCCACAGCGAGGCCCTCGCGCACGCCGCGACGAGAACCTAAATTCTCGCCGCCTCGTGATGCAGGCGCGCCGCAACGTGCGGGTCGCAGGTCGTCTTCTCTGATTCTCTTTTTCACATTTTCTCTTAAAATTCAACCATAACTCAAATCCAACTACCACAATCTTTCATATTAAACCCCATAAATGCATTTACACTAACAATAAGCAACATAAATAAAGAGGTCACTTACCAAACAAGCTCTCCTTCTTAAACTTCCGAAAATTCCTCTAACCCCTTTCACTTTCTCTAACTCCCACGACTCTCTCTCAAAACCTCAACAATCTTCATCTTCTCATGGATTAGGGTTGATCTTAAAAACAAGGAAGGAGCAAGCAAGCTAAAGATCAAGCAAGGGTCGGGTATGGAAGATCGAAAATCACCAAAGGAAGAAGAAATAAGTATGCCCTAGGATGAAGGAAAAGAATTTTCTGTCAACTTTAAAACCTAAGGTATTTAAAGGGAGGGTTGCTCTCTTTTCCTCAATCACCTATCAAGTTTCTTTTTCTTTTCAAAATCATTTTCGGTCTAAGTTGTCTCTAAATTCCAATGGCTTGACATTTTTATTCCTAAAATCATAAATCTAAATTTCCCATTGTTATTGGACGCTTATTTAAATATAATCTGACCAATCGATCATCACTAAGAAAATTCTCCGGTCCGGCCTTTTTCTCCCAAAATTTCCAGAAAATTTTCTAAGGGTCACTATCAACTGAGAATCACTCCTAGAACATTTCAACTCAAATTTTCAGACATAATTATCTCAAAATTGACTAATCACAACATAATCATAAATAAATGCCGGGAATGTCAGAAATGCATGTACATATATATGCATGTGCAGAATGACTCATTCCTCTAAAATTAGAGGCCAAAAGAATGCTCAGATCAGAATTATGCAATTTAACCTACTAGCCCATCCCAATTTACCAATATAACCTTCCCATCGGTGATGGGATGTTACAGTTCTCCCCTCCTAATAAAATACCGTCGGAGCATACTAACATGAAATACGTCATGTAACTGAGACATCTCACTCGGCAATGCCAATCTATACGCCAATGGTCTTATCCTCTCGATAATCTCATACGGACCGATGTACCTAGGGCTTAACTTGCCCTTCTTGCCAAATCTCAAAACCCCTCTCTAGGGTGACACTCGAAGGAACACTCTGTCTCCCACACTATACTCCATCTCTCGCCGATGCTGATCCACATAACTCTTCTGTCTATCCTGAGCCGCCTTAATGCGACTCCGAATCAGTTTCACCTTATCCACTGTATCTTGAATCAACTCGGGACCCTCAATCGTCCTTGCACCCTCTTTATCCCAATACAAAGGTGATCAACACTGTCGCCCATACAAAGCCTCATACGGTGCCATCCCAATACTACTGTGATAATGATTATTGTATGCAAACTCAATTAGAGCCAGATACTGATCCCATGCTCCTCTGAATTCTAATAGACAACCCCGAAACATATACTTAGCAGTCTTAATCGTCATCTCACTCGGCCCATTTGTCTGAGGATGAAACACTGTACTGAAGTTCAATCTAGTACCCATAGCAGACTGCAGACTCTTCCAGAACCTTGAGGTAAATCTTGGATCCCTGTCTGAGACTATAGACACCAGGACCCCATGCAGTCTCACAATATCTGCCATATACTTCTGGGCCAACTGATCAAAAGTATTATTCTCTCTCACTGGCAAGAAATGGGCTGATTTAGTCAACCGGTCCACAATGACCCAGATCGCATCATGCTGCCTCGGCATCCTAGGCAACCCCATAATAAAATCCATAGAAATTTGTTCCCATTTCCACTCCAGAATGGGCAACAAATGCAATTTCCCCACTGGAGCCTGGTGCTCAGCCTTAACCTGCTGGCACGTCAAACATCTAGAAACATACTCTGCCACCTGCCTCTTTATGCCAGTACGGCCCAAATTTTTCCGCACGTTCAAATTCCATCAATATGCCTGCTCGGTGTCTTGTTATAAACATTCGGGATTGACACACCTCTTTACTCTCTGTGCGCCCGATTCTTCAATCTTCGTTTCCTCTCTCCTTTATCTCCCTGTTCGCAGTCATAGAAATTTCTTCTCACCTTCAACCAAATCCGTAGTTCCAGTCTCTAAACTAGGTACGTCCTTCTTCTTTTCCTCGTCTGTAAAAGTGATTTTCAGTAAACATGTCAACTAGCTCTAGGAATGAATCTAGCTCCCCCTCTCCTTCTCCGTTGCCTCCTTGCCAGCCTTCACCATCGGCCTCTCCATGTCCTTGTGGGGAAGTGAGTACGGTTCTGATGGAGCTTCATCGGGAGTCGGTCGTCGAAGAAACTTTACAGGTTGTTGGGTTGTTGGAGACAGTGGCACAAGCGGTGGAAGCGCCGGAAGCCAGCAGAAATGAGGCGTCGGAGTTAAGAGGGAATGAGGAAGTTGGAGCGAGTGCCCGGAAGGATGGGCAAATCGTTGAGAAACCATCGAGTGACCCTTCAACGCTAACCGGAAAGGAGCTAAACCGGTCAATTATTAAGCATAATATCCCCTCGTCTTAGGGGCCTAGGCTGGCGGGCCAGAACGAAAGGATTTATAGCAGCAGGGGTGGCTACTTTGCTGTGACAGAGAGCTTTTTCTCAATCGGTGGTATGAGGCTTCCGTACGCCCCGATCATCGATGAAGTATGGCGCGCCTACCACTTAGGGCCAAGCCAGATTCCCCCAAATGGCTGGGGTTCATCAACGGTCTTGCCTTGTTGTGTCATAATTTCAGGTGTCCTCCATCGGTCGGTATTTTGCGGCACTTCTTAGGGATGAATCAAAGCCTGATCGGCGGGGCCAGGATTCCTCACCTCCAGTGAAGGGATGGGAGGTATTATCCTGCTGGGACAGCAGGATCAATCAAATCGTGGAAACAAAGTATTTCTTCGTGAGGCCCCCAGGATCCACTTTTGAATGTCGATCGTGGAGGTATCCCCTGACCGAGCGATGGAATGACATCACCGACCTACACCTTTCTAGGGAGGAATGGGAGGTGATCGATAAGATCAAGGCGCTCGGTCGATATTCTTTTGACAACCTCATTCTGGGTATCGCGGGGGGGCCGCGGCCGATTCATTCCTGATCGACCCCCTGCCCCGAATTAGAGGGCTAGGAGGAGAAACTGCCCCCTCTGGTTGACTCCTCGTGGTTGAACTATTTACTGTATTTGTAAGTATTGGTTTTGATTTCTAATATGTTTTTATTGCTGTGCAGCCATGGCAAGGCTTGACGATTTCGCTGGGTCTTCCTGTCTCCCTAAATCCAAAAGGCCAGCCAAGGGGCTTAGAGCTTCTTCGAAGGTGAGGAAGCAAAGGAAGGAGGCAGAGGCTAGTAAAGACACCGCTCAGCCAATGGAGTTAGACCGATCTACAGCGTTGCTGGCCCTTCCGTCCATTGAGGATCGTCCTGGCGTGTCAGCGCCCTTGCCGATCCAGTCGATGAGAGCGAACCGAGCGGGTTTGGAGGACGAAGAGATGAAGCTGCCACTTAAAAAGAAGAGGACCGCTCGGAGTGCTGGTCGATCGTCTAGTCAGTTGGAGAGTGAAGTGGGGGAAAAGCAAGCGCCCCGATTAGATAAGGGAAAAGGGAAAGAGCGAACTTCCGGTGGTAGAAAATGGGAGCCCACGATTAGTCTTGATAGGACTGTATTGCTTAGGGACGTCAACGTCGCTCTGTACATTGCCCAGAGGGTTGTTCCCCCCGCGGACGAGAGGTTTTTGGATACGCTGGACGATAAAGAACTGGTGGCTAGTCTCGTCTGCGGCTGTACCAGGGATATGGCGTTTGCCTCCGCGATGTATTAATGTCTTGATCAGCTCTATGAAGTGAGGCAAATAATGGACCGGGAGGTCCAGGACCTTCTGGGGCAAGTTAATACTCTAAGAGCTGAACTTTCAGAGGAGAAGGAGGAGAAAGACATCTTACGAGCCCAACTCTCTTCGATGGGGGAGGGAAGAATATTTTGGAGGAAGAGAAAAGCGTTTTGAGGGCTCAACTTGCTTCGAGAAGGAGGAGAGGGGTAGAATGCTTGCTTCTCGGGCTGAGTTCGAGAGTGAATACCGGATGTCGCATCTCCGCATTGAGAGCCTAAGGAGGAAAGTGGTTGACGCCACTTCAACGATGCGACTGGAGGAGGAGCTTCGTTCAAAAGCCTTCTGACAGTGTCACGAGGCACAGACAGAGAAAATAGAGGTCGAAAAGAAAATGCTGGAGCTGCAGGGTTCCATCAAGGAGCAAAGGATTGAGGCGATCAAGAGATGGAAAGAGCAGTATTTACAGGGGGGTACCTAGAGTTTGCCTGTGACTTGGCTCTTTCCATCTTGAAGAGCCGCCAAAAAGTTTGCGTACCTGACAGGTTAGAGGGTCCTTCATTCAAGGATTATGCCGAGCCGATGCTTCCTACCGCTCTTGGTCTTTCTCTGGAGGAAGTGATGTAAAAGGCCGAGGGAGAACAAATGTCGATTCTAGATGAGGAGTTGGACCTTAGCTCGGATGAGGAGGGCGAACGATCTCCCGGGGCTGTCTCTCCAGTTCTTCCTGTAGACTCTTGTCCTGCCTCGGCTGCTTTGCTGACCTCCCTTCTGCCGATTCGGCTGCTGGCCCTTCCTCCCCCACCGAAGGGTTAAGATGATTTTCCCTTTTTCAAGGCTCATCTGGTCGAGCTTGTGACCAGAACATAAATTCAAGGAAATGAATTTTTTATTTTTCATCTGTCGTGTTAAAATTGGCAATCTTTTTCAATAGTAGGTAGTGGGTGAACGCACTTTATGTGCGTCGATCAGTCGTAATGTCTGAGATAGTCATGGTCGACCGAGGCAATAGAGCTTGGACGTTCGATCCCAGATTTTTGCTCTCGGTATTGCCTGGTTCCAAGGATCTTGTCTTGGCAACCTGGCCGAGTGGTGTCGAGGCCGAGTGATCCAAGATCTTGTCTTGGCATCGCCTGGTTCCAAGGATCTTATCTTGGCAACCTGGCCGAGCGTGGTCGAGGTCGAGCGATCCGAGATTCATCTTCTCGGCATCGCCTGGTTCTAAGGATCTCGTCTTGGCAACCTGGCCGAGCGATCCAAGATCTTGTCTTGGCATCGCCTGGTTCCAAGGATCTTGTCTTGGCAACCTGGTCGAGCGTGGTCGAGGTTCATCTTTTCGGCATCGCCTGGTTCCAAGGATCTCGTCTTGGCAACCTGGCCGAGCAATCCAAGATCTTGTCTTGGCATCGCTTGGTTTCAAATATCTTGTCTTGGCAACCTGGCCGAGCGTGGTCGAGGTCGAGTGACCCAAGATTCATCTTCTCGGCATCGCCTGGTTCCAAGGATCTCGTCTTGACAACCTGACCGAGCACGGTCGAGTCCGAACGATTCGAGGTTCAACTTCTTGCTATCGCCTGGTTCCAAGGATCTCGTCTTGGCAACCTGGCCAAGCGTGGTCGAGGCCGAGCGATCCAAGATTCATCTTCTCGGCATCGCCTGATTCCAAGGATCTCGTCTAGGCAACCTGGCTGAGCGTACTCGAGGCTGAGCGATTTGAGATTCATCTTCTCGGCATCACCTAGTTCCAAGGATCTTGTCTTGGCAACCTAGCCGAGCGGTGTCAATGGAATCTTCTCCTTTTGAACAATTTAGCGAGATTTTGCTTGCCAAAAAATTTGAAACCCCTTTATTGACGATGATAGGCATGGGCCGTTACAAAACCTGACTGGCAGGGCCAGAAAAAAGGTACCCAGAAGTGTACAAAAGTATAAATAATAATAAACGAAGAAACAAGTGAACTAAAATAAAGTTTATTTATTGGTAAAACGTCCTCAGGTTTTGAGAATTCCAGGGAAAAGGTAAAATCTTCCCGTTCGTGTCGCGCAGGATGTACGAAACGTGTCCGGCTTGTTTGACCACTTGATAGGGTCCTTCCTATATCTGACCGAGTTTCCCAGGATTCTTTCCAGCTGCCCGGCCTTTCGCAGAACGTACCCACCGACCTTTATATCGACCAGTCTTCTTCATCCATTATAACCCGCTGACTAAATATCTTCTGAAGGGTTCATCCTCTCGATTTCTTCGTCGGCTCTTGCGTCGAGGAAACTTGTTAAAACTACCGTCCCATCAAGGGTCCTCGTTTCTAACATGTAGCACTACCTAGCAATTCTTTGGTGGCCCCTGACAATGCCGACCCCGTGAGGTGTTGGAAACTTCATCGCTTGATAGTAGGTTGAGACAACTGCTCTGAGAGCGTTTTGGGTGGCTCTTCCTATTATCTCATTATATGCTCCGACAAATTTCACGACCAGGAATTTGACTTTCGTCTCTTTTTGACATGGCCTTCGTCCAAATTTTTCTTTCAAAAAGACTTGGGCAAATGGGTACACTGATGCTCCAGTTATCCTTTTAATAGGTCCCTCTATTGGAAATAGCCGCTCTTCCGATATTCCCATATGCCTAAACGCATCATAATATAGTAGGTAGGCCAAGCTGCCTCTGTCGATCATTACCCGCTACCAAAGCGTCATCATTACCTCACTACCATCTGTATTCAAGGTGGCCCCCAAAGCGCCATCATGAGGACAGTTAACACTTTCTAGGTCAGACTCGTCAAACGAGATCACCTCATTAACTTACGGCTTTTTTGTTACTGACTGACCCTCAGCGATCTGCCTATCATATCGCTTCCTTCCTTTGACGGTGGATCCCCCTGCTGTGCTACCGCTAAAAATCATGTTGATGACCCTGACCGGTCGGTCATCCTGCTGTCCGATATTTCTGTCATCTCTAGCCCTGGACTATCCTCTCGTATTGCGTCAGTAGTCGATATTCTTGGTCTACCTTTTGCCATCATTCCTATGTTGTCTCCATGGTTTTCGCCAATTGTCAAACCGACCGCTCCTACCCTCATTCTCCCGTTTGGCATTTGTTTCGTACTTCAAGAATCTGCCGAGCTTTCCCCTCTGAATAAGGAATTTAATTTCCCACTTTAGGTCCAAACAATCCTCCGTATCATGACCCACATCTCTATGAAATCGGCAATATAGATCGGGGTCTCTCTTTTGGAGGGGAGTTTTCAAGTTATTAGGCTTTCGGAGGGGTTCCCCTTCTGCTCTCATGGCTACCATGTAGCATCCCACTCCCGCAAGACCCAAACTCGACATCGAGGGTGATATCCGAGCCCGTGCCTCACGAGGGTGGTATGCTAGAGCAGTCAAAACAGTTCAAAAACTCCGTAAGATATTTTTATTTTTGAAAACAATCACATATGCGGAAATCAGTAAACGATTTGGACCCGCTTGAATACGAAAACATTTTCAAACATAACACAATTTCAGTCATAAAAAGGCACTTAAAAGTGCTCAACCATTTCATATACAGAAATCCATAACCAAACTGGGCCCAATGATTTTCCTTAACATTTTCAGTGGTCACATTACAAGTACAATATTAACCAATTAGGACCCACTGAAATAAAAAGCACTATTATGCGGAACTTGCAGAAATACAAATTTACACAATAACAGAATGATATAAATGCAGACGTGAACTGATCCCGACTTCAAACTCTGACTTGCTTGCAGTAAACATACTCCCGTTTGTCTAATGGGGTACTCTTTAAATCTTAAAAAATAATTACAATTTTGGGTGAGTTTGCGAACTCAGTGAGAAACCATCATCGATGGTTCACTCAACTGATGCATATACAAACAATTCACAGATTATCCCATAGAAACACATTCGGAAATATCACATGCGTTATCATTCCACAAGTATAAGGCATTTCGCCTTTCACACAGCCCACATTTAATCATTCGTATATGCAATGCACATGTGACACTTTCCATTTTATTACGGTGATTTGACCGTGTGCCTGATCTGTCCCAGTAAAGGGCACATTATATGGTGAGCCTGTGGCTCTAAAATACGTTGGGCCTGAATGCCCTGATACGGTGAGCCTGTGGCTCTGAATTACGTTGGGCTCGAGGCCCTGTTGCATTGAGCTTTAAGCTCTGAAATACGGTGGCTACTCAGGTCACAACTGTCATTATCTGAACATGCCTTTATGCGTGAATGCATATGTCTTAATTCACAGTAATTACCATTTTACACACAATTCACACTTCGATATCAAGTACTCAATGCTTCAGACACCTATGGTCTGGAACCAATCAAAATCAAAGTACACATAAGCCCTCCATTCATCTCCGCATGGCACAAACGTATACTTTTAAACACACAAAGTGTTGGACCCCGAACCTTGAGTGACAATTTGATTTAGTAATATGAATGGTCAAGTAGATGAGTTGATTGAAATGAAGTTATATAGCAAGAATTAGAAAGAAAAAGTGAAAATTTGAAGGATTTAGAAAGTTTGACTTTTTGGAGAGAGAATATTTGACTTTGAGAGTTGACTTATGATTTAGGCAAAATTTGATAAAATGGTCTTCTGGAAACTTGTAGGTTATGTTAAGAGATTTTTGTGGACATAAAGTTTGCAATATTTCGATATCGGGAGTGAAAGTTATGATCAGTCAAAGTTTATGTTTGATCGGGTTTGACTTTTATTATGGTTAAAACTTAGACTGAGAAATTAACCTAGTTAGAGGTTATTTGAGCTTTGATGTTCTTCATGAAAATTGAAGGATTTGTTTTGATCTTTATTTCGATATAAAGTATGCAATTTTTCGATCTCGGAATAATAAGTTATGATTTTACAAGTTTGTATAGAGAATAGTATCTTTGACCGAAAATGGACTTAGTAGAGTCGAATTGATGTTTATGTCCTTCGTGAAAGATTTAGAGCTTCCCGCAAGCTTTCTATAGAGACTAAGTTTGTCAAAATCGGAGTTCGGGAGTAAAAGTTATGAATTTAAAGTTTCGATTTTAAGTGAAAAAAAAAAAGAGAAAGTTTTAGCGCCTGCTAGGCGACGGCTACGCCTAGCGAGGCGGGCGCCAGATGCCTCACTAGGCGACGCCTCGCCTAGCGAGGCGGGCGCCTTCGCCGCAGCGAGGCAAGGCTCGCCCTCATGTTGTCGCCTCGCTAGGCGACGCCGCCTAGCGAGCGTCTCGCCCTCATGAGTTAGGCGTCCGTCGCCATCCGACGCTGCTTTTTTTTACGAAATTTTTTGATTTCTTTGTTTTCAATCCAACCTTTGCTCGCTATTTTGCCTATATCTTTCCGTCCGACATCCGATTGAGTTGATTCTTTTGCGTTGGATTCCTAAGACAATGAATTTCATTTATAAGAAATTTGTGAACTTTTGAGATTAAATTAATGGTGATTAATTTAATCAAAGTGAGTCGGAAATTTTCGAACATGATTCAGTGTTTTGTGAAATTCGGGATCTGTAGAGATCCGATTGAAGCGATTCTTGAGGCAAAATAAAGATAAGACAAGGGGCTACAAATCATATGAAGACATGAAATGTCAATTTTGCCCTTAGGACTTTTAATTTTTGAAATTAAGTTCGGATTAGGGTTTAATTTTTGGATTGGGAACACCTGTGAGTAATTTGAGCATAACTTTTGATCTGGGAATCGAAATGAGGCGATTCTTGTTTCGAATTAAACTAGAGACATAAGGCTACAATTGTTATGAAGACAGCGAGTTTCAATTCTGGGATTAAGAATGTGAAATTTTGGACGGAAATAATCGTACATAGAAAATGTGTTAGAATATGGATATTTCCGCCTTGCTTTCAAGATAACTTTTGATGTGGTACTCGAATTGAGCGCGGTCAGTGGCGTTGGATTCAGTATGATTGAGAGGAACATTTCTCCTGAAGGAAGTTTGGACAAATTCCTTCAGTTTGATAGTCTTGAATCAAACCGCAAGTAAGCGTAACTTTAAGTTTTGAATGGAGGGCAATTTGGTCATTTGACCATCAATTAATGAAACACTTGATGAGTTGTCGTTTTTGGCTATTAAAAGCCACGGAAGTGGCTGGAGAAGTCTGGAAAATGTTAGAAGAAAGAAGAAGAAATAAGAAGAGAGAGTTTCGGGTGATGGAGAAAAGAAAAGAGAGAGAAAGGTAAGTTTGATTTTGTTCTACTTAATTTTTCAAGCTTTTGGGACTTTTCCAAGAAGGAAAAGAATGGAGAATGATGAGAGCTTCCTAAGGAACCAAGAAACTTTGAATTTGGAGGAGAAAAGAGGTAAGAGAAATTTTTCTACTTTGAGATTTTGATTAATTTTCGGTTTAGAATTATGGCACATAAGATGGGTTTATGATTTATGAAGTTAATTTTGAAATATATGCTTTAGGCTGGGTTTAATTTTGGATGGAAAATTGATTAAGGTTTAGGCTTAATTTTATGATTGAGAATTTTGAGATATTTTGGTGTAGAATTATAGGAAATATGATGAATTGATGATATATGAAATCAATTTCGAAGAATTTGTATTTTATGGTATTGAATTGGGATAAATTGGTTTAGGCCAATTTTAAGATTTGGGGATTTTTGAAATTGAGGATTTAGATATTTTGGAATTAATGTGAATTGATGAATTGTGAGATTAATTTTGAAGAAATTATGTTTTATGAGATTGAATTTGGGTGTACTGGTTTAGGCCAATTTTGAAAATTGGGGATTTTCAAAATTGGAAATTTAAATAGCTTGAATTTATATGGAATTGGTGAATTCCTAAGTTAATTTTGAAGATTATGTTATTTATGATGTGAATTTGGATGATTATAGTTTAGGTTTTGTTAAATTGGAAGAGAGAGAAAAGCAAAAGTCAAATTGAAGCTCGGGATAAGCTTCTAGCGTCATTTCGAGGTGGGTAGCATATTTATATTTTGATTTATAAGTTAAATATTACTTTTCGAAAATTTGAGAAAATGAAAGAAAAGATTCTCGTACTTTGTTTATTTCTGAATGATTTTTGGAAAATTATTACAAGCGTAAATTCATTGCTTTCAATGATTTGATAAACTGATAGAAATTCTGAAAAATGCATTTGTTGTGTATGCATTGAATGATTTGATTTCTGAAATTAGAATTCGAATGATGAATTGATCAAATTGTATGCTTTATGTGAATGTGTGGAAAATTAAGAAATTGAAAAGTGCCTTCGGGCAATCCGACTTTTCGTTTTCGATTATGTGTTATGTGGGTTTGGTAGGTCCCTTGGTGAGTCAGCGCTGTCTCTATGTGTATAGCCTTCTCCAGGCTGCTTGCTAGTAGCACGGAGTCTCCGATTCGGACTCCTTCACGGCTACTGGACCGCAATGCGGAAAGTGTAATGCGTTTCATTCACGACACGCACAGGACCGCTATCTTGGATCATGCAAGACGCTCTGCTTGGACCCAGCTGCACCATTCGATGTGTAATATGTTTTGATTTGTTTATGTGTTCTGCATTCATATTTATGAAAAATTCAAGAAGTTTTGAAAATGAGAAAAAATGAGATTATTATGAAAAGTTTGAAAAATATGAAAAAATGGGTTTGAGGAAATTGTTTGAAAAATTATAAAGTTTGAAAAAATTAGCCTTTTGGCAAAAAGATTATTAAAATGATTTGACTTATTTATCGGTTTATAAATGTGTTATCCACGAGCTGAGCTCACCCCTTTCATCCCCATCTCCGTGTTTCGACGGAGATCGGATGAAAGAATGTGAAGACGTCGGTTCGACATTTGAATACGTTGGTTTTTGAGAAATTTGGATCTTGTGTATGAATATGTTTATGACTTTAGATAAGTTTGGAAAAATGTATTTGTGTATAAAGTTGAAAATTGTGAATGATTGTGAAATTGTATATGAAATTATGAATAATTTGGGAAGATATTTGTATGATTGATTTGGGAATGAGATTGAATTATGAGAATAGTAGATCGACTTACAAATATGAGAATGTTTTAGAAATAGGTTTGTGATTATCTCACGATATCCGGACGGAGGGTCCGGTGGATTCTGATGTGTGTGTGATTGTTTGGAAATTTTAGAAGTGTTGTTTTGAACACTTTGCAGGTTTGGGTTAGGATAAAGGCAGCCGTTATGCTGCCGAAATTTCGATAAAATCTGGGATAAAAATGTAATTTGAGATTGGTATGGATTTATATAAGATTATGTACGACTGTATGGATTGAAGATGATTTGGATGTGATTGAGTAACGAGAAAAGAAATGAGACTAAGAAAAGAAAAGAAAAATTCATAACGGATTTTGGAACGTCTTAGGATTCCCAACGCGATTATGTTTCATCCGATAAGTTTTCTTTGATTATTGTTTCCGGATGTCGGATGTGTCTGCTTTGATTTCGTTTCGCTTTGCAATCTGTTCGTTTGATTCGATTAGTATTTGCTTCCGCTTGCGTTTGTATTTCGATTCCGATTTGCATTTGCTTCCGCTTCGCTACTTTCGGAATTGTTCGCTTCCGCATTTTGTTTTCGATTCGACATTTCCGTTGTCCGATCTGTTTGCGATGTGCTTTGTTTTCTGATTCGAAATTTCGATCCGAAATTTCGGCTTCCCTTCGTTTCCGTTTGCTACGATTTTCGTTCTGCTTACGTAGTTGGGTCTCGAAAGCGGGATCCAACATTTATGGTATCAGAGCATAGAGTGAAAGTGTTAAGTTTATTCGGTTGGGATCCGGTTCCCGGATCGGGTCCCAACATTTATGGTATCAGAGCCCAGTAATATGATCTTACTTGGGCGTATGAGTATGAATAAGGAATTGATACGAGTTTGTAAAGATAAAAGTGAATTTGTGAGAATGTGCTAAGTGATCATTTGATTTTGATGAAAGAAATATGATGGTCTTTAGGAATGTGAAATTGATGTGCATGACTATTTGACGAATTCAAATGATTGGTTTGATTTGAGTGTTAAGAATATGTTTGATTTTCGGAATGTGTTGAGGAAATTACGATTAGAACTTCTTGAGAAATTGTGATGAATAGATATAGATGAAAGAATGATGACATAATGAGACAGATTAAACGATGATTGAATCATACTAAGGTTTCTTACGAAATGGACCATTGACCTGTGTCTATATTTAAAGAAATAATGAGTTATAGATATAGTGTTTTGATATGATATGAGTGATATATGCTTTAAGGAAGTGAAAATTTTGAAGCGATTGAGAATATGTATGAAGAGTAAAAAGTGATGACAAAGAAATTGATTATGAATTTTGGAAAGAAATTAGTAAGAAAGTGCTTGATGATCATTGTTTAGAAAGAAATTTATGCAGGAATGAGTTACTTGGAGTTTAAGTAAGAGTGAATTTCGAGGACGAAATTCTTTTAAGAGGGGGAGAAATGTTGGACCCCGAACCTTGAGTGACAATTTGATTTAGTAATATGAATGGTCAAGTGGATGAGTTGATTGAAATGAAGTTATATAGCAAGAATTAAAAAGAAAAAGTGAAAATTTGAAGGATTTAGAAAGTTTGACTTTTTGGAGAGAGAATATTTGACTTTGAGAGTTGACTTATGATTTAGGCAAAATTTGATAAAATGGTCTTCTGGAAACTTGTAGGTTATGTTAAGAGATTTTTGTGGACATAAAGTTTGCAATATTTCGATATCGGGAGTGAAAGTTATGATCAGTCAAAGTTTATGTTTGATCGGGTTTGACTTTTATTATGGTTAAAACTTAGACTGAGAAATTAACCTAGTTAGAGGTTATTTGAGCTTTGATGTTCTTCATGAAAATTGAAGGATTTGTTTTGATCTTTATTTCGATATAAAGTATGCAATTTTTCGATCTCGGAATAATAAGTTATGATTTTTACAAGTTTGTATAGAGGATAGTATCTTTGACCAGAAAATGGACTTCCGTAGGAGTCGAATTGATGTTTATGTCCTTCGTGAAAGATTTAGAGCTTCCCGCAAGCTTTCTATAGAGACTAAGTTTGTCAAAATCGGAGTTCGGGAGTAAAAGTTATGAATTTCGGAAGTTTCTGATTTTTAAGTGAAAAAAAAAAAGAGAGAAAAGTTTTAGCGCCCTCGCTAGGGCGACGACTCGCCCTAGCGAGGCGGGCGCCCGTATGCGCCCTCGCTAGGGCGACGCCTCGCCTTAGCGAGGCGGGCGCTGCGCTCGCCCTCGCGAGGGCAAGGCTCGCCCTCGCGAGTTGGGCGTCCGTACGCCATCCGACGCCGTTTTGTTTCTGAAATTTTTTTTGATTTCTTTGTTTTCAATCCGACCTTTGCTCGCTATTTTGCCTATATCTTTTCCGTCCGACATCCGATTGAGTTGATTCTTTTTGCGTTGGATTCCTAAGACAATGAATTTAATTTTATAAGAAATTTGTGAACTTTTGAGATTAAATTAATGGTGATTAATTTAATCAAAGTGAGTCGGGAAATTTTCCGAACATGATTCAGTGTTTTGTGAAATTCGGGATCTGTAGAGATCCGATTGAAGCGATTCTTGAGGCAAAATAAAGATAAGACAAGGGGCTACAAATCATATGAAGACATGAAATGTCAATTTTGCCCTTAGGACTTTTAATTTTTGAAATTAAGTTCGGATTAGGGTTTAATTTTTGGATTGGGAACACCTGTGAGTAATTTGAGCATAACTTTTGATCTGGGAATCGAAATGAGGCGATTCTTGTTTTGAATTAAACTAGAGACATAAGGCTACAATTGTTATGAAGACAGCGAGTTTCAATTCTGGGATTAAGAATGTGAAATTTTGGACGGAAATAATCGTACATAGAAAATGTGTTAGAATATGGATATTTCCGCACTGTTTCGCGCATAACTTTTGATGTGGTACTCCGAATTGAGCGCGGTCAGTGGCGTTGGATTCGTATGATTGAGAGGAACATTTCTCCTGAAGGAAGTTTGGACAAATTCCTTCAGCTTGATAGTGCGAATCAAACCGCAAGTAAGCGTAACTTTAAGTTTTGAATGGAGGGCAATTTGGTCATTTGACCATCAATTAATGAAACACTTGATGAGTTGTCGTTTTTGGCTATTAAAAGCCACGGAAGTGGCTGGAGAAGTCTGGAAAATGTTAGAAGAAAGAAGAAGAAATAAGAAGAGAGAGTTTCGGGTGATGGAGAAAAGAAAGAGAGAGAAAGGTAAGTTTGATTTTGTTCTACTTAATTTTCAAGCTTTTGGGACTTTTCCAAGAAGGAAAAGAATGGAGAATGATGAGAGCTTCCTAAGGAACCAAGAAACTTTGAATTTGGAGGAGAAAAGAGGTAATAGAAATTTTCTACTTTGAGATTTTGATTAATTTTCGGTTTAGAATTATAGCACATAAGATGGGTTTATGATTTATGAAGTTAATTTTGAAATATATGCTTTAGGCTGGGTTTAATTTTGGATGGAAAATTGATTAAGGTTTAGGCTTAATTTTATGATTGAGAATTTTGAGATATTTTGGTGTAGAATTATAGGAAATATGATGAATTGATGATATATGAAATCAATTTCGAAGAATTTGTATTTTATGGTATTGAATTGGGATAAATTGGTTTAGGCCAATTTTAAGATTTGGGGATTTTTGAAATTGAGGATTTAGGTATTTTGGAATTAATGTGAATTGATGAATTGTGAGATTAATTTTGAAGAAATTATGTTTTATGAGATTGAATTTGGGTGTATTGGTTTAGGCCAATTTTGAAAATTGGGGATTTTCAAAATTGGAAATTTAAATAGCTTGAATTTATATGGAATTGGTGAATTCTAAGTTAATTTTGAAGATTATGTTATTTATGATGTGAATTTGGATGATTATGGTTTAGGTTTTGTTAAATTGGAAGAGAGAAAAGCAAAAGTCAAATTGAAGCTCGGGATAAGCTTAGCGTCATTTCGAAAGTGGGTAGCATATTTATATTTTGATTTATAAGTTAAATATTACTTTTCAAAATTTGAGAAAATGAAAGAAAAGATTCTCGTACTTTGTTTATTTCTGAATGATTTTTGGAAAATTATTACAAGCATAAATTCATTGCTTTCAATGATTTGATAAACTGATAGAAATTCTGAAAAATGCATTTGTTGTGTATGCATTGAATGATTTGATTTCTGAAATTAGAATTCGAATGATGAATTGATCAAATTGTATGCTTTATGTGAATGTGTGGAAAATTAAGAAATTGAAAAGTGCCTTCGGGCAATCCGACATTTCGTTTTCGATTATGTGTTATGTAGGTTTGGTAGGTCCTTGGTGAGTCATTTGCCTCTATGTGTATAGCCTTCTCCAGTCGCCCACTAGGGCACGGAGTCCGATCGGACTCCTTCACGGCTACTCGGACATGAATGCGGAAAAGTGTAATGCGTTTCATTCCACGATCGCAGGACCGCTTATCTTGGGGCTATGCGAAGACGCTCTGCTTGGACCTAGCTGACCATTCGATGTGTAATATGTTTTGATTTGTTTATGTGTTCGCATTCATATTTATGAAAAATTCAACAAGTTTTGAAAAATGAGAAAAAATGAGATTATTATGAAAAGTTTGAAAATATGAAAAAATGGGTTTGAGGAAATTGTTTGAAAAATTATAAAGTTTGAAAAAATTAGCCTTTTGGCAAAAAAGATTATTAAAAATGATTTGACTTATTTATCGGTTTATAAATGTGTTATCCACGAGCTTTCGAGCTCACCCCCTTTCGTCCCCATCTCCGTGTTTGACGGAGATCGGATGAAAGAATGTGAAAACGTCGGTTCGACATTTGAATACGTTGGTTTTGAGAAATTTGGATCTTGTGTATGAATATGTTTATGACTTTAGATAAGTTTGGAAAATGTATTTGTGTATAAAGTTGAAAATTGTGAATGATTGTGAAATTGTATATGAAATTATGAATAATTTGGGAAGATATTTGTATGATTGATTTGGGAATGAGATTGAATTATGAGAATAGTAGATCCACTTACAAATATGAGAATGTTTTAGAAATAGGTTTGTGATTATCTGCTGATATCCCGGACGGAGGGTCCGGTGGATTCTGATGTGTGTGTGATTGTTTGGAAATTTTAGAAGTGTTGTTTTGAACACTTTGCGGGTTTGAGTTAGGATAAAGGCAAATAGTTATCTTTGAAATTTCGATAAAATCTGGGATAAAAATGTAATTTGAGATTGGTATGGATTTATATAAGATTATGTACGACTGTATGGATTGAAGATGATTTGGATGTGATTGAGTAACGAGAAAAGAAATGAGACTAAGAAAAGAAAAAAAAATTCATAACGGATTTTGGAACGTCTTAGGATTCCCAACGCGATTATGTTTCATCCGATAAGTTTTCTTTGATTATTGTTTCCGGATGTCGGATGTGTCTGCTTTGATTTCGTTTCGCTTTGCAATCTGTTCGTTTGATTCGATTAGTATTTGCTTCCGCTTGCGTTTGTATTTCGATTCGATTTGCATTTGCTTAAACCGCTTTTCTTTGAATTGTTCGCTCGCATTTTGTTTTCGATTCGACATTTCCGTTGTCCGATCTGCTTTGCGATGTGCTTTGTTTTCGATTCAAATTTCGATCCAAATTTCGCTTCCTTCGTTCCGTTTGCTTCGGTTTCCGATTACGCTTCGTAGTTGGGTCTCAGCGGGATCCAACATTTATGGTATCAGAGCATAGAGTGAAAGTGTTAAGTTTATTCGGTTGGGATCCGGTTCCCGGATCGGGTCCCAACATTTATGGTATCAGAGCCCAGTAATATGATCTTACTTGGGCGTATGAGTATGAATAAGGAATTGATCTGAGTTTGTAAAGATAAAAGTGAATTTGTGAGAATGTGCTAAGTGATCATTTGATTTTGATGAAAGAAATATGATGGTCTTTAGGAATGTGAAATTGATGTGCATGACTATTTGACGAATTCAAATGATTGGTTTGATTTGAGTGTTAAGAATATGTTTGATTTTCGGAATGTGTTGAGGAAATTACGATTAGAACTTCTTGAGAAATTGTGATGAATAGATATAGATGAAAGAATGATGACATAATGAGACAGATTAAACGATGATTGAATCATACTAAGGTTTCTTACGAAATGGACCATTGACCTGTGTCCATATTTAAAGAAATAATGAGTTATAGATATAGTGTTTTGATATGATATGAGTGATATATGCTTTAAGGAAGTGAAAATTTTGAAGCGATTGAGAATATGTATGAAGAGTAAAAAGTGATGACAAAGAAATTGATTATGAATTTTGGAAAGAAATTAGTAAGAAAGTGCTTGATGATCATTGTTTAGAAAGAAATTTATCGAGAATGAGTTACTTGGAGTTTAAGTAAGAGTGAATTTCGAGGACGAAATTCTTTTAAGAGGGAGAAATGTTGGACCCGAACCTCGAGTGACAATTTGATTTAGTAATATGAATGGTCAAGTGGATGAGTTGATTGAAATGAAGTTATATAGCAAGAATTAGAAAGAAAAGTGAAAATTTGAAGGATTTAGAAAGTTTGACTTTTGAGAGAGAATATTTGACTTTGAGAGTTGACTTATGATTTAGGCAAAATTTGATAAAATGGTCTTCTGAAACTTGTAGGTTATGTTAAGAGATTTTGTGGACATAAAGTTTGCAATATTTCGATATCGGGAGTGAAAGTTATGATCACCAAAAGTTTATGTTTGATCGGGTTTGACTTTTATTATGGTTAAAACTTAGACTGAGAAATTAACCTAGTTAGAGGTTATTTGAGCTTTGATGTTCTTCATGAAAATTGAAGGATTTGTTTTGATCTTTATTTCGATATAAAGTATGCAATTTTTCGATCTCGGAATAATAAGTTATGATTTTTACAAGTTTGTATAGAGGATAGTATCTTTGACGGAAAATGGACTTCCGTAGAGTCGAATTGATGTTTATGTCCTTCGTGAAAGATTTAGAGCTTCCCGCAGCTTTCTATAGAGACTAAGTTTGTCAAAATCGAGTTCGGGAGTAAAAGTTATGAATTTGGAAGTTTCGATTTTAAGTGAAAAAAAAAAGAAAGAAAGTTTTAAGCGCCCTCGCAGGCGACGGCTCGCCTAGCGAGGCGGGCGCCAGATCATGCCTCATTGGCGACGCCTCGCCTAGCGAGGCGAGCAAGCCGCCCTCATGAGGCAAGGCTCATCCTCATGAGCTGTCAGGCGCCTCGCTAGGCGACGCCGCCTAGCGAGCGGGCGGCTCGCCCTCGCGAGCGGGCGTCTCGCCCTCGCGAGTTGGGCGTCCGTACGCCATCCGACGCCGTTTTGTTTCTGAAATTTTTTTTGATTTCTTTGTTTTCAATCCGACCTTTGCTCGCTATTTTGCCTATATCTTTTCCGTCCGACATCCGATTGAGTTGATTCTTTTTGCGTTGGATTCCTAAGACAATGAATTTCATTTTATAAGAAATTTGTGAACTTTTGAGATTAAATTAATGGTGATTAATTTAATCAAAGTGAGTCGGGAAATTTTCCGAACATGATTCAGTGTTTTGTGAAATTCGGGATCTGTAGAGATCCGATTGAAGCGATTCTTGAGGCAAAATAAAGATAAGACAAGGGGCTACAAATCATATGAAGACATGAAATGTCAATTTTGCCCTTAGGACTTTTAATTTTTGAATTTAAGTTCGGATTAGGGTTTAATTTTTGGATTGGGAACACCTGTGAGTAATTTGAGCATAACTTTTGATCTGGGAATCGAAATGAGGCGATTCTTGTTTTGAATTAAACTAGAGACATAAGGCTACAATTGTTATGAAGACAGTGAGTTTCAATTCTGGGATTAAGAATGTGAAATTTTGGATGGAAATAATCGTACATAGAAAATGTGTTAGAATATGGATATTTTCGCACTGTTTCGCGCATAACTTTTGATGTGGTACTCCGAATTGAGCGCGGTCAGTGGCGTTGGATTCGTATGATTGAGAGGAACATTTCTCCTGAAGGAAGTTTGGACAAATTCCTTCAGCTTGATAGTGCGAATCAAACCGCAAGTAAGCGTAACTTTAAGTTTTGAATGGAGGGCAATTTGGTCATTTGACCATCAATTAATGAAACACTTGATGAGTTGTCGTTTTTGGCTATTAAAAGCCACGGAAGTGGCTGGAGAAGTCTGGAAAATGTTAGAAGAAAGAAGAAGAAATAAGAAGAGAGAGTTTCGGGTGATGGAGAAAAGAAAAGAGAGAGAAAGGTAAGTTTGATTTTGTTCTACTTAATTTTTCAAGCTTTTGGGACTTTTCCAAGAAGGAAAAGAATGGAGAATGATGAGAGCTTCCTAAGGAACCAAGAAACTTTGAATTTGGAGGAGAATAGAGGTAAGAGAAATTTTCTACTTTGAGATTTTGATTAATTTTCGGTTTAGAATTATGGCACATAAGATGGGTTTATGATTTATGAAGTTAATTTTGAAATATATGCTTTAGGCTGGGTTTAATTTTGGATGGAAAATTGATTAAGGTTTAGGCTTAATTTTATGATTGAGAATTTTGAGATATTTTGGTGTAGAATTATAGGAAATATGATGAATTGATGATATATGAAATCAATTTCGAAGAATTTGTATTTTATGGTATTGAATTGGGATAAATTGGTTTAGGCCAATTTTAAGATTTGGGGATTTTTGAAATTGAGGATTTAGATATTTTGGAATTAATGTGAATTGATGAATTGTGAGATTAATTTTGAAGAAATTATGTTTTATGAGATTGAATTTGGGTGTATTGGTTTAGGCCAATTTTGAAAATTGGGGATTTTCAAAATTGGAAATTTAAATAGCTTGAATTTATATGGAATTGGTGAATTCCTAAGTTAATTTTGAAGATTATGTTATTTATGATGTGAATTTGGATGATTATGGTTTAGGTTTTGTTAAATTGGAAGAGAGAGAAAAGCAAAAGTCAAATTGAAGCTCGGGATAAGCTTCTAGCGTCATTTCGAGGTGGGTAGCATATTTATATTTTGATTTATAAGTTAAATATTACTTTTCGAAAATTTGAGAAAATGAAAGAAAAGATTCTCGTACTTTGTTTATTTCTGAATGATTTTTGGAAAATTATTACAAGCGTAAATTCATTGCTTTCAATGATTTGATAAACTGATAGAAATTCGAAAAATGCATTTGTTGTGTATGCATTGAATGATTTGATTTCTGAAATTAGAATTGAATGATGAATTGATCAAATTGTATGCTTTATGTGAATGTGTGAAAATTAAGAAATTGAAAAGTGCCTTGAGCAATCCGACTTTTCGTTTTCGATTATGTGTTATGTGGGTTTGTAGGTCCTTGGAGTCAGTATTGCCTCTATGTGTATAGCCTTCTCAGTTGCCCGCTAGTGGCACGGAGCTCGATTCGGACTCCTTCACGGCTACACTGGACCGCAATGCGGAAAGTGTAATGCGTTTCACGATCGCACAGACCGCTTATCTTGACTGCGAAGACGCTCTGTTGGACCCAGCTGCACCATTACGATGTGTAATATGTTTTGATTTGTTTATGTGTTCTGCATTCATATTTATGAAAAATTCAAGAAGTTTTGAAAATGAGAAAAAATGAGATTATTATGAAAAGTTTGAAAATATGAAAAAAATGGGTTTGAGGAAATTGTTTGAAAAATTATAAAGTTTGAAAAAATTTGCCCTTTTGGCAAAAAGATTATTAAAATGATTTCGCTTATTTATCGGTTTATAAATGTGTTATCCACGAAGCTTGAGCTCACCCCCTTTCATCCCCATCTCCGTGTTTGAGCGGAGATCGGATGAAAGAATGTGAAAACGTCGGTTCGACATTTGAATACGTTGGTTTTTGAGAAATTTGGATCTTGTGTATGAATATGTTTATGACTTTAGATAAGTTTGGAAAAATGTATTTGTGTATAAAGTTGAAAATTGTGAATGATTGTGAAATTGTATATGAAATTATGAATAATTTGGGAAGATATTTGTATGATTGATTTGGGAATGAGATTGAATTATGAGAATAGTAGATCGACTTACAAATATGAGAATGTTTTAGAAATAGGTTTGTGATTATCTGCTGATATCCCGGACGGAGGGTCCGGTGGATTCTGATGTGTGTGTGATTGTTTGGAAATTTTAGAAGTGTTGTTTTGAACACTTTGCGGGTTTGAGTTAGGATAAAGGCACCGTTATCTTTTGAAATTTCGATAAAATCTGGGATAAAATGTAATTTGAGATTGGTATGGATTTATATAAGATTATGTACGACTGTATGGATTGAAGATGATTTGGATGTGATTGAGTAACGAGAAAAGAAATGAGACTAAGAAAAGAAAAAAATTCATAACGGATTTTGGAGCGTCTTAGGATTCCCAACGCGATTATGTTTCATCCGATAAGTTTTCTTTGATTATTGTTTAGGATGTCGGATGTATTCCTTTGATTTCGTTTAAGCTTTGCAACTGCTCGTTTGATTCGATTAGTATTTGCTTCGCTTGCGTTTGTATTTCGATTCCGATTTGCATTTGCTTAACTTCGCTACTTTCTAATTGTTAAACTCGCATTTTGTTTTCGATTCGACATTTCCGTTGTCCGATCTGCTTTGCGATGTGCTTTGTTTTCGATTGAAATTTCGATCCAAATTTGACTTCCTTCGCTTCCGTTTGCTTCGGTTTCCGTTCTGCTTACGTAGTTGGGTCTCGAAAGCGGGATCCAACATTTATGGTATCAGAGCATAGAGTGAAAGTGTTAAGTTTATTCGGTTGGGATCCGGTTCCCGGATCGGGTCCCAACATTTATGGTATCAGAGCCCGATAATATGATCTTACTTGGGCGTATGAGTATGAATAAGGAATTGATCTGAGTTTGTAAAGATAAAAGTGAATTTGTGAGAATGTGCTAAGTGATCATTTGATTTTGATGAAAGAAATATGATGGTCTTTAGGAATGTGAAATTGATGTGCATGACTATTTGACGAATTCAAATGATTGGTTTGATTTGAGTGTTAAGAATATGTTTGATTTTCGGAATGTGTTGAGGAAATTACGATTAGAACTTCTTGAGAAATTGTGATGAATAGATATAGATGAAAGAATGATGACATAATGAGACAGATTAAACGATGATTGAATCATACTAAGGTTTCTTACGAAATGGACCATTGACCTGTGTCCATATTTAAAGAAATAATGAGTTATAGATATAGTGTTTTGATATGATATGAGTGATATATGCTTTAAGGAAGTGAAAATTTTGAAGCGATTGAGAATATGTATGAAGAGTAAAAAGTGATGACAAAGAAATTGATTATGAATTTTGGAAAGAAATTAGTAAGAAAGTGCTTGATGATCATTGTTTAGAAAGAAATTTATGCAGGAATGAGTTACTTGGAGTTTAAGTAAGAGTGAATTTCGAGGACGAAATTCTTTTAAGAGGGGGAGAAATGTTGGACCCCGAACCTTGAGTGACAATTTGATTTAGTAATATGAATGGTCAAGTGGATGAGTTGATTGAAATGAAGTTATATAGCAAGAATTAGAAAGAAAAAGTGAAAATTTGAAGGATTTAGAAAGTTTGACTTTTTGGAGAGAGAATATTTGACTTTGAGAGTTGACTTATGATTTAGGCAAAATTTGATAAAATGGTCTTCTGGAAACTTGTAGGTTATGTTAAGAGATTTTGTGGACATAAAGTTTGCAATATTTCGATATCGGAGTGAAAGTTATGATCACCAAAGTTTATGTTTGATCGGGTTTGACTTTTATTATGGTTAAAACTTAGACTGAGAAATTAACCTAGTTAGAGGTTATTTGAGCTTTGATGTTCTTCATGAAAATTGAAGGATTTGTTTTGATCTTTATTTCGATATAAAGTATGCAATTTTTCGATCTCGGAATAATAAGTTAAGATTTTTACAAGTTTGTATAGAGGATAGTATCTTTGACGGAAAATGGACTTCCGTAGGAGTCTAATTGATGTTTATGTCCTTCGTGAAAGATTTAGAGCTTCCATGAGCTTTCTATAGAGACTAAGTTTGTCAAAATCGAGTTCGGAGTAAAAGTTATGAATTTGGAAGTTTCGATTTTAAGTGAAAAAAAAAAAGAAAGAAAAGTTTTAGCGCCTCGCTAGGCTGACGCCTCAGCCCTAGGCGGGCGCCAGATGCGCCTCATTGGCAGGCGACGCCTCAGCCTAGCGAGGCGGGCCTTCGCCTCATGAGGGCAAGGCTCGCCATCATGAGCTGTGCGCCTCGCTAGGCGACGCCGCCTCTAGCGAGCGGGCGGCTCGCCCTCGCGAGCGGGCGTCTCGCCTCATGAGTTAGGCGTCCGTCGCCATCCGACGCTGCTTTGTTTCAAATTTTTTGATTTCTTTGTTTTCAATCCGACCTTTGCTCGCTATTTTGCCTATATCTTTCCGTCCGACATCCGATTGAGTTGATTCTTTTGCGTTGGATTCCTAAGACAATGAATTTCATTTATAAGAAATTTGTGAACTTTTGAGATTAAATTAATGGTGATTAATTTAATCAAAGTGAGTCGGGAAATTTTCGAACATGATTCAGTGTTTTGTGAAATTGGGATCTGTAGAGATCCGATTGAAGCGATTCTTGAGGCAAAATAAAGATAAGACAAGGGCTACAAATCATATGAAGACATGAAATGTCAATTTTGCCCTTAGGACTTTTAATTTTTGAATTTAAGTTCGGATTAGGGTTTAATTTTTGGATTGGGAACACCTGTGAGTAATTTGAGCATAACTTTTGATCTGGGAATCGAAATGAGGCGATTCTTGTTTTGAATTAAACTAGAGACATAAGGCTACAATTGTTATGAAGACAGTGAGTTTCAATTCTGGGATTAAGAATGTGAAATTTTGGATGGAAATAATCGTACATAGAAAATGTGTTAGAATATGGATATTTCCGCCTTTGTTTAGCAAGATAACTTTTGATGTGGTACTCGAATTGAGCGCGGTCAGTGGCGTTGGATTCGTATGATTGAGAGGAACATTTCTCCTGAAGGAAGTTTGGACAAATTCCTTCAGCTTGATAGTCTGAATCAAACCGCAAGTAAGCGTAACTTTAAGTTTTGAATGGAGGCAATTTGGTCATTTGACCATCAATTAATGAAACACTTGATGAGTTGTCGTTTTGGCTATTAAAAGCCACGGAAGTGGCTGGAGAAGTCTGGAAAATGTTAGAAGAAAGAAGAAGAAATAAGAAGAGAGTTTGGGTGATGGAGAAAAGAAAGAGAGAGAAAGGTAAGTTTGATTTTGTTCTACTTAATTTTCAAGCTTTTGGGACTTTTCCAAGAAGGAAAAGAATGGAGAATGATGAGAGCTTCCTAAGGAACCAAGAAACTTTGAATTTGGAGGAGAAAGAGGTAAGAGAAATTTTTCTACTTTGAGATTTTGATTAATTTTCGGTTTAGAATTATGGCACATAAGATGGGTTTATGATTTATGAAGTTAATTTTGAAATATATGCTTTAGGTGGGTTTAATTTTGGATGGAAAATTGATTAAGGTTTAGGCTTAATTTTATGATTGAGAATTTTGAGATATTTTGGTGTAGAATTATAGGAAATATGATGAATTGATGATATATGAAATCAATTTCGAAGAATTTGTATTTTATGGTATTGAATTGGGATAAATTGGTTTAGGCCAATTTTAAGATTTGGAGATTTTTGAAATTGAGGATTTAGATATTTTGGAATTAATGTGAATTGATGAATTGTGAGATTAATTTTGAAGAAATTATGTTTTATGAGATTGAATTTGGGTGTATTGGTTTAGGCGAATTTTGAAAATTGGGGATTTTCAAAATTGGAAATTTAAATAGCTTGAATTTATATGGAATTGGTGAATTCCTGAGTTAATTTTGAAGATTATGTTATTTATGATGTGAATTTGGATGATTATGGTTTAGGTTTTGTTAAATTGGAAGAGAGAGAAAAGCAAAAGTCAAATTGAAGCTCGGGATAAGCTTCTAGCATCATTTCGAGGTGGGTAGCATATTTATATTTTGATTTATAAGTTAAATATTACTTTTCGAAAATTTGAGAAAATGAAAGAAAAGATTCTCGTACTTTGTTTATTTCTGAATGATTTTTGGAAAATTATTACAAGCGTAAATTCATTGCTTTCAATGATTTGATAAACTGATAGAAATTCTGAAAAATGCATTTGTTGTGTATGCATTGAATGATTTGATTTCTGAAATTAGAATTCGAATGATGAATTGATCAAATTGTATGCTTTATGTGAATGTGTGGAAAATTAAGAAATTGAAAAGTGCCTTCGGGCAATCCGACTTTTCGTTTTCGATTATGTGTTATGTGGGTTTGGTAGGTCCCTTGGTGAGTCAGCGCTGTCTCTATGTGTATAGCCTTCTCCAGGCTGCCCGCTAGTGTACGGAGTCTCGATTCGGACTCCTTCACGGCTACCTTGGACCGAATGCGGGAAAGTGTAGTACGTTCTGCTTCACGATCGCCTGAAGACCGCTATCTTGGATCGCGATGCGTTCTATTTGGACCTAGCTGGACCATTCGATGTGTAATATGTTTTGATTTGTTTATGTGTTCGCATTCATATTTATGAAAAATTCAAGAAGTTTTGAAAATGAGAAAAAATGAGATTATTATGAAAAGTTTGAAAATATGAAAAAATGGGTTTGAGGAAATTGTTTGAAAAATTATAAAGTTTGAAAAAATTAGCCCTTTTGGCAAAAAAGATTATTAAAATGATTTCGCTTATTTATCGGTTTATAAATGTGTTATCCACGAGCTTTGAGCTCACCCTCTTTCATCCCCATCTCCGTGTTTCGAGCGGAGATCGGATGAAAGAATGTGAAAACGTCGGTTCGACATTTGAATCGTTGGTTTTGAGAAATTTGGATCTTGTGTATGAATATGTTTATGACTTTAGATAAGTTTGGAAAAATGTATTTGTGTATAAAGTTGAAAATTGTGAATGATTGTGAAATTGTATATGAAATTATGAATAATTTGGGAAGATATTTGTATGATTGATTTGGGAATGAGATTGAATTATGAGAATAGTAGATCGACTTACAAATATGAGAATGTTTTAGAAATAGGTTTGTGATTATCTGCGATATCCGGACGGAGGATTCGGTGGATTCGATGTGTGTGATTGTTTGGAAATTTTAGAAGTGTTGTTTTGAACACTTTGCGGGTTTGGAGTTAGGATAAAGGCGGTAGTTATCTTGAAATTTCGATAAAATCTGGGATAAAAATGTAATTTGAGATTGGTATGGATTTATATAAGATTATGTACGACTGTATGGATTGAAGATGATTTGGATGTGATTGAGTAACGAGAAAAGAAATGAGACTAAGAAAAGAAAAAAAAATTCATAACGGATTTTGGAACGTCTTAGGATTCCCAACGCGATTATGTTTCATCCGATAAGTTTTCTTTGATTATTGTTTACGGATGTCGGATGTATGCGCTTTGATTTCGTTTAAGCTTTGCAATCTGTTCGTTTGATTCGATTAGTATTTGCTTCCGCTTGCGTTTGTATTTCGATTCCGATTTGCATTTGCTTCCGCTTCGCTACTTTCGGAATTGTTCGCTTCCGCATTTTGTTTTCGATTCGACATTTCCGTTGTCCGATCTGTTTGCGATGTGCTTTATTTTCTGATTCGAAATTTCGATCCGAAATTTCGCTTCCTCGTTCCGTTTGCTTGGTTTCGCTACGCTTACGTAGTTGGGTCTCGAAAGCGGGATCCAACATTTATGGTATCAGAGCATAGAGTGAAAGTGTTAAGTTTATTCGGTTGGGATCCGGTTCCCGGATCGGGTCCCAACACAAAGATTGAGGAACCAACTAGGTTACTCACTTGAACTTCCGAGCTACTGCCTGGAAATCTCAGCAATATCCGTGGAATGTTGTTCCAATGGTGCCTCTAGAACAGTCAAATAATTTTCCATTACTAAATGCACAATCAGAATAATTCAATGATGCACATGTCTTAAATAAAAGATGTACGATGCATGTTCATGACCTTCTCGACGCTATTTCCCAATTTCCACTTTCTTTTGACAAACCTAACCTTTCACCCTTTTGATCAATAATGACTCATTCCCTTATTAAAATTCAGTTCAATTCACCATATCAAACGCACTAGGATAAATCCCTAGAAAAATCTCAAACCCATTATTGCTAGGTACTATATCAATTTCACCCATTGAAGACTCCAAAAGCATTTAATGCAAGTTAGCAGTCTCAAGATTATGTTCCACTTGTCATGAAACAATCCTTAGGTTGCAATAGGAAACCATATTCAACTTTCTTTCAATATTTAAGACCTCACTTATTTGATTTAAAACTTTCTTTATTTATCTCAATTGTAGACCCCTCTCTCTAGTTTATAACGAATCAAGAATCACCTCAATTGGAGGTCTACATCATTAGTTATGCCCCAAAAAGTAAAATCAATCGGTTCAGAAAAACGTCCTCGCTGCGGCCTCAAAGCTCTCGCCGCGGCGTCCTGGAGTCGCTCGCCGCAGCGTGGAAAGACGCTCGTCGCGGCGTGGAAAGACGCTCTCCGCGGTGTGGAAAGACGCTCGTCGCGGTGAACAATCTCTTTGGGGCTCGCCGCGACGCACCCCTAAGCACTCGCCGCAGCGTCTACACAGTGGCTCGTCGAGATGTCCTATTTGTCGCGGCGAACCGCTCGTCGCAGCGAGTGAATTCCCGCTCGTCGAGATGAGCGGGGTCTGGTTCGTCTTCTCCGATTACATTTTTCACCGATTCTGTCTTTAAAACTAGTAATAACTCACTCTCGACTACCCAATCTTTCATATTAACCACAATAAATGCATTTCAACAACAATAAAACAACATAAAAGCCAATTTACTTACCAATCAAGCCCTAAATCTTCAAATCTCCGAAAATCTCTCCAACTCTTTCATCACCCGCGATTCTCTCTCAATTTTCACCAATCTTCATCTTCTCAAGGGTTTAGGCTTGGTCTTGCACAAGGAAGAAGAAACAGGCAGCAAGCTAAAGATTAAGCAAGGGTTGAATAAGGAGGATCGAAAATCTTCGAAGGGAGAAGAGAAGGAAACATGCCCTAGGGAGGAAAGAAATGTGTTTCTGCCAAATTTAAAGCCTAAGGCATTTAAAGGGATCTCTCTCTTAGCAATAGAATCATACCACTTGTCTTTTTCCCTACAATACATTTAAATCTCTTTCTCTTTTCACAATCATTTCCAGTCCAATTTATGTCCAATTTCCAATGGTTCGACATATTAATCTCTAAAATCATATATATCTAATTTCCCATGGCCATTGGACAGTTATTTTAGTACTATAAAATCAATCAGTCCGTCACTAGGAAAATTTCCCGGTCAGGACCTTTTTCTCCCGAATTATCCAGAAAATTTCTAAGGGTCATTATTAAGTGACAATCACTCTAAAACAGTTCCAAGTCCAATTCTCAAGCACAATATTTCAGAATCTATAAAACCAATCATATTCACAAATAAATGCCAGGAAATGCCATGAATGCATGTACATATAAGGGCATGTGCCAAAAGACTCATTCCTCTAAAATTAGAGGCCAAATGAATGTTCACATCAAAATATGCAATGCAAACTACTAGCATGTCCCAATTTACCAATTTACTTCTCCTATCGGTGATGGGATGTTACATGCCAGTACTTCCGCATATCGTCTGTTGAGCGAGGAGAAGAGTTCTCATCGATATCCCTATCGATCGGTCGGCTTTCTCCAGCTCGACTGATCCTTTTGTTGCTTATGTGAACTATCTGCTCTGTCATTTGGCGAACGATCATCCACCCTACGCTTCGTATTTTCAGCACTTCTTTGAGCTGGATATATTTATCCACCCTGTTTCTTATCTCCTGGATAGATTTGGGTTGATCGAGGGTCAATGACTTTTTGAACTCCTCATTCCTCGTGTTGCTTATAAATGCGGCCAACATGGATGAGCAGGTGAGGTCAGGGACTTCGACAGCTTCATTGTTGAACCGAGTGATGAACTCCCGTAAACTTTCATTCCTTCCTTGGGTCAACTGCATCACTTCCAAGGTAGTCTTCTGCAGCCGTTTACTTATGACGAACTGGTTGAGAAATAACGATTTAAAGTCCTCAAAACAAGTGATGCAACTCGGAGGTAAACTGTTGAACCATCGCCGAGCTCCTTCTTAAAAGGCGGTACAAAATGCCTTACATTGAATGGCGTCGGGGATGCAATGTAGGTTCATCATCGACTGGAAGTGCTGCAGATAGTCTAAGGGATCGGTTTTTCCAGTATATTTTTCAGGCGCCGGTATTTTGGTACCAGCCACTGGGAGGCTATCCAAGATTATCGGGATGAAGGGAGAGCTATATTGTGCTGATGGATGATCCGGAAGGGAATTCATAGCCACATTGATCCAATCATCCACGATTTTTTCTAGGGCTTCAGCAGAATGGCAATCGGCCATCACACCAATCTGTCGTACGGGTGCTTGCTGTTGTTCCTACTGAGACTGTAAAATTTGTCGAATCAATAGATCAGCCGCCTCCTCGATCCGTTTTCGGGTGAGCGAGGTTAGTTGTGGTGCAGGAGGATTTGCATCTAGGAGTGCTGGAAATTCATATGCGTATTGGTTTCAGCATTGTCCTCAAGGGCTATGCTCTGTGCTTCTTGATCTGGGTTCTGAGGTGGTGGTTGCTCATTTGGGTGTGAGGATTGTGTACGGGAATCATGATGTAACGGCGAGAGAGTGGCAGGTAACTGCAAACCCATCCGCCGTATCGCTATGTCAAGGTTGGCTGCTGCCACTTAACTGATTTGAGTGATTTTGGACGTGGTGCCCTGATGCCGGCCCCATGGTGGGCGTCAACTGGTTCTGCCTGATTTTGAAGAGGCTGAACGTTGCTGTTTGGATCTATGATATTGTCGTCATGAGTGAGAGAGTACCTACAAAACAACACAAGGCACGCCGGGGGTTGACAATCGGCAGGCCCCTCCGACGCTCAAGTTAGTATTTTTGTGAGGGTTTTTGGTCGCTGTAAAACAGAGAGAATTAGGGTTCTAATGTCGTACCTATATCATGGCAGAGTAGTACCTTATATATGGAATAGTTGCTAGGTTTAGGTTTTACGTAGGTTTTTACGTATGCATGGGGGTTTTTGCGAATGGGCCGTGGACGCGGACGCGTACACCTGGGCTTGGGCCTAGTATGACCGACCCCACCAAGGGAGAATGTGATATGTGATGAATTATGCAAAGTTGTGAAATATATGTTATAGGTATTGATGTGATGCATTAATTGAGTGAACCATCTGTTTAGCAGTGTGCCCTAGGCCAATGGATATTTCTAAATCATGTATTAACATTATGACTTGTTAATAATATATTATGAGGTATTCCTTTTATATATGCATGTATTTCGTTTATGTAATGTGATTTACATTCCATGAATAGTATTAGATTTATGTCATCAAGTATATGACTTGATAGTAAAACCATAAGCGTTATAACACTATTCTAGACTGTCCCTGGTCGATCATTATTAGTAGAACAATAATGAATGAAGATAAGTATGTGTTCTGATTGATGATCACGTTTTACTGATCATGGATATGAGATATCAAATCAGAAACATATATATATGTTAGAGAACATATATTGGATCGACCCACATAAAGAATACTACATGGTTTCATGTCATTAGTGATTCTTTATATGGTTTGACTTCAGTCCTTTGACCTGAAGTCATCATGGTTCCCTACATGAGGAATTTAGTGTTTTGATATTAGACTAAGTTATTTTTAACCGAATAATAAATAGTCTTATGTTGGACACTACATGAATCATGCGGAGGGATGTGAATGACGTAGATGGGATTTGTACCTCTCTTAAATGAGAGAGATATCATTTGGGCCTCTTGATAAGTGTGACTGAAGAAATGCATGGTCGTGCTCAAATGAATTGATGAAGAGTCATCAATGTCATTTGTTATAATCAGTCAACTTGGGGATCAAAAAACTATGATTAATCAAAGGTTGACATGTACCATGCCTTGTGATTAATCTTGATATCGTGTTACAAAAGGACTGAGCCTATAATCATAGTTACAGGTTAAATCGAATTATCGATCCTCGTTTGATTTGGGTAGTCATAATGTCTTGCTAGAGGCCGGTTATGACTTATGGGCCTTGAAGTGTGATCAAGCCCATTGCCATCATCAAATGAGCCTACAGGGTCGCACACAAAGAGTAATGTGATCTGGGCTTATTCTCTTAGGCCTAATTTATTAGGTGTTTAATAAATATATTTAGATATATTTATTGGACTAGATCGAATTAAGTTGTCGGGCTTTTATTATATATGATATAATGGAGCCTAAATGGGATTAGGGTTTCTCTATAAATAGAGAAGCTTAGGTCTTATTAGGTTAAGGAAGAAGAGACAAAACCCTAGCCGCCATCCGAGAGAAAAATCGTCCGGCGTTCGGAAGAGTTTCAGGACGTGCTAGCACACAACAGCCGCAGCCTGGATCGTGCATACTCGTGTGGATACCGGTAGAGGGCATTCGTGTTTGCAGTGTCTTGGAATCTGAAAAAGAAGTAACCAATTCACGAAAATAAGGTATTTTCGCACATCCTTGGTATTTTCGATTATACTTCATATTATTGCATGGTCTTTTTCCACAGTGTATTGTGAATACTTGGACCGTACGCGATCCAACAGTGGTATCAGAGCCAGGTTCTTCTGTAAAATTGTTAATATACGTGTTTTTAATTACATGTGTTCACGATTTTGGCTTCTGTATAATCGAAAATATATACATGTTTGGATTACATGTGTTTACGGATTTGGATTCTATAGAGATGAAAAATATGCATGTTTTGATTACATGTGCTCACGGTTTTGGTTTTGTGATACGAAAGTGTTTTTATTTCATGCATGTTGTTTTCATATTTGTTGATTATCTTAAAACTGATGAGAATATACGACAAGCATGAAGGGTTTGACCGACAGGTGGTGACTGCTAGGGTTTCCACCATGTAAGACATGGATCTGGAATGGGAAACCGCAAGTATTCATGTTGGACAAGAATACTCCAGTCGACTAGCATCTCTTCCAGTCGACTAGAAGTATTCCAGTCGACTGGTTGGAGAGTGGAGATGAGCGTTTCATCAAAAACGATCGTTCCAGTCGACTGATATTGGTTCCAGTCGACTAGTACAAGTTGACCAGTCGACTAGCATCTCTTCCAGTCGACTAGAAGTGTTCCAATGATCGGTCGTGAGAGCGAGATGAGCGTTTCAATAAAACGTTTGTTCGGTCGACCGAGATTGGTTGCGATCGACTAGCACAAGTCGACCATCGACTATCATCTCTTCCAATCGTCGACAAGCCCAAAGAAGGGGCTGCTTCCCCTACGCTTGATTGTTCGTTATGTGTTATATATTCTGGGTGATGTTACATGTGTTTATTTATATTTTTTGAATCTTTATATTCATGTGTAAGTTACTATTCTATACTTCTAATATATATATACTTAACTATGTTGTAGTATAGGATTAGAAATAGCATAGTACAAACACCCTTACTAATAGGATTAGTAGTCTTCATAATGTACTAAGAACGACCCTCTTCATAATTTCAAGTTTATATGCCTTCCATAAATCTTTACCAATGTTTATCTCTAGCTTATCCTTATGTGGGTTTTTGCCAAACCAAGGCATGTAGGGATCATCTAGGGAAGACATTTGAATAATGGTGCTATTCATAGGTAAAGTATGGTTAAACTTGACTAAGCTATCAAAACGGTTTTGGGCTTAGGGCATAAGATTGGGTTTTTACATACATGCAGTACATAAGATGTATTTTAACATAAGCCCATCAAGAGTTACATGTGATGTAATTGAAAGAGTTTTCTACCTAAATAACTAAGTTTTGAGTGTTAAGCCAAAGCTTTCTTAGGACTTGGTGAAATATGGATCTTGTTTCTCCTATTTTTCAATTGAGGGTTATTTATTTGAGTGGGAGTTAATACTTCATAATATATGAATGTTGACCCTTATTGCATAATTTTTGTAGATTATGGCTACTCCATCCACAAACCTTTCTATGAGATCTATCTTAGAGAAAGAAAAGCTTAATGGAACAAATTTCCTAGATTGGTATAGGAACTTGAGAATTGTTCTCAAATAAGAAAGAAAGCTTTATGTCTTAGAAGAGCCCATCCCTGAGGAACCACCAGCAAATGCACCTAAGGCTCAAAAGGATGCTTACATGAAGCATATCAATGACTCTACGGATGTGTCATGCCTTATGTTAGGCGCCATGATCTCTGACCTTCAAAAGGACTTAGAGGAAATGGAAGCCTAGACATGCTTGCTCAACTGAAAGCTATGCTTCAAGAGCAAGCACGCCAAGAGAGGTTTAGAACCACTAAGGCATTGAATTCATGCAAGATGACTCCTGGCACACCCGTGAGTGCTCATGTTCTCAAGATGAAGAGTTACATTCATCATCTTGAGAAATTAGGTGCACCTGTTAGTCAAGAATTGGCAACTGATCTTATTCTAGCATCTTTGACTGATGAATATGATCAGTTCATTCTTAACTACAACATGCATAATATGGAGAAGTCCATTGACGAATTGCATGGGATGTTAAAAAGCTACTGAAGAGAACTTAAAGGGAAAGGTTAAGACCACCAATAAAGTTCTTGTGGTTCCAAAGGGAAAAGCTTTCAAGAAGAAGGGCACAACAAAGGACAAAGGTAAAGTACCCAAGTCCAAGCCCAAGCCCAAGCCTAAAGCTAAGACTAAGGCACCCAAGGAGGGAGTTTGTTTTCATTACAATGAACCTGGTCATTGGAAAAGGAACTGCAAACTCTATTTGGAAGAGTTGAAAGAGAAGAAGAATAGTGCGACTACTTGTTCAGGTATGTTTGTTATAGAAATCAATTTTACTCCTTCTACATCTTGGGTATTAGATACAAGAGTTGCAACTCACATTTGTACTAATGTACAGAGTCTAAGAAGGACTAGAAGATTGATGTCTGGTGAGATCGACCTACGCATGGGAAATGGAGCAAGAGTTACTGCTTTATCAGTGGGGACTTATGATCTTATTTTGCCCATCTTGGGCTCATTTTGGAACTCAAGAATTGTTATTATGTACCCACCATGAGTAGGAACATTATTTCTTTTGCTTGTTTAGAGAATGATGGATTTAAATTTTCTATTGAGAATAGAAGTATTTCCATTTATAAGAATGACATTTTATATGGCATTCTTGCGTCAATTAAATGGCATTTATACTCTGAGACCTTGAGTTTGTTACAAATGAGCCCATCTATAACATAAATACCAAGAAGTTTAAATCTAATGATTTGAACCCAACCTATCTCTCGCAATCGTTTAGGCCATGTAAATGAAAAACGATTTTAAAACTCCATCAAGATGGATTCATTGATTCTTTTGAATCTTTTGAAACATGTGATTCTTGTTTCTTGGGTAAGATGAAAAGACCCCCTTCACAGGTAAAGGGAAAGGGCCAATGAGCTATTGGGCCTTATACATCTTGATGTATGTGGTCCTTTTAGCATTTCAGCTAGAGGAGGTTATTTGTATTTCATTACTTTTTCAGATGACTTGATGAATACGGGTATGTCTATTTAATGAAGCACAAATATGAATCTTTTGAAAAGTTCAAAGAGTATAAGAATGAAGTACAAAATCAGCTTGGCAAATAATTAAAATCCTTGATCGATCGAGGAGGTGAATAATTAAGCCAAGAGTTTGATGATTATCTTAAGGATTGTGGAATCGTTTATGATTGACTCCTCCAGAACTCCTCAATGGAATGGTGTTTACGAAGAAGAAATCAAACTCTATTAGATATAGTTCGATCAATGATGAGTCAAACTAATCTTCCAAAATATTTACGGGGCTATGCTTTAGAAACAATGAGATTCATATTGAACCGTATTCCTTCAAAGGTCAGAGAAAAGACACCTTATGAGATATGGACCGAAAGCGTCCCAATTTATCCTTTCTAAAGATTTGGGGATGTGAGGCTTATGTGAAGGCGTCAATTGCGAAAAGTTGGCACCCAAATCTGAAAAATGTTATTTTGTGGGATATCCTAAGGAAACTAAAGGATATTACTTTTACATCCCAGCAGAGAACAAAGTGTTTGTTGCTCGAAATGATTTTTTCTTAGAGAAGGAATTTGTTTCCAAAGGAAACAGTGGGATTAAAGTACAACTTGAAGAAATTCAATTTTCACAAAATGACATTGAGCCTGAAAAGGAGATTGAAGCGAGCTCACAAGTTGTTGATGAGCAGTCTTCAACAACACAAGGCCTACGTAGATCTGATAGGATTCGTCATGAGCCCGAGAGATATGGATTTCTCGTTACTGATGATGATAATGTGATGCTCATTGATCATAATGAGCCCACAACCTATCAAGAAGCTATGGAAAGTCCAGAATCTACTAAATGGTTAGAGGCCATGAAAGCAGAGATGCAATCCATGTATGACAATCAAGTTTGGACTTTGATTGATCCGTCTGATGGCTTGAAGACCATTGGATGCAAATGGGTTTTCAAAAAGAAACTCAACATGGATGGAAATGTGCACACTTATAAAGCAAGACTTGTGGCTAAAGGTTATCGACAAGTTCATGGAATTGATTATGATGAGACATTTTCTCCAGTGGTCATGATCAAATCCATTAGAATTCTTATTGCCATAGCTGCATACTATGATTATGAGATATGGTAAATGGATGTCAAAACGGCTTTTCTTAATGGAAACTTACTTGAGGATGTATATATGATACAACCTGAGGGTTTTGTCCATCCTAAGAATTCGGGAAAGGTGTGCAAGCTTCAAAGATCCATTTATGGATTGAAGCAAGCATCAAGAAGCTGGAATCTTCGTTTTGATGAAGTTGTCAAAGAGTTTGGATTCATCAAGAATGAAGATGAACCTTGTGTTTACAAAAAGGTTAGTGGGAGTGCTGTTGTCCTTTTAGCTTTATATGTTGATGACATACTGCTCATTGGAAACGATATTCCAACCTTACAGAGTGTCAAGATTTGGTTAAGGAAACGTTTCTCAATGAAAGACTTAGGTGAAGCTGCCTATGTTTTAGGCATTAAGATCTATAGAGATAGATCAAGAAAACTTATAGGCCTAAGTCAAAGTACATACATAGATAAGATACTGAAAAGGTTCAGTATGCAAGATTCCAAGAGAGGATTCTTGCCTATGTCACATGGAATCAAGTTTTCTAAGAAGGATTGTCCTACTTCAGGTAAAGAGCTTGAGCGTATGAGTAAGATTCCATATGCATCTGCAATTGGATCTATCATGTATGCCATGTTATGTACTCAACCAGATGTCTCATATTCTTTGAACATAACAAGTAGATACCAATCTAATTATGGTGAGAGTCACTGGATAGCAGTTAAGAATATCCTTAAGTACTTGAGAAGAACTAAGGATATGTTCCTAGTCAATGGAAGACTTGAAGGAGAGCTCGTTGTAAATGGTTACACTGATGCTGGTTTTCAGTCTGACATAGATGATTTTAGATCGCAATCAGGTTTTTTGTTCTGTTTGAATGGAGGTGCAGTGAGCTTGAAAAGTTCAAAGCAAGACACTGTTGTTGATTCTACAATAGAAGTTGAGTACATTGCTGCCTCGGATGCAGCTAAGGAAGTTGTATGGATCGGGAAGTTCATTACTGAGCTTAGAGTCATTCCTAGCATTGCAAGTCCTATAGACCTTTATTGTGAAAATAATGGGGCTATAGCACAGGCTAAGGAACCAAACTAACATCATAGATCCAAGCACATACTCAGATTTTTCCATCTGATTAGAGAGATCATTGGGAGAGGAGACGTGAAGTTATGCAAAGTGGGTATAGATGACAACATTGCCGATCCACTTACTAAGCCTCTTCCACAGCCTAAACATGAGAGTCATACGAGGTCTATGGGTATTAGATATCTGACTGATTAGGCCTAGTACAAGTGGGAGATTATTAGTAGTGTGCCCTAGGCCAATGGATATTTCTGAATCATGTATTAACATTATGACTTGTTAATAATATATTATGAGGTAGTCCTTTCATATATGCATGTATTTCGTTTATGTAATGTGATTTACATTCCATGAATAGTATTAGACTTATGTCATCAAGTATGTGACTTGATAGTAAAACCATAAGGGTTATAACACTATTCTAGACTGTCCTTCGTCGATCATTATTAGTGGAACAATAATGAATTAAGACAAGTATGTGTTCTGATTGATGATCACGTTTTACTGATCATGGATATGAGATATCAAATCAGAAACATAGATAAATGTTAGAGAACATATATTGGACCGACCCACTTAAAGAATACTACATGGTTTCATGTCATTAGTGATTCTTTATACGGTTTGACTTTAGTCCTTTGACCTGAAGTCATCATGGTTCCCTACATAAGGAATTTAGTGTTTTGATATTAGACTAAGTTATTTTTAACCAAATAACCAAAAGTCTTATGTTGGACACTACATGAATCATGCGGAGGGATGTGAATGACGTAGATGGGATTTGTACCTCACTTAAATGAGATAGATATCATTTGGGCCTCTTGACAAGTGTGACTGAAGAAATGCATGGTCGTGCTCAAATGAATTGATGAAGATTCATCAATGTCATTTGTTATAATCAGTCAATTTGGGGATCAAGAAACTATGATTAATCAAAGGTTGACATGTACCATGCCTTGTGATTGTAGATGTAAGTCGACTTGTATTGAGATGTAAGTCGACTTATACCAGTTCGGTACTAATAAGTCGACTTGTATACCCGTGTAAGTCGACTTATGCCCGTGAGATTGTTAGAGTAGTGCCCTAAAGGCAATCCCCTTTAGCGCTTTTTGTTCATAGTCATGTACAGACTTTATGAATAAATAAAGAAAGGCATGTTTTATTTATTTGATGTTCTTTATGAATTGATATTGATCTTTAATCAAATTAATGAAGTCCATGATATATGACATAGCATGAAGGAAATTATGATGTGATCATAATCCTGAAATTCCTATCATGTGCAATTATGTCAAGATCTAAATTCTCCTAGTCATAGGATTAATGAGACCGGACATCATTAATCCGACAGACTAGCATATGTTATACTCCTTGATTGGATCAAGCGGTGGATCTCGAAGCCGTAAATATGGGATATTTAGAGTTGACATGTGGATGCTTACTAGCGGTAGTAAGTACATTGGATGACCCGCCATGAGATCATCACATGGATGTCCTATTCTAATGTCGGTGATAATCTCATTATAGCAATGGTGCAAGTATCCTTAGACTTGAGGTACTCAAGGATATCTTGGATATTGATTACGTGCTTTGACTCCATTCCTTGTTGCCTTCGTGAGGTTACTCATAGGGTGGTGCTTGGGTGCGACTTGAGGTATTCAAGGTAATTGAGTAGCCAATAAAGATTCATCACTTACGTGATAGCGTAAGAGATACCTGACCTCTTATCGGGATCATTACTTTAAGTCTCGGCGGAGCATAAATATGTCATGAAGAGTGTCTTCATGGACATATAAAGTAATGAGTCCCAAGACAGAACCGATATCACTTAGGCTAGACTTAGTCTAGTAAGAGTTGACACTTGACCATACTCATAACCAAGTGGGGTATAGGATGTTGAAAGGACAAATTGCACAAGAATTGTCTATAAAAGGGTTCGTGATCTGGTTCGTGATGAATTCATCAAACCAATTACTTTCGGTCAATTGGGGTCATGATGTGTTCTAGACGCCGCTCATGACTTGCTTTCAGATTAAGTGTTAATCTAAGTGGCCAACATAACCGGAACCTAAAGGGTCACACGATAAGAGTGTTTCGAGAATCAGTAAAATAGTATTGGACTGAGTTCCAATTATGGAGAGCATTAGGATTAAATGGATCCCGATGAGATCGAGATATGTCCCGATGAGATCGCGACATTGATATTGCTAAGAAAGGTTTAGAGTCAAGTTTGATCGGGACCTTACAGATGGCGATAGGACCGAATTCAGTGTGATCGACCACTTCAGCATTTATTTATATATATATATAATTAATTAATTAAAGAATTAATTAATTAATATATATATATATATATATATATGCACGTGGATGATGGAGGCTAAGATGAGTTTTAACTTATATATATATATATATATATATATAAAAAAGTAGCCATACGTGGATGACTTGTCATCTAAGCATATGATGTCTTTTAAAAGTTAAAAGACACATGGCTTAATGAAGAAGCTAAGGAGGTCGTTGGCTTTGTATAAAGAGGAGAAAGGTTTTGAAAAACCTATGAAAATTGTTTTCAAAGGCTTCTCTTTTAAGAGGAACGATCAGCGATTTTCTCTTCTTCTCGGGTAGCTTCACAAATCTTAAGCTCTCCAAGGACAGAGGTAGGGTCTAGCAGCCTTTACTTTATTCTAGCTATTCCGGGTCAAAGGGTTTGTCCGGTTAGGTTTTCTCGATCTGCGTGGATACCTTTAGAGATAGTCTCTATTGGCTATTCAGGTTTGAGTCTTCATACCGACACATAGATCCTGGCCTTCGGGAAGGTCCCGGCGACAAAAATTTTTGTTTTCCGCACCTGGTACATGTGATGTACCTCCCGGGATTTTCCTACAGTGGTATCAGAGCAACTTGTGTCGTGTATGAAGCTAAAACCCTAGCTAGGTCGGACTTCCTATTTGAATTTGACGTTGATGCATGTATGCTGTCCAAATTTCGAATTAATATAGGGATATGTTTTTCAAAATTTTTCTCCCAGAATTGTTCATAACATGTTATAGAATATGTCTGTGAAAGATGAGAATTTATCAATTTGATTTGATATAGTTTTGCTAATTTATTCCCTAAGGTTCTAGATGCTGTTTTGTGACACATTCTGTGAACAGGCATGTGTATAAATTCGATAATAAATTCTAGAAACTTTTTTTTTCGGATTGGCCTTCACCAACATGTCCCTAAGATGTTTTTGAATGTCTATGTGGATGGAAAAGTGTTTTCAAGGTGATTTGCTATTTATTCACGAATTTATTCTATGCTGTTGGGAATAGCTGTGTTGATGAACCCAGATTTTGAATCTGTTTTGTTGCTTAGGTTGACTGAGTTTTTGATGGCTATAAATCCTAAACAAATTCATGAGGCATTTTCTGAACATGTAGTAACCTGTGTAATTTTCTCAGAATTTATTGAAATTGTTTCAATGATTATTTCGAGCAATGTGTAGTACTTGGCAGTTTTGTGAACATTGCTGGGACTGTTTTTCTTGACATAATTGAATGTGTATTTTTCAGTTCCAATGCCTTGGACCATTTTTAATGTGATTGAAAACGAGTTATCTTGATTTATTATGCTTTCCAAACTGAATTGTTGAAGTTGGTTTTTCAAGAATTTTCGGATGCCGAATAGGTCACATTAGCGTCTCGTTAGTGTATTTCATTATCTTGCTTGTTTTGGCCGTCATAATTTTTGTGACTTGTGCCAAAGTAATTTGATAACGTATGGACTAGCTAGAGATGCTTAGGGTGATAATTTGGTGTTTCCTAAATTGTTTGGATATTTATGAGTAATGACTCATTTTCAAACTTTTCTTGTATGGTTTGACTGTATATGGCAATCATGTAACAATGAAGTGTTCATTGGTACATCAAATTAACAGATATTACCCTAGGTATGTTGGTATTGTGAATTGGGATTACATGGATTGAGGAATTAGCCGATTAGATATAATAGCAATTTTAGTTGGATAAGTCGACTTATATAGGACATAAGTCGACTTGTTCAAATCTTGCCATAAATCGACTTGTATCATGATATAAGGCTTACTTGTGCGTAAGCGAGGGCATAAGGCGACTTGCATTCTTTGTAAGTCGACTTGTGACATGCTCAGAGGGATGATGGATGATTATAAGGTAAGATTCAATGTGATTGATGAAACCTAAATCATTCCATATGGTCCCGTGACTATAATCCTTGAAATTTTGGAGTCTAGAGTTCGAAATCCCTCCTCGTTATATGAAAACTAACGCCTTCCATTAATATGGTAAGAACCAGAGTTCTTATAGGGTTGGGTTGTTGGGTAAACCCAAGCTCGCTCTATACGGATATGTTCAAACCATGAAAATGTGATTTTCGGATTAATGGGTTGGTTTTCACTAGAAGCGTTGATTTGTTGAGTAAACTCAAGGTCAACGTGGACAGAGGCGAAATTGGGTAGCATACATCAGATGTATGCGCATCAAAGAGTTGATAACCCAATGTAAGTGCACACATCAACAAGTTGATAGCGATCGATAGTTGTGTCTAAGATGTAATTGGTATATCGATACCTCCAGAGACATAAGGTGGCTTGTTGGGTAAACCCAAGGTCATTCTTAATGTCGGTTATCGATGATGCAATTGGTATGTTCGATACCTACCGATTGACCTAAGTTGTGGCTTGTTGGGTAAACCCAAGGTCATTCTTAGCAATATCGGATATCAACCCACTAGGACATTATGTCATCTTGTTTCTTTGGATTCGTAATGAGGGTTATGGATTCTATGAAACTAGTGGGAGCTTTTTGCATATCATTCAAGTCCTTATGATTATGCATCTTTTCCTATTCTAACATTCTTGCTCTCTTTCCGTTTAGGTTCTTTGGAAGATGTCTTCCAAAGTGAACTTACGCCGCTAATGGATTCCAATAAGTTAAGTGGACCGAATTTTCTTGGCTGGCTAAGGAATCTGAGAATTGTTCTCAGATCTGAGGAACTGGGATACATCCTAGATGTTCCACTTCCAGATGCACCTGCCGTCGATGCTTCTGATGAGGATCAGAAGGCATATCGTAAGCATCTAAGGACGATGACATGGCTACTTGCATTATGCTTGCCTCGATGTCACCAGAGCTGCGAAGCGGCGTGAGTCCATGGATGCTCACACTATAGTATTTCATCTTAGGGAGTCTGTTTGATGAGCAAGCTCGGTGCGAAAGGTTCGAGACCTCAAGGCTTCTCTTCACCATTAAAGATGGCTCGGGGACATCTGGCATGCAAGATGCCACGAAGATGAATGGCTATATTGAGAGATTGGTCGTCTTAGGTTTTGTAATGGATTATGAGTTAAGTATAGACTTAATTTCGGTTGGATTGTCCGAGAGTTATTCACGGTTAGTGTTAAACTATCGGATGAACCAAATATCCACAACAATTCTGGTGATCAATCTGCTTTCAAGACAGTGACGCAACTATCAAGAATGATAGCAAGCAAGTGCTAATGGTGGTACTTCTTCTTCCGGTTCAAAGAAGAAAAGAACCTAAAGAAGAAGAAGGCCAAGAAACCAAAGGAAGCGCCATCAAGAAGAAGACCAAAGAAGTCGCCCGAAAGGAACTTGCTTCCATTGTGGTAAAGATGGCCATTGGAGGCGAATTGCAAAATCTATCTGAGTCACCGGGCGTAAGAAGGCATCGGATGCCTCAACTACTTCGTATCTTTGTCATTGAGGTTAATACTATTTCGATCACAACATTTGGGTATTTGATCTGGTTGTGGCTCACACATATGTAATGATATGCAGGGGCCTAAGGGACGATGAGATGCCTCGTGAAGGAGAAGTAGACTGCGTGTTGAAATGGAGCAAGAGTTCTTTGCATTGGCCGTAGGAACCTATGTTTTGTCTCTCCCACCGGGCTTATACTTGAATTGGATGATTGTTATTTTGTACCGTTTGACAAAGAACATATTATCATTTCTTGTTTAAATAGAGTGGTTGCCATTTGAATTGTAATAGCAATGGTTGTTCTATTAATTCTAATGGAATGATTTATGGTACTGGTACATTATGCAATGGTATTTACATATTAGATATGTCTCATCCAATTATGAATGTCAATGACACCAAACGGCATAAAGAGATAATTTAAAGTCAACTTACTTATGGCATTGTCGAACGGCCATATAAATGAGACACGCATCGCTAAACTCCATAAGAGTGGCGGTTTAGGGTCATTTGATTATGAATCATATGACACATGCGAATCTTGTTTATTAGGCAAGATGACTAAGTTACCCTTCAAGGAAAGGGTGAGCGAGCGATCGGAGTATTAGACCTAATACATTCAGATGTATGTGGTCCGATGTCCATCCATGCGAAGTGGTTGTCGTTACTTCATTACCTTTATCGATGATTATTCTCGATATGGGTACTTATGTCGATGAGATACAAATCAAGCGTTTGAAAAGTTCAAACAATTCGAAATGAAGTAGAAAATCAGCTTGGTAAAAGTATCAAGGCATTACGATCCGATCGTGGTGGAGAATACTTAGACCAACAATTTCGGATTATCTCGTAGATAATGACATTTTATCTCGGTGGACTCCTCCTTACACACCACACCTGACAATGGTGTGGCTGAAAGGAGAAATCGAACCTTGTTGGACGTGGTACGATCAATGATGGGTTTCGCAGTTACCAAAATCGTTTTGGGGTATGCGCTAGAGCAAATTGCTTACTTGTTAAACAGAGTTCCCTCAAAGACAGATTGATGTTACTCCATATGAGATGTGGACTAACGAAAACCTTATCTTTCTCATTTGAAAGTTTGGGGTTGTCCTACTTACGTGAAGCGGATTCGATCGAGATAAGCTTGAAGCAAAGTCGATAAGTATTTGTTTGTAGGATATCCTAAAGAGACCATGGGATATCAATTCTACCTTCCGAGGAACAAAAGGTGTTTGTTTCAAAGCATCTTGTCTTCTTAGAGAAAGAGTTTCTTCTGCGAAGAAGATAGTAGAACAAAGTTGAACTTGAAAAGTTCAAGATGCTCAACAGAACCTGAATCAACCGCTGAACTCGAGGCTGTCACTCATTCGGATGAAATAATGATTCAATCTTCTACTACACATGAAGTTCAGAGGGTCAAGTAGGATCGACCGCTTTGTTCTAGAGATATGGATTTCGTAAGTGAGCAGAATGACGTATTGCTCATAGAAGATGATGAGCCTGCTACCTATGAAGAGGTTCTGAAAAGTTCAGAGTCTGAAAAATGGCTTTGTGCCATGAAAGCCGAAATGGATTCCATGTACCAAAACCAAGTATGGACTTTGGTTGATGCACCTGAAGGGATAAAACCTATAGGGTGCAAATGGGTTTTTAAGAAGAAAACCGACATGGATGGTAATGTGATTACTTATAAAGCAAGGCTTGTGGCCAAAGGATTTCGTCAGAGACAAGGAGTTGACTATGACGAGACCTTCAGCCCCGTAGCAATGCTTAAATCCATTCGGATACTCCTAGCCATTGCCGCTCATTATGATTATGAGATATGGCAAATGGATGTGAAGACAGCTTTCCTTAATGGAAATCTGGCCGAGGATGTGTACATGACACAACCAGAGGGCTTCACTTCCATCGATGGCGAAAAGGTATGCAAGCTTCAGAAATCTATTTATGGATTGAAGCAAGCATCCAGGAGTTGGAATATCCGTTTTGATGAGGTAATCAAAGAGTTTGGTTTCTCACAAAATCCGGATGAATAATGTGTGTATAAGAAGGTTAATGGGACTGCAATCGTATTCCTTGTACTATATGTGGATGACATATTATTACTAGGAAACGATGTCTCGATCTTCAATCACCAAGATTTGGTTGTCCAAACAATTTGCCTTGAAGGACCTTGGTGAAGCAACTTATATCCTTGGGATAAGAATCTATAGAGATAGATCAAAAAGGTTGCTTGGTCTTTCACAATCATCGTACATAGACAAGATGCTAAAGAGGTTTAGCATGGAGCAATCCAAGAGAGGGTTTCTTCCCATGTCTCATGGGATAACACTCTCAAAATCTATGTGTCCTAAGACACAAGATGAGAGGATGCGCATGGATCGAGATCCGTGTCGTCTGCGATAGGATCGATCATGTATGCTATGTTATGTACGAGGCTCGATGTATCGTATGCTCGAGTGTCACGGCGGATACCAATCGGATCTGGTGATCCTTTGGGTGGTGTCAAGAATATCCTCAAGTACTTGCGAAGGACTAAGGATGTTTTCTTGATATATGGAGATGGAAATCTCTAAGTGGCGGGCATCTGGATGCCGCTTTTCAATCGATAAGGATGATTCAAAATCCCGGTCAGTTATGTTTTCACATCGAGCAGCGGAGCGATCGGTTGGAAGAGTTCAAATAAGAGACGATCACGATTCAACGATCGAGGCGAGTACATTCTTTGCATCGAGAGCGTGAAAAGGAAGTCGTTGGATCGAAGTTCATTCTTGAACTTGGTGTGGTTCCTAGGCGTGATGGGCCCATACGGTTGTATTGTGACAACAATGGGGCTATTGCTCAGGCAAAGGAACCAAGGTCTCACCAACGATCTAAACACGTACTCCGCAGATATCATCTGATTCGAGAGATCATTGCCAGAGGTGATGTCGCGATCGAGAGAATTCCCACAGAGCAAAACATTGCTGATCCGTTGACAAAGCCATTGTCACAGAAGAATTTTGATTCTCATGTACTCGCTTATGGTATTAGATACCAAGGCGATTGGCTTTAGGTCAAGTGGGAGATTTGTAGGTGTAAGTCGACTTTTATTAAGATGTAAGTCGACTTATACCAGTTCGGTATTAATAAGTTGACTTGTATACCCGTGTAAGTCGACTTATGCTCGTGAGATTGTTAGAGTAGTGCCCTAAAGGCAATCCCCTTTAGCGCTTTTTGTTCATAGTCATGTACAGACTTTATGAATAAATAAAGATGCCCTAAAGGCAATCCCCTTTAGCGCTTTTTGTTCATAGTCATGTACAGACTTTATGAATAAATAAAGAAAGGCATGTTTCATTTATTTGATGTTCTTTATGAATTGATATTGATCTTTAATCAAATTAATGAAGTCCATGATATATGACATAGCATGAAGGAAATCATGATGTGATCATAATCCTGAAATTCCTATCATGTGCAATTATGTCAGTATCTAAATTCTCCTAGTCATAGGATTAATGAGACCGGACATCATTAATCCCACGGACTAGCATATGTTATACTCCTTGATTGGATCAAGCGGTGGATCTCGAAGCTGTAAATATGGGATATTTAGAGTTGACATGTGGATGCTTACTAGTGGTAGTAAGTACATTGGATGACCTGCCATGAGATCATCACATGGATGTCCTATTCTAATGTCAGTGATAATCTCATCATAGCAATGGTGCAAGTATCCTTAGACTTGAGGTACTCAAGGATATCTTGGATATTGATTCTGTGCTTTGACTCCATTCCTTGTTGCCTTTCAAAGGTTACTCATAGGGTGGTGCTTAGGTGCGACTTGAGGTATTGAAGGTAATTGAGTAGCCAATAAAGGATTCATCACTACGTGATAATGTAAGAGATACCACACCTCTTCGGGATCATTACTTTAAGTCTCTGGCCAGAGCATAAATATGTCATGAAGAGTGTCTTCATGGACATATAAAGTAATGAGTCCTAAGACAGGAACTGATATCACTTGGGCTAGACTTAGTCTAGTAAGAGTTGACACTTTGACCATACTCATAACCAAGTGGGGTATAGGATGTTGAAAGGACGAATTGCACAGTAATTGTCTATGGAAGGGTTCGTGATCTGGTTCGTGATGAATTCATCAAACCAATTACTTTTCGGTCAATTGGGGGTCATGATGTGTTGCTAGACGCCGCTCACGACTTGCTCAGATTAAGTGTTAATCTAAATGGCCAACATAATTGGGAACCTAAAGGGTCACACGATAAGAGTGTTTCGAGAATCAGTAAAATAGTATTGGTGAGTTCCATTATGGAGAGCATTAGGATTAAATGGATCCCGATGAGATCGAGATATGTCGATGAGATCGCGACATCGATATTGCTAAGAAAGGTTTAGAGTCGTTTTGATCTCGGGACTCGGTGGTAGGTAGGAGACCTAGTTTATTTGGACCACTTTAGCATTTATTTTATATATATATATAATTAATTAATTAAAGAATTAATTAATATATATATATATATATATATATGCACGTGGATGATGGAGGCTAAGATGAGTTTTAACTTTTATATATATATATATATATATAAGTAGCCATCGTGGATGGCTTGTCATCTAAGCATATGATGTCTTTTAAAAGTTAAAAGACACATGGCTTAATGAAGAAGCTAAGGAGGTCGTTGGCTTTGTATAAAAGAGGAGAAAGGTTTTGAAAAAACCTATGAAAATTGTTTTCAAAGGCTTCTTTTTAAGAGGAGCGATTAACGATTTTCTCTTCTTCTCGGGGTAGCTTCGTCAAATCTTAAGCTCTCCAAGGCGGTAGGTAGGGTCTAGCAGCCTTTACTTTGTTCTAGCTATTCCCGAGTCAAAGGGGTTTGTCCCGGTTAGGTTTTCTGATCTCTGCGTGGATACCTTTAGAGATAGTCTCTATTGGCTATTCAGGTTTGAGTCTTCATACCGACACATAGATCCTGGCCTTCGGGAAGGTCCCGGTGACAAAAATTTTTGTTTTCCGCACCTGGTACATGTGATGTACCTCCCGGGATTTTCCTACAATGATTAATCTTGATATCGTGTTACAAAAGGACTGAGCCTACAATCATAGTTACAGGTTAAATCGGATTATCGATCCTCGTTTGATTTGGGTAGTCATAATGTCTTGCTAGAGGCCGCTTATGACTTATGGACCTTGAAGTGTGATCAAGCCTATTGCCAACATCAAATGAGCCTATAGGGTCGCACACAAAGAGTAATGTGATCTGGGCTTATTCTCTTGGGCCTAATTTATTAGGTGTTGAATAAATATATTTAGATATATTTATTGGGCTAGATCGAATTAAGTTGTCAGGCTTTTATTATATATGATATAATGGGCCGAAACTTAATGGGGCCTAAATGGGATTAGGGTTTCTCTATAAATAGAGAAGCTTAGGTCTCATTAGGTTAAGGAAGAAGAGACAAAACCCTAGCCGCCATCCGAGAGAAAAATCGTGTGGCGTTCGGAAGAATTTCAGGATGTGCTAGCACACAACAGCACAACCTGGATCGTGCATACTCGTGTGGATACCGGTAAAGGTCATTCGCGTTTGCAGTGTCTTGGAATCCAAAAAAGAAGCAGCCAATTCACGGAAATAAGGTATTTTCTCACATCCTTGGTATTTTCGATTATACTTCATATTGTTGTATGGTCTTTTTCCGCAGTGTATTGTGAATACTCGGACCGTACTCGATCCAACACCATCGATGATGGTTACCTCATTGAGTTTGCAAAACTCACTAAAATTGTAACGTTGACTTTTCAGGACCAAGAGACGACTTTAGCTACTGAGGGACACTTTTATTTTTGGGAACAAGAGGAAATGACTCAAAGGTCGGTCAACTGGATATGGACAAATTAGATAGATTTTTGTGTATTTCCTCTTTCATGTAGCATCTTTTATATTAGGATATGATGATGTGCACATTATAATGATTTTAGAAAACTACCAATGTAGACATTTGGTTTTTAAGAAATGAAAGAAGGAAATTGTTTTAAATTATTGTGTTTTTCCATATGATGTTTTATTAAAAAAAAAAAGAGATAATGCTATGTTAAGTGAATGTTGTAATTGATCGTAGCATATCGTTATCATAGGTTATGTATTAGAATGTCCTAAGGGTGTTCCGATATGTACCCTAAGGTAAGGAGGCGCTACATTTGGTGATATCAAAGCATGGTTTGGCATCTATATGAATATCTAAGAATATTAAGCATAAAATATCGTGAGAAATGCGATAATGATTGAAGTTATTGTTTGTTAAAGGTCATTTGCCCTAGGTGATCAATTAGGGGAACCAGTTGACCTAGGATTGGTAGGAACCAGTAGGGAGTCCTCAATACCTCGATCAGAGGAGATGTCTTCTAGAGTTCCCAAGAGAAGGGAGAGGAGGTATGATAGGCTACGGAAGCAGCGGGCTGTGGATTTCTATAGCAGCACAGGCTTTGCTAAGGTCGAAGGACGGCTAGAAAGGACTGAGAGGGTTTTTGAGTAGATGGGTTATGAGCCAGATGATAGGTTCTACTATACAGTGTCCTTACTGTAGGGCCCAGCTTCCTAGTGGTGGAAGACTATCACGAGTAGTACGACCAGGCCTTGCCACCTGAAGTTGGAAGACTTTTTGTAGCATCCCACTCCCGCAAGACCCGAACCCAATATCGATAGTGATATCCGAGTTCGTGACCCGCGAGGGTGACATGCTAGAACACTCAATCAGTCAATAATTGGTACCCTTTTTTTTAAACCCCATTAACAATTGCAGAGGTCCATTTTCAATTTGGGCTAAATCAATTCACAAGTTGATAGAACATTGTTTTCAACACATTATGATCAATACAGTTTCATTGGTCAAATAGGGGCCGAATTCCATTTTTGACGCATTTCAGTTGCAACCCAGTTCACTTTGAGCCATTGGGCCTCATTTCAATGCACAAAATACTCACAAACCTTTACAATTAATACATATTGATATAAACAAGAATATTCATATTTAACCAGTCCCATTTACTCAGCTTCCCATATTTCAGCACTTATACAAACTGAAATGTTCAATTATACATTGCATAAAAATCATAGAATACACTTAATACAAAAATCCTAATGCAGTCACGAACTGATCCCAACCTCTAATTTTGCAGAAAGCCTACTCCCGTTGCATAACGGGGTAATCTTCTGAAACCTGAAAAATATATGCAAATTTTGGGTGAGTTTTGCGAACTCAGTGAGTGACCATCATTGATGGTTCACCCAGTCACACAATACATAAATACATTCCCATAATCGCATTTCACATTCACTATCACACTTTATATTCACAATCAATTCAATTTCATGTTCACATTCAACGCCAATTAATGTTCCCATGTAATTTAATTAAGTCAATCCCATTGAAAACAATGAATTCAATTCCATTCAATCCAAGTAAACCAATCCCATTCAATTCAGTCAATTCCATTCAATTCAAGTAAACCAATCCCATTCAATACAATCAAGTCAATTCCATTCGATTCAAGTAAACCAATCCCATTCAATACCATTTCATATTCCCATTCAATTCAATTAAATCAATCATATCATGCATATATACATCAAGCCCAATTTCTATGTATTTCTTCATTGTGACCGAGTTCCTAAACTATCTCGTACCCATTGGATATCGGGCTCATTGATAACTGTCCCACGTGGGGCTCATTGTAAACTGTCCCATATAGGGCTCATTGTAAACTGTCCCATATAGGGCTCATTGAACGTTGAGCCTGAGGCTCTGAATCACTTTTGAGCTCGAAGCTCATTTTCATTCGTTAAGCTTTAAGCTCTGATCATTGGCTCCTCTAGTCACGAGTTATATTTCGTGCATTCATGAAATGAAATGCATTGTTCACATTTATATGCACTTATTCAATCATAATCACTGAATCACAGACCATAGTCCCAGATGCAACATATAATCAAGAAATCACACGCATCATATGCAAGTTTGCATTCAAAAAAATTAGAATTCACATCACGCACTTAGTTCGTCCAATTCACATTCAATGAGCACTTCATATCACAATTCCCAAAGATACAATCATCGGACCTCATTTCCGGAACCCATATTCATTCAATTTATAACAAAAGCAATAAACCAATAAATAAGACCATCTAGGTCTACTCACAGTACGCTCCAGATTAGCATTTGCTTTCATGATCCAGAAACGTCTAGTTGAGGACGTTTTGTCCTGTATCAATCATATGCAAAACACAATTTGCACACACATTAATAAAAGTACAATCATAACCATCCCATTTTCACATGTGTATATGCGTAAAGTATAATGCATGCTCAATGACAATTAAGGGTATATGCTTTACACTTACAATCAATATCCATTCTCAAATCATAATTCAATTTGTCTACTTGGATTGGACTCAGACTTACACTCCCTTTTTATATGATCATTTTCAATTATCCATTCAAATTTGACTCTTTAAGAGTCTAGCAAAACCATACACTTACATCTCAAGAACACTTGCTCATTTGATAACATGACTCAATTTCCCTTCATTTCATTTCTAACCTTATATGATCTCCTCATATCCAATTCCATATCATAATAAATCACTTAGTACCATTTACTTAACTTCCTTGAACAATATCACAAGCATGTAAACATTTCCATTCCCATTTACACATGCATTTGACACTTTTGATTCCACCCATTCATTCACTAGGTTTTAACCTTCGATTTCACTTCAAACCTTTTATAAATGAGTCCCATAGACCAAGGATCATTCTAGGTTCACTTAAACACCCATTTGAGGCTTAATTACTACCATTAATCCAGTGAATGTCCGTTAAACGGACTTGCATGTTCGTTTAACGGATTGATACGGGTCACTTATACCACTTTGAAAATTCGACCCTCAACACATCAAAAGTTTGAACTTTTGCCTGAAATAGAAGTTGTAGCTCTTGAAGTCTTCTTTAAAACCATGTATAGATCGTCTCATTCCAAGCTATACACAAAAAGTTATGCCCCTTGTACTAAAGTATGTTCAATTGAGTTTTAACAAAAATTCAGATTTTGAAGTCTTCACTAACAACATTTAATTCCTCATGCTTAGCCCATCAATTCTAATGCAATGCTTACCAATTACCCATATTCTAACTCCCTTTCAACTTTACATCATCCATAGCCAAATGATGTCCCATTATTGATCATAAACACTTGACATGAAACAATCATATACATTTATTCTCAACAATTTCAACACCTAAGTTCCTAACTTCATACCAACATATGGGACTCTCCAAGACCACATCCATAATCAGTAGCATCATAAAATTTGTAACCAATTATCTCTAGTTTCATTTAAGCCAAATTTCAACTCATTTAGACAATTATACAATCAATTATGACTATCCAATTAGAGCACACTCCAAAGCTCAAACCATTTCAAATTTCCAGATTTTACACTTATTATTTCCTACCATTTAACTCATCAAGTACCACTTATGCCTAATTCCTCTCTTCCCCCATCATTCACTACTCACTTCAACTCTCTAACTTTCTCAATACACTTCCATGAAGTTAAGATTCAACATATACACTTAAAACACAAGTATGAACAGCTCAAGTTAAACACATACACAAATAACACTCAATCATCTCATCATGCTAACTTCAATTTGTACTATAACCATAACATAGAACATAAAACACAATACTTACTTGATTTAGCCACTAAGTCTTCAAGTTCTCCAAGAAAATTACAAAGACCTAATTTTCACCCATCATCATCAATCATCATCATCCAAGGGTGGTAGAGATAGGTTTGTATGGAGAGCAAGAAGAACAAGATGAAAGAACAAAGAAGAGATGGAAGCTATGCTCAAATTGAAGGAAATCACCACACATAAGCAAGAAGAAGAGAAAGCCACGAAGAAGAATCAAAATCTCCTAAAACAAACTCCAAGTTGCTTTAAAAGAGGGTGTGTCGTGAATGAGAGCATGAGAGGGTTTGATTCAATGTAACTTAAGGGTTAAGGTGATTAAATGCATGGCCATAAATGTGTCACTTGTCAAGCTCTCATAAATCCTTCTCAATTACTCATTTCTAAGCCCAATTTCCAATAAATACCACTTGTCAAGACCTCCTATAACCATATGTCCATAATTCACTACCATAGGCACTAAATTTTAATACTGGTTATTAGTGGGTCTGCCACTCGACATTTTTTCTAGTCCAAATTTTTCCCCGAAAAATTCTAGGAAAATTTCCTAAAATTTTCCAAAAATGCCAAATCAATAAGTTCACTATCCAAAATAATTTTCGATAACCACAACTCGAGATTCTCAAAACAATCCCATGTATTACCAATTATACCCGAAAAATGTCAATTGAGTGCATGCTCAATGATTTTAATGTGTGCAATAATCCAATTCATCCATGAGTACCCCCATATGATACCTTTGTATCTTAATTTCATTTAAGCCCACATGAACCAAATATAAAACGGTCAAAATTTTCATTTACCAAAGTGGCCCAGAGTATGTCCGTTAAACAGACATAGACTGGCCAAGCAATCCAAATTCACCCGAGAAGGTCCGTTAAACGGACCTGTATGTCTGTTAAATGGACATGAATCACCCAACTTGTTCCAATTCACCCGAGGTTGTCCATTAAACGGACATGACTCACACAAACCCTCTTCAAGGCCTCTGGTCTCACACTCATTTTTCCCGACACATTATGCTCTTTGAGCTCACTCATAACACATTTTAGGGTTCCAACCCTTCACAAGGGAACGGGATATTACACTTTCTTAGAGTCTTCAAAGCTAACTACATGCCCAAGATCTACCTGGACCGGAAGATGAAGGAGTTCCTAGAATTGAAGCAAGGTAGGATGTTAGTGGTAGAGTATGAGATTCGATTCAACGAGTTGATGAGTTATATTACTGCTTTGATTCCTACTTAAGATGACAAGTGTAGGAGGTTTGAGGATGGACTCAATATGGAGATCAAAACTAGGTTGTCAATTTCAAACTTGAGTAGTTTCACAGTGTTGAGAGCTGCTTCTATCAGGATTGAGCAGCTACTGGAAGAGAGACAAGCAAAGATTGGGAAAAGGTCCAGAATGAAGAGGTCTAGTAAGAGTTAAAGTGGTTCTGGTAGAAGATTCAGTAAGCATCAAAACAGAGCTTCCAGATCACCAACTGGATCGAGGTAGTTAAGATTCAGACAGAGGGGTGGTTTTGTACAATTAGGCAGTGGTAGAGGTACAGTGCAGATTCAGTTGCCTTTGTGTGAGCATTGTGGGAAGAGGCAGGGTGGTGAGTGCTAGAAATTGTCTAAAGCTTACCTTAGGTGCAGCTCTTTGACCACCAGATTAGAGATTGTCTTACTACTTGGGGAGCTCAGTCTGGTATGAATGGGAGATCTAGGAGTGATGCTATGGTCCAACAAAGTCGAGGTAGTGGGTCCGGACAGAGAGGTCATGATAGAAGCAGAATGAGCTCTAGGAGTCCTTCTATGAGGAGTGAGGTGTAGAGAAGTCGACCGCAATCCTACACTCGAGTCTATGCTATGACTAGGAAAAAGGCTCATGACTCTCTGGACATTATTGTTGGTGCACTTCTTATATATGATCATGAGGCATTTGCATTGCTAGATCCATGATCTATGCATTCCTTTATCGCACCGTATATAGCATATAGGTTGCATTGTGATATGGAGTTACTACAGTAAGGATTAGAGGTGGGTATACTAATAAGTAGTACTACAGTTATAAGAGAGGTCTGTAAGGAGTGCTTGATTCGGATTGATCAAGTAGAGTTGGAGGCAGATTTGATTATATTGCAGCTGAGGAAGATAGATATTATCTTAGGCATGGATTGGCTCACTGCTTATAGGGTTGCCATGAGATGCTATAACAAGGAGGTAGACTACAATCTCCTAGTCAGTCAAGAGCAATATTCAGAGGAATTAGTCAAGCAGTGCCGGGATGATATCCTTCATGAGGGCATTGAGTTTGATGCAAGGTGGATGCGAGGCCTATCTGACCCATGTCATTAATACTAGAGCTGAGCGGAATGTGTAGGACATTCCCGTGGTTCGGAAATTCCTTGATGTGTTTCTCGCCGAGCCACCTAGATTACCTCCAGATCAAGAAACAGAGTTCAACATTGATTTAGTTTTAGGTGCTACTTCTATATCTATTCCTTCATATAGGATGACACATATGGAACTGAAGGAGTTGAAGGCTCAGCTATAAGAGTTGTTAGAAAAGGGTTTTATTAGACCCAGTGCTTCACCTTGGGGAGCTTTAGTGTTATTTGTAATGAAGAAAGATGGGACTTTGAGGCTATGCATCGGTTATAAGCAGCTGAATCGGGTGACAGTGAAGAACAAGTACCCATTGCCTAGAATTTATGATTTGCTTGATCAGCTACAGGGAGCTTAGGTATTCACTAAGTTGGATTTGAGATCTAGGTATTATTAGTTGAAGATAGTAGAGGCTGATATGCCTAAAAGTGCGTTCAGGACCGATTCATGATTGTATTTGTTGATGACATTTTAGTGTATTCCAAGAGTAGAGAAGAGCATGTTGAACATTTGAGAGTCATTTTATAGATTATGAGGGAAAAGCAGTTATATGTCAAATTCAATAAGTGTGAATTTTGGCTAGGTCAAGTAGTATTTTGGGACATATAGTGATTGAACAAGGCAAAGAAGTGGATCCAAGAAAGATAGAGACAATGATGAATTGGGAAGTTAAGAGGAATGTGTCTGAAATTCTAAGCTTCCTAGGATTGGATGGATATTACCAGAGATTTGTCAAGGGGTTTTCTTTAATCTCAGCCCCTCTGACAAAACTTCGAAGGAAGAATACATTGTTCAGGTGGAATGAGGAGTGTCAAAAGAGCTTTGAGAAGCTGAAACATTAGTTGACTACTACAGCGGTGTTGACTATTCCATTAGGGACCGGAGGATATGTGGTATATGTTAGAGTAGTGCCCTAAAGGAAATTGCCTTTAGTGCGTTTTGTACAAAGTTGTGTACAGACTTTATGAATAAATAAATAAAGGTATATTTCATTAATTTGATATTCATTATTTATGAACTGATATTGATCAATAAGCAAATTAATGAAGTCCATGATATATGACATAGCATGAAGGAAATTGTGATGTGATCATACTACTGAGATTCCTATCATGTACAATTATGTCAGTATCTAAATTATCCTAGTCATAGGATTCTTTGGCTGGACATTGGTAATCCGGAGAGACTAGCACATCTCAAGCTCCTTGATTTGATCAAGCAGTGGATCTCAGAAACTGTAAATATGAGATGTTTAGGGTTGAGATGTGAATGCTTACTAGAGGTAGTAAGTACATTGGATGACCTGCTATGAGATCATCACATAGATGTTCTATTCTCATGTCAGTGATAATCTCATCATAGCAATGGTGCAAATATCCTTAGACTTGAGGTACTCAAGGATATCTTGGATACTGATTCTGTGCTTTGACTCCATTCCTTTTTGCCTTACAGAGGTTGCTCATAGGGTGGTGCTTGGGTACAGCTTGAGGTATTCGAAGGTAAATGAGTAGCCAATAAAGAATTCACCACTTCTGTGATAGCAAAAGATGATACTCATGGCCTCTTGTCAGGGTCATTATTCAAAAATCTCTGGCCGGAGTACGTATGTCATGAAGAGTGTCTTCAGTGACATATAAAGTAATGAGTCCCAGGACAAGAACTGAAATCACTTGGACTAGATTTGACATATTCAGTCTAGTAAGAGTTGACACTTTGCCCATACTCATAACCAAGTGAGGTATAGCATAGTGAAAGGACGAATTGCACAGTAATTATCTATGGAAAGGTTCGTGATATGGTTCATGATGAATATATGTTCATTCGTCAAACCAATTACTTTCCGGTCAATTAGGGTTCATGATGTGTTGCTAGATACCGCTCATGACTTGCTCAGATTAAGTGTTAATCTAAGTGGCCAACATAACCGGGAACCTAATGGGTCACACGCATAAGAGTGACTCGGAGAATTCGTAAAATAGTTTTGGATAGAGATCCAATAAATGGAGAGCAATAGGAGTAAATGGATCCCAATGAGATCGAGATATGTCCCGATGAGATCGCGACATCGATGTTGCTGAAAAAGGTTTCCAGTGGTTTTTCCATACCGGGACCCGGTAGGACCGACCCCAGTGTGATTGGACCACTTCAGCAGTTATATACATATATATATATTATTTATTAATTAAAGAATTAATATACATATATATGTGTTTACGTGGATAGATGAAGAAAGGAGAAGAAGCTTCTTTTATATGCTTAGTCATTAAATGCATTAAATGACAAAAGGACAAAAATTGAAAGATGAAGAGTGATCATCGTTGGCTTGTGAAATGAAGAAGAAAAGTTTGAAGGAAAAACAAGTTTTCCTCTCTTCTCACCAACGATTTCAAGCTCTCTTCTTTTCCAAGTTTTCATCTTCCTTCATCATTGATCATAGCTCTCCAAGAACAAAGGTAAGATCTAGCAGTCTTTAATTTGTTCTAGCTATTCCCGGGTCAAAGGGTTTGCCCTAGTTAGGTTCTCCGATCTCTGCGTGGATACCGTTAGAGACGGTCTCCTTTGGCCGTTATGGTTTGATTTTGTTATATAGGCACATGGATCCTGACTTTCGGGAAGGTCCCGGAATAAAAATTTTTGTTTTCCGCACCGTGTACATGTGATGCACACACCGGGATTTTCCTACAATGGTATCAGAGCCACTTGTGTCGTATATAACGAAGAAATCATAACAAGGTCGGAGCTGCCTATTGCTTGTGACGATGATGCATGTTGACTGTGTTAATTTCGAAATCAATATAGAAATATAGTTTTCGAAATTTTCTTGCCCAGATGTTCTCATAAGATGTTTTTGAATATGCCTGTTGAAGATCAGAATTTATCAATGTGATTTGATATGGTTTTGCTAATTTATTCCCTAATGTTCTGGTTGCTGTGTTTGTGCACATTCCTTGAACAGGCATGCTTATAAATTCGAGAATAAATTATAGCAAAAAAACATATTGGATTTTCTTTCACCAACATGTCTCTAAGATGTTTATGAATGTCTATGAGGATGGAAAAATGTTTTCAAGGTGATTTACTATTTATTTGAGAATTTATTGTTTGCTGCTGGGAATAACTATATTGAGGAACACAGATTCTACATTGGCTTTGTTGCTGAGGTTGGATAAGTTTTTGTTGGAAATAAATCCTGAAACAATTCATGGAGAATTTTGTGAACATTTTGTAACCTATGTAATTTTCTCAGAATTTATTGAAATTGTTTCAATGAGTTTTTCAAGCAAAAGACAGAGCTTGGCAGTTTTGAGAAAGTTGCTGGAGCTGTTTTGTTTGGAATGATTGAATGTGTATTTCTCAATTCCAATGCGTTGGATCATTTTTAATGTGATTAAAAATGTTATACATTGATTTTTTATGCTTTCCAACATGATTTTCTTGAAATTGGGTTTCCAAAAATTTTTGGATGTCAAATATGTCACATTAGCATCTCGTTAGTATATTTCGTTGTCTTGATTGTTTTGGCCGTCACAAATTTTGTGACCAGTGTCGAAGCAGTCTTGATAAAGTGTAGACTACCTAGAGATACTTAGGGTGATAGTTTGATATTCTCAAATTATTTGGAAATCTAAGTGAATAATAGTGTATTCATCAATTTCAAGTTCTTCAAGTATAGTATGATTATACATGGTAAGCATGATACAATGAAAGTGTTTCATTGGTACATCAAAGTAAAGTATATTACACTTGGTATTGTGAATTGGAACTGCACGGATTGAGAAATTAGCCGATTAGAAAGCAATTCCACATATATAAGTCGACTTACACATGCATAAGTCGACTTGTATTCTCAGGTAAGTCGACTTACACATGCATAAGTCGACTTGTTCGTGCACATAAGTCGACTTGCACAATGGTATAAGTCGACTTGTATGTGCACAGTATCATAAGTCGACTTGCACAATGGTAGAAGTCGACTTGTATGTACACAGTAGCATAAGTTGACTTACACAAGTCCACTTACAACATGCTTAGTTGGGATGATGGATGATTTTAGGTATAGCCTCAATGTGATTGATGAAATGCCCTAAATCATTCCATATAGTCACGGTGACTATAATCCTATAGCTTGGATGATGAGACCAGAGCTTGAAATCCCTCACATATAATATGAAAACTAACGCCTTCCATTAATATGGGGAGAACCAGAGTTCTTATAGAGTTCGGGTTGTTGGGTAAACCCAAGCTCACTCTATACGGATATGTTCAAACCATGAAAATAAGATTTTCGGATTAATGGGTTGGTTTTCACTAGAAGCGTTGATTTGATGAGTAAACTCAAGGTCAACGTAGACAGAGGCAAAATTGGGTAGTGTACATTAGATGTACACGCATCAAGAGTTGATAACCCAATGTGTGTGCATACATCACGAGTTGATAGCACTAGTTGATAATTGCACCTGTGATGTAACTGGTATGGCCGATACCTGCCGATTGATCTAAGGTGACTTGTTGGGTAAACCCAAGGTCATTTTAGTAATGTCGGATATCTATGATGCAATTGGTATGACCAATACCTACCGATTGACCTAAGGTGGCTTGTTGGGTAAACCCAAGGTCATTTTAGTAATGTCGGATATCGACCCACTAGGACATTTTATCATAATGTTTCTTGGATTCATAGTAAGGGTTATGGATTCTTTGAAACTAGTGGGAACCATATGCATGTCATGCAAGTCCTTATGATCATGCATGTAATTCTATTTAACATTCTTTCTCTCTTTCTCTTTAGGTTGATTGAAGATGACTTCTAGTGTGAATTTGCGCTCACAAATGGATTCGAAAAAATTAACTGGACCCACTTTCTCAATTGGCTGAGAAATCTGAGAATTGTTTTCAGATCTGAGGAACTGGGCTATGTCCTAGATGTTCCACTTCCTAATCCACCTGCTGTTGATGCTTCTGATGAGGATCAGAAAGCTTATCGTAAGCATCTCAAAGACAGTGACATGGCTACCTGCGTTATGCTCGTATCTATTTCACCAGAGCTGCAGAAGCAGCATGAGTCTATAGATGCTAATACCATAGTGTTTCATCTTAGAGAGATTTTCGATGAGCAAACTCGGCCTGAAAGGTTCGAGACCTCGAGGCTACTCATCACTACTAAGATGACTCCAGGTTCATCTGCAGTGCAGTATGCACTGAAGATGAATGGATATATTGAGAGGTTAGTTGTCTTAGGTTTTGTTATGGATTATGAATTAAGTGTTGACTTAATTCTAGTTGGATTTTCTGATAGTTATTCACAGTTTGTGTTAAACTATCGGATGAACCAAATATCCACGACAATCCCTGAGTTGATCAATCTGCTCAAGACAGCAGAGCAATCTATCAAAAAGGATAGCAAGGAAGTGCTTGTGGTGGATTCTTCTTCTTCTAGTTCAAAGAAAAAGAAACTGAAGAAGAAAAGGTCTGAGAAACCAAAACAAAGTGCAGCCAAAAAGAAAACCAAAGAAACAGGACCAAAAGGAACTTGCTTCCATTGTGGCAAGACTGACCACTGGAAGCAAAACTGTAAAGTCTATCTGGAAGAATTGAAGCAGAAGAAGGCATCAGATGCCTCAGCTTCTTCAAGTATGATTGTCATTGAGGTTAATACTGTTTCTTATCATAACATATAGGTATTAGATACCGTTTGTGGCTCACACATATGCAATGATATGCACGGGGCCTCGTGGGACGATGAGCAACTCATGAAGGGAGAGATAGACCTGCGTGTAGGAAATGGAGCAAGAGTTGCTGCATTAGCCGTAGGCACTTATTTTTTTTCACTCCCCAGTGGGTTTGTAATTAAATTGGATGAATGTTATTTTGTACCTGTTTTAGCAAAGAACATATTGTATGTTTCTTCTTTAAATAGAGCTGGTTTCCATTTGACTTTTAGTAACAATGGTTGTTTTATTAGTTTGAATGGAATGCTTTATGGTACTGGTACATTATGCAATGGAATTTACATATTAGATATGTCACATCTAATTATGAATGTCAATGACACGAAAAGACATAAACGAGATAATTTAAAATCAACTTACTTATGGCATTGTCGCTTTGGCCATATAAATGAGAGACGCATAGCTAAGATCCACAAGAGTGGTAGTTTAGGGTCATTTGATTATGAATCATATGACACGTGTGAATCTTGTTTATTAGGCAAGATGACTAAGTTACCCTTTAAGGGAAAGGGTGAGCGAGCGACGGAGTATTAGACCTAATACATTCGGATGTATGTGGTCCGATGTCCATCCATGCGAAGTGGTTGTCTTTACTTCATTACCTTTATCGATGATTATTCTCAATATGGGTACCAGATCGATGAGATACAAATCAAGCATTTAAAAAGTTCAAACAATTCAGAAATGAAGTAGAAAACCAACTTGGGAAAAGTATCAAGACATTACGATCCGATCGTGGTAGGGAATACTTAGACCAACAGTTTTTTGATTATCTCAGAGATAATGGGATTTTATCTCAATGGACTCCTCCTTACAAACCACAGCATAATGGTGTGGCAGAAAGGAGAAATCGAACCTTGTTAGACATGGTACGATCGATGATGGGCTTTGCAAAGTTACCAAAATCCTTTTGGGGGTATGCACTCGAGACAGTTGTTTACTTGCTAAACAGAGTTCTATCAAAGACAGTTGATGTTACTCCATATGAGATGTGGACTAACAAAAGACTCTATCTTACTCATTTGAAAGTTTGGGGTTGTCCTGCTTATGTGAAGCGGATACGATCGGAGAAACTTGATGCAAAGTCGACAAATGTTTGTTAGTAGGATATCCTAAAGAAACAATGGGATATCAATTCTACCTTCTTTGAGGAACAAAAGGTGTTTGTTTCAAATCATGCTGTCTTTTTAGAGAAAGAGTTTCTTTTACAAGAAGGCGGTGGGAGCAAAATTGAGCTTGAAGAAGTTCAAGATGCTCGAATGACGCAGATCAATCGCTGAACTGGCTGTGACTCATACTGGATGAAGTAATAGTTCAACCTTCTACCACACACGAAATTGTGAGGTCACGTAGGATACGCTCTGTTCTAGAGATATGGATTTCTCGTGAATGAAACAGAATGACGTGTTGCTCATAGAAGATAATGAGCCTACTACCTATGAAGAGGTTACGAAGAGTTGAGTCCGAGAAATGGCTTCATGCCATGCAGTGAAATGGATTCCATGTATGAAAACCAAGTATGGACTTTGGTTGAGGCACCAAGGAATAAAACCCATAAGGTGTAAATGGGTTTCAAAAGAAAACCGACATGGATGGTAATGTAATTACCTATAAAGCAAGGCTTGTGGCTAACAAGGAGTTGACTACGACGAGACCTTCAGCCCAGTAGCAATGCTTAAATCCATTAGGATACTCCTAGCCATTGCCACTCATTATGATTATGAGATATGGCAAATGGATGTGAAGACGACTTTCCTAAATGAAAATTTAGGCGAGGATGTATATGACACAACCTGAGGGCTTCACCTCCTATGATGGCGAAAAGGTATGCAAGCTTCAAAAATCCATCTATGGATTGAAGCAAGCATCCTGGAGTTGGAATATCCGTTTTGATGAGGTTATCAAAGAGTTTGGTTTCTCACAAAATCCGGATGAATACTGTGTGTATAAGAAGGTTAGTGGGACTGCAATTATATTCCTCGTGCTATATGTAGATGACATATTATTACTAGGAAACGATGTCTCTATGCTACAATCAGTGAAGATTTGGTTGTCCAAACAATTTTCCATGAAAGACCTTGGTGAAGCAACTTATATCCTTGGGATAAGGATCTATAGAGATAGATCAAAAAGATTGCTTGGTCTTTCACAATCAACGTACATAGACAAGATGCTGAAGAGGTTTTGCATGGAACAATCCAAGAGAGGGTACCTTCCTGTGACTCATGGGATAACGCTCTCAAAATCTATGTGTCCTAAGAAACAAGATGATAGGATGCACATGAATATGATCCCGTATGCATCTGCGGTAGGATCTATCATGTACGCTATGCTATGTACGAGACCCGATGTATCATATGCTCTAAGTGTTACTGGCGGATACCAATCGGATCTGGTGAGGGTCATTGGTGGTATCAAGAATATCCTCAAGTACTTGCGAAGGACTAAGGATGTTTTCTTGGTATATGGAGATGGAAATCTCCAGGTGAGCGGGTATACAGATGCCAGTTTTCAATCTGATAAGGATGATGCTAAATCCCAATCAGGTTATATATTCACACTGAACGGCGGGGCAGTCAGTTGGAAGAGTTCCAAACAAGAGACAACTGTCGATTCAACAACCGAGGCAGAGTACATTGCCGCTTCAGACGCAGCAAAGGAAGCAGTTTGGATTAGAAAGTTCATTACTGAACTTGGTGTGGTTCCTAGCTGTGAAGGGCCCATACAGTTGTATTGTGACAACAATGGGACTATTACACAGGAGAAGGAACCAAGGTCTCATCAACGATCCAAACACGTACTCCACAGATATCACCTGATCAGGGAGATCATTGGACGAGGTGATGTCCAGATAGAGAGAATTCCCACCGAGCAGAATATTGCTAATCCGTTGACAAAGCCATTATCACAAAAGAGTTTTGATTCTCATGTACTCGCTTATGGTATTAGATATCAAGGCGATTGGCTTTAGGTCAAATGGGAGATTTTGTTAGAGTAGTACCCTAAAGGAAATCGCCTTTAGCGCGTTTTGTACAAAGTTATGTACAGACTTTATGAATAAATAAAGAAAGGCGTATTTCATTAATTTGATGTTCATTATTTATAAACTGATATTGATCAATAAGCAAATTAATGAAGTCCATGATATATGACATAGCATGAAGGAAATTGTGATGTGATCATACTACTGAGATTCCTATCATATGCAATTATGTCAGTATCTAAATTATCCCTAGTCATAGGATTACTGAAACTGGACATTGGTAATCCGGAGAGACTAGCACATCTCAAGCTCCTTGTAATCCGGAGAGACTAGTACATCTCAAGCTCCTTGATTTGATCAAGCAGTGGATCTCAGAAACTGTAAATATGGGATGTTTAGGGTTGAGATGTGAATGCTTACTAGAGGTAGTAAGTACATTGGATGACCTGCTATGAGATCATCACATGGATGTTCTATTCTAATGTCAGTGATAATCTCATCATAGTAATGGTGCAAATATACCTAGACTTGAGGTACTCAAGGATATCTTGGATACTGATTCTGTGCTTTGACTCCATTCCTTTTTGCCTTACAGAGGTCGCTCATAGGGTGATGCTTGGGTACAGCTTGAGGTATTCGAAGGTAATTCAGTAGCCAATAGAGGATTCATCACTTCTGTGATAGCAGAAGATGATACCCATGGCCTCTTGTCAGGGTCATTACTTGGAAATCTCTGGCCGGAGTACGTATGTCATGAAGAGTGTCTTCAATAACATATAAAGTAATGAGTCCCAGGACGAGAACTGAAATCACTTGGACTAGATTTGACATAGTCAGTCTAGTAAGAGTTGACACTTTGCCCATACTCATAACCAAGTGGGGTATAGCATAGTGAAAGGACGAATTGCACAGTAATTGTCTATGGAAAGGTTCGTGATATGGTTCATGATGAATATATGTTCATTCATCAAACCAATTACTTTCCGGTCAATTGGGGGCCATGATGTATTGCTAGATACCGCTCATGACTTGCTCAGATTAAGTGTTAATCTAAGTGGCCAACATAACCGGGAACCTAATGGGTCACACGCATAAGATTGACTCGGAGAATTCGTAAAATAGTTTTAGATAGAGATCCAATAAATGGAGAGCAATAGGATTAAATGGATCCTAATGAGATCGAGATATGTCCCGATGAGATCGCGACATCGATATTGCTGAAAAAGGTTTCCGGTGGTTTTTCCATACCGGGACCCGATAGGACCGACCCCAGTGTGACTGGACCACTTCAGCAGTTATATACATATATATATATATATTATTAATTAATTAAAGAATTAATTAATATATATATGTGTGTGTTTACGTGGATAGATGAAGAAAGGAGAAGAAGCTTCTTTTATATGCTTAGTCATTAAATGCATTAAATAACAAAAGGACAAAAATTGAAAGATGAAGAGTGATCATCGTTGGCTTGTGAAAGGAAGAAGAAAAGTTTGAAGGAAAAACAATTTTTCCTCTCTTCTCACCAATGATTTCAAGCTCTCTTCTTTTCCAAGTTTTCATCTTCCTTCATCGTTGATCATAGCTCTCCAAGAACAAAGGTAAGATCTAGCAGTCTTTAATTTGTTCTAGCTATTCCTGGGTCAAAGGGTTTGCCCCGGTTAGGTTCTCCGATCTCTGCGTGGATACCGCTAGAGACGGTCTCCTTTGGCCGTTATGGTTTGATTTTGTTATATAGGCACATGGATCTTGACTTTCGGGAAGGTCCCGGAGCAAAAAATTTTGTTTTTCGCACCGTGTGCATGTTATGCACACACCGGGATTTTCCTACAGTATATAGTGATGCTTTACATCAAGGATTAGGATGTATCTTAATTGACAAGGTGTTCGCCTATGAATCGAGACAATTAAGGTCTTATGAGATTATTTATCCAGTACATGATTTAGAGCTAATTGTTGTTGTCTTTGCTCTAAAGATTTGGAGACACTACTTGTATGGAGAGACCTTTCAGATTTATACAAATAATAAGAGTCTGAGGTATTTGCTGAGCCAGAAGGCGTTGAATTTGAGACAGAGGAGATGGATTAAGAAACTAAAGGATTATGATTGCACGATTGATTACCACCCGAGTAAAGTTAATATGGTGGTCGATGCTTTGAGTAGAAAGTCTAATACCAGTGCAGCTCAGATTCAGTTATCAAGGTCACCCAACTCAATTCATTTGAAAGCTTCGAATGTGGAGTTGAATATGGAGCAAGATGAGGTACTGATTGCTACTTTGAAGTTGAGTCTGACACTATATGATAGAATATGAAAATTTCACAGCAAAGATCTCGATATGGTGACACTTACAGAGAAAGTGAAGATGAATCTGAACTTCAAGTTTGAACTAAGAGATGAGACAATGTGGTTGAAGCAGAGACTATGTGTGCCCAATGTGGAGGATCTGAGGAGGAAATTCTTGAGGAAGCTCATATGGTCACCTATGCTAGTACTATCAAGATGTATAACATACTTAAACAACATATCTGGTGGCCCAGAATGAAGAAGCAAGTAGCGGAGTATGTATCTAAGTATATAGCATGCCAGTAAGTTAAGGCTGAGCACAGGCTCCAATAGGGAAGCTACATTCATTACCCATTCTGGAGTGGAAATGGGAGGGGATTATATTGCACTTTATTATAGGATTGCCTAAGACTCCAAGGCAGAATGCTATGATATGGGTCATAGTAGGTCGGTTGACTAAGTCGGCCCACTTTTTACTAGTGAGAGAGAATAATTCACTAGATCAGTTGGCCCAGAGATATATGAATGAGGTGGTGAGACTGCACGGGGTTCTATTGTCCATTGTATTGGACAGGGATCCCAGATTTACTTTGAGATTTTGGAAGAGCTTGCAGTATGCCATAGGTATAAGGTTGAACTTCAGTATTGCATTTCATCCTCAAACAGACGAATAGAGTGAGAGGACAATGAAAACTGTTGAGGATATGTTAAGAGCTTGTGCATTGGAGTTTCAAGCAACTTGGGATTAGTACATAGTACTGATAGAATTTGCATATAGCAACCATTATCACAGTAGTATTGGGATGGCATCGTATGAGGCACCATATGGTAGAAAATGTGGATCACCATTATATTGGGATGAAGAGGGCTTAAGAATGCTTGATACAAGATATAGTAGATAAGGTTAAGTTGATCCAAAGCTGAATTAAAGCGGCCCAAGATAGACAGAAGAGTTATATGGATCAACATCGAAGGGACATGGAATATAGTGTGGGAGACAGAGTATTTTTTAGAGTGTCACCGTGGAGAGGAGTATTGAGATACGGTAAAAAGGGCAAGTTGAGCCCTAGGTACATTGGTCCTTATGAGATCCTTAAAAGGATAGGACCTTTGGCATATAAGTTCGCTTTACCGAATGAAATGTCTCAATTGCATAATATGTTTCATATGAGTATGTTCCGAAGATACCGATCGGATCTGACACATGTGATACCAACTCAGGAGATTGAGGTTGCTAGTAACTTAAGCTATGTTGAGGAGCTTATCAAGATTATGGGATCTCACATCAAGCAGTTGAGGAATCGAGTCATTCCATTGGTGAAAGTCTTTTGAAGGAATCACTCAACTAAGGAAGCCACATAAGAAACAGAGGAGCATATGAGGAGACAATATCCCTACCTGTTCGAATAATCAGGTAAGAATTTTGAAGAAAAAATTTCTTTTAAGGAGGGGAGAGTTGTAACATTCCGTTACTTAAGGGGAGGTTAAAATAGTAAATATGAAAGATTATTGAGAGATTAGAAATGCATTCATGTTCATGCATTATATGTTATGCACAGACACATGATTATTAAACTTTTACATATGAAAATAACTGTACATGTATTCATAGATAATTCCATGTGTAATTGAATTGTGATGTGATGTTATGAGAATTGTGAATTTCTTTTATTAAAATTTTAATTGGTGAGTGTATTTGTTAATTTTGAATTTTGGTGAATTTTAGGAATGATTTCTAAAAATGTTGGATATTATTGTATAGGGAAAATGCCACTTGGCAAGTAAATTGATGTATAGAAAATAGAAATAAGAATAAATGATGATGAAGAAATTTGGGAGTTGACTTTAGAACTTTTGAGACAATGATTTTGAAAATTCAGATACAAATTGGAGAAAAATATGGAGAAGATTGAACTAGTAAATTGATAACTAGTCTAAAGCCACAGAAGTTACATAAGTGACAAGTGTCACTAACTTAGTTAAGTGACACTTTTTGATTTTGTTAAAAAGACTAAGTTATTCTTTTAAAGTTGAAAGACTAAGAACTATTTTGTGTCCTAGTTATCTTCTTCGTAGATGTCTTCTTCAAGTTTATTTCTTGAACACAAAGTTTTTCATCAAACATCCACCAAAATTAAACTTTGTTTTTCCTTATCTTCTACCACTCCTACTTTGTTATCTACTTCCTTTGCCTCCAGAAAACCTGACCCAAACCAACTGTAAGATGAAGTACAGGGTTGTGTGAAAATTAGGGCTTCTTGATATTTGAAGATTTTGAGTTTTAACAAGTATCGTGTTAATCCTTATGAGAAGTAGGAATATGAGATAAAAAAAATTTAATGATTTAATTGTCAATACATGATCATGGGAACAATGACCATCTTCATGAACACTATACAAATAAGATGAAAATTTTGGATATAATGTTATTTATTATTTGATGATTATTTTGTGATCAGATAACATAGAAATGATTTTGAGTTAGAAAGAACCATAAATATATGCATGACAAGAGTACAAAGATATGGAAAGTTGATAGTGAAATATATTTTGTTTTTCTCTTCACTGTTTATATACGTGAATATTTTGGTAACTTAATGATGATCAAAAAATTGAATTTAGAGTTAAGGGATAAGTGTAAGGTGATGTCTGGAGGTAAGAATGATTAAAGTGATAGTTGGAGGAAGAAAATGAGGAGAATGCAAAAAATGAAAATATAGAAAAATGACAATGAAGAAATATCGAAAAATGGTGATATACATGAATGAGGTTCTGTTTTGATGTTTGTGTGCAATCATGGTTTTTTATCTGTTTGTGAATGTGTTAAGCTGAATGGGAGTTGAATTGGTGAAAGGAAAATGGAGAATTTACATAAAAGAAAAGTGCAGGAGAATGAAAGAAGAAACACAGAGAATGAAGAAGATGAGTGAATGAATTTTCTATTTTTGATGTATGTGTTTTAATTTGAAATTTGGAGTTGTATGTGAATGATTTTATTTGACTGGGAGTCAAAATGGGGGTAGAAAGGAGTTAGGGAAGTTGGTTTGAAAGAAAAGTAAGAATTTAAGTTAAAGAAGTTGGTTTACAATAAAAGAAAGAAAAGAGATAAAGGGGTAAAAATGTGGTCTAAAACTTCCATGATTAAACTGTATTGATCTAAAAAAGATTTTGATAAAATTATATCATGAAAGTTGTAGATCTTTCTTTTAGCTTTTTAATGATAAAAAGTTTGAAAATTTTGGATTACTAGATTGAAAGTTATGGAGGTTAGAAGTGAGGGTCTGTGAAGCACGATCGCGACCCCGCTATTGATTCATTGAATGTCGCGATCGCACAACAAAACATCCTTTGATCTTTTAACTATATCTCCTTCATCTGACCTCCAAATGACATGCAACTTGAACCATTGGAATCTTAACACACCAATCTACACTTCCACAAAATATCTTAGCCATGTGAAATCATTTGTGAGAGATCTAGTGAAAAATGTGAGACGGGTCTAGTTGAGAGTGCACAGGCGTGAGTCACTCTCACACCCGTGACTTTTCCTCCTCAAACCCATCATTTTTTCACAGGCATGAGTCACTCACACCTGTGAATTTTCTTCCTCATGATTGAGTGTTTATTGGCTCCATTTGTCACATCATGACACTGTGCTCTTTAATAGTATATGCACTCGAGAGCATCTTGTAAACTGAATAGTCTTGCTCCTTTTGACCATAACTTCTTCTCTAGACCTCCAAATGACTTGATTCTTGAACCAATATTTTCCTCACACATTATTCTACATTTTCATGAAAATTGGTAGCATTATGAATTGATTTGAAAAATATTGATTAATGGAAAGTGAGGGAATCTATTAGAATAGTATGAACTGGTATGATTTCATTGAACATGCTTAGGTATTTTGGTTATATCTTATTCTTTACTCATCCAAATGGAAATTTGAGTAAACTAAAGACATAGGGCTACAAATTGTCTGAAGAGATCAAATTTTAATTCTTTCCCTAGAAGTCCAGATTTTGAATTAAAGTTGGTTTCATAATGTTGTTTTTAGCTTATGAATAGTCCGAAATTTTTGGGTCATAACTTTCAAATTTTTGAACTGAATTAAATGATTTTGGTATCATTAGAAACTTAAGAGATAATTAAAGAAGAAAATACTGTCAAATTACTTCATTTTCATGGTCAGATTAATCATGCACTGTGGACCCGAAGGTGTGTTTCAGGAAAAAAAAAAGAACCTGAATTTGACCAAATGAGTTATGAAATTAGATTGTTATAGTTTTGTTGAGGTATAAATCATCAGTATAAATGATAATTATGTGAGATTGGACATATGAATGTCTACATGATGAGGATAATAGAGTGATACCCGGGATTGTCATGAACACGCATTGTATATATTTCATTAGATACATATTCATTATTAAACACTTATAATTGTGCAAATTGTGATATATTTATACGTTATTTGATATAGAGGAGCAACAGGAACGTCAACCTCTAGACGTTGCCGAAACTTCCAAGCATTAGCTTCGGGAGCGACTTGTAAGTAACCTAGATGGTCTCACTTAATAAATTGTTTGTTTTATATTATGTTTGAGTTATGAATGAATGTGATATGATTCTGTTGATTTCGAACGAACTAAATATTTCATGACATGATTGATTATAATAGATACATTTCATACATGAATGCATAATCAGATAATGAGAGTTGTGACCTAAGTAGCCACCGAAACCAAGTTTAAAACTCCAAATGTGATTAAGAGCCAAAGGCTCACTATATAAAATGAGCTTTATATCTCTAATAGATAGGGGACAATATGAATAAGCCTGGTATATACAATAGATATGGGACAGTTTAGGCACTTAATCACAACAACGTAATAATCAAAAAAGAGTCATATGAACATTTCATATGCATTTTATTAAGCATGTTGGATTGATTGAAATGCAAAATTGTCTCCTCTTGAGTGAGAATGTGATATGTGATCAATTATGCAAAGATGTGAAATATATGTTATATATATTGATGTGATGCATGAATTGAGTGAACCATCGATGATGGTTACCTTATTGAGTTTGCAAAACTCACCAAAATTGTAACGTTGACCTTTTAGGACCAAGGGACGACTTTAACTATTGAGGGAAACTTTTACTTTTGGGAACAAAAAGAAATGACTCAAAGGTCGGTCAGTTGGATATGGACAAATTAGATAGATTTTTTAGGATTTCCTCTTTCATATAGCATCTTTTGTATTAGGATATGATGATATACACATTCGGATGATCTTGGAAAACTACCAATGTAGACATTCGGTTCTAAAGAAATGAAAGAAGGAAATTGTTTAAAATTATTGTGTTTTTCCGTATGATGTTTTAAAAATTAAAAAAAAAAGATGATGCCATGTTAAGTAAATTTTGTAATTGATTGTAGCATACCGTTATCATAGGTTATGTATTGGAATGTCCTAAGGGTGTTCTGATATGTACCCTAGGATAAGGGAGCACTACACATACCATGTCCAATAAATTTTCTACATGGCATTGGGGTTCTAAAGAAAAACGATCTAAAATTTTATGTAGAAAATATTTAATGGAGTAGTTAATTTGAATGTTCATAAATGTTTGGGTCCTACTTAAATGTTTATGACCCCATACCATGTCTTTTTAAATATTTATCAAAAGTTTGAGTCTTATTTGAATGTTCGTAAACGTTTAGGTCCTACTTAAATTTAACCAAAACCTTTGGCCTTTTTTTGACCCTATCTTTGTGTATGACTTGTTAGGTTCTCAAATATGTTGGCAGTAGATAAAAATTATAATCCTAAATTATGTTTTGGATTAGATAAATTAAACTTATTTAATTTATCTTTAAATAAATTATATCCATAAATCAAGGTTGACATCTAGCAATACATTATGACCACTCAATTAGGAACGTCCAATTGGTTTTGAGTAATTCGTCCATGCATGATTTTTCATATAATGCAGTTCTTTCATCATACAATATTCTAATTAGACATAGATCATATAATTAATGTCAAATTTATTTGAGTCAAATCATGTTAGTTCTCAACCATTAGTAATTGATTCAATTGATGAAATTTGAAACTATTTTCAAAATGTCATTCTATCTTAATAAAGGATTTTCTCAATCAATACTAATCGAGAACAACAAAATATTCTCCCTAATTACTTTAGGGTGATGAATCCTATATTGATGATTCAACTACTTCCATATTGTTAATGTCATATACAATTACTATCGACTAATTATCCTTAACTATCGTAAAATCATAAGTAGTATTAAAACTTAAAAATCGCCATGAGATACTTTGATGATCTCAAATCAAAAGATCACTTATATAATTATCTTATTGAGATTTTTCATAGCCTAATATTCTAAATTGATTTTTCATATTTAGTAAACTTATTCTCTACTAAGCAACTGTAGGAAAATCCCGGTGTGTACATCACATGCACACGGTGCGGAAAACAAAAATTTTTGTTCCCGGACCTTCCCGAAAGTCAGGATCCATGTGTCTATGTATCGAAATCAAACCATAATGACCAAAGGAGACCGTCTCTAACGGTATCCACGCAGAGATCAGAGAACCTAACCGGGACAAACCCTTTGACCCGGGAATAGCTAGAATAAAGTAAAGACTGCTAGATCTTACCTTTATTCTTGGAAAGCTTGGAATCAACGATGAAGGAGAAGGAGGATGAAGCTTGGAGATGATGAAGATCGTTGATGAGAAGAGTGAAAAGCCTTTTTTCTTAAAACCCTTTCTTCCTTCTTATATCCAACGATCATCTCCTCTTGCTCTTTCTTTAAATGCCATTTGTCTTTAACATTTAAAGAACATTTAATGCTAAGTTGATTCATTGATCCACGTTAGCCTTTATATATATATATATATATATATATATATAAAGTTAAAAAGATAAGCTCCTCCTCCATCTTCCACGTAAACACACACACACACACACATATATATATATATATATATATATATAATTAATTAATTCTATATATATATAAATGCTGAAGTGGTCCAGTCATACTGGGGTCGGTCCTACCGGCCTATAGGGTCCTGGTGTGGAAAAACCACCGGAAACCTTTTTCAGCAATATCGATGTCGCAATCTCATCGGGACATATCTCGATCTCATCAGGATCCATTTAATTCCATTGCTCTCCATTTATTGGATCTCTGTCCAAAACTATTTTACGAATTCTCCGAGTCACTCTTATGCGTGTGACCCATTAGGTTCCCGATTATGTTGGCCACTTAGATTAACACTTAATCTGAGCAAGTCATGAGCGGTATCTAGCAACACATCATGACCCCCAATTGACTGAAAAGTAATTGGTTTGATGAACGAACCTATATTCATCACGGATCATATCACGAAACTTTCCATAGACAATTACTGTGCAATTCGTCCTTTCACCATGCTATACCCCACTTGGTTATGAGTATGGGCAAAGTGTCAACTCTTACTAGACTGACTACGTCAAATCTAGTCCAAGTGATATCAGTTCTTATCCTGGGACTCATTACTTTATATGTCACTGAAGACACTCTTCATGACATATGTACTCCGGCCAGAGATTTCCAAGTAATGACCCTAACAAGAGGCCATGGGTATCATCTTCTGCTATCACAGAAGTGGTGAATCCTCTATTGGCTACTCAATTACCTTCGAATACCTCAAACTGTACCCAATCACCACCCTATGAGCGACCTGTGTAAGGCAACAAGGAATGGAGTCAAAGCACAGAATCAGTATCTAAGATATCCTTAAGTACCTTAAGTCTAAGGATATTTGCACCATTGTTGTGATGAGATTATCACTGACATTAGAATAGGACATCTATGTGATGATTTCATAGCAGGTCATCCAATGTACTTACTACCTCTAGTAAGCATTCACATCTCAACCCTAAATATCTCATATTTACAATTTCTGAGATCCACTGCTTGATCAAATCAAGGAGCTTGAGATGTGCTAATCTCTCCGGATTACCGATGTCCAGTTTCAGTAATCCTATGACTAGGGATACTTTAGATACTGACATAATTGCACATGATAGGAATCTCATTAGTATTATCACATCATAATTTCCTTCATGATATGTCATAAATCATAGACTTCATTAATTTGGTTATAGATCAATATCCATATCATTTCATAAATAATGAGCATCAAATCAATGAAATATGCCTTTCTTTATTTATTCATAAAGTATGTACACAACTTTGTACAAAACGCGCTAAAGGCGATTGCCTTTAGGGCACTACTCTAACAAAATCTACCACTTGACCTAAAGCCAATCGCCTTGATATCTAATACCATAGGCGAGTACATGAGAATCAAAACTCTTTTGTGATAATGGCTTTGTCAATGGATCAGCAATATTTTGCTCGGTGGGAATTCTCTCTATCTGGACATCACCTCGTCCAATGATCTCCCTAATCAGATGATATCTGCGGAGTACGTGTTTGGATCGTTGATGAGACCTTGGTTCTTTCGCTGCAAGAATAGCCCCATTGTTGTCACAATACAATCAGTATGGGCCCATCACATTAAGAACCACACCAAGTTCAAGAATGAACTTTCTTATCCAAACCGCTTCCTTTCTTTGCGTCAAGTGGCAATGTACTCGCCTCGGTTGTTGAATCGACGATCGTCTCTTGTTTGAACTCTTCCAACCGATCGCCCGCCATTCGGTGTGAATATATAACCTGATTGGGATTTGGAATCATCCTTATCAGATTGAAAACTGGCATCTATATACCCGCTCACTTTGAGATCTCCATCTCCATATATCAAGAAAACAACCTTAGTCCTTCGCAAGTACTTGAGGATATTCTTGACAGCCACCCAGTGACCCTCACCAGGATCCGATTGGTATCTGCTCGTAACACTTAGAGCACTTGATACATCGGGTCTCGTACATAGCATTGCGTACATGATAGATCCTACTGCAGATGCATACGAGATCATATTCATGCGCATCCTCTCATCCTGTGTCTTAGGACACATAGATTTCGAGAGCATTATCCCATGAGTCACGGGAAGGTACCCTCTCTTGGATTGTTCCATGTTAAACCTCTTCAGCATCTTGTCTATGTACGTTGATTGTGAAAGACCAAGCAACCTTTTTGATCTATCTCTATAAATCTTTATCCCAAGGATATAAGTTGCTTCACCAAGGTCTTTCATGGCAAATTGTTTAGACAACCAAATCTTCACAGATTGTAGCGTAGAGACATCGTTTCCTAGTAATAATATGTCATTTACATATAGCACAAGAAATACGATTGCAGTCCCACTAACCTTCTTATACACACAGTATTCATCTGGATTTTGTGAGAAACCAAACTCTTTGATTACCTCATCAAAACTGGTATTCCAACTCCTGGATGCTTGCTTCAATCCATAGATGGATTTCTGAAGCTTGCATACCTTTTTGCCATCATAGGAGATGAAGCCCTCAGGTTGTGCCATATACACATCCTCAGCTAGATTTCCATTTAGGAAAGTTGTCTTCACATCCATTTGTCATATCTCATAATCATAATGAGTGGCAATGGCTAGGAGTATTCTAATGGATTTAAGCATTAGTACTGGACTGAAGGTCTCGTCGTAGTCAACTCATTTTCTTTGACGAAAACCTTTAGCCACAAGCCTTGCTTTATAGGTAATCACATTACCATCCATGTCGGTTTTCTTTTTAAAAACCCATTTACACCCTATGGGTTTTATTCCTTCTGGTGCCTCAACCAAAGTCCATACTTGGTTTTCATACATGGAATCCATTTCAGCCTTCATGGCCGAAGCCATTCTCGTGCTCAACTCTTCGTAACCTCTTCATAGGTGGTAGGCTCATTATCTTCTATGAGCAATACGTCATTCTGTTCATTCACGAAATCCATATCTCTCGAACAGAGCATATCCTACGAGACCTCACGAACTTCAAGTTTTGTAGAAGGTTGAATTACTTACTTCATCTCAGATGAGTCACGCTTTGAGTTCGAGCGATTGATCTACGTCTGTTCGAGCATCTTGAACTTCTTCAAGTTCAATTTTGCTCCCACCGCCTTCTTGTAAAAGAAACTCTTTCTCTAAAAGACAGCATACTTTGAAACAAACACGCTTTTGTTCCTCGTGAGTAGAATTGATATCCCATTGTTTCTTTAGGATATCCTACTAACAAACATTTGTCGACTTTGCATCAAGTTTATCTCGATCGTATCCGCTTCACATAAGCAGGACAACCCCAAACTTTCAAATGAGTAAGATAGGGTTTTTGTTAGTCCACATCTCATATGGAGTAACATCAACTGCTTTGATGGAACTCGCTTAGCAAGTAAACAAATGTCTCGAGTGCATGCCCCCAAAAGGATTTTGGTAACTTTGCAAAGCCCATCATCAATCGTACCATGTCTAACAAGGTTCGATTTCTCCTTTCTGCCACACCATTATGCTGTGGTGTGTAAGGAGGAGTCCATTGAGATAAAATCCCATTATCTCTGAGATAATCTAAAAACTGTTGGTCTAAGTATTCCCCACCACGATCGGATCGTAGTGTCTTGATACTTTTCCCAAGTTGGTTTTCTACTTCATTTCTGAATTGTTTGAACTTTTCAAATGCTTGATTTGTATCTCATCGACATCTGGTACCCATATCGAGAATAATCATCGATAAAGGTAATGAAGTAAAGAAAACCAATTCTAGCATGGATGGACATCGGACCACATACATCTGAATGTATTAGGTCTAATACTCCAGTCGCTCGTTCACCCTTTCCCTTAAAGGGTAACTTAGTCATCTTGCCTAATAAACAAGATTCACATGTGTCATATGATTCATAATCAAATGACCCTAAACTACCACTCTTGTGGAGCTTAGCTATGCGTCTCTCATTTATATGGCCAAGGCGACAATGCCATAAGTAAGTTGATTTTAAATTATCTCGTTTATGTCTTTTCGTATCATTGACATTCATAATTGGATGTGACATATCTAATATGTATATTCCATTGCGTAATGTACCAGTACCATAAAGCAATCCATTCAAACTAATAGAATAACCATTGTTACTAAAAGTCAAATGGAAATCAGCTCTATTTAAACAAGAAACAGACAATATGTTCTTTGTTAATACAGGTACAAAATAACATTCATCCAATTTAATTACAAGCCCACTGGGGAGTGAAAAAAAATAAGTGCCTACGGCTAATGCAAAGAACTCTTGCTCCATTTCCTACACGCAGTCTATCTCTCCTTCACGAAATGCCGCTCATCATCCCCGAGGCCCCGTGATATCATTGCATATGTGTGAGCCACAACCGTATCTAATACCCATATGTTATGGTCGAAACAGATTAACCTCAATGACAAACATACCAAGAAGCCGAGGCATCCGATCCCTTCTTCGCTTCAATTCTTCCAGATAGACTTTAGGATTTAAGCCCAGGTGGCGGCCTTGCCACAATGGAAGCAAGTTCCTTTGGTGCGCTTCTTTGGTTTTCTTTTTGGCTGCACTTCCTTTTGGTTTCTTAGACTTTTCTTCTTCAGCTTTTTTCTTTGAACCGAAGAAGAAGAGTCCACCATATCTACCCTTGCTATCCTTCTTGATAGCATCAACAAAGAAGTGGATCGGAAGTGGAACATCTAGGACATAGCCCAGTTCCTCAGATCTGAGAACAATTCTCAGATTTCTCAGCCAATCGAGAAAATTGGGTCCAGTTAATTTGTTGGAGTCCATGAGTGAGCGCAAATTCACACTGGAAGTCATCTTCAATAAACCTAAAGGGATAGAGAGAAAGAATGTTAGAATATAATTACATGCATGATCATAAGGACTTGCATGACATGCATATGGCTCCCACTAGTTTCAAAGAATCCATAACCCTCATTACGAATCCAAGAAACATTATGACAAAATGTCCTAGTGGGTCGATATCCAACATTACTAAAATGACCTTGGGTTTACCCAACAAGCCACCTTAGGTCAATCGGTAGGTATCAGTCATACCAATTGCATCATAGATATCCGACATTACTAAAATGACCTTGGGTTTACCCAACAAGCCACCTTAGATCAATCGGCAGGTATCGGGCATACCAATTGCATCTAGATGCAACTATCGACTAGTGCTATCAACTCGTGATGTATGCACACACATTGGGTTATCAACTCTTGATGCGCGTACATTTGATGTAAACTACCCAATTTCGCCTCTGTCTACGTTAACCTTGAGTTTACTCAACAAATCAACGCTTCTAGTGAAAACCGACCCATTAATCCGAAAATCTTATTTTCATGGTTCGAACATATCTGTATAGAGTGAGCTTGGGTTTACCCAACAACCCGAACTCTATAAGAACTCTGGTTCTCCCCATATTAATGGAAGGCGTTAGTTTTCATATTATGTGTGAGGGATTTCAAGCTCTGGCCTCATCCAAGCTGTAGGATTATAGTCACCATGACTATATTGTTGGACCCCGGACCTTGAGTGGAAATTAGAAATATGAAAATAAAAGTAAATGAGTGTTTTTGTATATAAATTATGTTATAGATGATTATGATATTGAAATGTGAATTATGATTAGATGATGAGTTGAGGAACTTTAAGTATGAACCATGATTAGATATGTAAGATATTAGAAAAAGGCAAGAGAGGAACTTGGTGAATGATAAGATGCGATTTGAATGTAAAAAATCATTTGGATTGAGGTTGAGTATTGGATAGATTCCAATGTCAAAATTAATTGGCTGAATGAGATTAAAATAGAAGAAGTAAAGATGGCAAGAATGATAAGTTTTGCATGTGGATAGAAATGTGGATGTTGATTTAAGGGAAATTAGGGAATAATTGAATTAGAATTGGCCAAAGCTGCCTTATTTGAAGTTGTAGCTTGCTCTTTTATCTTTCTAACGAGACTAAATATGAAAGCTTTTGAGATCATAGTTAAGAGATATAGTTGATGCAAGTTATGATGTTATATAAGATTTGTGCTTGTGACAGCTTTGATGACATGTTTGAGAATTGTGGTTTTGAAGAACCAATTAAGTTGAGATTTGAGAAGATTGTAAATTGAACTTGTTGTTTTCATTGTTATGAAGTGTTTAAGTATTTGAATGAGTGAATTTGTGAATATTATAAGTTTTTATGACGTTAGATTGAGTGTTGAAAGCTTTGGAGAAAGGTTTGAAGGGTTTTGGAAAACCCATGTCTGTTAAACGGACATGGGAGTCCGTTAAACGGACCTTCTCAGGTCAAAAGGACCCCTTGCTATGTTTATGTCCGTTAGACGGACATAGGTGTCCGTTAAATGGACTTTCTCGGATGGTTTGGTATAGTTTGGGCCGTATGTGTCCGTTAAACGGACATGCATGTCCGTTTAACAGACAGCCACGGGTCAACTTGAGAAAAATGCGATTTTGACCATTTTAGAGGCCGAATCTCGTTTTGAGGCCTCTAATACGAGTTGTAGATCTTGAGGTTATCTTTCCAATAGCACAAGAAAAAAGGCATTTGGATATTTGTAGAAAACGTTATGGCGTTTACGCAAAAAGAGTTTCAAATTGATTTCGGGTTTGAACATGTTGAATTGTTTTGGTCATAACTTCCTCATCCGACCTCGGATTGAGGCGATTCTTGAAGAATTGAATTCGTAACACATGTATCCTTCTCTCTATGAAATTTTACATCAATTGGAGTCAAATTGAAAAAGTTTGATTGAATCTTATGATAATCATAATGATTTGTTCCATTCTGATCTTGCTAATTTCCTTCCTCATCCGACCTTGTCGAATCAATTGTTTATATCTTTTCCTTCCGAAATCTGAATGACTTGGTTCTTGAAGCGTTGGATTCCTAAGACAATGAATTTTATTTTATGTGAAATTTGTGAATTTTAGAGAGTTAATTGAGTAAGATTACTTGAATCAAAGTGACACAGGAAAGTTTCTGATCAGAGTTCAGTATTTGGTGAAATTCGGGATCTGTGGAGATCCGATTGAAGCGATGTTTGAGGCATAATAAAATTAAGACATAGAGGAAAAATTCACTAGAAGGAAGTTTGGACTAATTCCTCCATTTTGATGGTGAAATTAATGTCCTAAAATAGGATCAATTTCAAGGGCAGTTTTGGAAGTCCACTTAAAGACTTAAGAGTTTTAGCCTAACATAGAGGGGCATTTTTCTCTTTTGCCACTCATTAATGTGCTGGCACTATAAAAGAAGAGAATGGCTTGGGAGAAGAGTGAAGCTTACGAAAATGAGAGAAAGAAACAAAGAGAGAGTGAGAAAGAAAAGGAGATTTCGTGGAGAAGAAGGAGAGAAAAGTTAGGGCTGAATTTTTGGAGGTCTTCAAGAGGGATTTTCAAGATGTTCAAGAAGGGAAAAACGTGGAGGATGAATAGAGCTTCATCTTGAGCCTAGAAGTGTCGAAAATGGAGAAGAAAAAGGTAAGAGAATTTTATAAGCTTTGAGATTTTCTTGGGTTTTTGGTTGATTTGGCATGAGATGGATATGGGTTTGTGATTTATGAAGTGAATGTTGGTGATTTTTCCATAGGTCATGTCTAATTTTGAATGAAAAGTATTAAGGGTTATACCCACTTGTATGAGTTGGAGATTTTAGAAGTCTTGATTTAGATAGCATGAAATGAGTATGGTCTTGTAAATTAGGTAAGCAATTTTGAGAAATATGATGGTTATGTTCTTGGATTTGGTTGATTATGGTTTAGGTGACTTTAATTGGAAGAACAAAGGAAGCTATGGACAATTGATGATTGGATCAAGCTCCAAGCATGGATATGAGGTGGGTTTCATGTTTATAGTTGTATAATAAGCCCTTAAAGATTTTCCCAAATTGTTGAAAGGATAAAATGATTTCAAGTATTTTATGATTATGCATATATGGTTTTCAAATGATTTAAAGAATTGGTTTATATGTGTTCATATACTCCATGAATTGAATTTGAATTGATAAATTGTAAATTGTTGTGAACGTGCAAAAATGCATTGTGAGCATGATTATGTTATGCCATTGAATTGTGTCATGGCATTTTGATTTGAATGGAAAGGAGGAAAAGAATATGAAAAGCATGAAAGCATTTCATTTCAATGAAATGAGTTTGAGCATTGTTTATGTGCCTTGTTTGGGTGAGAGAGGAACCATTCCGTTAAAACCTTCTCCCGGCTAGCCGCTTGTGCCACACGAGATCCGAAAAGTGGACTCGTTTCGTTCACGGAGTAAACTTCGGTTTCTCTATTCCGTTCATGTAACCTCTCGAGCCATTTGATGTGCATTGCATTTATGAATTGTGTGTTATGCTTGAATGATGAAATGACATGTGATGTTTTAAATTATGAAATTGTGATTGTGAGAAAGTGATACATTCATGTGTTGCGATTTATGAATTTGAATGCATGACGAAAATTTGAGAAACGAGCATTTTATGGGTTTCCAACAAGAAATTTCTATGGCAGTAAACTTTTGAACGGTTTTACTTATGATAGAGTATAAACTTGTTACCCACGGGCTTTTAAAGCTCACCCCCCCTTCATTCCCATCCACAGGTGATGAGAAGAAGAACAGGTGAAAGAAAATGAGAGATTTCGTTTGTATGAGTTCTTATTGAACTATTGTTAAGTTTAGATGCTGTTGAGAAATTGAGAATTATTGTACATTGTGTACTTTGGGTTATGAATATTAGTAATTATTTATGGCTTGGAATGCCGTTAGTATAATGTAAGCGTTTAATTCGTGATGTATTCGGATTGTGAAATTGTATAAGAACTTGAGTTATGTAAATTGAGTAGAGATTAATTATGATTTGTATTTTGTATGAATTTTATTGCATGATGAGATTTGTGTATTGATTTGGAGATTGTGTGTTTGAGCTGGATTATAGAAGTGAGAGTAAGCTATGAATGTATAAGTTTGTGAATGTGTATTGCAGGTTTTGGGTTAATAAAATATAGTCGTTATGCTACCCGATTTTTGTAGGGTAGTAAAGTGGTACGTATTAAGTGTTTATTGGCAAATAAAGCGAATGACAAGTTTTGAATTCATTGATGAGATGTGTTTTGAATATGGCAAATCAAGTAAGTGGGATTTTGTTTAGAATGAATTTCCAGAAAGGGAAATGATATTGTTTTGATTAGTATGAGCTTTGAACAAAGATGAATAAGAAGAGAAGGAATGAAAAATAAGAAAAAGAAAAATTTACAGGGAATCGGATAGATTAAGTTTAAGGTTTCCAACGCAACGCGATAAGCTTTCTAGTCTTTCACTTCGGATGTCGACATTTGTTTAAATTCGATTAAGCAATTTGTTTGCTTCGATCCAATTCGTTTTCGATTCGTAATTGATTTGCTTCGATTTGTTCGTTCCGCTTCTTTGTTATCCGTCTTTCATTTCGGTCTCTTTCAGTTGGGGGCCAGTCTCGAGATCGGGTCCCTACATTTGTGGTATCAGAGCCCAATAATATAATCTTACTTGGGCGCATGTGTATGAGTGACTTGCATGAGAAGTTGATAAGGGTTTGTAAGGCTAAGTTTGATTTTGTGAGAATGTGATATTGATGTGAATAAATTTGCATGAATTAGTTGAAGAACCTATATGATTGTTTGATTAAGGTGAAGAATTATGATTGAGTTTAAGATTATGATAAAGGAAGTTAAGATCAGAAATTCATGATGAATTTAGAGGATATGAATTCGAATATATATGAGATGCAAATATGAATCTTTAAAGATGAGTTTGAAGATAGGAATATGTGTATAGAAGTTAAAAAGGATTCAGATTAAATGGTTTTGGTCCATATCAAGGTTTTCAATAAATTAGATCATTGGCATATATGAAGAAATAGTTGTCTGATATGATAGTGATGTATACGTATAAAATGACAAAGACTGATTTGAATGATAAATTGGTGCATGTTAAGGTCCATTAAGAGTTGGACCATTAATTTTGTGTCCATTGGTGAAGGAATATTGATTTCTGGATATAGTGAGTTAAATATTGTACTGGTGAAAATATGATAAGAACTACTGGTGTGTGAATAAGATATGGATGGCATATGATATCGGAAGTGAAAAACATTATGAATATGTGTGGCGAGGATTTGAATAAGTGAATGACTAGGATCATATGGAAGACATGAGTTAAGAGAATGTGTTATATAGTACTTTGCTTAAGTATGAATTTCGAGGACAAAATTCTTTTAAGAGGGGGAGAAATGTTGGATCCCAGACTTTGAGTGGAAATTAGAAATATGAAAATGAAAGTAAATGAGTGTTTTTGTATATAAATTATGATATAGATGATTATGATATTGAAATGTGAATTATGAATAGATGATGAGTTGAGGAACTTTAAGTATGAACCATGATTAGATATGTAAGATATTAGAAAAAGGCAAGAGAGGAACTTGGTGAATGACAAGATGCGATTTGAATGTAAGAAATCATTTGGATTGAGGTTGAGTATTGGATAGATTCCAATGTCAAAATTAATTGGTTGAATGGGATTAAAATAGAAGAAGTGAAGTTGGCAAGAATGATAAGTTTTGCATGTGGATAGAAATGTGTATGTTGATTTAAGGGAAATTAGGGAATAATTGAATTAGAATTGGCCAAAGCTGCCTTATTTGAAGTTGTAGCTTGCTCTTTTATCTTTCTAACGAGACTAAATATGCAAGTTTTCGAGATCATAGTTAAGAGATATAGTTGATGCAAGTTATGATGTTATATAAGATTTGTGCTTGTGACAGCTTTGATGACATGTTTGAGAAATGTGGTTTTGAAGAACCAATTAAGTTGAGATTTGAGAAGATTGTAAATTGAACTTGTTGTTTTCATTGTTATGAAGTGTTTAAGTATTTGAATGAGTGAATTTGTGAAGATTATAAGTGTTTATGACGTTAGATTGAGTGTTGAAAGCTTTGGAGAAAGGTTTGAAGGGTTTCGGAAAACCCATGTCCGTTAAACGGACCTTCTCGGGTCAAAAGGACCCCTTGCTATGTTTATGTCCGTTAGATGGACATAGGTGTTCGTTCAATGGACTTTCTCGGATAGTTTGGTATAGTTTGGGCCGTATGTGTCCGTTAAACGGACATGCATGTCCGTTTAACGGACAGCTACGGGTCAACTTGAGAAAAATGTGATTTTGACCATTTTAGAGGCCAAATCTCGTTTTGAGGCCTCTAATATGAGTTGTATATATTGATGTTATCTTTCCAATGGCATAAGAACGAAGGCATTTGGATATTTTTAGAAAAAGTTATGGCGTTTGCTCCAAAAGAGTTTCAAATCGATTTCGGGTTTGAACATGTTGAATTGTTTTGGTCATAACTTCCTCATCCGACCTCGGATTGAGGTGATTCTTGAAGCATTGAATTCCTAACACATGTATCCTTCTCTCCATGAAATTTTGCATCAATTGGAGTCAAATTGAAAAAGTTTGATTGAATCTTATGATAATCAGATTGATTTGTTCCATTCTGATCTTGTTAATTTCCTTCCTCGTCCGACCTTGTCAAATCAATTGCTTATATCTTTTTCGTCCGACATCCGAATGACTTGGTTCTCGAAGCGTTGGATTCCTAAGACAATGAATTTTATTTTATGTGAAATTTGTGAATTTTAGAGAGTTAATTGAGTAAGATTACTTGAATCAAAATGAGACAGGAAAGTTTCTGATCATAGTTCAGTATTTGGTGAAATTCGAGATCTGTGGAGATCCGATTGAAGCGATGTTTGAGGCATAATGTGCTGGCACTATAAAAGAAGAGAATGGCTTGGGAGAAGAGGGAAGCTTATGAAAATGAGAGAAAGAAACAAAGAGAGAGTGAGAAAGAAAAGGAGATTTCGTGGAGAAAAAGGAGAGAAAAGTTAGGGCTGAATTTTTGGAGGTCTTCAAGAGGGATTTTCAAGATGTTCAAGAAGAAAAAAACGTGGAGGATGAAGAGAGCTTCATCTTGAGCCTAGAAGTGTCGAAAATGGAGAAGCAAAAGGTAAGAAAATTTTATAAGCTTTGAGATTTTCTTGGGTTTTTGGTTGATTTGGCATGAGATGGATATGGGTTTGTGATTTTTGAAGTGAATGTTGGTGATTTTGCCATGGGTCATGTCTAATTTTGAATGAAAAGTATTAAGGGTTATACCCACTTGTATGAGTTGGAGACTTTAGAAGTCTTGATTTAGATAGCATGAAATGAGTATGGGCTTGTAAATCAGGTAAGCAATTTTGAGAAATATGATGGTTATGTTCTTGGATTTGGTTGATTATGGTTTAGGTGACTTTAATTGGAAGAACAAAGGAAGCTATGGACAATTGATGATTGGATCAAGCTCCAAGCATGGATATGAGGTGGGTTTCATGTTTATAGTTGTATAATAAGCCGTTAAAGATTTTCCCAAATTGTTGAAAGAATAAAATGATTTCAAGTATTTTATGATTATGCATATATGGTTTTCAAATGATTTAAAGAATTGGTTTATATGTGTTCATATACTCCATGAATTGAATTTGAATTGATAAATTGTAAATTGTTGTGAACGTGCAAAAATGCATTGTGAGCATGATTATGTTATGCCATTGAATTGTGTCATGGCATTTTGATTTGAATGGAAAGGAGGAAAAGAATATGAAAAGCATGAAAGCATTTCATTTCAATGAAATGAGTTTGAGCATTGTTTATGTGCCTTGTTTGGGTGAGAGAGGAACCGTTCCGTTAAAGCCTTCTTCCAGCTGGCTTCTTGTGCCACACGAGATCCGAAAAGTGGACTCGTTTCGTTCACGGAGTAAACTTCGGTTTCTCTATTCCGTTCATGGAACCTCTCGAGCCATTTGATGTGCATTGCATTTATGAATTGTGTGTTATGCTTGAATGATGAAATGACATGTGAGGTTTTGAATTATGAAATTGTGATTGTGAGAAAGTGATACATTCATGTGTTGCGATTTATGAATTTGAATGCATGACGAAAATTTGAGAAACGAGCATTTTATGGGTTTCCAACAAGAAATTTCTATGGCAGTAAACTTTTGAACGGTTTTACTTATGATAGAGTATAAACTTGTTACCCACGGGCTTTTAAAGCTCACCCCCCCTTCATTCCCATCCACAGGTGATGAGAAGAAAAACAGGTGAAAGAAAATGAGAGATTTCGTTTGTATGAGTTCTTATTGAACTATTGTTAAGTTTAGATGCTGTTGAGAAATTGAGAATTATTGTACATTGTGTACTTTGGGTTATGAATATTAGTAATTATTTATGGCTTGGAATGCCATTAGTATAATGTAAGAGTTTAATTTGTGATGTATTCAGATTGTGAAATTGTATAAGAACTTGAGTTATGTAAATTGAGTAGAGATTAATTGTGATTTGGATTGTGTATGAATTGTATTGCATGATGAGATTTGTGTATTGATTTGGGGATTGTGTGTTTGAGCTGGATTATAGAAGTGAGAGTAAGCTATGAATGTATAAGTTTGTGAATCTGTATTGCAGGTTTTGGGTTAATAAAATATAGTCGTTATGCTGCCCGATTTTTGTAGGGTAGTAAAGTGGTACGTATTAAATGTTTATTGGCAAATAAAGCGAATGACAAGTTTTGAATTCATTGATGAGATGTGTTTTGAATATGGCAAATCAAGTAAGTGGGATTTTGTTTAGAATGAATTTTCAGAAAGGGAAATGATATTGTTTTGATTAGTATGAGCTTTGAACAAAGATGAATAAGAAGAGAAGGAATGAAAAATAAGAAAAAGAAAAATTTACACGGAATCAGATAGATTAAGCTTAAGGTTTCCAACGCAACGCGATAAGCTTTCTAGTCTTTCACTTCGGATGTCGACATTTGTTTAAATTCGATTAAGCAATTTGTTTGCTTCGATCCAATTCATTTTCGATTCGTAATTGATTTGCTTCGATTTATTAGTTCCGCTTCTTTGTTATCCGTCTTTCGTTTCGGTCTCTTTCAGTTGGGGGCCGGTCTCGGGATCGGGTCCCTACATTTATAGAATGATATAGGGCATTTCATCAATCACATTGAGTCTATACCTATAATCATCCATCATCCCACCTAAGCATGTTGTAAGTCGACTTGTGCATGTGTAAGTCGACTTATGCTACTATGCACGTACAAGTCGACTTATACCATTGTGCAAGTCGACTTATGATACTGTGCGCATACAACTTGACTTATACCATTGTGCAAGTCGACTTATGTGCACTAGCAAGTCGACTTATGCATGTATAATTCGACTTACCTAAGAATACAAGTCGACTTATACATGTGTAAGTCGACTTATATATGTGGAATTGCTTTCTAATCGGCTAATTTCTCAATCCGTGCAGTTCCAATTCACAATACCAAGTGTAATATCCTTTACTTTGATGTACCAATGAAACACTTTCATTGTATCATGCTTACCATATATAGTTATACTATACATGAAATACTTGAAATCGATGAATACACTATTATTCATTTAGATTTTCACATAATTTGAGAATATTAAACTATCACCCTAAGTATCTCTAGATAGTCTAAACTTTATCAAGACTATTTCGACACTGGTCACAAAATTTGTGACAGTCAAAACAATCAAGACAACGAAATACACTAACGAGACGCTAATGTGACATATTTGACATCCGAAAATTTTTGGAAACCCAATTTCAAGAAAATCAGTTTGGAAAGCATACAACATCAATGTAACACATTTTTAATCACATTAAAAATGATCCAAGGCATTGGAATTGAGAAATACATAATCAATCATTCCAAACAAAACAACTCCAGCAACTTTCTCAAAACTGCCATGCTCTGTATTTTGCTTGAAAAACTCATTGAAACAATTTCAATAAATTCTGATAAAATTACAGAGGTTACAAAATGTTCATAACATGCTCCATGAATGTTTTCAGGATTTATTTCTAACAAAAACTCATCCAACCTCAGCAACAAGGCCAATCTATAATCTGTGTTCCTCAACATAGATATTCCCAGCAGCACACAATAAATTCTGAAATAAATAGTCAATCACCTCGAAAACATTTTTCCATCTTCATAGACATTCATAAACATCTTAGAGACATTTCGGTGAAAGAAAATCCAAAAAAAAATTCTATAATTTATTCTCGAATTTATAAGTATGCCTGTTCAAGGAATGTGCACAAAGACAACAACCAGAACATTAGGGAATAAATTAGCAAAATCATATCAAATCACATTGATAAATTCTAATCTTCCACAGACATATTCAACAACATCTTATGAGCATATCTGAGCAAGAAAATTTTGAAAACAAGTTTGCCATACTGATTTCGAATTTAACATAGTCAACATGCATCATCGTCACAAGCAATAGGCAGCTCCAACCTTGTTATGATTTCTTCGTTATATACGACACAAGTGTTGGACCAATGGGGGTTGACAAATTAAATCCCTTTATATTTTGATAATAATAAAATATCTAGAAATAGTTAAGAAATTATTTCAGGTATTATTCAATGAAAGGATTGAGTAAATCAAGATGAGCAAGTGTCTAATCAATGAGGAATCAAGTTGGGAGTTATCTACTAAGTAAAAATGGCATGAAGCTTAAGGATAATAAAGGATTTGGTAATACAAGTCGACTTACATCAAGGTCTGAATATAACAAGTCAACTAGAACAGTACAAGTCGACTTATATGAAGATGTATTAAGACAAGTCGACTTATAACACACAAGTCGACTTATCGAGGCAGACAAGTCGACTTATACAACGTAAGGAACCTTTACCTACCATTGACAATGTGTTGCTTGTTGATGGCTTGAAACATAACTTACTAAGTGTGTCTCAACTTTGTGATATGAATTATATTGTATCATTTGAATCATCACATTGCTTAGTTAAGAAGGATGATCATGTTGCCTTTATTGGTTTGAGACATGGGAACACATACATTGTTGACTTGCATGATGATAGTTCGTTTAATGAAAAATACTTGGTAACATTGGAAGAAAATGCATTTTTATGGCATAGAAAATTAGGACATGCACCATTGCCTTTAATTTCTAAGCTTTCAAAGAATGAAATTGTAAGAGGTTTGCCTAAGATTAAATTTGTTAAAGATCATTTGTGTGAGTCCTGTTTGAAAGGCAAACATGTTAGAGAATCTTTTAAACCAAAGAGAGAAATCAGATTTCTAGAATTCTTGAACTTGTGCATATGGATTTGATTGGTCCATCTAGACATGCTAGTCTTAGTGGTAAATTATATGTACTTGTTATTGTGGATGATTTCTCTAGATTTACTTGGGTAAGATTTCTTGCGAATAAAAATGATGCCGTTAATGAATTTACCAAGTGGTGTAGATTGGTTCAAAATGAGAAAAATTTGTCTATCGTTGCAATTAGAACCGATCATGGAGGAGAATTCGAATGTGAACCTTTCGAAAATCTTTGTGACAAATACGGAATAGAACATAATTTCTCGACACCAAGGACTCCGCAACAAAATGGTGTAGTAGAAAGGAAAAATCGCTCACTTGAAGAAATGAGCAGGACTATGCTGAATGAGTACAATCTTCCTAAATCATTTTGGGCAGAAGCAGTCAACACCGCTTGTTACGTCATCAACTGGGTGCACTTACGAAGAGACAAAAATAAGACACCTTACGAGCTATGGAAAGGTAAGAAACCTAATATCTCTTATTTTCATCCTTTTGGTTGTAAAGTTTTCATTCATAATAATGGAAAGAGCAATTTAGGAAAATTCGACTCTAAATCCGATATTGGTGTGTTTATTGGTTATTCTCAAACTAGTAAGGCGTTTAGAGTTTATAATAATGGGACTAAATGTGTCGAAGAAAGTATTCATGTCAAATTTGATGAAATAATTTCACCCCCGAGAAAGGTTTGTTTTGATGATGATGCAGGGAGTTCAGGTAATAAAGTTGAAGAAATTGAATCCAAGATTGAGGAATTGAAGCTAGACGAAGAAAAACATGTACCTGACATTAAATTATGGGCAAAAGCAAAGAATCATCCTATGGAGCAAGTCATTGGAGATTTAAATGTTGGTGTAAGAACTAGGAAAAATATCTATGAGAATATGAGTAATTCAGCCTTCATTTCGTTGGTAGAACCCAAAATATAGAAGAAGCTCTTAAAGATGAAAACGGCTTTTAGCTATACAAGAGGAGCTTAATCAGCCAAGCGAAATGATGTTTGGGATTTGGTAGCTCTACCAAAGGACAAGACCATCATTGAGTCAAGTGGGTAAATCGGATTAAATATGATGAGAATGGTGAAGCGATCAAAATAAATCAAGGTTAGTGGCTCAAGGATTTTATCAAGAAGAAGGCCTTGATTACAATGAGACATACGCCCTCGTGGCTCGTTTGGAGGCAATTAGGCTACTATGTGCATTCGCATCTCATAAAAGGATCAAATTAAATCAAATGGACGCCAAGAGCGCATTTCTAAATGGGTATATTCAAGAGGAAGTCTATGTCAAACAACCGCCGGATTTGAAGATCACGAGCATCCAGATTCGTCTACAAACTCAAGAAGGCAATTTGTATGGACTAAAGCAAGCACCTAGAGCATGGTATGAGAGGTTAAGTACTTTTCTAACTCAACATGGATATGTTCATGGTAAGATAGATAATACTTTGTTTATTAAACATGTTGATAATGATATGCTTATTTGTCAAATTTATGTTGATGACATTGTGTTTGGTGCCACTAATGAATTTTGTGCAAAGAATTTAGTGATTTAATGCAAGGTGAGTTTGAAATGAGTATGATGGGAGAACTCAAGTTCTTTCTTGGATTACAAATCAAGCAACACAAAATGGCATTTTATCCACCAATCGAAGTATACCAAGGAACTTCTTAAGAAGTTTAAAATGGATGGATGCAAAGTGGCGGCAACACCAATGGCGACAAATCTGGTCTTGGAAAACATGAAAATGAAGAAGACGTTGATCAAAACTCTATAGAGGTATGATCGGCTCTCTTTTGTATTTAATCGCTTCAGACCCGATATAATGTTTGCCACATGTCTTTGTGCTAGATTTCAATCTTGTCCTAAGATTTCTCATTTGAGTGCTGTAAAAGAATTTTTAGATATTTGAGTAGAACTATTAATCATGGTTTATGGTATCCTAGTTGTGATTCATTTGATTTGTATGCTTATAGTGATACTGATCATGGTGGCTGTAGAATTGATAGAAAAGTACTAGTGGATTATGTCATTTCAGATCATCTTTGATATCTTGGGCTAGTAAAAAGCAAGTTAGTGTAGCAATTTCCATCTTGAATCTGAATATGTAGCAGCTGGGAGTGCTTGTGCCCAAGTTCTTTGGATTAAACCTCAATTGCTTGATTATGGTATTGTGGTCAAAAATATTCCTATCTATTGTAATAATACCAGTGCTATTTGTTTGAGTAAAAATCCTATACTGCATAGTAGAACAAAGCATATAGAAATTAGACATCATTTTATTCGTGATCATTGTTTGAAAGGTGACATTGTTTTGAAGCATGTTTCTACTAATGATCAATTGGCTGACATTTTCACTAAACCTCTTAAGGAAGATATGTTTGTGAATATTAAATTAAGGTTAGGCATGTGTGATTTAAATTCCTTTGGTTGAATGTGTTTTTGCTACATTAAATGGTCAATATATGAGGCACACATGCAATTACATCCAAAGACTTCATCATCGTGTTTTACACAAAGCCTAATTGGAGTTTCAGTCTATTACCGTTGAGGATTTATTTGAGTTATTTTGAGTTGGATATTGATTTGTTCTGGGATAAAAGGAGATTGTGGAAAATAAGTCGAGGTATGGTTTTCAATCTTCATTAATCTTCAATTGAGTTTATTTTCTCCATTGATTTTTGATTATGAAAAAAGGGGGGAGTAAGATTGAAATTGATATTTGATTAAGGGGGAGTGAAAATTTCATTTGAACATTTCATTGATTTGCAATTTTATTGAATTCTATTCTAATAATTGATTTATGAATTAAGGGGGAGTTAACCTAACCAATCAAGACAAGGGAAACCTTGATCAAATTTTATGTCTTTCAATTTTCTTGTCAATTTCTAAATATTTTGTCATTATCAAAAAGGGGGAGATTGTTGGACCAATGGGGCTTGACAAATTAAATCCCTTTATGTGATAATAATAAAATATCTAGAAATAGTTAAGAAATTATTTCAGGTATTATTCAATGAAAGGATTGAGTAAATCAAGATGAGCAAGTGTCTAATCAATGAGGAATCAAGTTGGGAGTTATCTACTAAGTAAAAATGGCATGAAGCTTAAGGATAATAAAGGATTTGGTAATACAAGTCGACTTACATCAAGGTCTGAATATAACAAGTCAACTAGAAAAAGATGCAAGTCGACTTATATGAAGATGTATTAAGACAAGTCGACTTATAACACACAAGTCGACTTATCGAGGCAGACAAGTCAACTTATACAGCACAAGTCGACTTATTGGAGAGCGGAGTTACAAGTTTTATGTAAATGGTTGAAACAAGTCGACTTATTCATTCGACAAGTCGACTTATGGATGAACAGATTCAGCTCCAACGGTCCAATTTGCTAAAAATGGAATGGAGATTATCAAGGAACGGCTATATCAAATTAAGCAACAGCTAGTAGAGCTCCAACAGCTATATTTCTTCAAGTATAAATAGAGGATGATGGAAGAAGAGTGAAAAGAAGTTCTACAAGTTCAAATACTCTCATATTGCTTCAAATTGCTCACTATTGCTCTTATTTTGTTACAAATTTTATTGAGCATTTGTTCTTCAATATTTGTATTGTTTTGTTACAATTGAGTGACGAGTGAGAAGGTCACGTGAGGTAGGATTTGTGCCGGAAGACAAATCGAGTGTAAAAGGTTACTTGAGCCGGAATTCAAGTGGCGTTGTAAAAAGTTCACACTCAACTACAAAGTGTGCAATAAAGTGGTTGGCAAAATCCTAAGTAGGAGCTTAGGTAGAGGATGTAGGTCTTAGCACCGAACCTCTATAAAAACGAGTGTTTGATCTTCTTCCCTACTCTTTTCAATTAAGTTTATCTAAATTGTTTTTGTGTGTTTTAACTTCTGATTTTCTTGTAGAAATTTTCAAAGAATTTTTAAGATCTATTCAACCCCCCCCCCCTTCTAGATCACTTACAACAAGTGGCTCTGATACCACTGTAGGAAAATCCCGGTATGTACATCACATGCACATGGTGCATGTAGCATCCCACTCCCACGAGACCCGAACCTGACATCGACTGTGATATCCGAGCCCGCCACCAATGAGGTGGTATGCTAGAGCGATCAATGCAGATTTAAAACTTGGTAATATATATAAAATTTTTAAAACCCATCGAGGCGCAAATATCAAGAATAATTTGGGCACGTTCTAATATGAAATCATTTTCAATCGTAACATTATTTCGGTAATCAAATTACAATACAACATTAATCAATCGGCACTCAAAGAATACCAAGACGAATCTTGCGGAAATACAAGTTTACATATAATTCAAAAGACACAAATGCAGACGTGAACTGATCCCGACCTTAACTCTGACTTGCAATTGGTAATCATACTCCCGTGCCCAACGGGGTACTCTTCGATCCCTGAAAATTATTTGTAATTTTGGGTGAATTTGCGAACTCAATAAGAAACCATCATCGATGGTTCACTCAATTCATGCATAAACACACAATTTACCAATTATCACATACAATCACAATTCACAAATGTAAGGCGTAACGCCTTTCATACCATCCACATTTACTCATACTATATATGCAATGCACATGAGACCCTTTTCATTTTCATTACGTTGTTGTGGCCGTGCGCCTGAAACTGTCCCAGTCACGGGCACATTGTGTTGAGCCAGTGGCTCTGAAAATATTGGGCTTGAAGCCCTGAGACATTGAGCCTGAGGCTCTGAATACGTTAAACCTGAGGTCCTGTGCGTTGAGCTGAAAACTCTCATATACGTTGGGCGTGATATGCCCTGATACGGTGCTGCTCCGATCACAACTGCCTTTATCTGATCATGCCATCATGCATGGATGCATATGCTCCAATTCCCATTTACAGTCAGTTATAGTTCAGTGACCAATTTTCGTTTCTTCGGACTTTCGGTCCGGTGTTTCAGTCATATACATTTACAATTTATTGCATCCTACCATATCATATTAAAAGTCACATCCAATGTATCAAAACAGACAATTTACACTTCAATATTTATTTCCCATTCCCTCGGACCTTTGGTCCGAGATCTCCAATGTACTTATTCACAAACAGTCACACACAAATAGTACTTCAATAACAAGTTTCCAAATATTTCAGACACCTATGATCCGAAATCAATCAAAATCAAACACACATAAACCCCTCATTATCTCCACATGGCATAATTGCAAAATCTTAAACACATAAAGGTTGAGGAACCAACTAGGTTACTCACCTATTACTTCCGAGCTATTACCGGGAAGTCTCTGCAACGTCCGTAGAACGACGTTCCAACTGAGCCTCTATAACAATGGGAATGAGTACACATTACCAACTGTATAATTAGAAATATCAAACAATACACATGGAATAAGTAAAACGTGTATAATGCATGTTCATGACATTCCCGGCCCTAATCCAAAATTTTTCCTGTCATAATAATTTCATCTAAAAATTAGAAAGCTATAGCCACTGACAGCATTCAATTCGGACCTCGATCGGTCCAAAAATAAATAAAACAGTGACCATAGAACAATTACCCGGGTCCACGTCAATTTTTCGGCTAAAAATTCCCAATTTCTCACAAAATAAAATTCAATGTGTTACCAATCCGATGCCTCAAGAATCAGGTCAATCGGACGTCGGACGGAAAAGGAATTGACAAAAGAAACCAAAATTCAAATTAAACAAATAATATCTATATATATACCTAACCCTTATTCCCTTCTTTAATTTCTTGATTTCAAGCCAACTTTCAACACCAATAACTCATTGCACACAATTCAGAAAATTACCAACTATATCTCATTGGAAAGATCATGAAACCCTCTACAATTCTCAAGAAGACCATAAAACTCAATTTCACCCCTAAGGGTGTCAAAAATCCTATCAAATCTACTGCCTACTCAAAACCTATCAACACAGGGCAGTACATTGCAAATTCAATAACTCTCTGATTCTTCAGTCAACAATTACACAATAATTAAGGCAGTAAGATCACAATATTATCTACAACTTTCATGAACAACCCAAAATCAAATTCACTTGCTAACAAGGCCAAACAATTCCACAAAGAATCTGCCTACTGCAATCAACCAATCTGGACAGTAATTTTCCAAACAGTGATTCTCTTAGCACAAAAGTCACAAAATTCACTACCTTATATCCCTGAAAAGATAAGATCTCAAACTTCAATTTTCATGAAGAACTCAAACTCCAATTCGATTTCTAAAAATTTCAAAACTGTTATGGAAGCTACTGTCATGATCAGCCATTCACAACCTAGTTTAGGTTCAGTTTTTGCAAAATCATAACTCCCAAATCTGACCTTCAAAAATTATATGCCATATATTATTTTCAAGATAATTCATTCCTCTGAAACTTTACAGAAGATCACTCACACCAATTCAGTTCACATAATTTGCTAAAATTGCTTCCAATCCGCAAGCTCACAAACTCAACACTTAGGCTAGGTTTCATCAAAATGCTCAAAACCAGTCAATAGTAATCAGTTCTTATCTCCCAATATACAACTCGAAAATTAGCAAGATCAGTGGCAATGGAAAGCTAACTCATTATGCTACAACTTTCATGAAGACCATTTTCCCTAATTCCATCTCAAATAATTTAGACAAATCAGCAAATTAATCAGGTCATATATGCGGGTACTGTTCACAGACCCTACAAACAGAAACTTTCCATGCAAAGATTCACCCTTCTAACATTACAATTTAACATCACCTATTTCACACAAAGTTGAAGCCAACATCCCAAAGTTTCATTGGGAACAAACCTCACCGCATTTGCTCACCTACACAATTAGTTATGATCAAAATATTACAATAGGTCAAAGATTCATTTTCCAGATTTCAACATTAACCTAACTTCTATCACTTCTAATATCAATATCACATCACTAAGCATCCACTTAAACCTCTAATTCAGCCACAAACTTATCACAACAGTTATTTGTATACTTAAACAAACTTTGGCAGCACATACACAATTAACTTTCATTACTTTTCCATGCATCTAACCTTGCAAACTCAATCCAAAACCAAGCCAAATCAATGGAAACCTTATTCATTCATTCATCCATACACAAGCATATATTTAAACACATTTAAACCTACCCTTATAATGACCAAATAAATGTTCAAAGGATTCCCATGCATGCTTCTATCTACCAAAAGAAGGAAAGCAAATACAACTCTTACCTTAATCAAGTTGCAAGTTCTCAATTTTTCAAGTATCTACTTCAATCTTCCAAGCTTAACTCAACTTCATAACTCTCACTAATACTCACGATAACCACTCCACCACACATACACACCATCCTCCTTTCAAGGCTTCACTTGGTTTTAGATATGTTTAAAGAAGGAGCAAGCCAAAGCAAGGAAAACCTTCTTGTCTTGTTTGAGAATCGAAGAAGAATCGAAGGAGGAGAAAACATACCAAGGAAAGGAGGCAAGGTTTCGGATGAGAAGGAAGAAGAGCTTTTCAAAGCTTTCCAAATGAATTTTTTAAGTATATGAAAGAGGAAAAATCGTGGATGATGAACATAAGAAGACAAAATCATTTAATTTAAAAGGGACACTTGGCTTATTAAGGGAAAAGTGCAATTCATCAACTAATCTTATTTAATTAAGTACTAATCCCAATTAATCTTTCATCCCACTAATGCTAATGGCTCTATAACAATTCTCAAAATAATATATCCAAAATGACAGTACCATTTGGTCGCAATTTTACGCCATAGAAAATCGATAGGTTCATTCACTGCGATTTTTCCCATCCAAAATTTCCGAATTTCCCGAATCATTTTTTTGAAAATTACCTAAATTGCCCAAAATTGTAAAACATATGACAGTCCACTCCCAATAATTGTTCAAACACGAAAACCACGTTTTCCACAACAAAAACACATTTAGGCCATTTACCGGCGATTTTGCCAGTCAGGGAATTTTCTCCGGACAATTCCAAAAAAATTTCTATAAATCCCTAAAAATGTAAAACACTCAATGGCGTACTTTAAATAATTTTTCAAATACAATTATCCCATAAATTTCACAAAAGATCTCAATTTGAAACCTAAGCCGGAAAATGTCATGAATGCATGTTTACCATGTGTAAGTGCAACAAACCATCAATCATAGAGGCGATAAGTTGTATGTTCAAGCTGAGATATAATTCAATACTCCTAACCCATCCCAATTTATGACAAGACCCTTCCCATCGGAGATGGGATGTTACAATTCTCCCCTCCTAATAAAAATTTCGTCCGCGAAATTTCATATACGGTTGATCAGGAAGGCAGGGGAGTCTTTTCAATTAATAACCTCTGTTTCCCACTAATTTCACTACACGATCAAATTCTGTCAATTAACGGAGATCAAAACAACCAATTACTCTTTTTCCTTTCTCAAACTTTACATAATTTTACTACCTTCTCATGATTACGCGCAATTCGTCACTTTCAATATCAAACACATATATATCGAGTCCTAACAATAGTTCCTATTTCTAGCCATGAAACACGTTGTGAATATGAATCATCTTTTAGGTTTTAGCCTAACTTACCAATCCATAATGCTATTCACACCACAGTCGCATAGAGGCCACTCCTCACGAATTCAATTTTCCGTAATTACACCTTTATTTCCATCTAAGTACCTTTTGGCCGAGGTCATACCCTTCAAAATATTTCATTTATCGCTTATCAGATTTCGTTATTATCAACCCACAAATCTCATGACATTTATAACCTCAGTGTGAATCAATTTAACTCATTTTCACCATCTTAAATTACTTAACCTATCACTTTATTGCCCTGATCACATAATATAGGGATAACGACTCTTTTAGCAAGAAGACCCCTTATACACTATTCGTCACCAATATAATGATTGTCATACCACAATCACTTTACACTAGACATCAATCTCATATCCCAATGAACTCCAAAATTATCAGTTTCACATTTGTCTCCAGCAGTCAAGCCTGTTGGTTAATCTCTCTTATAATCATTCGATTTCTCATCCTAACCTTTCAATTACACTTTCCATACGCTCTTGTTAGAACATAAAGCTTCGATTATTCCTTAAGTTTTCACTAACAGTTCCCGTAATGGGTATTACCCATATTTCTTAATTTGAACCATACCTATCACTTCCCTCAGCAATTGGAGTTATTTTCATTTCCTCAATACGGTTTATAATTTCTGCATCCTCACTTCGAGTTTTGCCAATCCATTTTGATACACACCAACTCGAAATTCCAATAACTAAGACTAATAATCCTTTCTTTTGCCCCCCTTTTTTTTCGACTATGAACATAATACACTAGATTTGATAACCTAATTGCCCAAATTTCGATCTTCTGCAATTGAGATTTGGTTCCGTTCAATCCATTGAATTGCACCATTAGCTTAGTTTGAAGAAATTAGCCGCTTAATCCTTTTTAAATCATTCAAATGCACGAAATAACTCAATCGTTATCGATTTACATATTCATAGACATCTCCAAACTATTTCTGTACTATTAATGTCTCCAAGATTTTAGGCCACACTCAGTATAACAAATTTCAAATCATCAATCATAATACTGCCCATGGAATTATATTTGTCTCAAGGTGCATAAAATAGATCACATCATAACCTTTACTGGAACACTTCAATATATATAGTAAATTCTCCAAATGTCTCCTTTGTGATCATCAGTCATAACATTCACACGTTTTCCTCAAATATTCTTGTCAATTTACTAAAACCATAAAATCTTTGACAATTTCTGAACGTATCCAGCATTCCGTTAATTCTAATTAATTTCAAATTCCGCATACACATATCTTTTGAACTTTCGCATTTTATCAATACCTATATCTTTATTAATTCTCCCAATATACCAAGTTCGTATACTAATTCATCCCTTATTCATTCAATCAGGTTTAGATTCACTCTTATGAGACTTGAATGCTCACCAATTTCCTCAACTATACCAATTCATCTATTTCTTATGCTTATATCCATTATCCACTCCAAACACAATTGAGACATGTTCCTTTTCAGTAATACAATAAACTTCTTATACCCATATTTGATTTATATAACTCTTTAATTATCGAACGTTTCCAATGAGGAACAATTTTCTTATAATTTTCTCAGCATGACATATTCTACCATATGTTCCTTACCTTAATTTCTTCACATAACTTCATTTATTCATGATAGATCACTCACTGACTTGAATAAACAATCGTTATATCGATCTCTTACTTTCAGAACATAATTACACAAAGTATACACGAACTTTTAATCCCCTCAAATTCGCAATTAATATTTCCTTAATATTCAGTACTTCTCTTACATAATCAGAGTCATCTCATTAACGTAATGTACACTTTTTCAGTAGCATATTTTATCTCTTACGATGGAGTCTCTGCTAGATTTAATACAGTTCATAAAACTTTATCAATCAACTATTTTTCATCACTATATAGATATACATATCAGTTACTCTTGATACTTCACGAAGATCAATCTCTGAAGAGCACTTAAACAATTTCTTTTCCTCTACTATCTTGCCATACATCACCATAATCATCACATCTTATCTGACAATATATCTCTATATTCCCATCAATTTGCCCGTTAATAGCTCATACTGCTAAGAACACCTTAATTGCATTTAATTCTCGATAACCATTCTCTTTTTGGTACCAATTCTCGATCATGGGGACCTTACTATATTCATGTTCCTCATTTTATTTCCTCAAGCTCATTGCCGATGCTAACATCTTTAACTGTCTCACTTCTTTCTCAATTAATCTATACAAATATTCTCATGCCTTACTCTAACTCATTTTGCACTTGAGCTACTGGCATTATAATCAGAGCTTATGTAATAGGTCACCGATTACGTCCTATATCATATTCACGCAAATTATTCATTTATGCTTAATCATTTCACCCGTAATAGTAATCCCACTATCAGATATACACTTACAGTGACAATATATTCTGAACTCAGCAACCTTTCTGTTTACACCCGTCCTCGCTCGTGAGGATCATATACAATCTCTATTCATATACAACTGATCAGTATAAGCACTTTCGTTTCTTATTCTAACGCATAAAGGTTTTTTTTCCCGACAAGAATTCTGGCTAGCAATTATCCATTAACTCATCGATTGCAGCTTAACATTTTCACTTACCATAGGGCGCCCATAATCAGGTGTGCATTTACTTAGACAGATCAATTAAACCCGAACAACTTTTTCATCTACCAATTTCATTGTCTTACATTTCAATCTTTTCATTATTGCATTATACCCATATATTTCCGCACTCAAATCAATATCACATATATGAAATCATTCTTGATTTTGCACTTAATATCTTTTGACTCCAAATCACCAATCCTTATTTATAACTCTTATTACGGTAATCAATCCCAATTGTAACTTCTCTATATCATAGAACACTTTATTTTCATTCACCTTATACACTGGAAATCTTACCATTATCACATCTCTATTTTCCTCTATTAATTCACAACTATAATCTTTATTTCAAACTCACAGTCAAGGATATACCCCATATCACTCTAATAGTATATTTCACAAGATATCCATCAATACCAGTACACTAAATATTCATCTGTCTGATCGAACCATACACTTTTTCTTATTTTGCGAAATCCATTTCATCCTTTTATCACATTCTAACACATTATTCTTTTTTCTCATTTTTTTTTGAACCGCTTAAACGACTGAGTCAGACTTATGCGTACGACTCATATACTACACTGGGGATCAGTTGTCACTGTCTGTCGTGACATGACTTAAATGTACGTAACTTGACACATTTTTTTTGTTCAGAAAGCCCATGTAAGATTGTACTTCTGGGCTCTGATACCACAAATGTAGCATCCCACTCCCACGAGACTCCAACCCGACATCGACTGTGATATCCGAGCCCGTGACCCGCGAGGGTGGTATGCTAGAGCAGTCAATGCAGTTTAAAACTTGGTAATATATATTTTTTTTTTTAAACCCATCGAGAGCGCAAATATCAGTAAATAATTTGGGCCCGTTCTAATACGAAATCATTTTCAATCAGAACATTATTTCGGTAATCAAATTACAATACAACATTAATCAATCGGCACTCAAGAATACCAATCTTTAATCTTGCGGAAATACAAGTTTACATATAATTCAAAAGACACAAATGCAGACGTGAACTGATCTCGACCTTAACTCTGACGTGCAATTAGTAATCATACTCCCGTGCCCAATGGGGTACTCTTCGATCCCTGAAAAATATTTGCAATTTTGGGTGAGTTTGCGAACTCAATGAGAAACCATCATCGATGGTTCACTCAATTCATGCATAAACACACAATTTACCAATTATCACATACAATCACAATTCACAAATGTAAGGCGTAACGCCTTTCATACCATCCACATTTACTCATACTATATATGCAATGCACATGAGACCCTTTTTATTTTCATTACGTTGTTGTGACCGTGCGCCTGAAACTGTCCCAGTGACGGGCACATTGCGTTGAGCCAGTGGCTCTGAAAACATTAGGCTTGAAGCCCTGATACATTGAGCCTGAGACTCGAATACGTTGAACACGAGGTCTCGTGCATTGAAATAAAGCTCTCATATACGTTGGGCGTGATATGCCCTGATACGGTGCTGCACCGATCACAACTGCCTTTATCTGATCATGCCATCATGCATGGATGCATATGCTCCAATTCTCATTTACAGTCAGTTATAGTTCAGTGACAAATTTTTGTTTCTTCGGACCTTCGGTCCGGTGTTTCAGTCATATACATTTACAATTTATTGCATCCTACCATATCATATTAAAAGTCACATCCAATGTATCAAAACAGATAATTAACACTTCAATATTTATTTCCCATTCCCTCGGACCTTTGGTCCGAGATCTCCAATGTACTTATTCACAAACAGCGACACACAAATAGCACTTCAATAACAAGTTTCCAAATATTTCAAACACCTATGGTCCGAAATCAATCAAAATCAAACACACATAAACCCCCCATTATCTCCACATGGCATAATTGCAAAATCTTAAACACATAAACGTTGAGGAACCAACTAGGTTACTCACCTATTACTTCCGAGTTATTTCCGGGAAGTCTCTGCAACGTCCGTAGAACGACGTTCCAACTGAGCCTATATAACAATGGAAATGAGTACACATTACCAACTGTATAATTAGAAATATCAAACAATGCACATGGAATAAGTAAAACATGTATAATGCATGTTCATGGCATTCCCGGCCCTAATCCAAAATTTTTCTTGTCATAATAATTTCATCTAAAAATTAGAAAGCTATAGCCACTGACAGCATTCAATTCGGACCTCGATTGGTCCAAAAATAAATAAAATAGTGACCATAGAACAATTACCCGGGTACACGTCAAATTTTCGGCTAAAAATTTCCAATTTCTCACAAAATGAAATTCAATGTATTACCAATCCGATGCCTCAAGAATCAGGTCAATCGGACGTCGGACGGAAAAGGAATTGACAAAAGAAACCAAAATTCAAATTAAACAAATAATATCTATATATATACCTAACCCTTATTCCCTTCTTTAATTTCTTGATTTCAAGCCAACTTTCAACACCAATAACTCATTGCACACAATTCAGAAAATTACCAACTATATCTCATTGGAAAGATCATAAAACCCTCTACAATTCTCAAGCAGACCATGAAAATCAATTTCACCCCTAAGGGTGTCAAAAATCCTATCAAATCTACTGCCTACTCAAAACCTATCAACACAGGGCAGTACATTGCAAATTCAATAACTCTCTGATTCCTCAGTCAACAATTACACAATAATTAAGTCAGTAAGATCACAATGTTATCTACAACTTTCATGAACAACCCAAAATCAAATTCACTTGCTAACAAGGTCAAACAATTCCACAAAGAATCTGCCTACTGCAATCAACCAATCTGGACAGTAATTTTCCAAACAGTGATTCTCTTAGCACAAAAGTCACAAAATTCACTACCTTATATCCCTGAAATGATAAGATCTAAAACTTCAATTTTCATGAAGAACTCAAACTCCAATTCGATTTCTAAAAATTTCAAAACTGTTATGGAAGCTACTGTCATGATCAGCCATTCACAACCTAGTTTAGGTTCAGTTTTTGCAAAATCATAACTCCCAAATCTGGCCTTCAAAAATTACATGCCATATATCATTTTCAAGATAATTCCTTCCTATGCAACTTTGCAGATGATCACTCACACCAATTCAGTTCACATAATTTGCTAAAATTGCTTCCAATCCGCAAGCTCACAAACTCAACACTTAGGCTAGGTTTCATCAAAATGCTCAAAACTAGTCAATAGTAATCAGTTCTTATCTCCCAATATACAACTCGAAAATTAGCAAGATCAGTGGCAATGGAAAGCTAACTCATTATGCTACAACTTTCATGAAGACCATTTTCCCTAATTCCATCTCAATTAATTTAGAAAAATCAGCAAATTAATCAGGTCATATATGCGGTCTGTTCACGTACCCTACAAATGTAAACTTTCCATGCAAAGTTTCACCCTTCTAACATTACAATTTAACATCACCTATTTCAAGCCAACATCCCAAAGTTTTATTGGGCACAAACCTCACCTCATTTGCTCACCTACACAATTAGTTATGATCAAAACATTACAATAGGTCAAAGATTCATTTTCCAGCTTTCAACATTAACCTAACTCCTATCACTTCTAATATCAATAACACATCACTAAGCATCCACTTAAACCTCTAATTCAGCCACAAACTTATCACAACATTTATTTGTATACTTAAACAAACTTTGGCAGCACATACACAATTAACTTTCATTACTTTTCCATGCATCTAACCTTGCAAACTCAATCCAAATCAATGGAAACCTTATTCATTCATTCATCCATACACAAGCATATATTTAAACCCATTTAAACCTACCCTTATAATGACCAAACAAATGTTCAAAGGATTCCCATGCATGCTTCTATCTACCCAAAGAAGGAAAGCAAGTACAACTCTAACCTTAATCAAGTTGCAAGTTCTCAATTTTTCAAGTATCTACTTCAATCTTCCAAGCTTAACTCAACTTCATAACTCTCACTAATACTCACGATAACCACTCCACCACACATACACACCATCCTCCTTTCAAGGCTTCACTTGGTTTTGGATATGTTTAAAGAAGGAGCAAGCCAAAGCAAGGAAAACCTTCTTGTCTTGTTTGAGATGAGAAGAAGAATCGAAGGAGGAGAAAACATACCAAGGAAAGGAGGCAAGGTTTCGGATGAGAAGGAAGAAGAGCTTTCCAAAGCTTTCCAAATGAATTTTTTAAGTATATGAAAGAGGAAAAATCGTGGATGATGATCATAAGAAGACAAAATCATTTAATTTAAAAGGGACACTTGGCTTATTAAGGGAAAAGTGCAATTCATCAACTAATCTTATTTAATTAAGTACTAATCCCAATTAATTTTTCATCCCACTAATGCTAATGGCTCTATAACAATTCTCAAAATAATATATCCAAAATGACAGTACCATTTGGTCGCAATTTTCGCTATCGAAAATCGACCGGTTCGTCACTTGGCGATTTTTTCCGGTCCGAAAATTTCCGGAAATTTTCCCGAATCATTTTTTTGAAAATTACCTAAATTTCCCAAAATTGTAAAACATATGACAGTCTACTCCCAATAATTTTTCAAACACGAAAATCACATTTTCCGCAACAAAAACACATTTAGGCCATTTACCGGCGATTTTGCCGGTCCGGGAATTTTCTCCGGACAATTCCAGAAAAATTCCTATAAATTCCTAAAAATGTAAAACACTCAATGGCGTAATCCAAATAATTTTTCAAACACAATTATCCCATAAATTTCACAAAAGATCTCAATTTGAAACCTAAGCCGGAAAATGTCATGAATGCATGTTTACCATGTGCAAATGTAACAAACCATCAATCATAGAGGCGATAAGTTGTATGTTCAAGCCGAGATATAATTCAATACTCCTAACCCATCCCAATTTATGAGAAGACCCTTCCCATCGGAGATGGGATGTTACAGTGCAGAAAACAAAATTTTTTGCTCCGGGACCTTGCCGAAAGCCAGGATCCATGTGTCTATATATCGAAATCAAACCATAATGGCCAAAGGAGACCGCTTTTAACGGTATCCACGCAGAGATCGGAGAACCTAACCGGGGCAAACCCTTTGACTCGGGAATAGCTAGAATAAAGTAAAGACTGCTAGATCTTACCTTTATTCTTGGAAAGCTTGGAATCAACGATGAAGGAGAAGGAGGATGAAGCTTGGAGATGATAAAGATCGATGATGAGAAGAGTGAAAAGCCTTTTTTCTTAAAACCCTTTCTTCCTTCTTATATCCAACGATCATCTCCTCTTGCTCTTTCTTTAAATTCCATTTGTCTTTAACATTTAAAGAACATTTAATGCTAAGGTGATTCGTTGATCCACGTTAGCCTTTATATATATATATAATTAAAAAGATAAGCTCCTCCTCCATCTTCCACATAAACACACACACACACACACACACACACACATATATATATATAATTAATTAATTAATTAATTAATTAATTAATTATATAAATGCTGAAGTGGTCCAACACACTGGGCTTGGTCCTCTGGCCTTGCTGAGGTCCCAGATGGAAAAACCACCGGAAACCTTTTTCAGCAATATCGATGTCGCGATCTCATCGGGACATATCTCGATCTCATCGAGATCCATTTAATTCCATTTCTCTCCATTAATTGGATCTCTGTCTAAAACTATTTTACGAATTCTCCGAGTCACTCTTATGCATGTGACCCATTAGGTTCCCGGTTATGTTGGCCACTTAGATTAACACTTAATTTGAGCAAGTCATGAGCGGTATCTAGCAACACATCATGACCCCCAATTGACCGGAAAGTAATTGGTTTGACGAATGAACCTATATTCATCACGGACCATATTACGAACCTTTCCATAGACAATTACTGTACAATTCGTCCTTTCACCTTGCTATACCTCACTTGGTTATGAGTATGGGCAAAGTGTCAACTCTTACTAGACTGACTACGTCAAATCTATTCCAAGTGATATCAGTTCTTGTCCTGGGACTCATTACTTTATATGTCACTAAAGACACTCTTCATGACATATGTACTCCGGCCAGAGATTTCCAAGTAATGACCCTGACAAGAGGCCATGGGTATCATCTTCTGCTATCACAGAAGTGGTGAATCCTCTATTGGCTACTCAATTACCTTCAATACCTCAAACTGCACTCCAATCACCACCCTATGAGCGACTTGTAAGGCAACAAAGAATGGAGTCAAAGCACGTAATCGAATCCAAGATATCCTCGAGTACCTCAAGTCTAAGGATATTTGCACTATCTTATGATGAGATTATCATTGACATTAGAATAGGACATCCATGTGATGATCTCATACAGTCATCCAATGTACTTATTACCTCTAGTAAGCATTCACATCTTAACCCTAAATATCTCATATTTACGGTTTACGAGATCCACCGCTTGATCAAATCAAGGAGCTTGAGATGTCTAGTCTCTCCAGATTCTGATGTCCGGTTTGGTAATCCTATGACTAGGGATACTTTAGATATCGACATAATTACACATGATAGGAATCTCGATGAGTATGATCACATCACAATTTCCTTCATGCTATGTCATAAATCATGGACTTCATTAATTTGGTTATAGATCAATATCCATATCACTTCATAAATAATGAACATCAAATCAATAAAATATGCCTTTCTTTATTTATTCATAAAGTATATACAACTTTATATTAAAACGACTAAAGCGATTGCCTTTGAAAGACTACTCTAACAAAGAACTACATATTTATTTAAGTATCTCTATACTTTAGTATAAGATCCATTACTTCTTTTATAAGAAATACATAAAGTATACTATTTTTATATTTTATTAATTTTCAGTCCGAGTAAAACAATAATTGAGAATAATTTAAAGATAATACATAAATATAATATTAGTATCATATTATTATTTATAATAAATATTCCTTTCCAATTTTATTTTCAGCGTAGTACATAAATCAACAACCACTTGACGTCTGCTATTTGCCTAAATCATGTATGCCCAATGGTTTGACTTTGAGGGCCTCCCTCGTTTGGTTGGCCACGTTTATGTTCTTGATATGGACTCACTCTTCGAAGAAAATATCCGTCGCTTATATCACCTATGTATTTAGGTATAGCTGATGTTCTCTTGCTTGATTGAGAATTTTTTGTCAAAGGGATTATTCTTACTAGTTCTCTCCTCTAACTCAACAAGAGAAGCTTGCTCTTGCTTAACCATGTGGTTTTAGGTTTCTTTCTCTCTCTGTTTGCTTTGGTTCATTTGTTTTATCTAGTGGTTTGACGAGTCGGGGATTGTTTGGATATTTGTGGTTGAAGATAAAAATAAATGAAGTGAAAATGTTGCTCGTATAAGTTCAGCTTTAGAGAATTCAAACAAGCCGTTTCAGTTTCAGTTTAGCGTAGTCTATGAGTAAACACTGCCTAATTAGAACTTTTTTCTGCCAATGATTTGAAGAGCTAATTGAAAGGGGTTTTGTGCTTAAATGAACTTGATCACTATTCACTCATTAATGAACCTAATCAAATTAACACTTTGAAGTTTTCTCTTCCCCATTTAATGTGAGATATATAAGATCACAATAAATACTAATTAATTTTTAATTAACTATAAAACTGTATGTAATATATGGTAGGCTTATAGTTGATAATCATTATCTATAAAATTTTCCTAATGTTTGGAAAATTAATTAATCTTAGGAGTGTTGTGGATTGTGGGAGAGGAATGGAGAAGAGGAGATGGTAAAGAATGGTGAGGTAAGCGATCTGTTGATGTAAAGCAAAACCCCATTTGCAACCTTTGCAATGTAGTAATAATTATTCAGGATGTGTAACCTAAATATTAATCTTATTTGTGATTTTATTCAATTCACAAGCTCACTAATGACTAAACACAATCTATTTACTGTTAAATTACTCTATCTATTAACCTTAAGGTACAGATAAGTTGATAAGAGCTCTTACTAACAAGTGAGGTCGCATTTTTGAATCATCCTCATATATCGCAAATTGCTTAAAACTCAAAGTCGAACTTTATCTCCATGAGGGACTCTACTCGATTATAGCGGAAATTAATTTAAGAGTGAATAATTTAAAAATACCTTCATATAATTAGGACCTTCTTAAAATACACTGGGTAACCAAAAAAAAAAAGAAAATTATTCTATCTATTTCAAGGTTTGACTTAAGAAGAATTTATTTCAATTCCCTTTATTTTTAATTAGCCTCGGTGTCGTTTCGTCGCTGTTTCAGCGTATTATAGGTAGATCCCTATACTCAGTCCTCTGTCGCCGCTGAGATGACAAAATTTGTTCCTTCGAAAACCCTAATTACAGTAGAAGAGAAAAAGGACTTAGCAAATCTATAATATTCAGCGCTTGCAACAAAGAAGAAGGTATTTCTTTTCTCGTCTTTCATCTTTAACTTGCGACTTAAGGGATGTCTTTGCGTGTTTTATTCGCTCAAAACGTTAATTTCAGTTATATGATATGTATTGATATGATCTTTTTTACTGGCACCGACAAGATGCAATCTAACTCTAGTGTGCCAAGAAAATAACACGAAACACAACAATCCACTGGAATTTTTGTTTTTCAGTTGGTTTCGGTTTTCAATTGGCAACTATAATTGGTTTTAGTTATAATTCTTTTATTTTGTCCAGATTTGAGGATGAGGTTGTTAACCCACAACATGCTTTCATCGAACATTAAAGGAGTGACCAATGGGTTCCCTCTCGGTATAGAGGTGGAGAAAGTGATTGAGAAGCAAGTGGACTTCAATCCCGATTTTCTGAGGAACATGTTTGCAAAGGTGGAGTGGAAAGCCCTTGTTGACGCAGCTCGAACCATGGGCTATGCAGAGCTCCCTGAAGAAGCTGATTTGTCAATGCTGGAGTCTGATGACTTCCTCAAAAGATTTCACCACGCCTTGTTGGAACTCCATCTGGAGGAAGGAGCTTTGGTTTGTCCAGAGACTGGCCGCAAGTTTCCTGTTAATAAGGGTATTCCCAACATGCTCCTTCTTGAAGATGAAGTTTAGGTTGAGCCAACATCCATTTTTCTTAACCTTTATGTTCGCTTTCCATAGGTTTTGGGAGAATTTGTGATAGGTATTATTGCAGCTTAAGCGTGTGCCTTGGGTTTCTTTTTTGTAACAATATGCTTCATATCTGGGGTTTGATTTATCATACCCTCCTTCCTAAAGGCTGTGGAGTAAGCCAATTCTGAGGCGTAGTTGCTTATTCTGATTATGTTAATTCATTAGATAAAACTATGTCCTGTAACATCTCTATCAGTCATCACCTTTGTTTTAAATATGAGTTGGGAATGAAAGTTCACAGAACAACATATGTTTCCACCATCTTACTTCCAGGGAAATCTTCTTTGCAAAGCATATTAAACACATCGTGAATTGCCCCACAACATTCGTACTAAAACCTTGAATGTCTAACTTGAAATGATATTGTACAAACAATTTCTGTATTATTACAAGGAAGAAAATGAATTTAAAGTATCGAATTTCTGTGATGGAAGGGTTGATTGGTTTCTGTTCTTCCTTTCCTTCCATCAGGGGCCAGGAGGGACACCAAAACCCCAATTCTATCTTCTGTTTCTCCTTCCCTTTTGTCTGTACAAAGACGTCAGTAGAAACACTAAATGTAAATGGCTAGGATGACTATCCTGCCTTGTATCCTCCCTGAATGCAAGCATCCGGCAGCAAGTTCTTGAGGACCTGTTATCTTCGTTCATTCTAATTTCAGAACGACCTTAATGAATTTGTAAACAAAGCAAATTCGTTGAAGCCAAAGGAACTAATTGAATGTAAAGAATACTGGGTATCAGAGCAGAGAAACAAACCATGGTAGCAAAATTTCAGTGGTAAAAGAAAACCTTGAAGCCAAGATAAGAACAATGCAAGATCTATGCTAGTGTTGCTGCATATAAATTTTCAAGATCACGAAGGTGATTACGAGTGGTTTCACCTCACATATTAAAAATAACTATGATAAAAAAATTTAACGTAGCGAGCAAAAGTGTTTTGTTCTGTAATACCATTAACCAACATTATGAATGTGCAAATCAACAATCCAGCTATTGATGAATGTGCAGGTATTATTAGGTGCAGAATTCGCCAATTTATAAGGAATTGCAGGCAGACACAAGTTATGACCACAGTCCTGAGAATCTAGTGAAAATCTATGGTAGAATTCATAACTCATAAGCCGGTCTACACAACACGGGGCTTTCCAGCTACGTACCTGCAATAAGTTTGGGTATGTGTCCTGCACAATGAGATGGAACTCCACCGAGCTCAACAATCTTTCCACATACTTTTAGTGGCCTGGACTTGCAATTGATGTTATCTTTTCACTACTTCAAATGGTTGAGCTGCAGCTTCAGTACAAGCACCAACAGCAACCCCGCAAAACAATGTTCTAACTGGTCCCAGCTCCAGCTGATCCAAAGCATTCAATTCCTGCCTCACATTGTTTCGTATTTTAATATCTTTCCTGCCTTGAAGATAATGTACATATGCTGCTTTCAGCGATAATATACTCCCTATAAACTGCTCTTGAAGGTGCCAGTTCAGTTTGAATCTTATGATGAAAAGCAGCACTAACACCACCCAAAACTTACACCCGACTCCCATCAGCAGCCATCTTTGTTCTGATCTGAATATGTAAACAGCCATTTCCTAATTTATTATTTATGAATATAATTGCTTATGGTCTCATGGTGTAGACAAGTTAGAAAAATAACGAACAAGATGACTTGGAAATCCATTTCAAGCAACAAAACAAGTTCAGAGTTTGATCCGGCAAATCTAGAATGGTAGCATTGTAGCAGTGGATTAGTTACAGCCATAAAAGGTCAGGTCTAGATACTAGTTCGGAGATGGATCTAGAAAATTGCATGAACATATTAGTCTACAAAAGAATAGATACGTAAAAGGAAGATAAACGTCACTACAAAAAAAGTATACAATCTGCAACGTTTGATTGAGGAAACGTCGCAGATTGTATAAACTTTTCGTGACGTTTTTGAAACTTCGGGAAAAGTTTAAGTTTTCGGCGACGTTTGATTAAAACGTCATGGATTTGGAGAAATAATTGAGACGTTTTATTATTAAAATGTGGCCAAATAAATACCACAACGTTTTTTTTTGAAGAAAACGTCGTGGAAGTGTTGGTAAAGAAATTAAAACTCAGTCATTTAACTAATTAACGTTTGGGTTCAAAGGTTTCTTCAATCACACCTCCCACTACTATAAGACTGTGCACTCTCAACGTATACAAACGGCTTCAAATCTCCCTCTCCACACCGCCACCCTTGCTCCTCCACGTGCGTTGATTCCTAAGGTACATTCTGATACCCACTGCTCTTTTATCTTCGTATTTGATTTGCTAAAGCGCTGTGGTGGGTGGTGGGTGTGGTGGGTGTTGGGTATAACGTTCGAAGTATATATATATATACTGCATGTTTAAAATACCCACGAATCTCCTGTCTCTCTCTCTCCCTCTCTCTCTATTCTTTGATTTTGTTAAAATTTAAATGATTCTCTGTCGGGTTTTGTTTGAAATGGCTTTTTCAATGGGTTTTTGCTAGCTCCGAACAATATTATCAATTCTTAGTAAAGGCCGTCAGGTTTTTGGTATTGTATCATCTACAATATTCAAACTCTTCTTTTCTCTCATCCATATCCCTTCTTAATTTATCGCACTTAATCGGAAGCAATGTAATCTATTAGCTAATTACTTTATGTAGCATAATTTAGTCTGTAGGCACAACGTGTATCGAAGTTAGATTTGGGATGAAAGAATGAACTCTAGTTAAAAGGAAATGTCTTCCTCAAATGATAATTTTCATATCAATAGATAACTTTTCTAACTCTTGTGGTTCACTTCTTTGGTTGTTGTTTAGGTAATTAGTTGTAATACATAGATGCAGTTATTTTTATTAGTTTTATGGGAACTTGCAAGACAAACCATGTATGGAGAGCTTACATTAGTTTGGCTGAAGGATGTCCTTAGAGAGACACTCCAACACTAGAGGCTATTACAATTTAAGATATAGACAAAAGGGATAATTAACCAACACTAAGGCTTTCAAAGTTGATCTTCACATCTTATTCTTGAATATTTCTTGCTATATTTTAGGTTTGTGTGTTAGAAAACATGATGTTGTGTGCTTGCTTTGCTGCCAAATTAAGCTGATATTAAGATCTAACTTTAGAGACATAATCACAATATATATTGATAATTCAAATCTACAGTAAATACATTAATCCAGTGCTAGGCTGGTGATAGAGATTTCAATTATGGAGATGAATGAAAGAGTAGTAGGATGTGCTTTTCAGGACTTACTTGAGTAATAGAGTTCAACTTTTATTAATATGCATATATAAAACCTTATTCTAATGTTTTCATCTCACTTTTTATATATAGTTAAGGTGTCTTTCTCCTTACAATCTAATATGCAGCCTAATTCATATAATTATTAGAATTAACTGAATTTTTCACTAAAGTTGCATACATAATAATAAAGCTTACCTGACCTAAAAATGATTGGTTTAATACAAGAAGCTTGTTAACTTGTGAACTTCACTTTGTATACTCTAGTATAATTGTACACCACATTTTTATTTGTTCATATTTATACTTATTTATTATTGCATGCAGTGGCAATATCATTGTTGCTATATTTTGTTATCTGTCTATCCATCAATGGTTGCCTTCTTGAGATGAAACTTCAGTTGGTGTTTTTGCAGAACTAAAGACTGACCCTCTTAAGGATTGCAGAGGAATATTTTTGAAGTAAATTGAATGTTGTCACAGATTTCAACACAGAAGTAGTGGATCTGGTATGAAAATTGTGCATTTTATCTTATGCATTTTCAAAGAATTGTACTCTTCTCTTGTGTGGCAAAATGCCTTGTTTTGTTGTAGTGTAAATTTTTCTTTTTTTGTGAATACTATTTACATTTTTGTACTTGATTTTGAGGAGTCCTTAGGATTGTAACCCATGACTTTCAGATACCATCTTATCTGTTTAGGATTTGCAGTGTATTAGTTACTACATATGGTACTATTGTTGGACTATTGAGCAACTAGTTATCGCTACTCAATATCATAAGGAATAAGTGTGAAATAATGAGATTATTGGTCACCCTTTCAACAAAAAGGTTTAAAATCCTAAGAAGTAGAGGTTTGAACATAATAGATATGTTTAACTAGTTTAATTATATGCTGCAAATTATTTTGTCTGTGGAACTATTAAACATGGTTAAGGATGTAGGGTAGATCAATTTTTTTTCAAATTTGTGAGGATGTATAAAAAAAATAACCTTCTCAAATTTTGACAAAATTTGAGAAGAATGGAGAAGTTGCATAAGATGACTCAAATGGGATTAGATTTCAGATGAGAGTTGCATAAATTTGTACAAACATTTGAATATCAAACTTTCCGAAATAATATATACATATGTAGAATTTTGGCATAAATTCTGGAAAGGAAGTCATGGTTACAATACCATAAGAATAAAGAGTTCACACAATCAACATGCTTTCATTTTTTACATCGTGTTATTAGCCTCACCAATTTTGAGAGAAGAGAGCGTATAAGGGTGGTCACTCAATGCAATTTGTTTTAGATATGGTGCTTAGTAAAGAATCATCAATATAATTTGGCCATCTATTTTTAAGTTATTTATATGCAATAGATATAAGAAAATTACCATAATTGTTATTAGTGTCAACTATAGTCTAGTGTAATGGTACTTGTGCTCAATTCAGCTACAATTATTGCAATAATTCATAACTACTTACCTTCGGCGTCCATTGTGACAATATATAAGATCGATTCCTCTTTAAGGTTAAAGAGATAATCTATGTATCATCCCCTTAATTTTTATGTGAGTAAACTAAACAAAAGAAGAATTATAGTCTAATAAGTTATCGCCATAACCTTTTGAATAGTAGCTAGTACAATCTTGCAATAAGTGTACACAATCATGCAAGACCACGTTATTATGCCAACTTGTTGCATGTGTTTTATGTGTAAATTAAATTCCCACTAATATAACATAATGTTCTCATTCTTATGTTAAATTAGTATGTATTTTTTGCTCAATGGATAAGAGTTGGATGAACAGTGTGTTAGAGTAGTACCCTGAAGGCAATCGCCTTTAGCGCATTTTGTAAAAAGTTGTGTACAGACTTTATGAATAAATAAAGAAAGGCATATTTCATTACGTTGTTGTTCATTATTTATGAACTGATATTGATCAATAAGTAAATTAATGAAGTCCATGATATATGACATAGCATGAAGGAAATTGTGATGTGATCATACTACTGAGATTCCTATCATGTGCAATTATGTCAGTATCTAAATTATCCCTAGTCATAGGATTACTGAAACTGGACATCGGTAATTTGGAAAGACTAGCACATCTCAAGCTCCTTGATTTGATCAAGCAGTGGATCTCAAAAGCTGTAAATATGAGATATTTAGGGTTGAGATGTGATGCTTACTAGAGGTAGTAAGTACATTGGATGACCTGCTATGAGATCATCACATGGAAGTCCTATTCTAATGTCAGTGATAATCTCATCATAGCAATGGTGCAAGTATCCTTAGACTTGAGGTGCTCAAGGATATCTTGAATACTGATTCTGTGCTTTGACTCCATTCCTTGTTGCCTTACAGAGGTCGCTCATAGGGTGGTGATTGGGTACAGCTTGAGGTATTCGAAGGTAATTGAGTAGCCAATAGAGGATTCACCACTTCTGTGATAGCAGAAGATGATATCCATGGCCTCTTGTCAGAGTCATTACTTGGAAGTCTCTGGCCGGAGCATATATGTCATGAAGAATGTCTTCATTGACATATAAAGTAATGAGTCCCAGGACGAGAACTGAAATCACTTGGACTAGATTTGACGTAGTCAGTCTAGTAAAGAGTTGACACATTGCCCATACTCATAACCAAGTGGGGTATAGCATGGTGAAAGGACGAATTGCACGGTAATTGTCTATGGAAAGGTTCCTGATATGATTCATGATGAATACATGTTCATTCGTCAAACCAATTACTTTCCGGTCAATTGGGGGTCATGATGTGTTGCTAGATACCGCTCATGACTTGCTTGGATTAAGTGTTAATCTAAGTGGTCAACATAACCGGGAAACTAATGGGTCACACGCATAAGAGTGTCTCGGAGAATTCGTAAAATAGTTTTGGACAGAGTTCCAATATATGGAGAGCAAAAGGAGTAAATGGATCCCGATGAGATCGAGATATGTCCCGATGAGATCGCGACATCGATATTGCTGAAAAACGTTTCCGGTGGGTTTTCCCATACCGGGACCCGGTAGGCCGGTAGGACCGATCCCAGTGTGACTGGACCACTTCAGCATTAATATATATATATATATATATATATTAATTAAAGATATATATGTGTGTGTACGTGGATAGGAAGGAGAAGCTTCCTTTATATGCTTAGTCAAAAGTTGTTTTAATGGCATTAAATGACTAAAAGACAAAATTGGCTAATGAAGAAAGAAGAGGTGATGGTCGTTGGTGATATATGAAGAAGCTAAGGTTTTTCATCTCTTAAGCTCTCTTCATGGTTGAGAATCGTGGCTTTTGAAGTAAGAAGAAAGGTTTGAAAAGAAAGAGTTTCTCTCTCAAGCTATCTTCATCATCGATCATCACCAAGCTTCTCCTTTCTCATCGTTTCTCCATAGCTCTCCAAGGACAAAGGTAGGAGCTAGCAATCTTTACTTTGTTCTAGCTATTCCCGGGTCAAAGGGTTTATCCCGGTTAGATTTTCCGATCTCTGCGTGGATACCGTTAGAGACGGTCTCCTTTGACCGTTATGGTTTGAGTTTGTTGTATAGACACATGAATCCTAGTTTTCGGGAAGGTCCCGGAATAAAAATTTTTTGTTTTCCACACCGTGAGCATGTGATGCTCACACCGGGATTTTCCTACAGTGGTATCAGAGCCACTTGTGTCGTATATAACGATGAAACCATGACTAGATCGGAGTTGCCTATTGCTTGTGACGATGATGCATGTTGATTGTGTGAATTTCGAATTCAGTGTAGAAATATTGTTTTCGAAATTTTCTTCCCAGATATGTTCACAAGATGTTGTTTCATATTTCTGTGGAAGCTCGGAATTTATCAATGTGATTTGATATGGTTTTGCTAATTTATTCCCCAATGTTCTGGTTGCTGTCTTTGTGCACATTCAATGAACAGACATGCTTATAAATTCGAGAATAAATTGCAGAAAACTTGTTTTTCGGATTTGCTTTCACCAACATGTCTCTAAGATGTTTATGAATGTCTATGAGAATGGAAAAATGTTTTCAAGGTGATTTACTATTTATTTGAGAATTTATTGTGTGTTGCTTGGAATAACTGTGTTGAAAAACACAGATTCTACATTGGCTTTGTTGCTGAGGTTGGATGTGTTTTTGTTGGAAATAAATCCTGAAACAATTCATGGTACATTTTGTGAACATGTTTTAACCTCTGTAATTTTCTCAGAATTTATTTAAATTGTTTCAATGAGTTTTTTAAGCAAAACACAGAACTTGGCAGTTTTGAGAAAGTTGCTGGAGCTGTTTTGTTTGGAATGATAAATTGTGTATTTCTCAATTCCAATGCCTTGGATCATTTTTAATGTGATTAAAAACGTGTTATATTGATTTTGTATGCTTTCCAAATTGAATTTTTTGAAATTGGGTTTCCAAATATTTTTCGTATGTCAAATTTGTCACATTAGCGTCTCGTTAGTGCATTTCCTTGTCCTGATTATTTTGGCCGTCACAAATTTTGTGACAAGTGCCGAAGTAATCTTGATAAAGTTTAGACTACCTAGAGATACTTAGAGTGATAGTTTGATATTCTCAAATTATTTGGAGATCTGAATGAATAAGAGTGTATTCGTTGATTTCAAGTTTTTCATGTATAGTTTGACTATATATGGTAAGCATGGAACAATGAAAGTGTTTCATTGGTACATCATAATAAAGGATATTATGTTAAGTCAAACCAGACTTCACGTATTAAATAATTTTGATAATAAACAAAGAGAAATATACAAATGAAAAGTAGATGGATGCATAAAAAGAAAAAGAAGAAGGAAGAAAAAGCAGACGGAAGAAAAACAGAAGGAAGGAAAAGCGAGCGGAAGAATAATGAGCGGAAGAAAAACATAAGGAAGGAAAAGCGACGGAAGAATAATGAGCGAAAGAAAAAGCAGAAGGAAGGAAAAGCGAGACGGAAGAATAACGACGGAAGAAAAGCGAAGGAAGAAAAGCGAAGGAAGAAAAAGCGAGCGGAAGAAAAACAGAAGGAAGGAAAAGCAGACGGAAGAATAACAAACGGAAGAAAAACAGAAGGAAGAAAAAGCAGAAGGAAGAAAAAGCAGACGGAAGAAAACCATAAGGAAGAAAAAGCAGAAGGAAAAATAGACGGAAGAATATCAGACGGAACAAAAATCAGACGGAAGCTTTACTAAGAGAAAAGCAGACGATACAAAAATCAGACGGAAGCTTTACTAAGAGAAAAGCAGACGAAAAAAAATCAGACGGAAGCTTTACTAAGAGAAAAGCAGACGATACAAAAATTAGATGGAAGCTTTACTAAGAGAAAAGTAGACGATACAAAAATCAGACGGAAGCTTTACGAAGAGAAAAGCGAGGCGATCTGAAAATCGACACGAAGAAAGAAACATCGCTTTAAGGCGATTCTGAGTTAAACCAATAACCGTTGCTTTAAAGATTCGAGCGGATATTCAAGAAACAATTGAAGACCTGATTATAAATAAGAGTCGAGATTGAAGTAAAACGACTTTTGAGAAAAGTGAATGAAACTCGAGTATTCAAACATCATTACTATCGAGAAAAATTGTGAACTATTTTTCGAGTATACGATGTTAAGAGCAACTCTTTTGTAAAAAGCTCTTTATTAGTTTTTCATTTTGAAAAGTGTTACGGTAGCTGAAGAGGCTAAGAGTAAAGAATACTTGTTGTTAAGAGACCAAGAGGCTCGATCCAAAGAATACTTGTAAACAGCTCGGAGATAGTGAAATCTCGAAGGATATCGAGGATCGGACGTAGCCCACAGTTTAGGGTGAACCAGATAAATTGTCGTGTTTCTCTCTAACTCTTACTTTACTTAAATCGTAGTTCTCATTATTATCAAAGGTTTTCAAACTAGTCAAGAATTGATTTAAGATAAGTTTTCGAAAGAACAAGCAATTGTTATTGAAGGGATTAACGAAAAGTTTATCACAATTCAACCCCCTTCTTGTGTATCTTGATCATATTATTACTCAATATATTAACGTGTGATTTACTTCAATTGGTATCAGAGACTCTAATAAAGTGTGAACTAAAGAAAATGGTGGAATCACACACGTATATTGCGAAGGAGCCTCGGTCACCGGACCTCCAAAGATTCAATGGTGAAGACTACCACTATTGGAAGGATCGGATGAGATTGTTTATCGAGTCTACTCACATTGACCTTTGGGACATCATCGAGAATGGACCATACACACTGAAGATGATGATAAAATCCAATTCCACGAGAAAGATGGACTACCGAAAGCGTAAAGCAAGATTTCAACTAAACTCCAAAGCGAAATTTTTCTTGAGTTATGCATTGAAGCGAAGCAAGTATGACAAAGTTCATGGATGTGATATCTGCCAAAAATGTGGGATACATTATCAATTGCACATGAAGGAACAAATCAAGTCAAGGAGTCCAAGATAAGTATTTTGGTGCATCGATCGAGTTATTCAAGATGAAAGAAGAAGAGACCATTGATCAAATGTTTGGAAGATTCCAAACAATTGTTAATGGACTAAAAGCTCTTGGAAGAGCGTCATAACACCAAGACCATGTTCAAAGATTTTGAGGAGTCCGCTAAAAGATGGAGACCCAAAGTAATCTATTGCATAAGAAGCCAAAGACTTAAGCGTACTGAAGCTTGATGAATTACTTGGATCGTTGAAGATACACAAAGTAGAGCTTGATGCGGAAGATAAGCCTAAGAAAGAGAAGTCCATAGGCGCTCAAAGCAAGTCAAAAGAATCACAAAATCCGAAGAAGAAAACAAAGAGGAACACATCAAAGGCTTTAAAGATTGAAGAAGCAAAGGATGATGCTTCGAAGAAGTCGAATCAATCAAGTGATGAAGACGATGAACTATCTTTCATTTCAAGAAAGATAAGAAGAATGTGGAAAAAGAAGTCCAAAGGAAATTCAACATTTAGAAGGAACAGCGACAAAGACGATGAAAAAGTCGATAAAGCATCCGTTACATGTTATGAATGCAAGAAGCCGGGACATTACAAGTCCGAGTGTCCAATGTTGAAAAGACAACCCAAAAGGAGTAGGGATAACAAGAAAAGCATGATGGCAACGTGGGAAGATCTGGACTCATCAGAATCAGATACAAGTTCAGAAGCGTCAGAACATGTTAACATATGTCTGGTAGTTGAAGAAGAAAGTGATGAGGAGGTAACTTCTAGCTATAATGATATACAAGATGCATACTCAGAATTATTAGAGGATTCTCATGCTATTCTCAAACAAATAAGTGTTGAAGAAGAAATATGTAGAAAACCTCAAACATACTCGTGAGATAGAGAGTGAGAATATAAGTTTGAGAAAACAAGTTGAGAATTGAATAACAACAAAGTTGTAGATAGATCCAAGAGATTAATCAATTGAAATCGAGAATTAATAATCTCTCGATTGATCTAGCTAAATTCTGATAGTACAAAAAGATTAATGAAATGATAGGAAAATACGTACATCCGAGGATAAAACTGGATTAGGGTTTACTAAAAATAAGCCCTAATTACTTAAAATCAATTGCTCAAAAGATAAGAAAAGATATCAATCGGGTTTTCGAAAGGTCATCAACGTTACATTCTACACCTTATTATCATTCATTACATCATACTAACCCTAAAGGACCCAAGAGAATCTGGTACCTAAAAATAAGATAATATCTCCTACGAAATCCTTCTTTGGAAGAACCAAAGAAGCACTATTGGTATTTGGACGGTGGATGCTCGCGTCACATGACGGAAACAAGTCTATGTTCCTAGATCTTGATCAAGAAAGGAGGATCAAGAACTTTTGGAGACAACCAATGAGGAAAGATAATCGGGTTTGGTAAGATTGGTAAATATTCCATGCATGCATTAACAACGTCTACTAGTTGATGGTTTAAAGCATAACTTGATAAGTATTAGTCAATTATATGATTACGGTTTTGAAGTTACTTTCAATCAAAATTTTGTGAAGTCGAAACAAAGATGGTTTCATCTTCTTTTCACCAAAAGACGAAACAATCTTTACAAAATTGATTTAGGCGATTTTCGGTCTCAAAATATTTCATGTTTTTATCTCATCAAGATGAAAGACGATCGGCATAAAAACTAGGTCATGTCAATTTTAAACATATTTCAAAACTTTTGAAACATGATTTGGTAAAAGGTTTGCCACAAATTCGTTTTGACAAAGATTTCTTTTGTGAAAGTTGTCAGAAAAGGAAACAAGTTAAAACCTCTTTCTCTTTAAAACATTTCGTAACGTCATCTAGACCACTTGAGTTGTTACATTTGGACTTATTTGGTCCAACAAGAACAATAAGTCTTAGTGGAAAGAAGTATGGACTTGTGATTGTTGATGATTTTACAAGGTTTTGTTGGATACTTTTCTATCACATAAAGATGAGACTTTCAAGTGCTTTAGAAACCTTTCCATGAGGTTACAAAATGAAAAGGAATGTCTATAGCCAGATAAGGAGTGATCATGGTAGAAATTCAAAATGAGAAGTTTAGAGTATTCTGCGAAGAAAATGGAATTTTCCATAACTTCTCCCCCCAAGGACTCCATGCAGCAGAATGGAGTTGTTGAGAGGAAGAATAGAGCGATTCAAGAGATGGCAAGAACAATGTTGGCGAGATGAATCTTCCTAAATACTTCAAGCGAAGTCATCAATACAAAGATGCTACATTCGTAATAGAGTGTTCTTTGCGACCAATCTCAAGAAAACTCCTATGAGTTGTGGAATGGAAGGAGACCAAACATTTCTTATTTCCATCCTTTCGGCTGCAAGTGCACTAGTCTGAACACAAAGGAAGCTCTGGACAAATTTGATGCAAAGACATTTTCAGGAATTTTTCTAGGCTATTCTCTCACTTCAAAGGCATTTAGAATCTTCAACCTCACCTCAAAGACATTGAAGAAACTATTCATGTTAAGTTCGATGATAGCGCTTCAACCCAATAAGGAAAAGGAATCAAGAAGATGATCTTTATGATGCCTTTGATGCAGTGCAAGGAAGTATCTTCATCAAAACACCTCATGATGAAAAGACAGACATTTCTAAGAATTTTGAGTTAAAGAAAGATTGGAGATACAAAAGCTTTCATCCCAAAGAGTCAATTATTGGAGAAACCTCAGAAGGTGTAAGAACAAGGTCCAAGTTCAGAAGAGAAGCCAACATGGCATTTATATCTGAAGTAGAACCTAAGAAGATTGATGAAGCTCTAAAAGATGAAGCATGGATATTAGCTATGCAAGAGGAGTTGAATCAATTCGGTAGGAATAAAGTCCGGTCCTTAGTTCCTAAACACGAAAAGAAATCCATTATTGGTACTAGATGGATATTCAAGAATAAGCTAGACTTAATCAGGAAAAGTAAGTCGCAATAAGGCAAGATTAGTAGCACAAGGCTATAATCAGCAGGAAGGAATAGACTACAATGAGACATATGCTCCAAGAGCAAGACTTGAAGCAATAAGGATACCGCTTGCATATCTTTGTTTGCCATGACATAAAGCTTTTCAGATGGATGTAAAAGTGCATTTCGAGCGGTTTTATAGATGAAGAAGTCTATGTCAAGCAACCTCCTGGATTTTAGGATATAAAGTATCCAGATCATGTCTCTGAGACTTCATAAAGCCTTATATGGATGAAACAGGCCCTAGAGCATGGTATGATCGTCTCGAGCTCATTTCTTATAGGAAATGGATTTACTAGAGGTAAAGTAGACAAAACTCTTTTAGGAAGAACTTGAATAATGATTTTATTATTGTGCAAATCTATGTTGATGATATTATTTTGGAGCAACCTCAAAAGGTTATGCATGAGCTTTGAAAATATGATGAAAATGAATTTGAGATGAGCATGATGGGTGAGTTAAAATTCTTTCTTGAATTGCAAGTAAAGCAAACTAAGGATAAGATTCTTATCCATCAACAAAAATATGTCAAAGAATTGTTGTCTAAGTTTGATATGTGCGAGTGTTAAAAGTATGTCTACACCGATGCATCCTTCAAACTTGTTGTCAAAAGACGAAAGTGGTAAGAAGGTGGATCAAACCCTATTTAGAGGATGATTGGTTCTTTGCTTTATCTTACAGCAAGTAGACCTGACATTCTATTCAGGTGTATGCTTGTGTGCAAGGTTTCAGGCGATCTAGAGAATCTCATTACATTCTTTGTAAACGAATTTTGAGATATCTCGCAGTACTCTTGATCTTTGTTTAATGTATGAGAAAGGTAAAGATTTCAGGTTGAATGGATATTGCGATGCGGACTATGCGGTGATAGGATCGAAAGGAAGAGCACGAGTGGTGGTTGTCACTTCCTTGGACCAAACACGTGTCATGGTCAAGCAAGAGACAAAGATCGATTGCATTATCAATCGCCGAAGTTGAATATATGTCCGCCGAAGTTGTTGTTCACAATTGTTGTGGATCAAGTATCAATTGGAGGACTACTCAATACAAGAGGAAGAGATTCCAATATCTTGTGACAACACCAAATAGCCATCGACTTGTCAAAGAATCCAATTCAACATTCAAGGTAAAGCACATAGAAGTCGACATCATTTCTTGAGAGATTACGTTCGGAAGAAAGTCGTCGATCTACAATTCGTGGAAGCGAAATATCGGTGGCGGATATCTTCACAAAACCACTAAGTGAAGATCGCTTTAAAGAAATCGACGAACCTTAATATGGTGATGTTAATGCACCATTCATCCGGTTTTCGTAAAGAAGAAAGCAGACGAGAGGAGGAGTTAACGGATCATTCATCTGCTTTTTTATAAAGACAAGATGATAGATGACAGAGTTAACAGATTGATCATCTAATTTTCAAAAGAAAAGACAATGAAACGGTGGAGTTAAGCGGCGTTGACGGTTTCGCACTTAAAACTTCTTTCACAAGGAAAAGTTTTAGAGGAAAAGGTCGTCGATCATCGAGAAGTACAATCGTTCTAGCATTTGCAATAAAATCCCTAAAAGCGACTTTTGGGATTCCTACCAAATTCGAGAATTGCTAGTTCTCTGAAATCTCTCTGAAAATTCTTCAAGCAAGTTCCTATTCAATGTAATCAAGAAGATGTATATCGTTTATTTTGCGAGTTGATCCAGGATCGGGATGGGAAGATTGGTAAACTTGAAGAACTAAGAAAAGAACGAGATGGATATAGAGTGGAGATAATGGCGGCGGATGGAGAAACTTCTTTCAAATACGAGATGAAGTCTATCTCCAAGTAATTTATGAGTTCTGGAAAAATACTAAATCAGTAGATGATACAATCGTGTCATATGTAGACACACACTCTGTTATTGTAACAAAGGAGTTACTGGAGAAAGTTACTGAATGTCCAATGGATGGAGTTCAACCCACTAATATGGTGAAATGGATGACAAAGCTCAAGATGAACGAAGATGAAGTTAGTCGTCAACTCTATGGATACAATAACCCAACTGAAAGGAGAGCCTCTTGGCTAGTACCAAAGGCAAGGGTATTGTTCACGATTCTATGTGACTGTATCTTACCGAGAATAGGTTCAAGACATCAGGTCACTACCCTGGATGAACAATGCATCTTTCATCTTCTAAATCATCACCCAATAGATTTACCATATTTGATTTTTCAGTACATGGTAAAATCTATAAAGGATACAAACATCTGTCCTTATGGGATGCTATTGACAAGAGTGTTCAAAGAATCTGGCATCAGATTGGAAAGGGGAATCAGACAGAAGATAGCCGTCAAAAGCTATATAGATTCAACAACTGTTGTTAAAATGGATCTGAGATTTCCAGATAGAAAAGGAGCAGAAGCACCAAGGAAAGCAACAACTGAGGGGGAGCCTATACCGAAGAAATCCTCTATGAAGGAGAGAAGATCACACTCGTGAATCAAAGTCAAAAGTGTTCGATTTTTGAATCGGAGACTTGAAGCGTAAAGGGAACCTCCGGTGAGTGACATTCCTAAGCAAGCAAGAAGGTCACCTGTAATGTAAACTGCTTGCGACGTAAAGAAGCCACCCATCCAGAGATTCAAGCCAATCAAAGCATTATGAGCAGCGAGATCAAAAGCTACAAAATCACTATCATCAATCCTTGAGAAGATTCGAAATTCATCTCAAGGAAATGGAGGAAAAGAAAAGAAGAAGAACTGAAAAGAAGAAAGCACAATCCAAGAGGTCACCAAGGTTAAAGAAAATGAGTGCGAAAAAGAAGAAAGTCCAACAACGAGACAAAGTCTAAGAAGGCAAGGCAAGAAGAGACATTGTTGACCTTCTGAAAAGTCTGCTGCAAGTCTTTGTTAGTCTTTGTTGATCTTCTTGAAGTTAATATGGAAGCTGCTCATCAAGCGATTGTGGAAGCTATTACGGGTAATATTAAGGATTCTCACAAAGTTCTTAATAATCCAATTTTGAAGAAGTAGTTCCTACTACTTTTCGCCTACACTTGTCCACAAACAAGTTGCTACTCATGTTATGGGTAAGAAGGCTACTCAAAAGTTGTGAGTGTGATGACTAATGTTCCATCCAAGTATTTAAGCTGCTCAAAAGAAAGTTGGGAACACAGATTGGTTGTAATGGAGGAGAAGAAGACCAAGTCTGTCATCATCCGAGACAAACCAAAGAGATATGTGAAAGCCTTCTTCAAATCAGTTGAATATGATAATGACATTTTACATCATTGGATAGGGGTTACAAAATCTCTATGATCAATCAAGAGAGTTGGAAGAGAACCATATCCACGAGCCATTTGGAGAGCGTCTCACTTCTTATCCTATCTTGAGCAGTAGAATAATCAAGGTGGTACGATCTTGACCACCAAATTTTGTTGAACTCAAGTATGAGAAGTGAAGCTAAAAGTTCAACGAGCCGGTTGTGGATGACATGACTTGATCAAATTGAAGAGGCGGTAAAATTGATTGATGAAGCATGTGAAGAGAAAAGGAGGAAATTCTATCTGCGTATATCAAGATCCGGACCAAGCCTAACTAAGGCTACAGCGAGAGGATCCATAGGGAGGACTATCGAAAGTGGTCGAGATTGTTACATTACGATTGGCAACTCGTAATGTTGTTATACTATTTTACGTAAAATTCTGCGAAATCGACCTCATGGGAGATCACCTCAATTGCGAAGCTATGCCATGGTTGGAAGCACTTATCAGCGTATACATGATTCCTATGATCTTGATATTCATGAACAAGTCAGATTTGTTCCTCCACCTCCTACAAATCATTGAAACAAATGTTTTAACAAGGAAGCTTATACAACAACGGTGGCTATCGTTGAAAAGCAATTTGTTGAGGCAGAATCTCGACTACGAGATGAATCATCGACTTTAAAGAAGCATGTTCGAAACTTGATAAGGATATGAAGAAGATTAAGAAGATGCTGAAAAAGTTGGTGAAGCAGATTGGGAAATAATTTTTTGATCAATAACAAATAGGGAGAAGGGAGAAGAAAGAAATCAATTTGGAAGGATAAAGCGAAGTTATTTTTATCTCAATACTTCAGATAATTGATACTTTTCATATTTCTCTTATTCACAGTATTTGTTATCATCAAAAGGGGAGAATGTTAAGTCAAACCGGACTTCACGTATTAAATAATTTTGATAATAAACAAAGAGAAATATACAAATGAAAAGTAGATGGATGCATAAAAAGAAAAGGAAGGAAGAAAAGCGAGCGGAAGAAAAGCGAAGGAAGGAAAAGAGACGGAAGAATAATGACGGAAGAATAATGAAGGAAGGAAAAGCGAGCGGAAGAATAATAGACGGAAGAAAAACAGAAGGAAGAAAAATAGAAGGAAGGAAAAGCAGACGGAAGAATAACAGACGGAAGAAAAAGCGAAGGAAGAAAAGCGAAGGAAGAAAAGCGAGCGGAAGAAAAGCGAAGGAAGGAAAAGCGAGCGGAAGAATAATGAGCGGAAGAAAAGCGAAGGAAGAAAAAGCGAAGGAAGAAAAGCGAGCGGAAGAAAAATAGAAGGAAGAAAAAGCAGAAGGAAAAATAGACGGAAGAATATCAGACGGAAGCTTTACTAAGAGAAAAGCAGACGATACAAAAATCGACGGAAGCTTTACTAAGAAAGCGGGCGAACAAAATCGACGGAAGCTTTACTAAGAGAAAAGCGGGGCGATACAAAATCGAGCGGAAGCTTTACTAAGAGAAAAGCAGACGATACAAAAATCAGACGGAAGCTTTACGAAGAGAAAAGCGGGCGATACAAGAATCGATGTAAGAAAGAAACATCGATTTAAGGCGATTCTGAGTTAAAGCTGAATAACCGCTTCTTTAAAGATTCAAGCGAGATATTCAAGAAACAGCTAAAGACACGATTATAAATAAGAGTCGAGATTGAAGTAAAAGCGACTTTTGAGAAAAGTGAATGAAACTCTATGTATTCAAACATCGACTATCTCGAGAAAATTGTGAACTATTTTTCGAGTGTACGATGTTAAGAGCAACTCTTTGTAAAAAGCTCTTTATTAGTTTTCATTTTGAAAAGTGTTACAGTAGCTGAAGAGGCTAAGAGTAAAGAATACTTGTTGTTAAGAGACCAAGAGGCTCGGTCAAAGAATACTTGTAAGCAGTTCGGAGATAGTGAAATCTCGAAGGATATCGAGGATCGGGCGTAGCTTACGGTTTAGGGTGAACCGGGATAAATTCTCGTGTTTCTCTCTAACTCTTACTTTACTTAAATCGTAGTTTTCATTATTATCAAAGGTTTTCAAACTAGTCAAGAATTGATTTAAGATAAGTTTTCTGAAAGAACATGCAATTGTTATTGAAGGGATTAACGAAAAGTTTATCACAATTCAACCCCCCCTTCTTGTGTATCTTGATCATATTATTACTCAATATATTAACGTGTGATTTACTTCATATTACACTTGGTATTGTAAATTGGAACTGCACGGATTGAGAAATTAGCCGATTAGAGAGCAATTCCACATGGATAAGTCGACTTGTCCGTGCATTGTAGACGCATAAGTCGACTTGCATAATGGTACAAGTCGACTTGTTCGTGCACAGCTGCATAAGTCGACTTACACATAAACAAGTCGACTTACACACTAGCATAAGTCGACTTACACATACACAAGTCGACTTATAACATGCAAAGGTGGGATGATGGATGATTTTAGGTATAGACTCAATGTGATTGATTAAATACCCTAAATCATTCCATATAGTCATGGTGACTATAATCCTACGGCTTGGAGGAGAAGAAGATGAGACCTGAAAACCCTCACACATCATATGAAAACTAAAGCCTTCCATTAATATGGGAGAACGAGTTCTTATAGAGTTGGGTTGTTGGGTAAACCCAAGCTCACTCTATACGGATATGTTCGAACCATGAAAATAAGATTTTGGATTAATGGGTCGGTTTTCACTAGAAGCGTTGATTTGTTGAGTAAACTCAAGATCAGCGTGGACGGAGGTGAAATTGGGCGGTGTGCATCGGATGTATGCAGCATCAAGAGTTGATAACCCAATGTGTGCATACATCACGAGTTGATAGCACTAGCCGATAGTTGCATCTATGAAGCAAATGGTATGACCGATACCGCCGATAGATCTAAGGTGGCTTCTTTGGGTAAACCAGGTCATTTTAGTAATTTCGGATATCTATGATGCAATTGGTATGACCGATACCTACCGATTGACCTAAGGTGGCTTGTTGGGTAAACCCAAAGTCATTTTAGTAATGTCGGATGTCGACCCACTAGACATTTTGTCATAATGTTTCTTGGATTAAATCTTGAGGGTTATGGATTCTTTGAAACTAGTGGGAGCCATATGCATGTCATGCAAGTCCTTATGATCATGCATGTAATTCTATTATAATATTCTTTCTCTCTTTTCCCTATAGGTTATTGAAGATGACTGCCAGTGTGAATTTGCGCTCACTAATGGACTCAAACAAATTAATCGGACCTAACTTTCTAGATTGGTGAAATCGAGAATTGTTCTCGGTCGGAGGAACTGGATATGTCTAGATGTTCCACTTCCCGATCCACTGCTGCGATGCTTTTGATGAGGATCAGAAAGCATATCGTAAGCATCTTAAAGACAGTGACATGGCTACCTGCATTATGCTTGCCTCGATGTCACCAGAGCTGCAGAAGCAGCAAGATTCTATGGATGCTAATACCATAGTGTTTCATCTTAGGGAGCTGTTTGATGAGCAAGCTTAGTCTGAAAGGTTTGAGACCTCGTGTAACATCCCGTTACTGTTAGCAAGGGTATTTTGGTAATTGGGACGGACTGATAGGTTTCATTGCATTTACCGATTGAACATGTTGCTAGCCTCTGATCATAGAGAAACAGGTTTCTTGCATATGCATTTATTCATAGGTACATGCATTCATGATTTTCCGGCATTTTATTGTGAGTATGAATTGATTGGATTGCGAACTGGAAACTGACTAAACTGATTGGATTAGGATTGATTAATCGAGAATTGGGAGTAAGTGGGTTCGAATGACTGATTTAGAATAGTCTAAGTGTAATTGATAATTGATAGTGGCTTATAGGAAATTTTAGAAATTAGGAGAAAATGCAGATGGAAATTTTAGAGTGATGCATCGATTATTGTATAATCTTGAAAGAATTGTCCAATGGCGATAGAAAAATTAGAGTTTTACTATTACGAATTAAAATGTTGAGCCATTAAAATTTAGAGACTGAAATTTGGACTGATTTGGAGACCTATGTCTATAAATAGGTAGGTTTGAGAAATTGGGAATTTTACCTAAGGTATTATCGCATTCTCCTTCTCTTCTCTACGGCGATCTCCGATTCCTTCCTCATTAGTGAGGATTCTTTGATCTGTCTTTATGGTTTTCTTCTCCTTATGCTAGCCTAACTGGTTTATTGTGATTGATGAAGGTTGAGAAGGATTGAGAGTGGATTAATCGTTGATTTGAGAAAGTTTTAGGGTTACGGTGATTTGTGGTTTTCATCTTCTATTGGTAAGTTTTTATGGCTTTAATGTTGTTATTACTGGTTGTTTGAGCATTTATGGCATGTATTCGGTTAGATTGAGTAGTCAGGGTGTTAAATGTTGAGTTTTAATAGCATTAATGGCGGAAAATCGATCGGAGAAGAAGGTGGCGCAGTCGCACGTCGCGACGTCTGGCGTGCCTCGCCGCGGCGAGAAAATTTGGTGCTCGCCGTGACGAGGCAGTGGGACGCCGCGGCGAGCGCCTGGATGCATGTCGCGACGAGCCTTCTAGCTTACGTCGCGACGAACGGGAAAAGGACGCACACCGTGGCGAGCGTGCTTTACGCCGCGGCGAGCGGCCCGTATACGTCGCGATGAGAGTCGCAAGGTCACGGCGAAAGGGGCTTTTCTGATTGAATGAGTGTTTGTTTATTGGGCATAACTTACGGTATAGAACTCCGATTGAGGTGATTCCTGAATCGTTATGAACTAGAGAAAGAGGTCTACAATTGAGGATAATTATGAGAATTGGAATTTATTTAAATGGTATTGATTCATAGAGAATAAGGTCAATTATGGTTCATAGTGTGACCTAAGTATTAAATTGAGACAATTGGAATTTTAATTGAGATTTTCAATAGAGGTTTTGACCCAATGGATAGGGAATTGCTATAGGGAGTATGAATTGAGGTAATTGAACTGAATTTTAGGATTTGATCAATTATTGTCGATCAATTGAGCGAAGAGTTGGAATGGGACATAAGAGTTCAAAATTGGGTTTTAGCGCCAGGAAAATCGTGAACATGCATTGTACATAATTTCATAGAGACGTATGCATCACTAAATTGTTTAATTGAGCATCTAGTAATGGGACTGTATTTTACTGTTATAGAGGCACCGTTGGATCGTCTTTCCACGGACATTCTTTGGAACTTCCAGGCGAGAGCTTCGAATGGCGGTGAGTAACCTAGTTGGTTTCTCAAATTCTGTCGCCTAATTGCTTAACGTGAAATTACTTGCCAATGTGAAATTGCATGATTTCTGAATTATACATGATCGAATGGCATGTTTCTACTGTATTGGATTGGACTACTGTAATGGATTGGACTACTGTATGATACTGAGGAATGTAATACTGGGCTTTTATAGCCATACACCAATTATCGAACAACGCATTGCATGCATAAATGCATGATCGATAATGGAAATGTGACCCAAGTGCTATTATCAACGAAAAAAGCCTCGAGCTCGAACCTTTGTCTTGATCGGACCTCGAGCCCGAGGGGAAATCACGACGCGTCCCCCATCAATCTTGATTGAGCACTTGGGCACAATATTGAATAACTGGAAAAGAGTCACATATGCATTATATACACATGAATGATTGTTGTATGACACTTGGTGATTACGTGATGCCATGATTTCTTCGTAAATTGGGATATAATCATAAACCGTTATATGCTATTGTAAATTGCTACTTATCATAAACCTATTATAGATCATCAAATTTTTATATAATGATGTTAATTGAATATTCTTGTGTCGTCTTTGTCAGACGCAATTTGCGTAATGCATGATTTAGTGAACCATCGATGATGGTTTCACCTTGAGTTCGCAAACTCACCCAACATTGCAATTATTTTTGATTTGGCTAGTACCCGTTAGACAAACGAGAGTATGATTACAGCAAGCAAGTCAGAGTTCAGGTCGGGATCAGTCTCATGTCTACATTTGATTCTTTCTTATTTATGAGTTGTACTGTTATTTTAGAGGGCCCCAACTGATTAATATTGTATTGTGAATTGATTATTGAAATAGTGTTTGATTTAGAATGTTTCCATATCGCGGGCCCCAAATTGTTCATTGATTTCTGCTTTTCGAGTGTTTTCAAAAAGAAAAGATGTCATAATGAGTTTTAAAAGCTGCATGGTGCGCTTCTAGCATACCACCATCAGCGGTCACGGCTCGGATATCACCATCGATATCGGGTTCGGGTCTGGCGGGAGTGGGGTGCTACATTTGTGGTATCAGAGCCAGGTTGTACAATCTTACATGGGCTTTCTAAAAAATGTGTCGAGTTACATTCATTTAAGTCATGTCACAGCATGACGGTGACAAGCGATCCCGATCTAGTATCTGAGTCACATGCATGAGTGTGTCTTAGTCGTTCAAGCGGTTAAAATAGTGAAGAAAATGATAATGTGAGAATGTGATAAAAGGAAGATTAGTGTCTTGGGTACCGTGGATTTATTGTGAAATACAATACTAGAGTTATATGGGTATAGCGGATTGGAATGAAGTGATAGTTGTGCATTGATAGAGGAAAATAGAAATATGGTAGAAATGGAAAGAGTTCAAGTGTATAAAGTGGATGAAAATAAAGTGTTTCATAATATAGAGAAGTTACAATTGAGACTAATTGCTGTGACAAGAGTTATGAATAATGATTTATGACTGTGAATCGATTATGTTAGTGAGAAATCAAGAATGATTTCATATTTGTGATATTGATTTGAGTGCGGAAATATATGGGTATAATGCAATAATGAAAAGATTGAAATGTAAGACAATGAAATTGGTAGATGAAAAAGGTGTTCGGGTTTAATTGATTTGCCTAAGTAAATGCACACCCGATTATGGGAGCCCCATGGCAAGTGGAAATATTAAGCTTAATTGTCTCATAATTGTGGAGATGGCATGGGAAGCAGTTAGTGAGTTAAGGGATGATTGTATTTTTTAAAATTTTGTATGAGTTGGAATAAGAAATGAAAGTGCTTATAATGATCAATTATGAATGAATGAAAATTGTATATGATCCTCATGAGCGAGGATGGGTGTAGACAGGAAGGTTGCTGAGTTTAGATTAGATTGTCATTGTAAGTGTACATTTGATAGTGGAATCACCATCATAGGTGAAATGAGTAAGCATCAGTGAATTGTATGCATGAATATGATATAGGAGGTAATTGGTGGCCTATTAAATAGGTTCCGATCATAGTTCTGGTAGCCCCAAGTTCGAGATGAGTTAGAGTAAGGCCTAAGAATGCTTGTAATGATCAAATGAGAAGGAGGTGAGACAGTTAAAGATGTTAGCATCGGTAATAAGCTTGAGGGAATAAAAAAAGGGACGTGAATATAGCAAGGTCCCCTTGAATTAGAACTGGTACCAAAAAGGGAAAGGTTATTGAGAATTAAATGAGATTAAGGTGTTCTTAGCAGTATGAGCTAATTATGGGTAAATTGATGTGAATATATTACCAGATATGATGTGATGATTATGGTGATGTATGTCAAGATATTATAGGAAATGAAATTGTTTAAGTGCCCTTCAGAAATTGATCTTCTCGAGGTATTAAGAGTGACTGATATTTAGTGATGAAAAATAGTTGATTTATAAAGTTTTTTTTTAGCAGTATTAATGATTGATAAGGTTTAGTTGATCTGATGAATTGATTTGAAAGTAACCGTCGAAGAGATAAATTTGAAATGAAGTATAGAGATAAATTATGTTACTGAAAAGTGTACATTACGTCAATGGGATGATTCTGATTATGTAAGAGAATTACTGAATATCAAGGAAATATTAATTGCGAATATGAGGAGAGTATATGTTCGAGTATATTTTGTGAAATTGTGTTCTGAAAGTACAAAACTTGATATGATGAATGTGTTGCCAACCCCGTTGGTAATGATGGAAATAAATCAGATTATGTGGAGAAATTAGGGTAAAGGAACATATGTCAAAATGTGTTATGGTGAAACTGAGAAAGTTATAAGAAAATTACTCCTCATTAGAGATAATCGACATTGAGAGAAATATATGAATTGATTGTGGGTATAAGGAATTTAGTGTACTACTGAAAGTAAAGTGTCTCAATTGTATTTAAATTGGAAAGCGACTATGAGCATCAATGATTGATTAAATGCATTTGAAAAGTGAATAAGATAAGTTGGCACAGTTGAGGAAATTGGTTATTATGTAAATTTCATAAGAGTGAATCTAAATCTGATTGAATGAATAGCGGATGAATTAGTACGAGTATGGTATAGGGAGACTAAATGATGATAGAGGTGTTGATAAAATGTGAAATTACAAGGAATATTGTATTCGGGAATTGGAGTTATTTAGAACTGACTGAATGTTGGATACGTCCAAAAAGTGTCAAAGATTTTTTGGCTTTAGCTTCGACAAAACGTTTGAGGAAAAATGTGTGAATAGTATGGTGATGATCATAAAAGAGACATTTGGAGAAATGTTCAGCCCAAGTATTGATCGTGTAAACTTTAAATTGGAAATTTTGCAATATTCTTGAAGTGTCCCAATAAAGGTTATGATGTGATCTATTGAAAATTTTATAAAGTTATTTTATGCACCTTGGGACAAATATAATTCTATGGGCAATATTATGATTGATGATTTGAATTACATTATCTTGAGTGTGGCTTAAAAGCTTGGAGACATTAATCGTATGTAAATAGTTTGGAGATGTCTATGAATATGCAAATCGATAACGATTGAGTTATTTCGTATATTTGAATGATTTAAAAAGGATTAAGCGGCTGATTCTTCAAACTAAGTTAATGGTGCAATTCAATGGATTGAACAGAAAAAATTCAATGGCAGCAGATCAAAATTTGGGCAATAAGGTTATCAAATCTAGTGTATTATTGAGTGTTAATAATTGAGCTGTCAAAAAGGTAAAAGAAAGTATTATTTGTGCATCAAATCGGATTGGCAAAACCCGAAGTGAGGATGTAGAAATTGTAAACCGTATCGAGGAATCGAAAGTAACTCCCTTGTTGAGGAAAGTGACATTTATAGTCAATTAAGAGGTAGGTGTGATATCCTATCGAAGTTTTATGCTATAGTAAGAGTTCAAAGAAAGAGAAATTGGTAATTTAGAGAGAAAATCTGAAAGATTGTATGTGTGACTGATTACATGTGTGAATAATCAACGGACTTGACTGTTGGAACCTAAGTCAAACTGGTATTGTGAAGTTTTTAGGGATATAAAATTGACGTATAGTTCAGACTGATTGAGAACATAACAATTGTTGTATGGGTAATACCAATGGAACAGTGTTGTTGAGTAAAATGAATTTGTAATGGGGATTACGAAAATCCAAGTAAAAGAGTAATGATTGGAGTAGATCGAGGCTATTAGAATCCTATGTGATTAGTGTTTTAATTCTAAGGGGATGTGATCTGATAAATGACAAATGAAATGCTCTGAAGTGTATTGCCTTGGCCAAAATGTATAGATGGAGACAAGGTAAGTAGGGAAACTAAATTCGCGATGAAATGACCTCTATGTGACATGTTTGATTATGATAAATTGGATTGAACTGCAATGTGATTTTGTGACTGTATGATATTGTGTATACTTTGATAAATGGGTTTTAGTGACAATGTGAATTGTGATAACGAATTCCATAATTGGTTAATAAATAATGGTGCGGATCGGCCGCATCTTGATGCTCTCCTATCCCCAATCGGTAGGCGATAGTGTATACCCGAGGGCTCTCTACTTGCCTAAAATGCGATTCATTCTTGAGCAGAGCCTTGAGCTCGAGGAGAGTCGATCATACCGTAGGGCTCTCCTACTCCTAAATGTGTCTGAATTTTATTCTTGTTAAGCGCTCGATCCAACTCGTAAAGCGAGGCGATAATGGGGAAAAGTTCATGAATCGACTCTTATGTGTGAATGTGGGAAAGCGGTGTTATCTTTGCTTATCGTCGATAAGCGTTATATAGTGATATTGAATGTGAGAAATTGTCAATGCATGAGATAATTTGGATTGTGGTGTGATTAGATCGGTAAGTCAGTTAAAACCTAAAAGATGATTCAGATCCAAAATGTTACATAGACAGGATTAGGAAATATTGTTAGAATCCGATATAAGTGTTATTGATAATTGAAAGTGATGAATTGAAAATGAAAATCAGAAAGGCAATGATCAAAAAGAATCCCTTGCCTTCTCGATTAATCGTATATGAAATTTCGAGGACGAAATTTTTATTAGGAGGGGTGAATTGTAACATCCCGTTACTGTTAGCAAGGGTATTTTGGTAATTGGGACGGACTGATAGGTTTCATTGCATTTACCGATTGAACATGTTGCTGGCCTCTGATCATAGAGAAACAGGTTTCTTGCATATGCATTTATTCATAGGTACATGTATTCATGATTTTCCGGCATTTTATTGTGAGTATGAATTGATTGGATTGCGAACTGGAAACTGACTGAACTGATTGGATTAGGATTGATTAATCGAGAATTGGGAGTAAGTGGGTTCAAATGACTGATTTAGAATAGTCTAAGTGTAATTGATAATTGATAGTGGCTTATAGGAAATTTTAGAAATTAGGAGAAAATGCAGATGGAAATTTTGGAGTGATGAATCGATCGATTATTTGTATAATCTTGAAAGAATTGTCCAATGGCGATGGAAAAATTAGAGTTTTACTATTACGAATTAAAATGTTGAGCCATTAAAATTTAGAGACTAAAATTTGGACTGATTTGGAGACCTATGTCTATAAATAGGTAGGTTTGAGAAATTGGGAATTTTACCTAAGGTATTATCGCATTCTCCTTCTCTTCTCTACGGCGATCTCCGATTCCTTCCTCATTGGTGAGGATTCTTTGATCTTTCTTTATGGTTTTCTTCTCCTTATGCTAGCTTAACTGGTTTATTGTGATTGATGAAGGTTGAGAAGGATTGAGAGTGGATTAATCGTTGATTTGAGAAAGTTTTAGGGTTACGGTGATTTGTGGTTTTCATCTTCGATTGGTAAGTTTTTATGGCTTTAATGTTGTTATTACTGGTTGTTTAAGCATTTATGGCATGTATTCGGTTAGATTGAGTAGTCAGGGTGTTAAATGTTGAGTTTTAATAGCATTAATGGCGGAAAATCGATCGGAGAAGAAGGTTAAGCCTGATCGCGACGTCATGACGTCTGGCGTGCCTCGCCGTGGCGAAAAAATTTAATGCTTTCGCCAGACGAATGCGGCCGGAACGCTGTGGCGAAGCTCTGGATGTATGTCGCGACGAGCCTTCTGGCTTACATCGCGACAAGCGGGAAAAGACGACGCCTTGTGCGAAGGGCTCAGATATCGTCGCGACGAGAGTCGCAAGGTCGCGGCGAAAGGGGCTTTTCTGATTGAATGAGTGTTTGTTTATTGGGCATAACTTATGGTATAGAACTCCGATTGAGGTGATTCCTGAATCGTTATGAACTAGAGAAAGAGGTCTACAATTGAGGATAATTATGAGAATTGGAATTTATTTAAATGGTATTGATTCATAGAGAATAAGGTCAATTATGGTTCATAGTGTGACCTAAGTATTAAATTGAGACAATTGGAATTTTAATTGAGATTTTCAATAGAGGTTTTGACCCAATGGATAGGGAATTGCTATAGGGAGTATGAATTGAGGTAATTGAACTGAATTTTAGGATTTGATCAGTTATTGTCGATCAATTGAGCAAAGAGTTGGAATGGGACATAAGAGTTCAAAATTGGGTTTTAGCGTCGGGAAAATCGTCAACATACATTGTACATAATTTTATAGAGACGTATGCATCACTGAATTGTTTAATTGAGCATCTAGTAATGGGACTGTATTTTACTGTTATAGAGGCGCCGTTGGATCGTCATTCCACGGACATTGCTGGAACTTCCAGGCAGTAGCTCGGAAGTAACAGGTGAGTAACCTAGTTGGTTTCTCAAATTCCTGACTGTCTAATTGCTCAATGTGAAATTACTTGCCAATGTGAAATTGCATGATTTCTGAATTATACATGATCGAATGGCATGTTTCTACTGTATTAGATTGGACTACTGTATTGGATTGGACTACTGTATTGGATTGGATTACTGTATGATACTGAGGAATGTAATACTGGGCTTTTATAGCCATACATGAATTATCGAACATCGCATTGCATGCATAAATGCATGATCGATAATGGAAATGTGACCCAGTGCTATTATCATTTGAAAAGAGCCTCGAGCTCGAACCTTTGTCTTGGCCAAGACCTCGAGCTCGAGGGAGAAATCACGACGCGTCCTCCCAGCGAATCTTGGATGAGCACTTGGGCACAATCTTGAATAATCTGAAAAGAGTCACATATGCATTGTATACATATGAATGATTGTTGTATGACCTTGATTGATTACGTGATGCCATGATTCTTCGTAAATTGGGATATAATCATCAGAAAGCTGTTATATGCTATTGTAAATTGCTACTTAATACTATAAACCGTTATAGACTATCGTAAATTGTTATATAATGATGTTAATTGAATATTATTGTGTGTCGCATATGCATGATTTGCGTAATGCATGATTTAGTGAACCATCGATGATGGTTTCTCCTTGAGTTATAAACTCACCCAACATTGCAATTATTTTTCAGGATTTGGCTAGTACCCGTTAGACAAATGGGAGTATGATTCAATGAAGCAAGTCGAGTTCATGTCGGGATCGGTCTCATATGCGCATTTGATTCTTTCGATTTATGAATTGTCTTTGTTATTTTAGAGGCCCCAACTGATTAATATTATATTGTGAATTGATTATTGAAATAGTGTTTGATTTAGAATGTTTCCATATCGCGGGCCCCAAATTGTTCATTGATTTTTGCGCACTCGAGTGTTTTCAAAAAGAAAAAGATGTCATAATGAGTTTTAAAACTGCATGGTCTGCTCTAGCATACCACCCTCGCGGGTCACAGGCTCGGATATTGTAGGAAAATCCCGGGGTAGGCATCACATGCCCACAAAGGCGAAATTTAAATTTTGAGTCCGGGACATTCCCGGCCGGGATCCATGTGTATGTATAAACAATCAAACCATAACGACGAAAGGAGACCGTCTCTAACGGTATCCACGCAGAGGTCGGAAAACCTAACCGGACAAACTCTTTTGACCCGGAATAGCTAGACTAAAGAAAAGAGTGCTAGCTCTTACCTTAGCCTGGAGAGCAAGTGAAATGATCTTGGTGGAGCCTTGGAAGTAGAAGCAAGTTGAATGGAGGAGATGAAGAAGATGAAACAATTTCAAAGCTTAACTCTTTTAAGCATTTTCGATTCTTCTCTTCTCAAAACCGTACAAGCATTTTCTTATCTATTCTTATATGTATTTTAACACTTAAATACATATCAAAAGCATAGTGGATGGGGCATCCACGTATAAGACATGAAAAATGTCTTAAAATGCTAAATAATCATTACTTTTGACTTTTCAAACTTAATCTTTCTTCTCCATTCAATGGTCACGAAAATCACTTTATATATTTATATATTAATTAATTATTTACTTAATTAATTAATATATATAATTGCTGAAGTGGTCCATCAAGCTGAATTCGGTCCTCTTAAACTCTCGACCCGTCACGTGAAAAAATCACCGAAGCGGTTTTCAAAGAATGTCGATGTCGCGATCTCATGGGACATATCCCAATCTCATCGGATCCATTTAATCCTATTGCTCTCCGGATATCGGATCTCCGTCTCAAACTATTTCTGATTCTCTAGTCACTCTTGTCGTGTGACCCATTAGGTTCCGGTTATGTTGGCCACTTAGATTAACACTAATCTGAAAGCAAGTCATGAGCGGTATCTAGCAACACATCATGACCCCAATTGACCGGAAAGTAATTGGTTTGACTAATGAAACCATATCACGAACCCTTCCATAGACAATTCTTGTGCAATTAGTCCTTTCACCATGCTATACCCCACTTGGTTTGAGTATGGGCAATGTGTCAACTCTTACTAGGTGATCGGATCAAATCTAGTCCAGTGTAATCGGTTCTCGTCCCTAGGACTCATTACTTTATATGTCCATGAAGACCATCTTCATGACATATGTATGTCTCGGCGCAGAGACTTCAAAGTAATGATCCCGATAAGAGGCCACGGGTATCTCTTCCGCTATATGAAGTGGTGAATCCTCTATTGGCTACTCAATTACCTTGAATACCTCAAGTACTGCCCAATCACCACCCTATGAGCGACCTCCGAAAGGCAACAAGGAATGGAGTCAAAGTGCGAATCGATTACTCAAGATATCCTTAAGTACCTCGAGTCTAAGGACACTTGCACCATTGCTATGATGAGATTATCACTGACATTTGTATAGGACATCCATGTGATGATCTCATAGAAGGTCATCCAATGTACTTACTACCACTAGTAAGCATCCACATCTCAAATCTAAATATCTCAATATTTACAGTTTTAGAGATCCACCGCTGATCCAATCGAGGAGTTTGACATGTGCTAGTCTATCCGGATTAACGATGTCGATCTCATTAATCATATGACTAGGGATAATTTAGATCTTGACATAATTGCACATGATAGGAATCTCGATAGTATGATCACATCATAATTTCCTTCATGCTATGTCATGTATCGTGGACTTCATTAATTTGATTAAAGATCATTATCAATTCATAATAAAATGAATATCAAATAAATGAAATATGCCATGCTTTATTTATTGAGAAAGTGCATGCATGACTATGAACAAAATGCGCTAAAGGGATTGCCTTTAGGCACTACTCTAACAATCTCCCACTGACCTAAAGCCAATCGCCTTGGTATCTAATACCATAGCGAGTACATGATAATCAAAATTCTTACGTAGTAGCGGCTTTGTCAACGGATCGAGAATGTTACGCTCTACGGAATTCTCTCTATCGGGACATCACCTCGAGCAATGATCTCCGAATCAAATGGTATCGGTAGTACGTGTTTGGATCGTGATGAGACCTTGGCTCCTTTATGCTAAGAATAGCCCCAAAGTTGTCCAAAACAAGCAGTATGGGTCCATCACGACTAGGAACCACACCAAGTTCGAAATGAACTTCGATCCAAACCGCTTCCTTTCTTTGCGTCGATCGACAATGTACTCTGTCTCGATCGTTGAATCGTGATCGTCTCTGTTTGGAACTCTTCCAACCGACGCTCCGCCATTTAGTGTGAAAACATAACTGATTGGGACTCGAGTCGTCCTTATCGATTGAAAATCGGCATCTGTATGCCGCTCACTGGAGATTTCCATCTCCATATATCAAAAACATCCTTAGTTCTTTGCAAGTACTTTAGGATATTCTTGACACCACCCAAAGACCCTCACCAGGATCCGATTGGTATCTGCCGTAACACTTAGAGCATATGATACATCGGGTCTCGTATATAACATTAACGTACATAATAGATCCTCATCAGACGCATCACGGGATCATATTCATCGCATCCTCTCATCCTGTGTCTTGGGACACATGGACTTGAGTGTTATCCATGAGTAATGGGAAGAAACCCTCTCTTGGATTGCTCCATGCTAAACCTCTTTAGCACCTTGTCTATGTCGTTATTCGTGAAAGACCAAGCAACCTCTTGATCTATCTCTATAGATCTTTATCCCAGGATATAAGTTGCTTCTCCAAGGTCTTTCATGGCAAATTGTTTGACAACCAAATTTTCTTGATTGCGAGATTGAGACATCGTTTCCTAGCAACAATATGTCATCTACATATAATACAAGGAATACGATCGCGATTCCATTAACTTTCTTGTACACACAGTGTTCATCCGGATTTTTGAGAAACCAAACTCTTTGATTGTCTCATCAAACGGATATTCCAACTCTGGATGCTTGCTTCAATCCATAAATGGATTTCTGAAGCTTGCATACCTTTTCGCCATCAGTGGAAATGAAGCCCTCAGGTTGTGTCATGTACACATCCTCAGCCAGATTTCCATTCAGAAAAGCTTTCTTCACATCCATTTGCCATATCTCATAATCATAATGGCGGCAATGGCTAGGAGTATCTAATGGATTTAAGCATTGCTCTTTGATCAAGGTCTCGTCATAGTCAACTCCTTGTCTTTGTGACGAAAGCCTTTAGCCACAAGCCTTGCTTTATAGGTAATCACATTACCATCCATGTCGGTTTTCTTCTTGAAAACCCATTTGTACCTATAGGTTTTATCCCTTCAGGTGCATTAACCAAAGTCCATACTTGGTTTTCATACATGGAATCCATTTCAGATTTCATGGCACGAAGCCATTTTTCGCACTCGAACTCTTCGAACATCTTCATAGGTGGTAGGCTCATCATCCTCTATGAGCAATCGTCATTCTGTTCACTCACGAAATCCATATCTCTCGAGAAGCAGGCGTATCCTACTTGACCTACAATTTCGTGTGTAGTAGAAGGTTGAACTGTTACCTCATCATGTATGAGTTCTGCTTTGAGTTCGAGCGATTGATCTGCGTCTGTCCGAGCATCTTGAACTTCTTCAAGTTCAACTTTGCTCCCACTATCCTCTTTTAAAAGAAACTCTTTCTCTAAAAAAACAGCATGCATCGAAACAAACACCTTTTGTTTCTCAGCAAGGTAGAATTGATATCCTCTTGTTTCTTTAGGATATCCTACGAACAAACACTTGTCAGATTTTGCTCCAAGCTTATCTGACTGTGTCCGCTTCACATAAGCAGGACAACCCCATACTTTCAAGTAAGAAAGATAAGGTTTCTTGTTAGTCCACATCTCATATGGAGTAACATCAAGCTGCTTTGATGGAACTTTGTTTAACAAGTAAGCAGTAGTCTCAAGTGCATATCCCCAAAAGGATTTTGGTAATCTGTGCAAAGCCCATCATAGATCGTACCATGTCCAACAAGGTTCGATTTCTCCTTTCGCCACACCATTATCTTTGTGGTGTGTAAGGAGGGTCCATTGAGATAATATCCCATTATCTCGAGATAATCAAAACTCTTGGTCTAAGTATTCACCACCACGATCGGATCGTAATGTTTTGATATTTTTACCAAGTTGTTTTCTACTTCATTTCTGAATTGTTTGAACTTTTCAAACGCTTGATTTGTATCTCATCGAATCTGGTACCCATATCGAGAATAATCATCGATAAAGGTAATGAAATAACGCAACCACTTCGGCATGGATGGACATCGGACCACATACATCCGAATGTATTAGGTCTAATAATCCGATCACTGTTCACCCTTTCCCTTAAAGGTAACTTAGTCATCTTGCCTAATAAACAAGATTCACATGTGTCATAAGATTCATAATCGAATGACCCTAAACTTCCACTCTTGTGGAGCTTAGCGATCGTCTCTCATTTATATGGCCAAGCGCGACAATGCTATAAGTAAGTTGATTTTAAATTATCTCTTTTATGTCTTTTAGCGTCATTGACATTCATAATCTGGATGTGACATATCTAATATGTAAATTCCATTGCATAATGTACCAGTACCATAAAGCATTCCATTTGAACTAATAGAACAACCATTGTTACCAAAAGACAAATGGAAACCAAATTTATTTAAACAAGAAATGACGGTATGTTCTTTGTTAACACGGTACAAAATAACAATCATCGAAGTTAAGTACAAGCCCACCGGGAGTGTCAAAACATAAGTCCCTACGGCTAATGCAGCAACTCTTGCTCCATTGCCAACACGCATGTCCATTTCTCCCTTTATGAGCCCCCATCGTCCCACGAGGCCTGCGATATCATTGCATATGTGTGAGCCACAACGGTATCTAATACCCATATGTTATGATCGAAATAGTATTAACCTCGATAACAAACATACGAAGAAGTCGAGGCAACTGATGCCTTCTTACCTTGATTCTTCGGATAAACTTTGCGATTCGCCTCGATGACCGATCTTACATGATGGGCGGTACCTTTTGGTGCGATCTCTTTGGTCTTCTTCTTGCCTTTCGCTGCACTTCCTTTCGACTTCGAGCCTTTTCTTCTTCTGTTTCTCTTCTTGAAGCAGAGGAAGAAGAATCCACCAATAACAACGCCTTGCTATCTTGCTTGACGACTTGTTACATTGCCTTGGCGGATTGATCGGCTCGGGGAATTGTGGTGGATATTTGGTTCATTCGATAGTTCAACCTGTTTGTGAATAACTATCGACAAACCAACAAGAATTAAGTCTATACTTAACTCGTAATCCATCACAAAACCTAAGGCGGCCAACCTCTCAATATAGCCATTCATCTTCAATGCATATTGCTGCGAGATGAACCAGAGTCATCTTCGTTGTAAGAGCAACCTTGAGGTCTCGAGCCGTTCGGACCGTGCTTGCTCATCAAACAACTCTAAGATGAAACACTATCGTGTGAGCATCCATAGACTCGTCTTTATTCGCACTCGGTGACATCGATGCAAGCATAATGCGGTGGCTATATCACCGTCTTTTAGATGCTTACGATATGCCTTCCGATCATCATCGAAGCTCCTTGAGAAGTGGATCCGAAGCGTAAAATCAAGGATGTATCCTAGATCCTCGATCGAGAACAATTCTCGATTCTGCAGCCAATCGAAAATTTGGTCCAGTTAATTTGTTGGCATCCATAAGTGAGCAAAGATTCACACTAGTCGACATCTTCAATCAACCTAAACATAGAGAGAAAGAAAGTTAGAATAGGATTAAATGTATGCTCATAAGGACTTAAATGACATACATATGGCTCCCACTAGTTTCAATAGAATCCATAACCCTCATCGTGAATTCATGAAACAAAATGGCACATTGACCTAGTGGGTCGATATCCGACATAGCTAAGAATGACCTTGAGGTTAGCTCAACAAGTCACCTTAGGTCAATCGGTAGGTATCGATCATACCAATTGCATCATCGATGACCGACATTAAGAATGACCTTGAGGTTAGCTCAACAAGCCATCTTATGTCTCGGGAGGTATCAGACATACCAATTACATCTTAGACACAACTATCGATCAGTGTTATCAACAGTTGATGTATGCACATACATTGCGTTATCAACACTTGATGCGTGTACATCTGATGTACACTACCCAATTTCGCCTCTGTCCACGTTGACCTTGAGGTTAGCTCAACAAATCAACGCTTCTAGGAAAACCGACCCATTAATCCGAAAATCATATTTTCATGGTTTGAACATATTCGTATAGAGTGAGCTTGAGGTTAGCTCAACAACCCAACCCTATAAGAACTCTGGTTCTTACCATATTAATGGAAGGCGTTAGTTTTCATATTTTAAGTTGAGGAGTTTTAAGTCTCATCTAATTAATCTCATCCAATGATCATAGTCACCATGATTGAGGGCATTGCATCAATCACATTGAATTTATACCGAAAATCACCGATCATCCCACCAAGGCATGATATAAGTCGACTTGTATATGTATAAGTCGACTTATGGCTCTGTATAAGTCGACTTATTCATGTGTAAGTCGACTTGTGCAACTGTGCATGAACAAGTCGACTTGTACCATTGTGCAAGTCGACTTATTAATCTGATGCACCAAACAAGTCGACTTATGAACATATAAGTCGACTTGTTCATTAATGCATTGGAATTGCTATCTAATCGGCTAATTCTCAATCCAGGCATTCCCAATTCACAACACCAATATAACAAGTATATTATCCTTTATATTAATGTGCTAATGAAACATTTTCATCAATACATGCATGCCATATAGTCTAACTATACGTGAAAACCTTAAACCGATTAATCCATCATTAATCACTAGATTTCCACATAATTCAAGGACACCAAATTATCATGCTAAGTATCTCTAGGTAGGCTACGTTATCAAGATTACTCCGCACTAGTCACAAAAAATTACGACGGCCAAATAACCAAGATAACGGAATAAGCTAACGAGACGCTAAAGTGACCTATTCGATATCCAAAATTATTGGAAACCTAAATTCAAGAATCTCAACTTGGAATGCATACCACATCAATATAGCACATTTTAATCACTATAAAAATGATTCATGGCATTGGAACAGAAAATAACACGATCAATCATTCCAAACAAAACAGCCCCAGCAAGTTTCTCAAAACTGCTAAGCTCAACATTTTGCTCAAAATGACCATTGAAACACTTTCAATAAATACTGAGAAAATTACAGAGGTTAAAACATGTTCCCAACATGCTCCTGAATTTTCAGGATTTATTTCCCACAAAACTCATTGAACCTCAGCAATCTAGCCGAACCAGAATCTGTGTTCTCCAACACAAACATTCCCATCAGCACACAAGAAATTCGGAAATAAATGGTAAATCACCTTGAAAACATTTTTACATCCACAGAGACATTCACAAACATCTTGGGGACATGTCGGTGAAAACCAATCCGAAAAACAATTTTTCTAGAATTTATTCTCGAATTTACAAGCATACCTGTTTTAGAAACGTTCAACAAGACAGCATCCGAAACTTGAGGGAATTAAATAGCAAAACCATATCAAATCAAATTGATAAATTCTCATCTTTCACAAACATATTCTATAACATGTTATGAACAATTCTGAGCAAGAAATTTCGAAAACATGCATCTCTATACTGATTCGAAATTCACACAAATAACATGCATCAGCAGCTCAATTCACTAAGGAACTCCGACCTAGTTATCATTTCGACTGTTTATACAACACAAGTGGCTCTGATACCACTGTAGGAAAATCCCGAGGTAGGCATCACATGCCCACAGTGCGGAATTTAAATTTTTGAGTCCCGGGACATTCCCGAAAGCCAGGATCCATGTGTATGTATAAACAATCAAACCATAACGACCAAAGGAGACCGTCTCTAACGGTATCCACGCAGAAGTCGGAAAACCTAACCGGGACAAACTCTTTTGACCCGGGAATAGCTAGACTAAAGAAAAGAGTGCTAGCTCTTACCTTAGTCTTGGAGAGCAAGTGAAATGATCTTGGTGGAGCCTTGGAGAAGTAGAAACAAGTTGAATGGAGGAGATGAAGAAGATGAAACAATTTCAAAGCTTAACTCTTTTAAGCATTTTCGATTCTTCTCTTCTCAAAACCGTGCAAGCATTTTTCTTATCTATTCTTATATGTATTTTAACACTTAAATACATATCAAAAGCGTGGTGGATGGGGCATCCACGTATAAGACATGAAAAATGTCTTAAAATGCTAAATAATCATTACTTTTGACTTTTCAAACTTAATCTTTCTTCTCCATTCAATGGTCCACCGAAAATCACTTTATATATTTATATATTAATTAATTATTTACTTAATTAATTAATATATATAATTGCTGAAGTGGTCCAGTCAAATCGGGTCGGTCTTACCTCCTACCGGGCCCACGCCAAGAAAAAATCACCGAAACGGTTTTCGAATGTCGATGTCGCGATCTCATCTGACATATCTCAATCTCATCGGGATCCATTTAATCTATTGCTCTCCAGATATCGGATCTACGTCTCAAACTATTTCTGATTCTCCAATCACTCTTATGCGTGTGACCCATTAGGTTCCGGTTATGTTGGCCACTTAGATTAACACTTAATCGAGCAAGTCATGGCGGTATCTAGCAACACATCACGACCCCAATTGATCGGAAAGTAATTGGTTTGACTAATGAAACCATATCACGAACCCTTCCATAGACAATTCTTGTGCAATTCGTCCTTTCACCATGCTATACCCCACTTGGTTTGAGTATGGGCAATGTGTCAACTCTTACTAGGCCGATCGGATCAAATCTAGTCGAGTGTAATCGCTCTAGATCTAGGACTCATTACTTTATATGTCCATGAAGACCATCTTCATGACATATGTATCTTTCGGCGCCAGAGACTTCAAAGTAATGATCCCGATAAGAGGCCATGGGTATCTCTTCTGCTATAATGTAAGTGGTGAATCCTCTATTGGCTACTCAATTACCTTGAATACCTCAAGTGCACCCAATCACCACCCTATGAGCGACCTCTCCGAAAGACAACAAGGAATGGAGTCAAAGTACGTAATCGATTGCAAGATATCCTTGAGTACCTCGAGTCTAAGGATACTTGCACCATTCTTATGATGAGATTATCACCGACATTTGTATAGGACATCCATGTGATGATCTCATAGAAGGTCATCCATGTACTTACTACCACTAGTAAGCATCCACATCTCAAATCTAAATATCTCAATATTTACGGTTTTTGAGATCCACCGCTTGATCCAATCGAGGAGTTTGACATATGCTAGTCTATCCGGATTAACGATGTCGATCTTATTAATCCTATGACTAGGGATAATTTGAATCTTGACATAATTGCACATGATAGGAATCTCAATAGTATGATCACATCATAATTTCCTTCATGCTATGTCATGTATCAGGGACTTCATTAATTTGATTAAAGATCATTATCAATTCATAATAAAATGAATATCAAATAAATGAAATATGTCATGCTTTATTTATTCATAAAGTCTGTACATGACTATGAACAAAATGCGCTAAAGGGGATTGCCTTTAGGGCACTACTCTAACAGATATCACCATCGATATCGGGTTCGGGTCTGGCGGGAGTGGGGTGCTACACCTCGAGGCTACTCTTCACTACTAAGATGACTCCAGGTTCATCTGCAGTGTAGTATGCACTAAAGATGAATGGGTATATTGAGAGGTTGGTCGTCTTAGGTTTTATTATGGATTATGAATTAAGTGTTGACTTAATTCTAGTTGGATTGTCTGATAGTTATTCACAGTTTGTGTTAAACTATCGGATGAACCAAATATCCACGACAATCCCTGAGTTGATCAATCTGCCGAGACAATGAGCAATCTATCGAAGGATAGCAAGCAAGTGCTTATGGTGGCATCCTCTTCTTACGGTTCAAAGAAAAGAATATAAAGAAGAAAAGGTCTAAGAAACCAAAAGGAAGTGCAGCCAAGAAGAATCCAAAGAGACTGCACCAAAAGGAACTTGCTTCCATTGTGGCAAGACCGCCACTGGCGGCTGTAAAATCTATCTGGAAGAATTGAAGCGAAGAGGCATCGGATGCCTCGACTTCTTCGTGTATGTTTGTCATTGAGGTTATCTGCTTCGACCATAACATATGGGTATTAGATACGGTTGTGGCTCACACATATGCAATGATATCACGAGGCCTCGGGGACGATGAGATGCTTTCGTGAAGGAGAACTAGACCTGCGTGTGGGAAATGGAGCAAGAGTTGTTGCATTAGCCGTAGGCACTTACTTTTGTCACTCCCCACCGGGCTTGTAATTAAATTGGATGAATGTTATATTGTACTGTATTAACAAAGAACATATTATGCATTTCTTGTTTAAATAAATTTGGTTTTCATGTGACTTTTAGTAACAATGGTTATTCTATTAGTTTGAATGGAATGCTTTATGGTAATTGGTACATTATGCAATGGAATTTACATATTAGATATGTCACATCCAATTATGAATGTCAATGACACGAAAAGACATAAGCGAGATAATTTAAAATCAACTTACTTATGGGATTATCGCATTTGCCATATAAATGAGAGACGATAGCTAAGCTCCATAAGAGTGGTAGTTTAGGGACATTTGATTATGAATCATATGACACATGCGAATCTTGTTTATTAAGCAAGATGACTAAATTACCCTTTAAGGAAAGGGTGAGCGAGCGATGGAGTATTAGACCTAATACATTCGGATGTATGTGGTCCGATGTCAATCCATGCGAAGTGGTTGTCTTTACTTCATTACCTTTATCGATGATTATTCTCGATATGGGTACTGATCCGATGAGATACAAATCAAGCATTTGAAAAGTTCAAACAATTGAAATGAAGTAGAAAACCAACTTGGGAAAAGTATCAAGACATTACGATCAGATCGTGGTGGGGAATACTTAGACCAAGAATTTTTGGATTATCTCAGAGATAATGAGATTTTATCTAAATGGACTACTCCTTACACACCACAACATAATGGTGTGGCGAAGGAGAAATCGAACCTTGTTAGACATGAATACGATCAATGATGGGCTTTGCAAAGTTACCAAAATCCTTTGGGGTATGCACTTAAGGCAGTTGTTTACTTGTTAAGCGAGTTCCATCAAAGACGATTGATGTTACTCGATATGAGATGTGGACTAACAAAAGACCTATCTTATTCATTTTAAAGTTTGGGGTTGTCCTGCTTATGTGAAGCGGATACGGTCGAGATAAACTTGATGCAAAGTCCGACAAGTGTTTTTCGTAGGATATCCTAAAGAAACAATGGGATATCAATTCTACCTTCTTTGAGGAACAAAAGGTGTTTGTTTGAAGCATGCTGTCTTTAGAGAAAGAGTTTCTTTTACAAGAAGGCGGTGGGAGCAAAATTGAACTTGAAGAAGTTCAAGATGCTCGAACAGACGCAGATCAATCGCTCGAACTCAAACCGTGAGCCATACAGATGAAGTAACAGTTCAACCTTCTACAACATATGAAGTTCGTAGGTCACGTAGGATACGCTTTGTTCTCGAGAGATATGGATTTCTCGTGAATGAACAGAATGACGTATTGCTCATAGAAGATAATGAGCCTACCACCTATGAAGAGGTTACGAAGAGTTGAGTCCGAGAAATGGCTTCATGCCATGCAGTGAAATGGATTCCATGTATGAAAACCAAGTATGGACTTTGGTTGAGGCACCAAAGAATCAAACCCATAAGGTGTAAATGGGTTTTCAAAAGAAAACCGACATGGATGGTAATGTGATTACCTATAAAGCAAGGCTTGTCGCTAAAGGTTTTAAATCAAAGACAATGAGTTGACTCTGACGAGACCTTGACCCGATGCAATGCTTAAATCCATTAGAATACTCTAGCCATTGCCACTCATTATGATTATGAGATATGGCAAATGGATGTGAAGACGACTTTCTAAATGGAAATCTAGGCGAGGATGTGTATATGACACAACCTAAGGGCTTCACCTCCTATGATGGCGAAAAGGTATCTGCTTCAAAATCCATCTATGGATTGAAACAAGCATCCATGAGTTGGAATATCCGTTTTGATGAGGTAATCAAAGAGTTTGGTTTCTCACAAAATTCGGATGAACACCGTGTGTGTATAAGAAGGTTAATGGACCGCAATCGTATTCCTTGTCTTTGTATGTAGATGACATATTATTACTAAGAAACGATGTCTACTATGCTACAATCGGTGAAGATTTGGTTGTCCAAACAATTTGTCATGAAAGACCTTGGTGAAGCAACTTATATCCTTGGGATAAAGATTTATAGAGATAGATCAAAAGGTTGCTTGGTCTTTCACAATCAACGATACATAGACAAGATGCTAAAAGGTTTAGCATGGAACAATCCAAGAGAGGGTACCTTCCGTGACTCATGGGATAACACTCGAAATCTATGTGTCCTAAGACACAAGATGAGAGGATCTGCATGAGTATGATCCGTATGCATCTGCGGTAGGATCTATCATATACGCTTCGCTATATACGAGACCCGATGTATCATATGCTCTAAGTGTTACTGACGGATACCAATCGGATCTGGTGAGGTCCTTTGGGTGGCTATCGAGAATATCCTCAAGTACTTGCGAAGGACTAAGGATGTTTTCTTGATATATGGGATGGAGATCTCCAGTGGCGGGTATCTGATGCCAATTTTCAATCGATAAGGATGATTCCAAATCCCAATCAGAGTTACGTATTCACACCTTGAATGGTGGGGCGATTAGTTGGAAGAGTTCCAAATAAGAGACGCATGGCGATTCAACGGCAGAGGCGAGTACATTGCCGCTTCGAAGCGTGAAGGAGGCGGTTTGGATCAAGAAGTTCATTCTTGAACTTGGTGTGGTTCCTAGCGATGATGGGCCCATACTGGTTGTCTTGTGACAACAATGGGGCTATTGCGTGAAGAAAGAACCAAGGTCTCATCAACGATCCAAACACGCACTCCGTAGATATCATCGATCGGGGAGATCATAGGGCGAGGTGATGTCGGATCGAGAGAATTCCCACCGAGCGAATATTGTTGATCCGTTGACAAAGCCATTATCACAAAAGAGTTTTGATTCTCATGTACTTGCCTATGGTATTAGATATCAAGGCGATTGGCTTTAGGTCAAGTGGGAGATTGTTAGAGTAGTGCCACGAAGGCAATCGCCTTTAAGCGCATTTTGTACAAAGTTATGTCTGGACTTTATGAATAAATAAAGAAAGACATATTTCATTACGTTCTTTGTTCATTATTTATGAGCGATATTGATCAATAAGCAAATTAATGAAGTCCATGATATATGACATAGCATGAAGGAAATTGTGATGTGATCATACTCTTTGAGATTCTATCATGTGCAATTATGTCGATATCTAAATTATCCCTAGTCATATGATTCTTGGCTGGACATCGATAATCCTAAAGACTAGCACATCTCAAGCTCCTTGATTTGATTAAGCAATGGATCTCAAAAGCTGTAAATATGATATATTTAGGGTTGAGATGTGGATGCTTACTAGAGGTAGTAAGTACATTGGATGACCTGCTATGAGATCATCACATGGATGTCCTATTCTAATGTCGGTGATAATCTCATCATAGCAATGGTGCAAGTATCCTTAGACTTGAGGTGCTCGAGGATATCTTGGATATCTTGATTACATTCTTTGACTCCATTCCTTGTTGCCTTACGCTGAGAGTCGCTTATAGGGTGGTGATTGGGTGCGACTTGAGGTATTGAAGGTAATTGAGTAGCCAATAGAGGATTCACCACTTCTGTGATAGCAGAAGATGATACCCATGGCCTCTTGTCAGGGTCATTACTTGGAAGTCTCTGGCCGGAGCATATATGTCATGAAGAACGTCTTCATTGACATATAAAGTAATGAGTCCCAGGACGAGAACTGAAATCACTTGGACTAGATTTGACGTAGTCAATCTAGTAAAGAGTTGACACATTGCCTATACTCATAACCAAGTGGGGTATAGCATGGTGAAAGGATGAATTGCACGGTAATTGTCTATGGAAAGGTTCCTGATATGATTCATGATGAATACATGTTCATTCGTCAAACCAATTACTTTCCGGTCAATTGGGGTCATGATGTGTTGCTAGATACGCTCATGACTTGCTTGGATTAAGTGTTAATCTAAGTGGTCAACATAACAAGGAACCTAATGGGTCACACGACAAGAGTGTCTCGGAGAATTAAAAAATAGTTTTGGACGAGTTCTAATATATGGACAGCAAAGGAGTAAATGGATCCCGATGAGATCGAGATATGTCCCGATGAGATCGCGACATCGATATTGCTGAAAAACGTTTCGGTGGGTTTTCCCATAAAGGACCCGATGAGGCGATGGGACCAACCCAGTGTGTGGTGGACTACTTGACATTAATATATATATATATATATTATTAATTAATTAAAGAATTAATTAATATATATATATATGTGTGTGTACGTGGATATGAAGGAGAAGCTTCCTTTATATGCTTAGTCAAAAGTTGTTTTAATGGCATTAAATGACTAAAAGACAAAATTGGCTAATGAAGAAAGAAGAGGTGATGGTCGTTGGTGATATATGAAGAACCTAAGGTTTTTCATCTCTTAAGCTCTCTTCATGGTTGAGAATCGTGGCTTTTGAAGTAAGAAGAAAGGTTTGAAAAGAAAGAGTTTCTCTCTCAAGCTATCTTCATCATCGATCATCACCAAGCTTCTCCTTCCTCATCGTTTCTCCATAGCTCTCCAAGGACAAAGGTAGGAGCTAGCACTCTTTACTTTGTTCTAGCTATTCCCGGGTCAAAGGGTTTATCCCGGTTAGGTTTTCCGATCTCTGCGTGGATACCATTAGAGACGGTCTCCTTTGGCCGTTATGGTTTGAGTTCTTTGTATGACACATGAATCACGGCTTTGGAAGGTCCGGAACAAAATTTTTGTTTTCCGCACCGTGAGCATGTGATGTTCACACCGGGATTTTCCTACACAGTGTTAGGGTTTCCTGTGAATACATTGATGGAGTGAGAATGTTTATGAATTTTGAGGTGGGAAAAAGGGCAAAGATTGTTAAATTTCATGCCCTTGTACTCGTTGCATGAATTGTTATATGAGGTCTTAAATGAATGTTTTTGACCATTTAATGAGATTCGGCATGGACCAATCATACAGCCGCTAGGTTTTACATGGTGAAATGTCAGAATATAGATTTATCTTTAAGGAAGAAAGGCTTGATGATGCAAATGTAGACATTGTTGGGATGGGCAATCATATTAATGAGGGTGATGGTGATGAGGAGGATGATGGCATGCAAGATTTGCTTCATGATGTGGGTACTTTCTTAAATGAGTGTCCAATTGATGAGGATGGAAGGAGTCATCCTATAGGCATCAGAGATTCTATAGGACGAGGCTTTCATGAATTGTTGAGTAAAGCAACTGAAGAGTTGTACCCCGGATGTACAAACTTTTCAAAGTTTTCAATTTTAATAAAGTTGCTTCACTTGAAAGTATACAACAAGTGGAGCAATAAGTCATTTTCCATGTTACTTGCTCTGCTGAGGGATGTATTACCTAATTGTGAAACTTTGCCGAAGTCCTATTATGAAGCAAATCAATTTCTACGGATCCTAGGTTTAGGTTATGTGTCGATACATGCATGTAAGTACGATTGTTCCCTGTTTTGGAAATAGTATAGGGACTTGCAAAGTTGTCCCAAGTGTGGAACATCAAGATGAAGAATTAATGATGTCAGGGTTAAGAAGATACCTCATAAAATATTGCGGTATTTTCCATTAATGTCCAGACTACAATGATTACTCATGTTAAGTAAGACTGCTAAACAAATGACTTCGTGTAACATCCCGTTACCCATGCTAGGGCTAGAATTGTGAATTTCGAGAATTAGTGAGAAATTAGAAAAATGCACATCATGCGTTATTAATTGTGACATGCACATTTTGCACATTTATATGATTGTACATGCATTCATTGACATTTCCGGGTACAATTGAATTATTAATTGTGATTATAATGTGTTTTGGTTATTTTTGTATTAATTAGGACATTTTGGGATTTTTAGTGAATTTAGTGAAAATATTGATTTTTGGGTCAATTATATTGTGACATGTGGCATCATATAAGTGAGACAAATGGCTTCATAAAGAGGGTGTGTAAGGCATGCATAAGATCGAGAGTGTGAGTTTGAGTTGGGCAAATGTATTGCATGTGTTCTCGGTGAAGAAACACTTGATTTCGAATGAGAACCTTGGGACTTTAGCTGTTTTAATCTGTTCTCTTTCTTTGGAGTTCATAGCCGATTCAGTAATAGTTATGTTTAACTTGAGTTTTGTTATTGTTAAATAGCGTTTTTCGGTGGAAATGTATGTATGCATGCGATGTTAGAGAAGTGGGTTTCAGTGTTGAGCGAGTAGATGAGTGTTTGAGAGTAGGAAACTGTTAATATGTTGTTGAATGAACTCTAGATTGGAAGATTTGCAAATACTCTGTTGGGTTTTGAGATAGACGAAATGATACATGCATGCATTGTGTCCGTTGTTTATCGATAGAAGTGAAGTTGATGTTTAAGAATGAATCTTGAGTTTAATCTTATGTAAATGTTTCAAAATGGAATAGGAGTTAATTGGGTGAAGTTTTAGAGATTGTTTTGGGTTTAGAGTGAAAAGTCTGGAAAAGAAATCGGAGAAGGCGAGTTGCGAGAACCGGGGCGATCATGACGTGTTTTTAATTTATTAAATCATGACGTGTAGCTTAGTTGTTTATTAAATCGCGACGTTCATTTTCTTCCTCGCCACGACGCTTCATTTTCTTCCTCACCGCAACTTAGGTGACCCCCTTGAACTCGTCATGGCGTCGCTGTAAAAATCCGAAAAATCAAATTTTTGGGCTGTTAAATCGCGACCTCGTATTTTCCCCACGTCGCGACGAGCATCCATCTTTGACACTCGAACATGCTTTAGTATTTTGACCATAAATTTCTCTATACTGATCCAATTTGGGTGATTCTTGATTACCTGTAAACTAGAGACATAGGGCTACAACTTTTATGAAGAAATGGAGTTTTAATTCTGTCTCTAAGAGTTTCATATTTTGGTTGCAAGTTGAGGTATAAATTTTTCTAGAACTTATGAACCGTCGGTAATATTTTAAGAAATGGGGGAACAACTTTACATAAGGAAGTTTTGTCTAATTTGGTCATTTACCTGATCTAATTTAGTATGGAAATTTTATCTAAATATGTTCTATAGGAAAAATCTGAAGTGGTCAATGAAGCCATGAGATTATTTGACATTGTTTGGTCCAATTCAATTGTAAGAATACATGGTATCAATGAGGGATTTGATTCCTAAATAATTTTTGATAAGGATCGCATTATTGCACCCCGGAATTGTCATTGAACATGCATTGTACATACATTCTATACATTGATATTTTTATGAAAGAACATTTATGCAATTGTGCAAAGTGTGATATTTGTGAATGTGTTTTGCCTATTTTATAGGAGCATATCGGACGCCAATCGGACATTGCCGGACCATCTAGGCAATAGCTTATTGGAGCGTACTGTGAGTCAACCTAGATGTTTTCCTAGGATTGATTTAATTTGATTTGTTTAAGCTTTCATATTGTTTTATTGCTTGCGATCTAATTATGAATTCCGGACTTCAATTGTCAGGGAGATCAATATTTGGGAATGTATTAGAAGTGCTCGATTGTGACTTTGTTTACTATGAAATTCTGAGCGTGATTATAAATGTGATGTGAATCCTCAGCGAAAGTTGAATGCGGATTTAGATCGATGAATATGAGTTCATTGGATATGTGATTATGATACATGCAATATTCGATAGATGCATGTCATAAAATGCATGCTTTCGAGATAAAGGCGTTGTGACTTGAATTGCCGTGTGAAGCGCTTTCACGTAGAGCTTTGCTCGTGATATATGTGTGTACGTGAGAGCTATGCTCCGTGATTACGTTACGATTGAGCCCTACAGACCAGCAATTGTATTAGTATGTGATAGGCATTCGATCACAACAATAAGAACGAATGTGAGTCTCATATGCATATGTTTATATATATATATATATATATATATATGATCTGTTTGGCAATGATTAAATGTTACACTTGATTGTGTGAGTTTTGAATTATAAATGTATCGCTTATGAATGTTTGTGAATTATGTAATGTGTGCTTATGATCCGGTGAATTCATGATGATGGTTCACTCATGGAGTTTGCAAAACTCATCAAAATTTGCAATGTGGCTTTTCAGTGCAGTCGGAGACCTAGTTCCTTAGTCAAGACTTAAGGAATCTTTTGGATAGAGTTATGGCTCGAGGTCATCGGTGACACGTAAGTGTTCTAGCCTTATTTTGTCTTTTTGTTGGGCATTGTATAAGCTTTTATGCTTAGTCTTTTGGTGGTATCAGTGTAAGCATTATGAATGAAAGGATTTAAATGGTTTTTAAAATTTAGTTACTGGAGTGCGTTAGATGATGCCATGTGTTTATTGGATTGCCATGTGTGAGTCGGTTATGTTTTTGCTCCAACATACCATTGTCATAAGGTATGTACTTGAATGTCCTTCGGTTGTTCGGGTATTTGCCTTATGGTAGTGGGATGTTGCATTTTTGGTATCAGAGCATGGTTTGGCATCCTTAGGGAAGTAATATGATTCATAGTGGAGGATTCAGACAGTAATTGTAGCTTTTGTTTGTTATAGGTCATCTTCCATAGGGGATCAGATTGGTGAGTCAGCTGACATGGAGTCTATAGGAATCAATTTAGGGTCTCATGTACCTGAATTTTCTGAAATGCCTCCGAGAATTCCCGTGAACCGGGAAAGGAGATATGATAAGTTGAGGAAGCAAGGGGCTGTGGACTTCTACGAATGCTGATCCGTAAGCGAAGGATGGCTTCGAGAGAACCGAAAGAGTGTTCGATCGGATGAACTGTAGCAATGGAGAAATATGATTATCGATCTCCTCTGCGGGTCCCGATACCAGTGGTGGAAGACCGTGCCGGGTAGTACCACCAGACCTTGTAGCTTGACCTGGGAGGATTTTCTGATAGCATTTCGAGAGAATTACATGTCAAAGATTTACATGGATCGAAAAATGAAAGAATTCTTAGATTTGAAGCAAGGCAAGCTCTCAGTAGCAGACTATGAGATAAGGTTCAATGAGTTAATGGGGTATGCGATTGCATTGATTCCGACTGAGCAAGATAAATGTAGGCAGTTTGAGGATGGTCTGAATATGGAAATCAGGACGAGGCTTGCCATCTCTAACTTGTGCAATTTTACAGAACTCCGGGCAGCCTCAATCAGAATAGAGCAATTATTGAAGGATAGTCAAAGAGAGCTCAGGCAGGAGGATAGAGGAAAGAGGCATAATGAACCTCATGCTGATTCTGGCAGAAGCTTCAGAAAGCGCCAGAACAGATCGTCTCGATTCCAGTCTAGATCGAGACAATCTGGATTCCATGGAAGAGGTAGATTTGTTCAGTCTGGAGGAGGCAGAGGACAGATGTCGGCCAATTAGTCGCAACAATTTCTTGAATGTGAACATTGTGGTAAAAGACATGGTGGTAAGTGCTGGAGGATATCAGGAGCATGTTTTCGATGTGGCTCTTATGAGCATCAGATTAGGGATTGCCCTGAGTTGTTGGAATCACAGCCTAGAGCTAGAGGAGGAACTATGACCGAGGTCTCGATTCAGCAGAAAGTAGCCGCAACTGTCTAAAGAGGCAGAGGTAGAGGTCGGACTCGGTCAAGGGCCCGATGTCGGGGACCGAGGTGCGGAGCAATCAGCCGCAAACTCAGGCCAGGGCCTATGCCATCACCATACAGGAGGCACAAGACTCCCCAGATGTGGTAGCAGGTGTGTTGAATATTTTTAATTTTGAAGCTTATGCACTGGTAGATCCAGGATCTACCCATTCATTCATCACCCCGCATCTGGCATCTAAATTGCATTGTGAGCGAGAGGTACTGAAATGTGGGTTAGTAGTGAGCACTCCAGTGGGTAGCACAACAGTGATCTGTGAGGTATGTAAGAGGTGTATAATTCGGATTGATCAGGCATAGTTAGTAGCTGATTTGATCATATTGCAGTTGAAAGAGATAGACCTCATCTTAGGCATGGATTGGCTCACTGCTCATAGGGCAGTGATGAATTGTTATACTAAAGAGGTAGTGCTTGAATCTCCAAATCAGCCGAGAGTGGTGTTTCGAGGAGTTAGTCAGGCAGTGCCAGCCCGACTAATTTCTTTTCTAAGTGCTTTGAGATTGATCCAAGGTGGATGTGAGGCTTATCTGGCCCGCATAGTTGACACTCGGAATGAGCTATCCATTCGGGATATTCCAGTTGTCAGAGAATTTTTGGATGTGTTTCCGGCTGAACTACTGGGATTACCCCCAGATAGGGAGACGGATTTCATTATTGACATTATCCCAGGTACCACTCCTATATCAATTCCTCCATATAGGATGGCACCTATAGAACTGAAGGAATTGAAAACTCAACTACAAGAATTGTTAGATAAGGGGTTTATCAGGCCTAGTGTGTCACCTTGGAGAGCTCCGGTTTTATTTGTAAAGAAGAAGGATGGAACTCTGAGATTATGCATTGATTACCGACAGTTGAATCGGATAACAGTTAAGAATAAATATCCATTGCCGAGGATTGATGATTTGTTTGATTAGTTACAAGGAGCTCAGGTGTTCACAAAGTTAGACTTGAGATCGGGATATTACCAGCTGAAGATAGCTGAGGCGGATGTTCCCAAGAGTGCATTTAGAACCAGATATGGGCACTTCGAGTTTTTGGTGATGCCATTTGGTTTGACTAATGCTCCGGCAGCATTTATGGCTTTGATGAATAAGGTATTCCAACCTTATTTAGATCAGTCTGTAATTGTCTTTATTGATGACATTTTGGTGTACTCAAAGTGTAGAGAAGATCATATGACACATCTGAGAATGGTTCTTCAGTTGATGAGGGAGAAACAGTTATATGCCAAGTTCACTAAGTGTGAATTTTGGCTTGATCAAGTAATATTTTTGGGTCACATAGTGCCTGGATAAGGCATTCAGGTGGATCAAAAGAAAATTGAAGCAGTAATGAAGTGGGAGGCTCCGAAGAATGTGTCTGAGATCCGAAGTTTTCTTGGATTAGCTGGGTATTACAGAAGGTTTGTCGAGGGGTTTTCACTAATTTCGGCCCCTTTGACAAAAAATCTGAGAAAGAATGTGCCGTTCAGATGGAGTGATGATTGTCAGAGGAGTTTTGAGGAGCTTAAGCATCGGTTGACTGCGGCACCAGTGTTAGCTATTCCGTCAGCTCGGGAGGTTATGTTGTATCTGACGATGCATCACATCGTGGTCTAGGATGTGTTCTAATGCAGCATAGTAAAGTAATAGCTTATGCATCGAGGGCAGTTGAGGTCTCATGAACTTAATTATCCGGTTCATGATCCGGAACTTCTTTGCGATTGTTTTTGCTTTGAAAATTTGGAGACACTATCTATATGGAGAGACATTTCAGGTGTTCACTGATCACAAAAGTTTGAAGTATCTGTTGAGCCAGAAGGAGTTAAATATGAGACAGAGGAGATGGTTAGAATTGTTGAAGGATTATGATTGCACGATCGAGTATCATCCTGGCAAAGCTAATGTTGTAGCTGATGCTTTGAGTAGGAAATCATATAGCAGTGTGGCACAAGTGCAGGTATCGAGGTTACCTAGCCTAGTTCAGTTGAGGGCACTGAATGTTGATTTGAGTTTGGACCAGAATGATACATTGATAGCTACGTTGAAGTTGAGACCTGGTTTGGTTGAACGTATCAAAGAGGCTCGGGCGGAGATCGGACTTAGTGAAGTTAATTGAGAAGTGAAAGTGAAGTGGATTACGAGTTTGAAGTGAGAGATGATACCTTGAGGTTAAAGCGAGATTATGTGTGCCAAATGTTGATAATCTGAGGAAAGAGATTTTAGAGGAAGCTCATTTAGCAGCTTATGCTATGCATCTTGGTACTACCAAGATGTATAACACACTGAAACAGCATTACTGGTGGCCTGGTATGAAAAAGCAAGTAGCAGAATTTGTTTCTAAGTGTTTAACTTGTCGGCGAGTTAAAATTTGAGCATCGAGCTCGACGGAAAATTGCATTCGTTACCCATTTCGGAGTGAAAATGGGAACACATCACGATGGATTTCATTATGGGTTTGCCTAGGACTCTGAGGCAACATGATGTCATTTGGGTCATTGTGGATAGACTGACCAAATCGGCTCATTTCTTACCAGTGAGGGAGAATTATTCTTTAGATCAGTTGGCTCAACGATATGTGGATGATGTTGTGAGGTTACACGGGGTTCCAGTGTCCATAGTATCAGACAGGGATCCTAGATTTACCTCGAGATTTTGGGGTAGTCTACAGACAACTTTGGGTACCAAGCTGAGTTTCAGTACAACCTTTCATCCTCAGACAGATGGTCAGAGCGAGAGAACGATCAAGACTGTCGAGGATATGCTCAGAGCTTGTGTTTTGGAGTTTCAGGGAACATGGGATAAGTATATAGCTTTGATTGAATTCGCCTATAATAATCAGTATCACAGCAGTATTGGTATGGCTCCATATGAGGCATTGTACGGCAGAAAGTGTCGTTCGTCTATATTTTGGGATGAAGAGGGTCTACGAATTATCGAGGGCCCAGAATTGATTCAAGACACAGTTGATAAGGTGAAATTGATCCGTAGCAGAATTAAAATGGCACAAGATAGACAAAAAAGCTATGTGGATCAACACAGGCGAGTTATGGAGTATCAGGTTGGTGACAAGGTATTTCTGAGAGTATCACCTTGGCGAGGTTTCTTGAGATTCGGCAAGAAAGGTAAGCTAAGTCCGAGGTATATTGGTCCATTTGAGATCATTGAGAGAATTGGACCATTGGCTTATAGGTTAGCCTTACCTTCGGAAATGGCTCAGATTCATAATGTGTTCCATGTGAGTATGCTTAAGCGATACTGGTCGGATCCGACTCATGTGATACGGACTCAGGAGATTGAAGTCTCTAGTAATCTGAGTTATGTTGAGGAACCTGTGAAGATCATTGGCTATCAGAATAAGCAATTGAGGAACCGAGTGATCCCAATGGTGAAAGTCCTTTGGAAGAATCATTCGAGTGAAGAAGCCACATGGGAAATGGAGGAGCACATGAGGAGTCAGTACCCCTACCTATTTGATCATTTAGGTAAGAATTTTGAGGACGAAATTTTTGTTAGGAGGGGAGAGTTATAACATCCCGTTACCTATGCTAGGGCTAGAATTGTGAATTTTGAGAATTAGTGAGAAATTAGAAAAATGCACATCATGCGTTATTAATTGTGACATGCACATTTTGCACATTTATATGATTGTACATGCATTCATTGACATTTCCGGGTACAATTGAATTATTAATTGTGATTATAATGTGTTTTGGTGATTTTTGTATTAATTAGGACATTTTGGGATTTTAGTGAATTTAGTGAAAATATTGATTTTGGGCCAATTATATTGTGACATGTGGCATCATATAAGTGAGACAAATGGCTTCGTTAAAGGCGGTGTGTAAGGCATGCATAGTCTTAGTGTGAGTTTGAGTTGGGAAAATGTATTGCATGTGTTCTTGGTGAAGAAACACTTGATTTCGAATGAGAACCTTGGGACTTTAGCTGTTTTAATCTGCTCTATTCTTTGGAGTTCATAGCGATTCGGTAAGTTATGTTTAACTTGAGTTTTGTTATTGTTAAATGACGTTTTTCGATGGAAATGTATGCATGCATGCGATGTTAGAAGTGGGTTTCGGTGTTGAGCAGAGTAGATGAGTGTTTGAGAGTAGGAAACTGTTAATATGTTGTTGAATGAACTCTAGATTGGAAGATTTGCAAATACTGCTTAGGTTTTGAGATAGACGAAATGATACATGCATGCATTGTGTCCGTTGTTTATCAGTAGAAGTGAAGTTGATGTTTAAGAATGAATCTTGAGTTTAAGCTTATGTAAATGTTTCAAAATGGATTAGGAGTTAATTGGAGTGAAGTTTTAGAGATTGTTTTGGGTTTAGAAGTGAAAAGTCTGGAAAAAGAAATCGGAGAAGACGAGTTGCAGAACCAGACATCGCGACGTGTTTTTAATTTATTCGTCGCGACGTGTAGCTTAGTTTGTTTATTCATCGCGACATTCATTTTCTTCCTCGCCGCGACATTCATTTTCTTCCTCACCGCGACTTAGGTGACCCCCCTTGAACTCGTCACGGCGTACGCTGTAAAAATCCCGAGAAAATCAAATTTTTGGGCTGTTCGTCGCGACCTCATATTTTCCCCACGTCGCAACGAGCATCCATCTTTTGACAGCTCAAACATGCTTTAGTATTTGGACCATAAATTTCTCTATACTGATCCAATTTGGGTGATTCGTCATTCCCTGTAAACTAGAGACATAGGGCTACAACTTTGATGAAGAAATGGAGTTTTAATTCTGTCTCTAAGAGTTTCATATTTTGGTTGCAAGTTGAGGTATAAATTTTTCTGGAACTTATGAACCGTTGGTAATATTTTGAGGATATCTCTCGGTATACTGATTCAAATTAAACAATTTTGGTGTCCTTAGAAAACTAAGAAATGGGGGAACAACTTTACAGAAGGAAGTTTTGTCTAATTTGGTCATTTACCTGATCTAATTTAGTATGGAAAGTTGATCTAAATATGTTCTATAGGAAAAATCTGAAGTGGTCAATGAAGCTATGAGATTATTTGACATTGTTTGGTCCAATTCAATTGTAAGAATACATGGTATCAATGAGGGATTTGATTCCAAAATGATTTTTGATAAGGATCGCATTATTGCACCCCGGAATTGTCATTGAATTTGCATTGTACATACATTCTATACATTGATATTTTTATGAAAGAACATTTGTGCAATTGTGCAAAGTGTGATATTTGTGAATGTGTTTTGCCTATTTTAGAGGAGCATATCGGACTCCAATCGGACATTGCCGGACCATCCAGGCAATAGCTTATTGGAGCGTACTGTGAGTCAACCTAGATGTTTTCCTAGGATTGATTTAATTTGATTTGTTTAAGCTTTCATATTGTTTTATTGCTTGCGATCTAATTATGAATTCCAGACTTCAATTGTCCGAGGAGATCAATATTTGCGAATGTATTAGAAGTGCTCTGATTGTGACTTTGTTTACTATGAAATTCTGAACGTGATTATAAATGTTATGTGAATGCTCAACGAAAGTTGAATGCCGGATTTAGATCTGATGAATATGAGTTCTGTTGGATATGTGATTATGATACATGCAATATTCAGATAGATGCATGTCATAAAATGCATGCTCAGATAAAGGCGTTGTGACTTGAATTGCCGTATGAAGCGCTTTCACGTAGAGCTTTGCTCCGTGATATATGTGTGTACACGTAGAGCTATGCTCCGTGATTCTGTTCTGATTGAGCCCTACGAGCCAACAATTGTATAAGTATGTGATAGGCATTCAGTCACAACAATAAGAACGAATGTGAGTCTCATATGCATATGTTTTTATATATATATATATGATCTGTTTGGCAATGATTAAATGTTACACTTGATTGTGTGAGTTTTGAATTATAAATGTATCTGCTTATGAATGTTTGTGAATTATGTATTGTGTGCTTATGATCCGGTGAATTCATCAATGATGGTTCACTCATGGAGTTTGCAAAACTCATCAAAATTTGCAATGTGGCTTTTCAGGTATGAGTCAGGAGACCTAGTTCCTTAGTCAAGACTTAAGGAATCTTTTGGATAGAGTTATGGCTCAGAGGTCATCGGTGACACCGAAGTGTTCTAGCCTTATTTTTGTCTTTTTGTTGGGCATTGTATAAGCTTTTATGCTTAGTCTTTTGGTGGTATCAATGTAAGCTTTATGAATGAAAGGATTTAAATGGTTTTTAAAATTTAGTTACTGGAGTGCGTTAGATGATGCCATGTGTTTATTGGATTGCCATGTGTAAGTCGGTTATGTTTTTGCTCCAACATACCATTGTCATAAGGTATGTACTTGAATGTCCTTCGGGTGTTCGGGTATTTGCCTTATGGTAGTGGGATGTTGCACTTGGCATAATGATAGACCTAAAGGTGACGATAATACCATGGTTCATCATCGTCTTCGGTGGACTCTTCCAATACAATATCACATTCATTCTTACTACTGCTTGTCTCTAAGTCCTCCAAATCATCATTCAAACATTGCTCGGAATTTAATAAAACATTATTTAATACATCAAATGCAATATCATTTCGATATAAAAACTCTAAGGAACATTCCTCGACTTCCACTAGAACTTCATAAGACTCCTCAACATCATTTGAACCTTCTTCATTACCTGCAAAGTGATATCATACGCACGTCTAACTTCACATTCTTGCACAATTCGCCAATTTGAACTGAGTAACAAATCTTCCACATAAAAAACTTGCTTCACTTATTTTGCCAAAATAAATGGGTCATTCTTGAACCAAAACTTAGTTACGTTGATGCTTTTTACAATGCCATTGACCCTTATATTCGAATTTCCAAGATCGCACCATTTACATTTGAAAAGAACATCACTTTTATCCCTAACATATTCAAGCCTGATAATATTTGTCAATAGCCTATAAATGTAATATTATCTTGCCCATAATTTCCTAACACTACAACACCACTATTTTGTGTAATCCTACGCAGATCACGGGCTTCAGTGCGAAATCACATGACAGTTATATTGCATACAGTATACTTTGCACCAAACTATGAGGTCCATATGCTAATGCATACAAAGACTCAAAAATATTTCCTTCACGGGAGCCAGTTAATGTCGTCATCTATAAAAAGAAATGAAAATTAGTTAATAATATATAATTACTAGTGTAGACCACGTATATATAATTGTTTTCTATGTCTCCTGTCAACATATAATGGACTTTGTTTGTTGGGCCCCGAATCGTATTAAACATGTTTATGTTATTTTTGAGGTTTAATTTGGAAATTTATTTTTGTTGGACTTAATTGAGGTTTATAGTGTTTAGAGGGATGGAAATTAAATGTGGGATTAGTTTAAATTAGAGTTAAATTGTTGTTAGAAATTGAATGGAATAAAATGGCTTGAGGGTATTTTGGGAAGTTTATATATGTTCTAAGAGTCTAAGCTTTGAATGAGGGTTAGATGAGTCTTTGATTAGTTCAATTAAAAATAAAAAGAATGAGAAGTAATGGTGGAGTCGTGCATGTAGGAGGAAGAAGCAAAATTTTATAAAGAAAGGAATGATTTTACCAAAACTACGTAGTTTTGGACAAGTGAGGTTTAAGTTTTTAAGTTAAGAAGGCATGTGTAAGGCTATTAGAAGGGTGAGTCACGAAATTTCTAGAAAGGGAGAGGGAGAGTTTCGTGTATGTAGAAGAAGAAGAAGAAGAAGAAGAAGGAGAAGAAGAAGAAGAGGAAGAAGAGACTTAGGTTTTTAGAATTTTCTTGCATGGTGAAGAGTAGTAGAGGGCTTAAGAAGGAGAAGAGAAAGAAAGGTTTAAGAGTTTATCAAGCCAAGAGGGAGAGCAATTTTCATGGGTCTCCTTTCAAGGTAAGAAAAATGATAAATTCTTTGGGTTTATGAGTGGGTTTTGATGCTTAGAGCTTGGGTAAGGTTTGGGTTAAGTTAGATAGGTTTAATTCCATATTTTTCTCTCCTAGGTTTGTTTAATTTTGGGATATCCCATGTTAATTGGATTATATTTGGTTAATGAAGGTGAAGAGAGGTTAGTAGAACAAGAAGCAAGATCAATTGATCAAATTCAAGGCTAAAGGTTTAAGGTGGGTAATTTCTTAATGATTGAGTTAATGAACTTGTTAAAGTTCTATAATAAATGCTATTAAATACTATTGAATGCTTTGAAATGATTTATCCATATTGCTTGTATTTTCTTGAAATGGTTTGAATATATATATGAGATATGAAAATGTGTATATAATTGTTGAACAAGTGAAAAATAGATTTGAATGGCAATTATGTGAAAATGGATGTTGCAAGGTTCATTGAGGACTAATGTGTATAAAATGCATGAATGATGTGATATGCATGTTTCTATGGGTTTAGGGTGGTCCTTTATGTGATAGGTGCACCTATATAGGCTTTTCTCGCTGCCCAAGTGGTGGTATGGAGTTCCTCACGGACTCCCTCACGTGTTCCACTACACACATGACCGTTTTACGGAAGTGTGTAGTACGTCCTGTTGGACCCACCCGAAAACCAATTTATGTGTGACTATATTATGTGCTGTCTAAGTTGTTCTTGTGTGATATATTGCTTTATAATTTTCTTTGATCATTTGATATTAATGAAGAGATGGTTTATGACAAAGAGGTTTAGTTGAATTATTTGAGAATAAATTAATAAAGGATTTTGGCATGTTTATTCTTAGTTATTAAGTTTTTACCCACGGAGCTGTCGACCTCACCCCCCATTTTTCCCTCCACAGGTTATGAGCGAGAAATCGAGGCATCGCATCGGAAATGAGGCATTACTCCGATGCAATTTTTGGTTTTTGAAATCATATGTTTGAAACCAAGGCTTTAGATAGCATTTTGGAATGTATTTTGTACTTTGTTTCTTGAAACTATGATGTAATTGGGCTAAAATGCCCTCTAAAGCTTTGTAATAACTTTGAATTTCATGTAAATGCAAGATTGCTGACTTTCAATTGTAATTTATGTAATTTGCTTATGTTTTATACACATGCATCATTGTATAGCTATATTTGACAAAAAGAAGGTTTGAGTTTGCATGTTTTGCATTTGGAATGGAATAGAAGTTTAGGAGTGGGTTTGTTGCCTTGAATTAAGTTTGGAGATACTTTTGGTATTGGATTATGCTATATGGGGTTGGATGTTGAGTTTTATGCAGGTTGAGGTGTTAGAATTGAAGATTGGTTAGTTAAAGTTTTAAGGGAGGTGCTGTCAAAATTGTTGTAAAACTGACCAAAACTTCTCTTTAGTTTTAGGCCCCTTTAAGGTTTGAATTGGATCAGGGAGTCTTTTTGAAGTTTGTAGTAGAGGTTCTGATCTTTCCAATGACATATAATGTGTCTCATTTGGACTTAGGGTCAAAAAGTTATGAGGTTTAGAACACATTCGATCCTTTATTCAATTAGCTATGTTACTGTTTCATTGGATCTTTTATGGACAGTGCTTTTGAGTGGCTTTTTACCTTGCTTAATGATGGAATTAACATTTTCTTCCTTCATAAGAGTTTTAGAGCATCTAGTTATCTTTCCATTGAGGTATAATATGTAATTTTTAGAATTTGGAGTAAGAAGTTATAAGAATGGGAAGATAACAACTAAAGTCATGCTTGTTGTTCATATAGCTTATGAAGTTATGATAACCTTGATGACAAATGATTGAAATCCATGGTTTGATGAACCCATTCCAGTTGGAAATTATGATTTTGGTGAGTTGAACTTGGAGTATAAAATGTTTAGATTTTGGAATGAGTAAATTTGGAAGTGTATAAATGGTTATGAAGTTAGGTTGAAGATTGAGATGCATTGGAAGAAGATTTGAAGTTTTGAGAATTTGCATGTCCGTTAAACGGACAGCCTCGGGTGTAAAAACACCCCTTCCCTTGCCCGTGTCCGTTAAACGGACTTGCATGTCCGTTTAACGGACATTTGCGAACCATTTGGGACCCTTTCACCCGTACCTGTCCGTTTAACGGACAGATACGGGAAAGATGGTGGATTTTCAACTTTTTAGAGGCCGATTATCTTTTTTAAGTCTTCATGAAAGTTGTATATCTAGATGTCTAATTTCTAATGGTACAAAAACGAAAGAATTCTAATTTATATATCAAAATTTATGGTAATCGCGCCAAAAGATGTTCAAATTGATTTAGGATGTGAATATACTTGATTCTTTTGGGCATAAATTCCTCATCCGACCTCCAATTGAGGCAAGGCTTGAACCATTAGATTCCTAAGACATATATATTTCCCTCCACAAAAATTGGTATCATTTGGAGTGAAATTGCAAAAAATTTCATTAAAACAATTAAGAGGTCGGTTTGGAGATCATTTTTGGAATATGAACTATGTTAGGCTTTTTGAGTATAACTTGAGTTTTACAACTCCGTTTGAGGTGATTCTTGTTGCAAAACGAACTTGAGGCATAGAGCTACAATTTATATGAAGAAGTAAACTTATGATTTTGATGTTTAAATAGTGTGCGCTCGCTATGAATGTGGAATTACAGCTAAGGACCCTGAAAGGTTAATAGCACAAGGTTCATGATTATGAAGTTTTAATGTCGAAACAAGTCTATTAGTGTGGTGAGGAATCCCTCCCTCGTGGGATACGTGTCCGGGCGTCACGTAGGACGTGAGACCCGCGATCCACCGGGGTGGGGTTCCAACATTGTTACCTCAACTCATCCATGTGCTCACTATGGATGAAAAAAATTCAATCAAGATTATATGAAATATCTCTACTTATTATATATCTTAATTTCACAATTGGTTAGAATTACTTACTTAATAAAGGGCCTAATCTCATGACAATTCATAAGCACATACCAATGTGCAATCTCTAGCTCATTTGTAGTAAGTGCAATTGTTTTATCAGCACCAATCGGCTTACATTGTTGGAAGAACATTGATATGTCACTACCATCAACCATATCATTGATTTTCTCTGGCACGTTGAAGTTGGTTTCAATTCCTTTTAGATACATTGAACAGAATGTCATGCACTCTTTAACATCATACGTTTCAACAATTGACCCTTTTAGACGTGCTTTTTTTTTAAGAAATCCCTTTAGTGTACCTAGGAATCTTAACAAATAATTAACCATAATTAGATAAGCTACTATTTAGTTAATTTTTAAGAGTGACAGGATAAATTTAAATAATACTTCTCAATTGGATACATCCATCTATATGCAACTGGTCCACCAAGTAAGGCTTCATTTGGAAAATGAATAGCCAAATGTACTATGACATCAAAGAATGTCGGTAGGTATATCATTTCAAGTTTACATAAGATTAAAGTTATCTCATGACACATTTTCCTTACGTCATCCTTATTCAAACTTCGTCTACAAATTCGGTAAAAGAAGTTCCCCAACTGCATTAAAACACCTGTCACATCTTTATTCAAGATAGCACGCGTGCCTAATGGAAAAATGCTTTGTAATAGTATATGACAATCATGAGACTTAAGTCTAGTAATCTTCCTTTCATTAACATTAACACATCTAGATATATTAGATATGTAACTATTTGGAAACCTCACCTGTTTTACAAACTCACAAAACTTCTTCTTCTCATCGAAAGACATTGTATAGCATGCTGGAGGTTTGCCCACAATAGTTCCATCAATTGTTCTTATCAAGTGTAATTCCTTTCAAATGTTCATATCTTCCAAATCAAGTTGAGCCTTAATTGTATCTTTGTTTTTACCTTCAACATTCATCAAAGTAACAAGGATATTGTCACAAATATTCTTTTCTATATGCATGATATCAAGGTTATGCCTCAATCTTAACTTATGCCAATATGGTTGATAAAAAAGAATGTTTTTTTATTCCAATTAAACTCTCCTTCCAATCTCTTTCCCCTCTTATTGCTGGGGTGCTTTCCATAACATATATTCTACACATGATATAATTGTTCCACCACATTATCTACTTTTGGTAAGTTAGGTATAGGTCGAGGATCACTCTTGCCATCAAACTTCTTGCTTTTTCTCCATGGATGATCGAAAGAACGGAAACGTCGGTGGCCTAAGTAACCAATCTTACTTCTTAAGTTACAAGAAGGAGTGTGCTTGTGACAAATAGGGCACGCCTTATAGCCTTTTGTGCTCTACCGAGAAATAGTACCATAGGCTAGAAAGTCATTGATAGTCTACATTAAAGATGCATCCATTTGAAAAATTTCTCCTTTTGAAACATCAAAATCATATTCCCATAACTCATTTAACTTATCTACTAATGGTCTCATATAGATGTCAATTTCTCTACCAACTGCTTATAGACCAAGAATAACCAGTGATAGCATAAAGAATGACTCATCGATACACATCCAAGGGGGTAAATTGTAGGCTAAGAGAATAACAGGTCACACGTTATATGATAGTGACAAATTGCCATGTGGATTGAATCCATCTGTTGCTAAGCCTAGTCTAACATTATGTGATTCTATGGAAAACTTAGGATATAGCTCATCAAAGCTCTTCCAAGCTTCTCCATCAGAAAGATGAACTATAGTATTACTGTCCCCTTTAGGTCAATCATTATGCCACGTCATTTGTTTAGCATTCTTACTTAATATGAATAATCGTTGTAATCTTGACGTTAATGGAAAGTACTGCAATACTTTATAAGGAATCTTCTTACCACTGCCATCATTAATTCTCCATCTTGATGTTCCACACTAGGGATAACTTTCCAAGTCCTCAGACTCTTTCCAAAATAGGGAACAATCATACTTATATGCATGTATCGACACATAACTCAAACCTAGGCTCTGTAGAAATTTATTTGTTTCATAATACGACTTCGGCAAAAATTTACAATTAGGTAATACATCCCTCAGCAGAGCAAGTAACATGTCAAATGACTTATTGCTCCACTTGTTGTATACTTTCAAGTGAAACAACTTTATTAAAAACGATAACCTTGAAAAGTTTGTTCGTCTAGGGTACAACTCTTCAGTTGCTTTACTCAACAATTCTTGAAAGGCACCTATAATAGAATCTCCGATGCCTGTAAGAGGACTCCTTCTATCCTAGATAATTGGACAATCATTTAAGAAAGTGCCCACATCATCAAACAAATCTTACATGCCATCATCCTCCTCATCACCATCACCTTCATTAATATCATTGTCCGTCCCATCTATGTCTACATTTGTAGCGTCAACCCTTTCTTCCCTAGAGATAAATCTATATTATGGCAATTTACCATGCAAAACCCAATGGGTGTAAGATTGGTCCATGTTGAATTGCATTAAATGTTCAAAAATATTCATTTGAGACCTCATATAATAATTCATGCAGCATGCACAAAGGCATGAAATTTCACACTCTTTGCCCTTTTTTTCAACCACAAAATTCATAAACATTATCACTCCATCAATGTATTCACAGGAAACCCTAACACTGTTCATCTAACTCTTGTTCATTGAAAAGTGTCAAAATACCTATTAATTAAATATAAGAATGTGAACATTATGTTATGTTAATGGCAAATCTACAACGACTCTTACTCGTATTGATAGGATTGAATTATCATATATATTTTTATATATGTTTATGTGATTTCAATCCTATTTTTAAGATAAAATGCTTAACTGATGTTTAATTTGTGTTTACTACTAGGTTGAATATGCTGGTATATTTTTGAAACAAAAGAGACATTTTAATTGTTTAACCAAATGAGCATTGAGGAGCACACAAGGGATTTGGGAAGCTCATTAATTTGTCCCATGACCACACAGCCGAGAAGAATTAAACGTGAGACATTTTAATTGTCCAATCAATTAGCCATAGCAACAAAGAGGAGTGTGGACTTGAATGTAACATCCCGTTATCGATGTGATGGGCATATTGGTAATTCGGATGGTTTAGGTTTGGGTGCATGTATAATTGAATTGCACATGCATTTTAGCCTCTATAAATGTTGATAAATGCTTATTATTGCACAAGCATATGAATGTACGTACATGTATGACATATTCCCAGTATGATGGTGTAAATTGGAAATTTTGGGTGATAATTGTATAGATTAAGTTTTGAATATAGAATTGGAGTGAAATTGAATTTTAGAGAGTTGAAAATTGAAATTGGAGTGTAGGAACATGTGTCATAAACTTTTGAGGATTAATAGGAATTTGTTTGGAATTTTTAGAGTTATGGGTCTGGATCGAAAAAATGGCCTAATGACTGATAGATTGGATTCTGGTTCCGAAATTGATTAGCAATTGGCACGAGATAATTTAAGTTATGATTTTAGGATTTATTATTCATATTCATTGCGAAATTGGGAGAGATTAGAATAGGAATTGGATTTTTAGACCCTAAGATTTAGGCATGTGGCTTGAGAGTTGCCAAACATGCCCTTAGCTTTAAATCCCTTGTATTTAAACCCTAACCTTTAAAATTTGTCTTCCACGATATTCCCTTTTGCTTTGAAAGACAATTTGGATTTTCTTCTTCTTTTCTCCATTGTGGATCATCATCTTTGCTTTCTGTTTCCATTTTCTTCTCTTAAATTGTCCCTTTCATCATCTTCAACCTAGCTTAAAACTTGGATTGGAAAAAGGAAAATGTTTGGTGTTTTTGTGGGTGATTGCCGTGGGTGTCGATTGAGTTGAGGGTTGGAGTTTTCTTGGTGATATTTGAAGGTTTAAGGCTTGAATCAAGTAAGTTACTACTTCTTTATGTCTTAAGTTGTTTGATTTGATCATTGAACTAGGTTATTTATGTCTTAAGTTGTTCGGATGATATAGGTTTTGAGAAAAATGTTGATTTTGATTTGGGTATTTGAAGAATAATTGATTTTTGATGGATTTAAGATTAGATATGAGTGGTGTTTAGTATAGGAAGTTGTTTTGGAGTGTTTAGAATGGAATTGGAGGAATTAGAAATCTGCAGATCTGGAAATTCTGGGTTTCGGCGAGCCATTCCCAGCATGCACATCGCGACGAGTGTATAATGTTACGCCGCAACGAGCTAGTCCTCTTCCACACGTTGCGACGAGCGAAATCGCACGTCGCGGTGAGCGAAATCGCACGTCGCGGCGAGCAGAAGAAATCACGCCGCGGGGAGAGCTACGCGTACGTCGCGGCGAAGGCGAGATGGTCTCGCCGCGGCGAGGACCCTGATTTTCCAAGGTGAATTAATTTGATTAAGTGATAAATTTTGAAGTTTAATTCCTAATTAGTTGATTATTGATTAATTGTGATTTAGAGATTACGAATTCTGAGATTATGAGAATAGAATTTCTGAATTTATTTCAAAGATTCTCGAGATCGGATGGCGAGTGAATAGTGAATTTGAATTCGATTTAAAGATAATTCCTATGTCTTGGAGTTTGACTTTAGAGAATGTGGAACTTAGTCAATTAAATTATGGTATTAGGATTGCTATGAATTAAAGTGAAAGAGCTGAATTGGAAGATTTGGGTATAAAATCGAGAATGTCATAACATGTATTATACTCAACGTATTCGTCACATATGCATTATTGAATATTAGAAATTGAGCAATTGATGATATTGGTATATTCTGATTGTTTTAGAGGTTTAAGTGGAGCGTCGATCGTCCGACGTAGGTGAGACTTCCCGGCAGTAGCTCGGAAGTTAGAGGTGAGTAACCTAGTTGGTTTCTAAACCTGTATGTGTTACATTTTAAGCACCTATGCCATGTGGAGTTAAGGATGGATCTATGTGCTTGCTTTTGATTGATTTCGGACCACCGGTGTCTGAAATATTTGGAATTGTTATAGAAGTGTTAATTGTGCATAAAATTAAAATTGATTGGTTTAATTCGAAACCGGACATAGTGTAATAGGTTGTGGCACAATTTTTGTGAATTGAACATGTGCATTCATGCATAAAGGCATGATCAGATAATTGACAGTTGTGACCGGTGCAGCCATTGTATTTTCAGAGCTTCAAGCCCAACGCATCAGGGCCTCAAGCCCAACGATTTTAGAGCCTCAGGCTCAACGCATTAGGGCTTCAAGCCCAACGAAATTCAGAGCCTCTAGCTCAACGTAAATGAGCTCAAGCGCACGGTCACAACAACGTAATAAAAATGAAAGTGTCACATGTGCATTGTATATATATATGATTGATAAATTGTGAACAGTGTGAAAGGCGAAATGCCTTCTATTGTGAAATGATGATGCATGCAATATTGTTAAATAGGTTATTGTGTGTTATTATGTGAAATGTTATGAACTATTTGTATATGCATGAGTTGGGTGGACCATCGATGATGGTTTCTCGTTGAGTTCGCAAACTCACCCAACATTGCAAATTTTTTCAGGACAATGATAGTAGACTCCTAGCTCTAGGGTTTGACTTTTCCGCTGTGTGAGCGCGTTGGCTCGGGAAGCATGGCTCACAGATCGATTAGCTGGGTTCAATTTTGAGGATGACCTAGCTTAGGCTTCCATTTCAGTTCCTTTTTTAAGATATATGTACAGACTATGGAAACTGATTTCTTGTAAATGCGGCTTTGAGGTTATGATATGGAAGTATTTTGGTTTTAAAAATTTAGAAATTTTGATATTGCAGTTTAACTATATTGATGCCATGAGGTTTTTAGAATTGATCGTTCGTAGTGCACCCTCATCGTGGGTTATGTGTCGGAATGACCTACGGACGTCTCAGTGCATACCCTGTAACATCCCATCCCCTCCTGGAAGGGTAAAATAGTAAAATTGGCATAGGATGAGATTGGTAAGGAATAATTAGTCTTGTTAGGTGCATAATAGGATTGATACGGTATCAATTGTGTATATGGAATTACGGTATATGCATTCATGACATTCCCGGTAATTGGGCCTAACGGTATTTTATTGTGATTAACGTGGTTATGGGATTTGAAAAATTATTCTGAGTGCGCCATTGAGCGTTTTACATTTTTTGGGATTTATAGGAATTTTTCTGAAATTTTCTGAAGAAACTTTCGGATGGCAAAATCGCCGATGGCGCCTAAACGTGTTTTGTGTTAGAAAAGGTGATTTTCGTGTTTGAAAAATTATTTGGAGTGCACTGTTTCATGTTTTACAATTTTAGGGAATTTCAATAATTCTCAGATAAATAATTTGGGGAAAATTTCCCGAAAATTTCCGGACCGGATAAATTGCCAATTGGCGAATCGGTCAATTTTCGGTAGCAAAAATCGCTACCCAATGGCACTGTAATATTGAGTATATTATTTTGGGACTGAAAGTAGGGTCATTTGAATTAATTGGAGTAAAATTTTGATCTGGATTAAATAAATATATCTTGACTTTCATTTGAATTGTGGACCAATCACATGTTGCCATTTAAAAGGCATCATTTAATGCCTCTCTTCATTCTTTCGGAAGTGTATGTTTTAAAGGAAAGGAAATGGATTGTTTTTAAAGGCTTTTGGTAAGGGTTTATCCGAAACATACACAAACTCAAACTCTCTTGATATAAACCATCGAAAATTTTGCTCTCTTCTCATCTTTCTCCATAGTTTCAAGCTCCTCTCTTTGATTCCCTCAAAGCTAGAAGATGAGTCTTGGGCATACTTGAGAAGGAAAGGTGGTTGGTACCTTGGTGTAGGAGTTAGAAGTTGGTTGTTGAAGGTTTGAAGGAGGGTTTGAATTAGGTAAGTTGTTATTTAAGGTTTGAGCTTTAAATGTTGTTTTTACATGGAATTAAATGTCATGATAGTATGGGGTAGTTAATAAAAGGATTTAAAGCATGTATTAGGTTCATGTAGACATTAAAGTGATGATTATTGTGATTTGAAGAAAGGGGTATGAGGCTAGGTGAAGATGCATTAAAATTTATGATATGGTTTGATTTTGAATTGAATGGGGATAATTATTTGAGTCTTTGAATTGAGGAATTTAAGGCTGCCAATTTTTCAGTATTAACCCTAACATATGTATGATTGTAGTGATATTTAATTTGTATTTATTTTGATGTCTAGTGATTTGAAAAAGGCATTGGAAGTGGTTGAACTAAGGTTAACCTTAAATCTGGAAAATTGGAATTATAATTGATGTTACTGTTTTATTTATAACTTATTGTGTAGAAATGAAAATGAGGTAAGGTTAGTGGCCACTGAAACTTTGGGATGTTGGCTTCAATTTAGTGTGAAATAGGTGTTGTTGAATTTCATTCATAGAAGGGTGAATTTTTGCATGGAAAGTTACTATTCCATTGCCTGTGAACAGTAACCACAACCATGACATCTGAGTTTTGTTGATTTTTATGAATTAATTGAAATGGAATTAGGGAGAATGGTCTTCATGGAAGTTGTAGCATATTTGATTATCTTTCCATTGATACTGATCTTGCTATTTTTGGAATTGTGTATTGTGAGATATGAATTGATTACTAATGACTGGTTTTGAGCAGTTTGGATGAAACCTAGCTTAAGTGTGATTTTGTGAGCTTACTGATTAGAGGCAATTTTAACATTTTAAGTGGACTGAATTGGTGTGAGTGAGCTTCTGAAAAGTTGTAGAGGAAAAGATTACCTTGAAAATGACATATGGTGTGTAATTTTTAGAAGTCAGAATTGGGAGTTATGATTTTTCAAAACCTGACCCTACATTAGGTTATGAATGGCTGATCATAACAGTAGCTTCCATAATAGTTTTGAAATTGTTAGAGATCGAATTGGATGATGAGTGCTTCATGAGAATTGAAGTTTAAGATGTTATCTTTTCAGGGATATAAAGTTCTGAATTTACTGACTTGTATATAGGGAGTTATGCTTGTTGTAAGGTTACTGCCCACATTGAAAGATTTCAGAGACAGTAACATTAGGTGAATTAATTGACTGGTTTAGAAATAGAATTTGATTTTGGGTTGTTCATGAAAGTTGTAGAGGACATTGTGAAATTATTGACCATATTTTTGTGGTAATTCATTTCCGAAGAATCAGTGAGTTATGCAATTGTCAATGTACTGCCCTGTGTTGAGGGAAATTGAGTAGGCAGAAGGTTTGATGGATTATTTGACACCCTTAGGGTTTAAATTGATTTTTATGGTCTTCTTGAGAATTGTAGAGGGTTTCATGATCTTTCCAATGAGATATAGTTGGTAATTTTCTAAATTGTGTGCAATGAGTTATTGGTGTTAAAAGTTGGCTTGAAATCAAGAAATTAAAGAAGGGAATAAGGGTTAGGTATATATATAGATATTAATTGTTTAAATTGACTTTTGATTTCTTTTGTCAATTTCTTTCCCGTCCGACGTCCGATTGACCTGATTCCAGAGGCATCGGATTCGTTGAATATTTAATTTCATATTATGAGAAAACGGGAATTTTTTTAGACGGGAATTTGACGTAGCCCCTATTGACGGAACATGTAAACACTGTTTTATTTAATTGAGGACCTATAGAGGTCCAAATTGCGCACCGTCAGCGCCTATGGATTTCTAATTTTTGATAGAATTTTATTATGGAAAAATATTGAATTAGGACCGGGATTGCCATGAACATGCATATCTCATCAACATGAGCACAAATTTCATATTTAGTGACTCGTACTTTTTCTGATTCATATAGAGGCCCAATTGGAGCGTCGATTGACCGACGTCACAGAGACTTTCCGGCATTTGCTCGAAGTAATAGGTGAGTAACCTAGTTGGTTTCTCAAATTTCTGGTTGTTTACATGCTCAATGTGAATTACGTGCAAAAGTGAATTGAATGATCACTACATGACTACTGGCATATATGGGATCGTATTGTATGATTTTATTGCCTTTGAATGATCGTAATCTTGATAGATGGGCTTTATAGCCATTATCTTGAACATCTTCTACACCGGGCTTTATAGCCAAACACCGTACATGCATTTGATATCGCATCGCATGCATAATTGCATGATCGGATAATGGGCGTGCCCAAGTTGCTATTTTTCTTGATAAGAGCTTGAGCTCTCATATTGTCTTGGACCGCCTTGAGCCCGAGGGGAGAAAATCACGCGCCCCCACCGACCACCGACCGAGCACTTGGGCACAATAATGAATAAGCGGAAAGAGTCACATATGCATTGTATTCGCATAAGTAATCGCTTTTCGTGATGGTATGTATTCTTGTGAATGGTTTCTTTATTCGCTATGGTTATTGATTGCTTGACTGCTTATTGGTAATTGATGATTACTGTACTATACTGTACGCCATGGGCGTAATGCATGATTTGAGTGAACCATCGATGATGGTTTCTCACTGAGTTCGCAAAACTCACCCAAAATTTGCATCTATTTTTCAGTCTGAAGAATACCGGTTGACACGGAGTATATCTCTGTAGATGAGTAAAGGTTAGAGATCGGGATCGGTTAGTTATCCGCATTAGTGTCTTAGTAAATTGTATTCCGCAATCACTGTATAACAAGACTTTATATTTTTACTGAGCCATTGTGGTATTAATGTTTTACTGCATTGGCTGATTGTAATTATTACTGGATGACTGTAATAAGCTAAACTGGTTTTATTGAACACGGATTTTTAATTACTTACTTGTGTTTGCCGTGTGAGCGTGGAGTTAATGGCTACAAAAGAAAAGAAAAAAGTATACTGAATTTTAAATCGATCGATGTAGTACGTCACTCTCGTGGGGCGCGGACTCGGATATCACCAACGATATCGGGTTGGGTCTTACTAAGTGGGTGTTACAATTAGGTGGTATCGAGCCCAATGATGCGTAATGTATCTGGGCACAGTGTGGAATATAGGTTGCATGCATTTGAGTCGCGTCGTTGCAGACCGTGGTAACTGATCCCTAGTCAGAGTCGCTCGAGGATAAATCCTACGGGTGCATAAGTGTCAAGTGACTAAGTGAGAGAAGAGTGAGACTGGATTAGAGTGAAAATCCCTAAAAGGGGATAATCAATTAGGAAAGGATAAAGGAAAAATGGATAAGAAGGTTGATATTGTACTGGGTTAGAAACCCTCATATGTGATAGCAGAATGACTGTGTTGGCTTAGACTAATTAAGAAATTCTGAATTAAATTGACAATGTTATGGTGACAGAAAAATGCAGATGTTGAGAACTTGGAGAGGTCCATTAGAGATATGGGAAGCATATTGGTTATAGTAGATCTAAGTGAGATTAAATGCCCGGGATGGTTAGGTAATTACAGTTCTGACCGTATATGTCATGAAAGGGGAAATATTGGAAGTGAGTAAAATGTAGATGATCCAATCGGGCATATTTTGATTCATTTGTATTTGAGTTAGAGATCGAGATATTATAGGCGAAAGATAATAGCGAAATGGAAAGAAGCTCAATAGAGCACTGTAACGGTTTATTGAGAATTGAAAGAATGTAAAAGTGTACAGATAGACTGAAATGAATTCGGGAAATGGTTTTGAACTAGACCGCATAAGTTTGAGACTGGAATTGTTAGGTGATTATGGTGCTTCGAGGTTGGAAATTCGTATGATAAAATCGTAAAAGAAAAAAGATGAATGACGATTTCTCTTGATGGTGTATCGGAAATACTTGAATTAGGTGTATATGGACACGAAAATGGTAAATGGATAGGTACTTTGTCGGTATTGGGGACTGTGAACACCTGATCATAGACTGTTTGAGGAAAATAGAAGATAAGTAGCAGAAAACAGAATGAAAAAAAAAATAGGAATAATGATCATAAGCTGATAAGCCAAATTGATATGACCTTATAAGGTCAAGTTGCACGTAACGGATAGGGGAATGAGACATACAGTTTAAGGATATGGTGAGAATGAAATAAAGATCTTGAAAAGAATGAAACCACAATAGTGGTGTATGAAAAGAGTTGTCGCATTTAAATCGAGTTACTGTTGGGAATATCTATTGGACAGTAATGTTGATTGTGACTAATGAAATGTATGTTACAGATATATGGAAACCACAGAGTAAATGAGCGGTAAATGTTTAGAGTGATTATAAGTATGAAGTTCTTAATGGGTTAAAGTAAAACAAGAGTAGACTAAGTGTGCCTGTATGAAAGGAATCTTAAGGAAGTCTGAATTGTATGGGTTACAAATTGGTTTCCGGCTAAAATGTTGTGGTATAGATTACTGAATAAGTGGTAAAGAAAGTGTTTAAGTGACTGTCACAAGGAACCTTCGCGAAAGGAATGTTCTGATCTATTAAATGAAGACATAAGAGTGTCTTGATTAAGATTGTACGTATAGTGAAGAAGGATTGAAACACAATTAGGAATAATCATTGGTTGATGAGACTTTTGTGGACAAAATTAAAAGTGAAATTGGGTCATAGCTCATACTGCTGAGATTATCTGCATTGTATGTACAGAAATGTAAAGAATTCCATATGAGTGAGATTTTAATTTGAGGTGATTCTATTGCAATGTGAAGTGAATCGATCTCCAGTTATGATGCAAAACTGTTGAGGAATCTAGATTTGAAGCGAAGAATAAAAGAGTCCCGAATTGAAAAGTGAGATACTAAAATAAAATGGAAATTTTGGAGGTTTAAATATGGATGACAAGGTATTAACATATGTTGATATGCATGATATGAAAACAGTTGAGAAGAGAAAATGAAAAGAGTAAATAAATGAAGACAAGAGGTTCAAAAGGGAAACTGACAATTAGGTGATGTAGTGACACCTTCATAAAGAAAGTGTAGATACACTTATTGTAGACTCAATGAAAAGGGTAAAAGATGTACGGTAACGTCAATAAGACCCTAATAGGGAATTATGCGAGGTAAACAATGGTAGTAACTGCGATTAGAGACAGAATGTGTTTGGAAGTGTTGAACAGTGAAAAGTGAAAAGAACTATATGACTAATTGAGGAATCCGATACTGATGATAAGCATACACTGGAAGAGTGGGCAGTGTGTGTTGAACTGAGACAATATGTTGAACAAGTATGAAATAAATTGAACTGACTGTGATAAATGGTATTAGTGCCATTCTCATTATTGAAAGCCTTGGAGACTGTAGATTCCTATAAGGATACACTGGGTTAATTTGAGGAAAGAGACCGGTGTAAATACGATAATGCTTCAATGAACGGATCAATTACAGATATTGGGGTTTTCAATCAATGTCAAGCAGATATTGGGTAATAGTGAAGTGTTTTTGGAAAATTGAAGTTGTAAAAAAAAAAAATAGTGATACGAAAGGTTAAGAGTGCAGAAAGTAAAGGGGGAAACTTTTATGATGGGTTTTAATATACAAATGGAATTGGAAAACTATAGTGAACAAAAGTCGAAGAAGAAGTATGTGTACCCGATCAAAAGGTATTAGAACAAGAAAGTGAATAGTCAAAGTTAGACATTCTAGTAAGCATATTTGAAAAGTAAAATTGAGTAATTGTAGGTAGAATGAAGTGATTCTCGGCTCAGTGTTTATAGGTTGAATGTCGAATAGGAAAAAAGTTTGATTATGGTCGCTTTATAGAGTTTTGATTCATTGGAGAATATATCTTGTTACCTTTGCACGATTACCTCTTGGGAGTTAAAGACCATAATGGGTTTGAGACTAAAATGTGTGAGAAAAGGAAAGTGACTTAGGAAGCTGCATGGTTAGCTAAAGTGGAATCGGATCGGACAAATGAGATAGAGTAAAGCTGTATATCCGGATGAAGTGTGTGAACACTATAGAATAGTGATTTGTCTTACGAGAATCAATTTTAAATATAAAGTGAATGGCATATAATAAATGACTGCATTAGGTACATTATTCTTGATTATAGTGTAGTGGAATTAAATATTACTGTATTGGTACCAAGGGAATGTAAATCGTCCCTGACGTGATTAAGGGAGGTACCAATGACATGGAGATGTCCTCAATGGAATACGAATTGGACTATATGGCACTGTGGGAAAAAGGTATTAGAGGAATAAAATGTGATAAGTGAATAGGTTCGAAAATACTGAACTGAGTTAAATATCGAAACCAAAGGTAGTGACAGTTCTAGAAATGGTAAGTGAGATAGCTAAGAAAATGAGATCGCCAACTGATAGTTTTGTCAAATCCGTTTACTGTACTAAGTGATAATGAGTTAGCCATAGTAACTGAACCACGGACTGAGAGTGGTTACTGTGATCACTCCAAAAGTGAATCATTAAGTGGAAAAGTGTATAGGATATATAGACTCATATGATTACTGTCATAGTGAACCGTTGACTGAGAATTTCGAGGACGAAATTCTTATAAGGAGGGGAGAATTGTAACATCCCATCCCCTCCTGGAAGGGTAAAATAGTAAAATTGGCATAGGATGAGATTGGTAAGGAATAATTAGTACTGTTCGTGCATGACATATGATGTGTAATTTTTAGAAGTCAGAATTGGGAGTTATGATTTTTCAAAACCTGACCCTACATTAGGTTATGAATGGCTGATCATAACAGTAGCTTCCATAATAGTTTTGAAATTGTTAGAGATCGAATTGGATGATGAGTGCTTCATGAGAATTGAAGTTTAAGATGTTATCTTTTCAGGGATATAAAGTTCTGAATTTACTTGACTTGTATATAGGGAGTTATGCTTGTTGTAAGGTTACCCACATTGAAAGATTTCGAGACAAGAACATTAGGTGAATTAATTGACTGGTTTAGAAATAGAATTTAATTTTGGGTTGTTCATGAAAGTTGTAGAGGACATTGTGAACTTATTGACCATATTTTGTGGTAATTCATTTCTGAAGAATCAGTGAGTTATGCAATTGTCAATGTCTTGCCTGTGTTGAGGGAAATTGAGTAGGCGTAAGGTTTGATGGATTATTTGACACCCTTAGGGTTTAAATTGATTTTATGGTCTTCTTGAGAATTGTAGAGGGTTTCATGATCTTTCCAATGAGATATAGTTGGTAATTTTCTAAATTGTGTGCAATGAGTTATTGGTGTTAAAAGTTGGCTTGAAATCGAGAAATTAAAGAAGGGAATAAGGGTTAGGTATATATATAGATATTAATTGTTTAAATTGACTTTTGATTTCTTTTGTCAATTTCTTTCCGTCCGACGTCCGATTGACTGATTCCAGAGGCATCGGATTCGTTGAATATTTAATTTCATATTATGAGAAAACGGAATTTTTTAGGCGGAATTTGAGCGTAGCCTATCGATGAACATGTAAACACTTGTTTTATTTAATTGAGGACCTATAGAGGTCCAAATTGCGCCGTCGGCCTTTATGGATTTCTAATTTTGATAGAATTTTATTATGGAAAAATATTGAATTAGGACCGGATTGCCATGAACATGCATATCTCATCAACATGAGCACAAATTTCATATTTAGTGACTCGTCTTTTCGATTCATATAGAGGCCCAATTGGGCGTCGATTGACCGACGTCACGAGACTTTCCGACATTTGCTCGGAAGTAATAGGTGAGTAACCTAGTTGGTTTCTCAAATTTCTTGTTGTTTACATGCTCGATGTGAATTACGTGCAAAAGTGAATTGAATGATCACCTGCGTGACTCTTGGCATATATGGGATCGTATTGTATGATTTTACTTTGCCTTTGAATGGTAATCTTGATAGATTGGGCTTTATAGCCATTATCTTTGAACATTCTACTGCTTTGGGCTTTATAGCCAAACACCGTATATGCATCGAATACTACATCGCATGCATAATTGCATGATCGATAATGGGCGTGCCCCAAGTTGCTATTTTTCTTGATAAGAGCTTGAGCTCTCATCTTTATCTTGATCGGCCTTGAGCCCGGGGGAGAAATCACGCGCGTCCCCATTGAACACCGATCGAGCACTTGGGTACAATAATGAATAAGCTGGAAAGAGTCACATATGCATTGTATTCGCATAAGTAATCGCTTTCGTGATGGTATGTATTCTTGTGAATGGTTTCTTTATTCTTGCTATGGTTATTGATTGCTGATCGCTTATTGGTAATTGATGATTCTTGTCTTATCTTTAGACGCCACGTAGGCGTAATGTGATTGAGTGAACCATCGATGATGGTTTCTCACCGAGTTCAATAAATTCACCCAAAATTTGCATCTATTTTCGGTCTGAAGAATACCCCGTTGACACGGAGTATGTCTCTCGTAGATAAGTAAAGGTTAGAGATCGGGATCGGTTAGGTATGCTGCATTAGTGTCTTAGTAAATTGTATTCGCAATCATTTGTATAACAAGACTTTATATTTTCTTGAGCCATTGTGGTATTAATGTTTCTTGCATTGGTGATTGTAATTATTCTTGGATAGACCGTAATAAGCTGAACCTGGTTTTTATTGAACACGAATTTTAATTACTTACTGTGTTTTCCGTGTGAGCGTGGAGTTAATGGCTACAAAAGAAAAGAAAAAAGTATCTTGAATTTTAAATCGATGATGTGAAGACGTCACCTCGTGGGGCGCGATTCGGATATTACCAACGATATCGGGTTGGTGCTACGGGGAGTGAAGTGTTACATACTTTACTACTGAGCGAAGCTACACATTGAATCAGCTGAAGGAAGCTTGCGTGGAGAGCAAATTTGTCTAGCAATTAAATTAGAGGAGGCGTCAATTTACAATGAGCAAAACGCTTGAGGAGGCATGCGTTTTAACACGCAGAAGAGAGGAGCAAAGCAACAATTATTTTAAGTTGACAAGTGACCCTTATTGGTCTTGTCAAGCAACAGTAGAGAAGAGGCTACAGGAGACGTGAAGAGAGGAGCAGCGTGGAACGCACAAATCAAGGAGCATATTAAACAATCAAAAGGAACGACGACGCATAAAGGGCAAAAAGCAATGACAAAGCGACAGTCCAATAGTCCAACGTACACGCCTGCGTTTTGAGGACAAGAGAGGCGTGAGCATAGGAGGTTTCAAAGGAGTGAGGCAATGTTTAATTGTCTTATCAAAAACAGTACATTAAGGAGAGTGGAGGAATAAAGCGCAGTAGCGGTGCTGCAAGAATAAAAGGAAAATCAACAGTGCGAGGAATGTAGAGAGTGTGGCGCTGGAGGCATGAGACGCTAGGGGAGCTTGGGCTTGCGGCTTGTAGCTGGTGCTGGCGCTGGCGTAATGGAACCTACAGCTGTGGCGCAGTGCAGAAGCAGCGAAGTAAAGCGTAGGCAGAAGGCTTTGAGGAGCAGAAAAAATTAAATCGTCACATTATGAACAGTGGCGAGATGCGGTTGAAACAAAACAACGATTAATTAGGGATTTTTGGTTAGGGAATAAGATGAGGGTTGAAACAATTTATCGGGAAAGACCCATAAGAGCTAGACATCTTGATGCCGGTTCGAAGGTGACATTGACGCCGATGGCCCGGGTTAAGTAATTTTATTACTATTTTGTTGTTTCTTTCTCTCATTAGGAATTGATTGTGTTATCCTATGTTAATTAGTTTGGGTATTATGTATGGATAATCGGATTTTTGTTATTATTCGATTATTTGTGTATGAACACATCGGGTATTGTGAATTGATGATTTTAATGCATTCATTGAATCGTTAATTTCAAACCCATTGCTAGAATTTCAATATAATCCATAATTGTTATGTTGAAATTCATGTGTAGCGACTAATGATTCGTAATCATTAGGGATAACGTACTAGGTTAAATGACCGGCGTATGTAGTTCTTTGCCTTGATTAATCGGTTTTTCTAATTCGTAATGCTACTGCCTAATGAAATCTAGAGATCATATCCTAGGTTGTTAGGTGGTTAGGTTTAATCAACGATCGTATCTTGATTAAACAAAATCTAAGGGAAAACTCGGGTTAATTATTAACCCACGATTAATAATTTCTAGGAGAGGTTAAAGAAAAAAAATTAATAAAATATGCTTAGTCATGGTGTAGGCCGAGATTGAACCAAAGAATTGAGTCCCTACGAAATTCCTCACATTTATCATTTCTTGCATGTTTTCTTTATTTTGTTTTTATTAGATAGTTTTATTTTATTTTATTTTCTTTTTTTTTTTAAATCCAAAACCCCCCATTAAGTGTAAATACCGATTAATTTCATTTCATAAACTTTACACAAACTCTCTGTGGGATCGACCTAGACTTGTCACTGCTACAGTAGTAGTCTAGTTATTTTAATTTTGATTAGCGTTACGACGCGTGGTCAAATTTTGGCATCGTTGTCGGGGAGTGTGGTGTTTTAGTTTTTGTTTGTGATTTAATTGTTGTTTTCTATATATTTTTTCATGATTGATTTATTTTCTGTTATTTTATGATCTTTTCATATTTTGTTTCGGAAAAAAAAAAAACAAAAAAATCGTTATGGACGGAAGTAATTTCTTTTATAATTCATATTCTCATTCCTATAAGAATGTTTGGACTGATCAACCTAACTTTTGTTATGGATGGAATAATCATCAGAATTACTTCCATGATAGTTTGCAGGACGCACAACAATTCTCGTACAGACCAGAAGCTTCCTATCACATCTCTGGCCCATCTCTGGAAGAGTTGATGTTACAATTGTAAGAAAATACTTTACAATTCCAGAAGGATGGAGGGCAATTTCCAAAAGACACATATTCTAGCGCCCAAGATCCAGAGAGCCAACATAATTCACCTGCATCTTTAGAAAAACTTGTTAATACTATGACTGCTAACAATTTGCAATTTCAACAGGATATACAGCAGGAGATATAAGAATTCCGACAAGAGACAAAAGCTAGCCCACCTGGTTCAGGTGCATCTTTAGAAGAAATGGTTAACAAACTTGTTGCAACAAAGGCAACCTACTGGTTCAGGTGCATCATCAGGAGACAAAGGCACACCAAAAGAGGATGGAAAACCTACTGGGTCATATGGCAATAAGCCTTGATCACCTGGAGTCGCAACTAGAAGAGGTGCAACCATATCAACCCGAGATGTATCCAATTGAAGTCTGTGCGAAAAATTTGCAAAGTGATGAGGAGCTTGAGAATTTTGAGGTCAACCCTCAACGAATTATTTGTGTCAAAGAAGTGGAGAAGGAGCTCGAAGCCACAAAGGACATATCTTTTATCTCGGAGGTAAGTACTGAGTCCATAATTATTTTTGAGACTAACTCTTTACCTTTACATTACAGAGTGGAGGAGTTAAATGATGAAGAAAAAGGTGAATAGATGTTTGAAATATTTCTGAAGTATATGGACACAGTCAGGATTAAGAGTCTAAGGATAGGGAAGGCGCCGAGTATGTATGATGATCAACTAAGACCCTATCCAGAATTACCTCACGTAGAGAAGCCGCATGTGCTACATGAAGATTACAACTTTGTCACGTGAGGAGAAAAAGGAGTTGAGCTAGCGACCCTAAACAAAGGCGCTTCTTGGGAGGCAACCTAAGGGAAGTAAATTTCTTTTCCTTTATATTTTCGCATTATTTTTTATTTGCATGTGTGTTTTTGAATTTGTTTGTTTTACTTGTTTTTAAGTTTTCAATCAAAATGAGAGAAAGAATAAAACAAATGAAACAAACATTTTCTCGTTTTCTATTGCTTATGGGATTATATGATCATGATTAGAGTGTGAATTGACTAGATAATTTCATAGCAACTTTAGCATGTACTTTTGCTCTTGTGATTAGTCGATATGCATTATCTTTGGAAGAGTAGTGACTAATGGTAGACAAAGCCAGTGAGAATTTGAGCCTTATTTGACTGAAACATCCATATCAGTCTCATTGCCTTTTGATAATGTGTGATCTTCATGACATGTACGTCTTGATTTTGCATTGAATTTCTATTCGAGACCACATTTTATCACATGCATTAACATGAATATGATTAGGTATTCTTTGTTTTTCATAAGCTACATTCGCCAAATAACCTACCCTATTGACATGATTTTTCCTTTGATAAACCCCTTTGAGCTTTAACCTTTCTTTTTGTATAAACCACAATTTATGCTTTTAAACTTAACCAAATGGCCTACCTAAGTCATAAAGCCAGTGGAATATTTGTGATAGTTGAGGTTGTGGATGTACAAAATTCTAAGTGTGGGGGTGTATATATGTAAGGGTTGGTTATAATCTTGGGATGTTATTTTATGTCTTATCATTGAGATTCCCATGTTGATGTAGTTTATTTTAATTTTTACAAGTAAAAGAAAAGAAAAGAAAATGAAAAAGAAAAAAAGAAGAAAAAAAGAAAAAGAAAAAGGAAAAGAAAAAGAAAAAGAAAATATTGAAAATAATTATCAAGGAAGAATTGCATATGTGTTTAAAAGTTGTTTATGATTTATGCATCTTCCTAGAGTTGTAATGATTGAGTTATTTGAGAATGTTGAATATGAGGTTGAGGTTTGCTTGAAAGGTTCACTCTTGTGATTTCATTGAGATAAATTGTACGAGTGATTCATTTGGATTGATATATGCTTCATGTGGTTTCTGTGTGAGAGTTGAATGAGGTTGTGAAATGTAAATGTTGCATTCGTCATAACTGACGGTACCTATTTTTTGATTAAGTGTTACTTTTGTTTCACTAGCTTTAATGACTTTCATACTACTTGACCTAAATTTACCTCACCTTACCCTTGCCTACATTACAACCTTGAAAATTCCTTTGATTCATGATTTTGCGTGAGAACATTAGTGGTGGAGAAATGAAATGATTTGCAAAATTATGGATTATCATGATCATGAATGGTGATGAGTGTACCCGTGGATATATTTTAATCAAACACATTTTTCGAGCATACCATTAGATTGCTTAGTTTTTGAAGATATTGAATATTGATTGATCATGTGTGAAAGTTTAGAATGTTGATTTCTTGCTACGATTTTTGAAAGTTATTCATCTTTGGTTATGATTATATTGTCTTGGAAAATAAGGAAATTGAGTTGATGTTTTGGGTCATGAGCTTAATTTTGATGTTTTGTCCGAGGACGGTCAAAAGCTAAGTGTGGGGGTATTTGATAGGATTGAATTATATATATATATATATATATATATATATATATTTGTGATTTCAATCCTATTTTTAAGATAAAATGCTTAACTGATGTTTAATTTGTGTTTACTACTAAGTTGAATATGCTGGTATAATTTTGAAACAAAAGAGACATTTTAATTTTTTAACCAAATGAGCATTAAGGAGCACACAAGGGATTTGAGCAGCTCATTAATTTGTCCCATGACCACACAGCCGAGAGGAATTAAACGTGGGACATTTTAATTGTCAAATCAATTAGCTATAGCAACAAAAAGGAGTGAGGACTTGAATCAACAGGAGGAAGCTTGCGTGGAGAGCAAATTTGTCTAGCAATTAAATTAGAGGAGGCGTCGTTTTACAAGGAGCAAAACGCTTGAGGAGGCATGCGTTTTAACACGCAGAAGAGAGGAGCAAAGCAACAATTATTTTAAGTTGACAAGTGACCCTTATTGGTCTTGTCAAGCAACAGTAGAGAAGAGGCTACAGGAGACGTGAAGAGAGAAGCAACGTGGAATGCATAAATCAAGGAGCATATTAAATAGTCAAGAGGAACGACGACGCATAAAGGGTAAAAAGCAATGGCAAAACGACAGTCCAACAATCCAACGTATACGCCTGCGTTTTGAGGACAAGAGAGGCGTGAGCATAGGAGGTTTCAAAGGAGTGAGGCAATGTTTAATTGTCTTATCAAAAACAGTACATTAAGGAGAGTGGAGGAATAAAGCGCAGTAGCGGCGCTGGAGGAATAAAAGGAAAATCAATAGTGCGAGGAATGTAGAGAGTGCGACGCTGGAGGCATGAGACGCTAGGGGAGCTTGGGCTTGTGGCTTGTAGCTGGCGCTAGCGCAGTGGAACCTACAGGCGTGGCGCAGTGCAGAAGCAGTGAAGTAAAGCGTAGGCAGAAGGCTTTGAGGAGCAGCAAAAATTAAATCGTCACATCATAAACAGTGGCGAGATTGGGATGAAACAAAGCAAAAGTTAATTAGGGATTTTTGGTTAGGGATTAAGACGAGGGTTGAAGCAATTTATCGGGAAAGACCCGTAATGAGCTAGACATCTCAATGCCGGTTCGGAGGTGACATCGACGCCGATGACCTGGGTTAAGTAATTTTATTACTATTTTGTTGTTTCTTTCTCTCATCAGGAATTGATTGTGTTATCCTATGTTAATTAGTTTGGGTATTGTGTATGGATAATTGGATTTTTGTTATTATTCGGTTATTTGTATATGAACTCATCGGGTATTGTGAATTGATGATTTTAATGCGTTCATTGAATCGTTAATTTCAAACCCATTGCTAGAATTTTGATATAATCCGTAATTGTTATGTTGAAATTCATGTGTAGCGACTAATGATTCGTAATCATTAGGGATAAGATGACCTAGGTTAAATGACCCGAGCGTATGTGGTTGTTGCCTTGATTAATCGGTTTTTCTAATTCGTAATGCTACTACCTAATTAAATCTAGAGATCGTATCCTAGGTTGTTAGGTGGTTAGGTTTAATCAACGATCGTATCTTGATTAAACAAAATCTAAGGGAAAACTCGAGTTAATTATTAACCTACGATTAATAATTTCTAGGAGAGGTTAAAGAACAACAAATTAATAAAATATGCTTAGTCATGGTGTAGGTTGAGATTGAACCAGAGAACTGGGTCCCTACCAAATTCCCCACATTTATCATTTCTTGCATGTTTTCTTTATTTTGTTTTCTTTGAAAAAGCCAAAACCCCCCATTAAGTGTAAACACCGATTAATTTCATTTCATAAACTTTATATACACTCTCTTTGGGATCGACCTAGACTTGTCACTGCTATAGTAGTAGTCTAGTTATTTTAATTTTGATTAGTGTTACGATGCGCGGTCACGTATGCTTGATAAGGTAGTTTAACACTTTTTGTTAAAGTTCTCAATAAATAGAAACGTACAATCACCTAATACACAATAGCTCTGTAATTCATACATCAACTCTTGGCAATTTATTTACTGTATTTTTTATCTAATACTTTAGTGGAATTGCATAGAGCAAAATATGGCATTTCATAAAGTAAATTCAATAGCTATAGTATGAATGCAAACAAACCAATTAACAATCTAGCAATTAGATACTTATAAGTTAGCATACCTGCTTCTTATTTTCCAATGGCTCCTCCAAGTATCTCCTCCTCACACTTGAAAATAGTATCTGTCATAAAGCACGATTAATTAGAACTAAACTTCAGCAATTAAATGTATAAAATCTTATGAACATATATTGTTCAGTACAGTAACCACCAGGTTCATAAACTAAACAATTGATATGGTGTATCATTGTATTTCAACCTGTGATAAATGATTTGGTGTATTTTATAACCAAATAATATATTTGCTACTTCAACTAAATGAACATTATTACTTTGCTTAGAGGTTGTATATATATGATAAATTCACAAGCAATAAATTTTACAAAAGAACAAGTCACTGAGCATAAATAAGTTATCAAAAGTCTCAATTACCTTGATATACTTAGAACACAAGCAACACTCCCAGCAATCAAAGTAATAGTAGAAATAATCCCATGTCACTAAATGAAGCTAAAAAGTAGAGTCATCCAATCCTTAGCTAAAATCTATAACACTAAACACCCAAAACCCATTTATCTATCAACCACAAAACACTCAAAACCCTAAAAAATGAATCTACCAAGCCCAAGAAAGCAAAAGTACACCCCATTATCACAAATAGAAACCAAAACAAGCTGCAACATTTGTAAATTGAACTTAACCCACTCAAAGACCAAGAAAATCCAAGAACATTAGTCACTTCTATGACTAGTACATAGAGGCTACAACATCAACAATGATCGCATAGCTAAAACAACACAACACAACAATAGTAGAAAGCTTAATGGGCATTATAGAAAATGAAGCTTACAACTAAAACCGAAGAAAAGGGAGAGACATTGGAAGTCTAAATTGAAGAACAAGATGTGAAATCTGTGAGAAGGTAACAAATAGATTGAGACAATTGAAGGTCGAATTGAGGGAGAAGAAGCTCCACAACGACATAGCTTTAGCGATGGGTGGCAAAGCCCAACTGGGCAGGGAAGGGGACTGGGTAAAGGTTTAAAGAAAACCAAAACGATGTCATTTGGTTTAAACCAAATGACATCATTTTGCTCCTGAAGCATAACGTTTTAAGTAAGCAAAGCGACAACATTTTGCTTCTGATAAAGGTCGTAAATCAGATGGTTTGAAGATTCACCATCGTGCCTCTGCACGATCTCTACCCGAAGCTTTTTTTTAAACCAAACAACATCATTTTGCTCCTAAGTATAATGCTTTAAGTAAGCAAAACGACATCGTTTTATTACTGATAAAGGTTGCAAATCGCGATCGTGCTTCATAAGATGGTTTGAAAACTCGCGATCATGCCTCTGTAGGATCACATCCCTAAGTTTTTTTAAACTAAACGACATCATTTTGCTCCTAAAGCATAACGTTTACGTAAGCAAAATGATCTGATAAAGGTCGCAAATCATAAGATCTTCGTAGGATGGTTTGAAAACTCGTGATCGTGCCTCTACACAATCGCAACCCAAAGCTTTTTTAAACCAAACGACATCATTTTTCTCCTGAAGCATAACGTTTTAAGTAAGCAAAAAGATAGTGTTTTGCTTCTAATAAAGTCGTAAATCGCACAATCTTTACAAGATGGTTTGAAAACTCGCGATCGTGCCTCTACACGATCGCAACCCAAAGTTTTTTTAAACCAAACAACATCATTTTGCTCCTGAAGCATAACATTTTAAGTAAGCAAAACAACGTTGTTTTGCTTCTGATAAAGGTCACGAATCGCAATTGTGCTACTTCATAGGATGGTTTGCATGATTGCGACCTGAAGCTTTTTACAGAAAAATGGTTTTCTGAACATCATTTCATCTTTTTGCTATAACTTCTTTATTTACATCCAAATGGCTTGATTCTTAAAGCAATAGAATCATAACACATTGTTATTTATCTCCACAAAAAATTATAGCCATTTGAAATGGATTGATTGTTGAATTTAAGATGAAAATGTTGAGGAGTACTGGAATATGAAAAACTGAGATGATTTCACTAAACATACTTGGGTATTATGACTTTATTTTGATCAGTAGATATCTAAATGGAATGATTCTAGATTTAAATTGAACTAGAGACATATGGCTACAAATTGCCTGAAGAGATTGAATTTTAATTCTATCTCTAAGAAATCCAGAATCTAACTTGAAGTTGAATATAAAGTATAGTTATAGTTCAAAGAACAATCCAAAGTAAATTTAGTATAACTTTTGGAATACTAAATCAATTTTTATGATTGTAAATTTAGTATAACTTTTGGAATACTAAATCAATTTGTATGATCTTGGTATCATTAGAAACTTAAGACATTGGAGAATAATTTTCTAGAAGAAAGTGTTGCCTAATTGTGTCATTTACCTTATTAGAATGATGATGCAAAGTTGATCTGAAAGTATGTTGTTAGAAAAATCTTAAATGGTCATTTGGTTGTGCATGGCCGTGTGTTAAGGGTGCACGACCGTGACTAATTTGTTTAGTATGCACATGCGTGCTTTCTCTCTTCTTCTTCACCGAACATCTCTCTTCTTCTCTCCTTCTTTCTTTCATTATTTCCAGATTTACTCACTCCTAAATCATCTATTTTGCATTTCTATATCTACTACAATCTCTAAACAAGTCAAATTCAAATTTACACTTCAATCATAAAAAATAATTCAAAACTTCGCATATACTTCCTCTCTCTATTTTAATTTTTCCTAGATTTTGCCTACTTCTATCTTCTTCAATTAACACATAAAACATTTAAACCAAATCTTCTAGCTTAATTTCTAGATTTTTGCTCCTGAAGCAGAACGTTTTAAGTAAGCCTTTTGCGACATTTTCTTCAACAAAATGTAGCGGTTGCTATTTCGCGACATTTATTGATAAAACATTGCAAAAAGTGTTACAAATCTGCGACGTTTTATGCAAAAGTCGCGGAAAATTCAAACTTTTCGTTACATTTTTTAAACATCACAAAAAATCTTTACAATTTATGACGTTTTATCAATAAAATGTCGCAGATTGTATGTATTTCTTATAGCCATGAGCTATATAGAGTAATCAATATAGGATTCACCATCTTAAAGTAATTAGAGAGAATATTTCATTATTCTCAATTAGTATTGATTTGAAATATTTTTGGCTAAAGTGAAATGACATTTTGAAAATAGTTTTCGAATGTCTTTAATTGAATCTTGTGAATAGTGGTGAACTAATATGATTAGATTCAAATAGAGTAGACATTATTTTCACACTTTATGTCCAATTTGAATATTGTATAATGAAATAATTAAATTATATGAAAAAGCTATGCACGAAAAGGTTAGTCAAAACTACTTTAACATTCTTAAATATTTGAGTAGTTATGATGCACTGCTAGGCATCAATCTTGATATGGTAGGCATCAATCTTGACATATGGATATAAATTATATAATTATAGAATTAAAGATAATTTGAAGGAGTTTAATTTATTTAATCATAAACATGATTTAGTGTTATATTTTATATCCATAGGCAACATAATTAGGAGCATAATGAGTCACAAATAAAGAAAAGTTGAAGAGAGAAAAGATGTTTTAGTCTAGTTAGATTTGATTGTAAAGTTTGAGAAACCTTATAATTAAATATGAGATATCTAGTAAATAATGATCAATATTAGATATTAGATCTTATTTGAAAATAATTAGTATTCAATTAAATTAATTATAAGTATAATTTTATTTTAATCAAATTACTAAAATATTTAAAACATATTATAAATAAGTTTAGGCTCAAAGGGAGCTAGCACTCCTTGCAAATCCTCTCCACAACAGTGAGAGAACTGTGGATACTATTAAGTGTCAGACACTTGTATGTCTAAAATGATTGAGATTAGCTAATTTTAGAAATGGTTCGAGGGTAGCAATAAGAAAAAGAATCAAGCTTTAGAAGAAGGTATAAATTATGATTCATGATTTATTATATTTTATATGTTAATCATGTTATAGAATTTAAATGATATTGACTTGAGGGAATCATATAAAAAAGTTTTGTATTTATTTCACTATACAAGAGATCGGATTTTGTTATAATTTTCCTTTAATATGCACAAAAATTGACAGTTTTAGATGCATCTATGATGAGAATGTTAATGAAATATCCCTTCCAAAAGACTTTTAAGCTTATAAAAGTTACAATTCTTTTAACAAGCTAGAATACATTCCTTTGTTCATCAGGAACTATATTTTCCAACCTTAATCTTACCACTGGAGCAATAAAAATTATGCTGCAAATGACAGTCACAAAAAAACAAATCCTATCACAATGATTGCCATAATAAAACTCAGTTTAGCTTTTAATCCTCTTTATCATAAATACATGTGACTTGAAAATTCTAACAAAAAGTACTTTTCTTGAAATTATGATTATGATAGCTCTCTTCCTTTACTAATAACATTGCATGTTCAAGTTCAATTTCATCATCTATAAAAAAAATCCATTAACATCATTCCTTCCTCTCCTAAAACCCCTATAAAAAATATGGTATTGAAAAGAAGAACTTGAATAGGAGGAATTGCTCACAAAACAATATATTGTGACTGGATTATGGGTTTATATAAGATTTCATTAACTAGACACATCATGGTACATGACCTTTTGTCAAATATCTTGTTTTCTAGAATATAAAGTTGAAATATTGGCCAAAACATAATTGTCTTGGAGGGGGTATTCAATGGAGAAAGAATTTCTGAAAAAGTACAAGAATTGGAGCATAACATCGTCAGTGCCTATATCCATGTATGAATATATACAATAAATAACACATTCTAAAAGAAGATTGTGTTCATATCTATGTCCTTTGTAAAAGAAATAGTAATTACATAGTTTGAGATATAATTGTATCTTAAGTCATGTTTTTGGTGTATTGCATTTTTTGAAAACATATTTTTAGGTGGAATTTAATCTCTTGCATTATATTAAAATCATATTTAAAATAGATTTGGTGTGGTAAAAGGTAATTAATGTAGGATTGTATTGCTCGGAATTAACATATAACCTAGCTTAATATATCACCATTGTCATTGTTGAATGGTAAAAATAATCACTCTTGCTCCTGAAGATGTAGCAACATCAATTAGTTAAACTTGTCAAATTGTTAAGAGGTTCTTATGTTCTTGATAGTGCACATATTTCACATACATTTATCTGCTTTGTGGTGTGAATCTTGACATAAATGTTCCTAGAATTAGTTCATTGTCGTTGAGTATTCTATTGCTTTTTTGCCTTGTCTTTTATATATCTGAAGAAGATGATGACGTATACGGTGCTTATTGACTGAGTCTCACCCTTAACATATGCCTCATCTGATTTATTAAGTGCTTCCCTCTATGCTGTGCGTTTTATGTTTGCTCATTTAACTTGCTTCTGACCTACGTATCAAGCGGATGACAGCTGCATCTTGGTTTATTGCTTAAAAGCAATACGACAGTGTAGTGAACTTAGTGGTTTAAGTGACACGACACTGCTTCAATCCATTAACATTTCAGTACTACGACATCAGCTGTATGGGTTAGATCTTTGGGCATTCAAAGCAACCACTTCTTTTACATCTACTTTGGAGCTAGCACAAGACACCCAAGCAGTAGAGTTAAAGTTTCGATCCACTTCTTGAAAGTGAGATTGGTGCGTTTCTTGATTGGGAGTAGAGTTAATTCGAGATTATCATTAGAGAAACGATTTTATAGGGATTAGAAAAGGATTGTGATTATCTGGATTTAAATCCTTTAGTTGTTAGGCTTCCCAATCTTTTTAGGACTTCTTTTGGGAACGAACTATTTATTGGGAAAGGAAAGGAAGTTTAGGGGCTGGCTTTTTGTTTTCATTTTTCTCCTGCACTTTCTTTATGAAAATGAGTAGCTAATTTCTCTTTCTCGGTTGAAGGATAATCGAAGTTTCAATTCAATCATTTGTGAGATCTAATTGAGTTTCTTCATTCTTTAATTTCCAACATTTATATTATGTTTGTGAGTTCACGATTTGTACAATACTTATGTTTATGCAGCTTGGTATCGTTGTATTAATTTGAGAATTGCATATCGTCATACAAGTTCAATAGATCCATAATTGTCTTTTGATTTGTAATCAGTGGCACATTAGAGTGAATAGGTGTGATCAGGTGCTTTCCTCATTCTAAGAAATAATATAATCTAACTTAAATCGATCAAGCGTCTTATGTTGGTTAGTTAGAATCGGGTCTTTCTAATTTGTAATGCAATCAGTGACTTAAATTGTAGGAGTGTCTCTTATGGTTATTCATTGGTTAGGGCTGATTAACGAGCGTCTCTTAATTGGTTTAAAACCTAAGGAAAGATTGGTTGTCCGAAGCGTCTTCGATAACTTTAACCGGTTTGTTGATAAATTTTAGATTGTACTTTTGCATCTATAATCGAATGTTGAATTGAGATGGGACATTATACCTTTCGCTGAGATCCTTCAATATTGATTTCTTCCCTTTATTTTAGTCGTTGCCTTCATCTTTTTCACTGAACTAATTTTCTACAATATAAATCCCCTTCATTTACTTTTGGTTATTTGTTAAGAAAGAATTAAAATTCCATCCCAATCTCTGTGGAATCGACCTTACTTGCTGCTATTACAAATTATTTGTTTAGGAAAGTAGGATTATTATTGGTAGTTGCAACGCCTACCAGTTCTTATTTGTTTCTTTTATATTATTATATTCCTACTACATATAATTTATGGACAAGTTATACAAGGCGTAATTAACATAGCAATGAATTTGGTTATAAGTTTAAAGTGAGGAAGTTTAACATAACTAAGAATTTTTATTTGTAGCAGTGGAATATCTATTAACACAGTAAGATATATTGAAGAGGTTATAAGAGAATAAACCGAAAGATATGAATAAGCTCAATTGAGAAAAGTTATAAGTATGAACAACTGAAACCATTTAGTTGTAGTTAGAAGACAAGGTCATGTACCATATCATATAATAGTACATCCTTCATGGAGATATAAAAGAAGTTAGAGAGTCGATATATGTTAAAGTCTCTCACAAATAAGTTGTATTTGAAGTAGAGAATATACATGTAATATATGTGGGAGGGATCAAACTTGGAACAACATATCAATGCATTTAACTAAATAGTAATTAAATTTTTAAGGCTTTAGTTAACTATTATATATAAGGATAAACTAAATATTTTATTTACCTTCTTCTATGAACATACGGTGGCCACGCTTTTACTAAATAAAGATACCATTAGCATAGAAGATAAAAATGTTGCATTTTTTCTCATAACTAATAAAGACAAAACACTAGTGAAAGACCTCAAGGTGAAGTGTTGTATATGAGAGGAAATCAAGGTCATGGGAAAAAGCTGGAGAAAGATGACTTATTTAGGAGGAGTTCTATATCAAAATTCACGTATAACAAGATAATTTAGTGCTATAAGTATGAGCAAATTAGGCATATCAAGAAGGACTATCTAAATATACGTGTTATTAGGTCAATATAGTGTATTGCAATGAAAGAGACATATTACATGTTTCAATTAGTTAACTATAGGACACGTAGAATTTAGATATGAGATGCTTATTTCATATGATACTAAACGAGGATTAAATTATGTCGTACATGCAAATCAATTTTGGTGAGAGATTATAAAGCTTATGAAATCATCAAAATAAGATATGTTAAGATTAAAATATTTGATGACATTGTTATGATATTGTGTAATATTTAATATGCGCTAGATTTAAAAACTTATTTGATCTCTTTGGGCACCTTACATATGAATCGTTTTTGCTATAAAATCAATGAAGGCAATCTCAAAGTTGTTAAAGGTCCTTTGACTATAATAAAAGGGCCAAAACTAACAAAAAAATATCTATAGATTGATAAGGAGTACATTTATGGGTGGAGAAGTTGTTATAATAGAATATGAGGAAGATAATACTACATTATGACACATGTAGGTAGGTCATCTTAGTGAATGATAAATGACATAAATTCATAAAATGAGCTTATTGAAGTGTATCAAATGCTATAAGTTAGAATTCTAAAAGTATTGTATGCTTGGTAAACATTATAGGATGGTGTTTAAGATAATAAGTATAAAATTGAAGGAATTCTAGATTATGTGTATACTGACATATGGGGTTCCACTAGAAAGTTATTGCGGATGGATCTTAGTATTTTGTTACATTCATTGATAAGTTTTTAAAGAAGCTTGGATATAATTATGAAGTAGAAATATAAGGCTTTTTAAACTTTAAAGTATGAAAAGCTAAGGTGAAGAACCAGATAGACATCTAGATCAAGTACACTTATAATTCTAAAACTTTGTGAGGAAAATTTAGAGGCATTATACAATTTGTAGAACACCACAATAGAATGATGTTTCGAAGAGGATGAACATATTGATAATTCAAAAGGTAAAGTGTTTGAGGATGAATACAAGCTGCCTAAAAAATTTTAATTGAAAACAGTGAACATAGCATATTACCTCATTAATAGATCATCACAAATTTCATTATAAGGGAGATGGAAAAGAAAATGTTGACATAGAATAAGGTATATTTTCAAGCTTAAAGATCTTTAGTTATCCCACTTATTTACCCATTTTTGGTGAGAAGAGGTTTAAATTGAATCGAAAATTAGAAAAAAAAAAGTTTATCTTTAATAGCTATCTAAAAGGTGTTAAAGGATATAATTTTTAGGACACAATACCAAAGAAGATGATGATTAGTAAGGATGCAATGTTTAATGAGTAGTATATATTGAAGCAAACATATGTAGTGGATATATAAATGTCAACAAAGAGCATACTAGCTTAAAGATGTTATAAGTGAAACTAAATAACCTATAATATAATGTAGAGAGGTTGGAAGTTCTAGTTCATGAAATAGAATTTCTATTTTAGGTAAAAAGTAACCTCCCAATATAGCTACAAATAGAGAGAGATGCACTATTAATCCACCAAATATATATAGTTAGGAAGACCTAGTATTCTTTGCACTTATCATTACTAATAAGAATCTAACAATCTTTCACGTGGCTATAGGCAATTAGGAGAATAAAAGCTAGATAAGTGTTATGGTGTAGGAGACGGATTCTTTGCACAAGAACTAGATATAAGAGTTGAGTTGGTATAACTTCTCAAAGGAAAGAGGCTTATAGGGTGTAATTGAGTATAGAAATGGAAGTGAATTGTTGGGTCCGAAACCCAACTACTTAAACTTAACACTTGGATCCCAACCGAAAAACAAAAAACGAAGGAAACAAAAGCGAATGGAAACGGAAAATTTCGCATCAAAATATCGAATCGAAAACAAATAGCGGAAGCCAATAGCAAAAACGAACTCGAATCACAAAGCAAGCGGAAGCAAAGCAAATGCGAATCGAATATAGAATCAAAACAGAAGCAAATCGGAAAGCGTAACAAATCGAACCAAACGAACGGATTTCGAAGCAAAACGAAATACAAAGTACCGAAGTAAAACGAAACGAAGCGGAAACGATACTTAACAAATGTTCGACATTCGTGCATAAATTATCTAAAGGAAGCGTCGCGTTGGAATTCCTTAGACTCAGACAATCCCGAAATCCGGTATATTTTTTTTTCTTTTCTCATATACATTTATTACATCTTTAGGCAATCTCATTCAACTCATCCGAAAACATCTCGTTTTTATTTATTTTTCTTTTTCAACTTATCGAATGAAAATTCTAAGATATAACTACGCCTTATGACTAACTCAAACCTGCAAAGTGTTCAAAACAACACTTCTATAATATCCAATCAATCACACAAATATCAGAATCCCACCGGACCCTCCGTCCGGAATCTCAACAGAAACAAACGTAATCTTAATTCTAAAACATTCTCATAACTATAATATAATATACTGATCTCATAACTCAATCTCATTTCCAAATTCATACACAATTTCATATACAATACACTTTAATGGCATTGCAAGCCATTTACAATACCCAAAATATTCCAAATCTCAAAATTTACGTAACAATACAAACGATGCAAAAACGGACCAAACGTCTTCACATTCTTTCATCCAAAAATTATTGCCAGAAACTTGATCCTAGCTCCAATTTGATCCTTGCTTCTTTCATTTTTTCAATTAAAATCGACCTAAGCCACAATCATTCAAATTCCACATCATAATTTGCATAATTCTCAAAATTAACTATCGAAAATTCATAATCATCATATTTCAAACTTTCTAAAACCAGAATTTCTAAAATCCCCAATTTCAAAATTTGACCTAAACCAATACACTCAAATTCAATCTCATAAATAACTTAATTTTCAAAATTAATCTCACAATTCATCAATTCACATTAATTCCAAAATATCTACATCCTCAATTTCAAAAATCTCCAAATCTTAAAATTGGCCTAAACCAATTTATCCAAATTCAATACCATAAAATACAATTTCTTCAAAATTAACCTCATATTCTACAAACCCATATCATTATCTATAATTCTACACCAAAATTTCACAAAATTCTTAATCACAAGATTAAGCCTAAACCTTAATCAAATGTCCATTCAAAATTAAACACAACCTAAGGCATATACATCAAAATCAACTTCATAAATCACAAACCCAAGTCCTTTTCCACAATTCTAAACCAAAAATTCATCAAAAACTCAAAGTTCAAATTTTTCTCTTACCTCTTTTCTTCTCTATTTTCGAAATTTCTTGGGTCTTGAGGAAGCTCCCATGCTCTTCCACCTTTTTCCTCTTGAAATCTACTCAAAACTCTTGCTTGAATACCCTTGAAAATTGAAATCTAGCATTTTCTCCTTCTTTCTCCTTATACGAAACTTCTTCTTTCTCTTCTCTTCTTCTTTTCTTTCCTTTCTTCTTCTTTTCTCTAGAATACTCGTGAATCTCCCTCATATAAAAATGACAATATCTTATAGTTTTAAAGCCATGTCATTTAAAATTTGATTAAAAGACCAAAATGCCCTTACATTTACCTTATGTCATTCTCACTTGCGGGTCTGATTTGCACTATCAAGTTGAAGGAATTTGTTAAAACTTCCTTCTAGAGGAATGTTCCTATCAATCATACGAATCCAACACCACCGACCGCGCTCAATTCGGATCACTACACCAAAAGTTATGCACAAAACAGTTCGGGTATATCCATATTCTAACACATTTTTCATGTACGATTATTTCCTTCCAGAAATTGACATTCTTAATCCCAGATTTGAAACTCAATGTCTTCATAACCATTGTAGCCTTATGTCTCTAGTTTAATTCAAAACAAGAATCGCCTCATTTCGATTCCCAGATCAAAAGTTATGCTCAAAATACTCTTAGGTGTTCCTAATCCAAAAATTACACTCTAATCCGAACTTAAATTCAGAAATTAAAAGTCTTAGGGGCAAAATTGACATTTCATTTCTTCATATGATTTGTAGCCCCTTGTCTTATCTTTATTTCTCCTTAAGAATCGCTTCAATCGGATCTCTACAGATCCCGAATTTCACAAAATACTGAACTATGTTCAGAAAATTTCCCGACTCACTTTGATTAAATTAATCACCATTAATTTAATCTCATAAAATTACAAATTTCTATGAGGATGTAGATAATTGTCTTAGTAATCCAACGCCATAAGAATCAACTCAATCGGATGTCGAACGGAAAAGATATAAGCAAAATAGTGAACAAAGGTCGGATTTGAGAAAGTAAAGTCAAGAAAACCAAATAATCAAAACGGCGTCGTGCGGGTGAGGTCGCCCTGGTGACGCGGGCGGAACGCCCGCCATCACTACGGCGACGCGTCACCCTAGTGACGGGGATAAAACAATTTTCCTCTTCTTTTTTTCACATAAAAAATCCAAAACTTCCAAAATTCATAACTCTTAATCCCGAACTCCAATTTTGACAAACTTAGTCTCCATAGAAAGCTTGAAGGAAGCTCTACATCTTCCACGAAGGACATAAAACTCAATTCGACTCTTAAAGGAGTCCATTTTCCGGTCAAAGATACTATCCTCTAATAATCATGCTAAAACCACAATATAAACTTGTAAAAATCATAACTTATTATTCCGAGATCGAAAAATTACATACTTTATATCGAAATAAAGATCAAAGCAAATCCTTCAATTTTCATAAAGAACATCAAAGCTTAATTAACCTCTAACTAGGTTAATTTCTCAGTCAAAGATTCAGTCATAATGGAAGTCAAAAGTCAACCTTATCATACATAAACTTTGACTGATCATAACTTCCACTCCCGATATCGAAAAATTGCAAACTTTATGGCTACAGAAAGCTCTTAACATAATCTACAAGTTTCATATTGAACATTTTCTCAAATTAAGCCTAAATCAAAAGTCAACTCTCAAAGGCTAAAAAGTCAACCTTTTTACAATTTTTCATCTTCTCACACTTTGTCTCTTTATTTCTTGATTTTCAACTTAATCTCAATCAACTCATCTACTTAATTTCATAAACCATACCAATCCACTCAAAACCCCAAAGATATCAAAATCAAATCATTTCTTTTCTTCTCAATATTCTTTAAATTTTAAGTCATCTATTATACAAGACATACACAAAGCACTCCTTAAATTTCATTTTCATAATTCAAATTTTCACTCAAAGATCGGGATCCAACATGAATAGCATGAAAAAAAGAAGGAAAATTTTTCAAGGATTAACTGGTAGCAAAAGAGTATGCACAATAGAAGAGATTAATTATAATAAAATTTCTCTTTAGAAGTCAGCCATACGCTTATCAAGATAATGATAGTATTCGTAGCTATTTTGGATATACACATTGAGCATATAGATGTGAAGAAAACTTTTCTTTATGACGATTTAGAGGAAGAAATGTATATAGAGTAAGACGAAAGGGTGGTTTAATCAACCAACAAAAGAGCATTTAGTATGTCTATTTAAAAAGTCATTTTATGGGTTTAATTAATCTTCATGATAATGATATAAAATATTTGGCTCTTACATAATTCGAATTAGCTATATGAAGTATGAGTATGATTATTGTATATACATTAAAATCCTTGATATGATGTTCATTTATTTTATGCTATTATATAAGGATGATATTTTGATTGTTTTAAAGAATGTGTAGGATGTAAATAAATTAAAGACCTTGTTAGGAAATGTATTTGAGATAAAGGATTTGGGTAGTACTAAGAAAATACTATTCGCAAGGATAAGAACTCTACAGAATTGTGGTTATCTTAATATAATTATATTGAAAAAGTGTTAAATATGTTTAGAATGAGTAAAGTTAAACTAATGAGCGCGTTATTAACAAACCACTTCAAGTTTTCCCTTAGTAATTGCCCTAAAATACATGCAATGATTGAAGATATGGCTAAAGTACCATATGTTAATGTTGTGAGATGTTTAATATATGTGATAGTTTATATTAAGCCAAAATTGGCTTATGTTGTTAGTCATGTGAGTAAGTACATGCTAAAACTTGGAAGACAACATCAAGAAGCACTTAAATGGATATTCAAATACTTGAGAGGTACGATGAACTACAAAATTATGTTCAGTAGTAAATACAGTAATCCTTCAATTATAGGATATATGGATTGAAACTATATAGTGTTGGACCAATGGTGGTTGACAAATTAATTCCACTTATGTTTTGATAATAATAAAATGTATAGAATTGTTTAAGAAATTGTTTCAGGTATTTTGGATTGATATTCAACAAAAGAATTGTGCAAATCAAGATGAGTTAGTGACAAATCATTGAAGAATCAGATGGGAGTTGTCCTCTAAGTGAAAATGACATAAAACATGAGGTTTGTAGAGAATTTGGTGGGATGTTATCATAGATGGCTAAACAAGTGGACTTATAGGAAACAAGTCGACTTATCGAGGTAAACAAGTCGACTTATAGAAACAAGTCGACTTATCGAGATAAACAAGTCGACTTATATATAACAAGTCGACTTATTGGAGAGCGGAGATGAATTTTTAAGTAAATGGTTGAAACAAGTCGACTTATGAATTGACAAGTCGACTTATGTATGTAGCAGATCAACTCCAACGGTCCAATTAGCCAAAAATGGAAGGGAGAGAATTAAGCAACGGCTATAACAATCAAGCAACAGCTATATGAGTTCCCAACAGCTATATTTCTTCTTATATAAAGGGTGGATGATTGATGAAGATGAGAGAGAAGTGCCATAAGCTCAAATACTCTCATATTGCTTCAAATTGCTCATTATTGCTCTTATATTGTTACAAATTGTTTTGAGCATTTGTTCTTCATTCTTTGTATTGTTTTATTACAATTTAAGTGACGAGTGAAAAGGTCACGTGAGGTAGGATTTGTGCCGTAAGAAAAATCGAGTGTAAAGGTTGCTTGAGCCGAAAATCAAGCGGTGTCGGTAGGATTTGTGCCGGAAGACAAATCGAGTGTAAAGGTAGCTTGAGTCGGAAATCAAGCGGGATTGTAAAAAGTTCACACTCAACTACAAAGTGTGCAATAAAGTGATTAGCAAAATCCTAAGTGGGAGCTTAGGTAGAGGACGTAGGTCTTAGCACCGAACCTCTATAAAAATAGTGTTTGATCTTCTTCCTTACACTTTTCAATTAAGTTTATCAAAATTGTTTTTGTGTGTTTTAACTCATGATTTTCTTGTAGAAATTATCAAAGAGTTTTAAGATCTATTCAACCCCCCCTTCCAGATCGCTAACAATTGGTATCAGAGTAGAAGTATCCGGGGATGGCACACAATAAACTAGTGGAAGAAGGTAACACAAATTATCGCCCTCCTTTATTTAATGGTACTAACTATTCTTCTTGGAAAAATCCTATGAAGTACCACATCATTAGCGAGGGAGTAGAATATTGGAAGATAATTATCTTCGGTCCTCAACCACCGTTAAAAGAAAATGGTGAGTTAAAAACGGAGCTGGAGTATGATGATAACGATTGGAGGCAAGCGTACATCAACGCCAAAGCTATGAAGCTGATATATTGTGCATTAACGGTCGAGGAAAGAAACCGGGTAAATTCTTGCACCACTGCCAAGGAAATGTGGGAGAGACTTCGAGTCACTCATGAAGGGACAAATCAAGTTCGGGAGACAAAAATCAACATGCTTCTCCACGACTATGAGATGTTCGTAATGAAGGAAGGTGAGTCAATTTCTATAATGCTTGACCGTTTTGCAGAAATTATAAATGGCTTAGACAACCTGGGAAAGCACATGACGGATAGTGAGAAGGTAAAGAAGATTCTTCGTTCATTACCTAAGGAATGGGACTCTCAAGTCACCGCAATCATGGAGTCGAAGGATCTAAACCATCTAGAATTCAATGCTTTAGTAGGATCTCTCATCAACTATGAGATAATTCTCAAATCCAGAGGAGGTAGAGGTAAGCCTCAAAATCTATTGCTTTTAAAGCTAACACCTCTTTTGATGAAAGTGATGAGGAACTAGATGAAGACGAAGAAGATGAGGAAATCGCTATGTACGCCGTAAATTTAAGGAAGTTCAAAGGACTTCTCAAAACCGAAGGAAAGAATTAAATGGCGAAAAGCAGTAGAAAGAAAGAGATTCGACCTGAAAGAAAAACAAAAGGCTATGATGAAAAGAAAGGTAACGAAGAATGTTGGAGATGTGGAAAAGGGACATCTCGAAGAGAGTGCAAAAGCTCGTCATCAACATCGAACTTTCAGAAAAATGACAAATCGACAAAGGTAAAAAGAAGACTAGCTTGGTAGCCACTTGGAGTGACGATGAGGAAGCCTACCAAAGTGACGAAGAAAACAATTTGGCGCTTATGGCAAAAAGTTCATCAAGCGATGATGAAAATGAGGTAACTCTCAATGACCAAGATCTACAAGATTCTTTTAATGCTTTGCAAACTGATTTTGAAGAAGCCATTGAGATTAACAAAAAATTAAGAAAGAAAATACGTGAATTGGTTGCTGAAAATAATGCTTTACATGAGACGATTGATGATTTAGATTGTCCTAAGGAAGATCATTCTGCATGTCTTATTGAAAAGAAAAATCTTATTTGTGAGCTTGAAAGACTTAGAAAGGAGTTTTCTTATGTGGTTGGAAAATTTGGTGGTGGAAATGCAAAATTTGAAGAGTTGTTGTCTTTACAAAGATATACTATTTCTAAACATGGTTTGGGATATGATCCTTTTAATAGAGATTGTTCATTGATTTCTAAATTCACTAAAGATGGACAAGTTGCTAAATGTGCTAGATGTTTGAAAGATGGTCACATAGAACTTGTTTGCAAAAGCACTAGGAGATGTATTAAGGTCAAGAAAATTTGGGTAGAAAAAGGGAATATACCTTCTAATGTGATTTACCTGACTAACCAAAATGGACCCAAGATGGCTTGGGTACCAATGAGAAGAAATGATGCTTCAGTTGTAGGTACAAGCAAGGAATGAAAATCAACCAATTGTTGACTAATTGGTGACAAATCTGCAAACAAGTCGAATTATGTCTACACGGATTCTTATGCTATTTCAAGTGTGTGGTGCTTCTTATGACTTTCGATATTTGTATTAATTGTTGGATTGTTATGTTATGACTATTGCCTTTATTTGTGTTTGCTGTTTTGTGGCTATTTTTTCATTTTCATATTGGTTTTAATTATGACAAAAGGGGAGTAATATTGAAAATTGATAATTGGTATCTTTCACCACCATCATTTGATTGAGGGGAGTGTGTTTGATTCGAGACTATTTGTGTTTGATGACTTGTTTCTCTATTTAATGTGATTGCGATATTTCATCGATTGTTGATTTGTATTAGTTATTTTGATTATGACAAAAGGGGAGAAAATGAGAAATTGGATTTCCTTTTGTTACTTGATTAAGAGGGAGTTTGTTAAAATTTTAATTGATTTTCAAGGTTATGATTTATATGATTGAGGGGAGACTTAACCAAAATGACAAGGTATAAAAACCTTGATCAATGTTTCTTTGTTTTCATTTCTTAAACAATTTCTAAGTATTTTGTCATTATCAAAAGGAGAGATTGTTGGACCAATGGTGGTTGACAAATTAATTTCACTTATGTTTTGATAATAATAAAATGTATAGAATTGTTTAAGAAATTGTTTCAGTATTTTGGATTGATATTCAACAAAAGAATTGTGCAAATCAAGATGAGTTAGTGACAAATCATTGAAGAATCAGATGGGAGTTGTCCTCTAAGTGAAAATGACATAAAACATGAGGTTTGTAGAGAATTTGGTGGGATGTTATCATAGATGGCTAAACAAGTCGACTTATAGGAAACAAGTCGACTTATCGAGGTAAACAAGTCGACTTATAGAAACAAGTCGACTTATCGAGATAAACAAGTCGACTTATATATAACAAGTCGACTTATTGGAGAGCGGAGATGAATTTTTCGTAAATGGTTGAAACAAGTCGACTTATGAATTGACAAGTCGACTTATGTATGTAGCGATCAACTCCAACGGTCCAATTAGCCAAAAATGGAAGGGAGAGAATTAAGCAACGGCTATAACAATCAAGCAACGGCTATATGAGTTCCCAACAGCTATATTTCTTCTTATATAAAGGGTGGATGATTGATGAAGATGAGAGAGAAGTGCCATAAGCTCAAATAATCTCATATTGCTTCAAATTGCTCATTATTGCTCTTATATTGTTACAAATTGTTTTGAGCATTTGTTCTTCATTCTTTGTATTGTTTTATTACAATTTAAGTGACGAGTGAAAAGGTCACGTGAGGTAGGATTTGTGCCGTAAGACAAATCGAGTGTAAAGGTTGCTTGAGCTGAAAATCAAGCGGTGTCGGTAGGATTTGTGCCGGAAGACAAATCGAGTGTAAAGGTAGCTTGAGCCGGAAATCAAGCGGGATTGTAAAAAGTTCACACTCAACTACAAAGTGTGCAATAAAGTGATTGGCAAAATCCTAAGTGGGAGCTTAGGTAGAGGACGTGGTCTTAGACCGAACCTCTATAAAACAGTGTTTGATCTTCTTCCTTACACTTTTCAATTAAGTTTATCAAAATTGTTTTTGTGTGTTTTAACTTCTGATTTTCTTGTAGAAATTATCAAAGAGTTTTAAAATCTATTCAACCCCCCCTTCCAGATCGCTAACATATAGGAGATTCAAATAATAATATATCTATCATAGGGTATATTTTAACTCTTATAGGAGCCTATTAGTTAGAATTCAATGATTCAATATATGTTTTCATTGTCTACAACTTAAGTGAAATAATTAAAATGGTTGAGGCTACTAAAGACGAATTATAGCTTACAAGACTAATAAAGCAAGTAAACATCGATCAAGGTAGAGTTCAAGTATATTGTTCCATTTATTTAGTAAAGAATCAAGTGAACCATGCAAAGATCAAGCATAGAGATGTAAGGTCTTACAAGATCATGAAATTAACTGCATTTGGTAAATTCTAGTTGGAAAAGGTTTACACTTTAAAGAATGCAACTAATATCTTGATAATGACAATTGCCATAGAGAAGTTTAATCATTGCTTGACCTTGATTATTTTCTCGAGATGTTAGACATGGAAACAACTCAACCTATTTGGAGTATATTTTCTAAAGTAAAGATTTTTGTTTAATGACTCATATACACAAACGTACTATCTTAGAGTATTTCTATAAGAATATGGTTGTGTATTAGGTTGTATTCTTTGAAATGCAGAGTTAAAGACATGAGTAATAACATAATTGGATTAGAGGAGTTCCAAAAGAAATAAAAAAACTTTTAACAATGGGTTTGTCAGTTCTTATGTCTATGTTAAAATAAATACAGTTAAAAACATAACCAAAGACACGGAAGCATCCACACTCTTATCATTCTCTAGAAGAAATAGTGAATTACATGATTTAGGATACGACTATTTTTCAAGAAATGTTTACGACAGACTGTCTTATCTGAAAATATATTTTTAGGTCGAATTTAAATATTGAAAGAATTATAGGTATTATTAAAGGGAAATTTATGTAGGATTGTATTAGGTAGGGTTTACATATTAATCATCTTTTTTGTGACCCTAGTTTGATAAATCGTTATTATTATTAAATAGTGAAATAGTAGCCCTTGATCCCAACGATATAAGTACACTAGTTGATTGAACTTCATTAAAATTTTCTTGTGTTCTTATTTATTTCTTTTATACTATTACATTTTGTAATAGTGTTATTAGATTCATGTTTATATATTGAGTATTAAAAAGGAAATTTATGTAAGATTGTTTTAGTAGAGTTTACATATAAATCATCTTTTGTGTAACTCTTGTTTAACACATCATTATTATTATTGAATAGTGAAAATAATGGCCCTTAATCCCAATGATTTAAGTACACTAATTGATTGAACTTTATTAAAATTTTCTTATGTTCTTATTTATTTCTTTTATACTATTACATTTTTGTATATATTTTATCAACACAACCTTTATAAAGAAAGAAAATAACAAAAGAAGACTCATAACATGCAACCTTAAGTGAATATACTATAATTCAAGCTCAATTAGCGAAAATTAGAAATGTCATTATCAAAGAGATCTTTTCTTTCCGTCCATTATTTTGTAGTAACCTATTTTTATCGAATAAAGTCATATATTTTTAATTGTATTGTTATCTCAGATAGGACATGATCATATATTTTCAAGTGCATTATTATTTTGTAATTGTATTTGTAATTATTACTTATTACTTATGGTATTTCAATATATAAATAAATAATTTATAATATTTAAAACTATTTAAATAACATTTTATAATAATTAAAAGGATTATTAAGATAATATATCTTTTTAAAATTATCACTTAAAATTAGCCAAAATTTTAAATCAAAATAAAATTTTATTGAGAAAATTGTTAAATAAAAATCAATAATATGATATACTTTTGACATGAAAATTTAAGAAATAGGCATACTCATGAATTAAATTCATAGAAGAGAACTAATTCTTGTTGGTTTATACCTTACAGTCAATTGCTCTGATTGTAGTTTAGTGATAAAATAATTTAAAGGCAGTATTTATCTTGTACATGTTTAGATGTATATGACAAAGTCCACGAGATAATTATACATTGCAAATGAAACTATAATGAAATTATAATTATAAGATTCATATTGTATTTATGTATTATCCCAAAATTGTTCCTAGTCATTGTTTTATTAAGACTGGACATTAATAGAACATAAAATGTAACATCCCATTCCTGATGGGAAGGGTAATTTGGTAAATTGGGACAAGCTAGATTGTTGCATTGCATATTTGAAATGTAAACATTCATTTGGCCTCTAATTGTAGAGGACTGAGTCATTTGGCACATGCATATATAGGTACATGCATTCATGACATTTTCTCGGCATTTGATTGTGAATATGTTATGAATTGTGAAATTGTGAGATAATTAGATTTGATTATGATTTATTGGGAATTTTGGATGTGGAAGTCTTTGGAAATCTGAGATATCTTAGACTAGAAATGAAATTGAATAGAGAAAGAATTTATTAATGTTGAGGAAAAAGGTAAGTTGCATGTTCTATTGTTAAGGGAGAACTCTTTAAATGCCTTAGGTTTTGAATTTGGTTATAAAATTTACCTCCTCCATCCTAGGGCATTTTCTCCTTCTTTTTCGATTTTTCCTCCTTCCTCCATCGATTGATCTTCGTTCCTTCCTCCTTCTCGATTGTTGCTTGTTACTTCTTTCCCTTGTGCAAAGCCCAGCTTGATCCTTGAGAGTCTAAAGATTGGTGAGAGTTTAAAGGAGTTTAAAGGTTCACTGTGGGTGTTAGTGGAAGGGGAAAGAGTTGAAGAAATTTCGGAGATTTGATATTTAAAGCTTGATTTTGGTAAGTAAATGGTTTAATGTTGTTTATTTGTTAGCTTGATGCATTCATGGGTTTATTTGTGAAAGATTGGGGAAGTTATGGTTGAGTATAACTGGTTTTAGAGTGAGAAATGAGAGAAAACTGATCGGAGAAGATGACCTGCGACTCGCACGTCACAAGGCGTCTTGTGAAGCCTCGCCATGGCGTAATTAACATTTAATTAAATCACGGCGAAGGGAAGGAAGTCGTCGTGGCGAGCTCAAAACGTTTGACGTCGCGGCGAGCTCAAGTCATTAATGTGAGACTTTGAAAATAAATTCAATGCTACTGGGAATTTTAGAAAATGAGCATAGTGGGTGAATTTGATCTAGAGAATAATGATATAGATTTTGAGGTAATACCCTAGCGAGTATGACGTGATAAATTGACTGAATGTTAGAAATGAAATTGGTGGAGTTTCATGATATATTATTGAATTGAAATGGGTCGTTATTGAACAATTGAGTGAAAATTTAGATTGTGACAAAAGAAAGTGGAAAAATGGGAAATAGCACCGGGAAGGTCATGAATAGGCATTGTACATCTTTTATTTAAGACTTGTGCATCATTGAATTACTGAAATTGTGCATTTAATAATGGGAAATTGTTTTGACTGTAATAGAGGTGCTGTTGGATCGTCATTCCACAGACAGTGCTGGGACTTCCAGACAGTAGTTCGGAAGTTTCAGGTGAGTAACCTAGTTGGTTTCTCAACCTATATGTGTTTAATATTACGCACTTATGCCATGCGGAGTTAATGGAGGGTTATATGTGTTTGCTTTTGATTGATTTCGAACCACGGGTGTCCGAAGTATTGAAATGTGATATCGAAGTGCTATTTGTGTGTACTGTTTGTGAATGCTTCAATGAAATAAATTTTCAATATAAAATTTGTTAATGACTGAATTACCGGACCGAAGGTCCGAAGGAATGGGAAATTGGTCTTTGAAATGTAAAATGATTGTGAATATGAATTGAGACATATGCATTCATGCATAAAGGCATGATCAGATAAAGACAGTTGTGACCGGAGCAACCAATGTATATTAGAGCTTAAAGCTCAACGCAACAGGACAATGCCTCGGTATCGCGGGCCCCCTGAGGTGGTGCATACCCTGAGGGCTCTCCCATGCAGTGCCCGGATACCACATTAAAGCTCACTGTATCAGGGCATTCAGGCCCAACGTATTCAGAGCCTCAGGTTCAACGTAATGTGCCCGTCATTGGGACAGTTCAAGCGCATGGTCACAACAACGTAATGAAAATGGAAAGTGTCACATGTGCATCGCATATCCAAATGATTGAATATGAATTGTGTTAAAGGGAAAATACCTTATATTTGTGAAATAGAACGCATGCGATATTTTCTGAATGTGCAAAAATGTGATATTCTGTGAACTGTGTGAATATGCATGAGTTGAGTGAACCATCGATGATGGTTTCTCACTGAGTTCGCAAACTCACCCAACATTGCAAATATTTTTTAGGGATCGAAGAGTACCTCGTTAGACATGGGAGTATGTTTACCGCTTGCAAGTCAGAGTTTAAAGTCGGGATCAGTTTCACGTCTGCATTTGAGTCATTCTGATTTATATGTAAAATTGTATTTCCCCATATTAGTATTGTTAATTAGAGGGCCCCATTTGGTTAATGCGGTGTGGTAATTTGATTACTGAAATAGTGCTTTGATTGAAAATGTTTTTGTATCGCGGGCTTAAATTGTTTACTGATATGTGCACACTCGATTGTTTTGAAAAATATGTCTTATTGAGTTTCTGAATGGTTTTGACTGCTCTAGTATACCACCCTCGTGAGAAACGGGCTCGGATATCACCCACAATATCGGGTTCGGGTCTTGCGGGAGTGGGATGCTACATTTGTTGTATCAGAGCCCAGAAGTACAATCTTACATGGGCTTTTTGAAAAAAATGTGTCAAGTTACATGCATTTAAGTCATGTCACGGCAGACAGTGACAACTAATCCCCAGTCTAGTATATGAGTCACATGCATGAACATGTATCAGTCGTTTAAGTGGTTAGAAATAGTGAAGAAAATGATAATATGTTAGAAGGTGATAAAAGGAAGTTGTGAATATCGAGGAATTGAAAAAAAATGTATGGTTCGATTTGACAAATGAAGATTTAGTGTATCAGTATGGATATATTATGGAATGTAATATTGGTGTTATACCTGAGTATATTCTTAGATGTGGGATAGATATGAACATATAGCTGTGGATTGATAGGGGAAATATAGAGATATGTTAGAAATGACAAGATTGAAAGTGTATAAACAAAGTAGATGAAAATAAAGTATTCTATGATTTAGAGAGGCTACAATTAGATTCGATTACCGTGATGTGAGTTTATGAATAAGGGTTTAGGACTTAGAGTCAGCATATGTTAAGTGGAAAATCAGGAATGATTGTACATCTATGATATTCATTTGAGTGTGAAAATACATGGGTATTATGCAATAATGGAAAGATTGAAATGTAAGACAGTGATAATGGTAGAAGAAAAAGTTATCAAGGTTCGGTCGAATTGCCTGTGAAAGCACACCTGATAATGGGAATACACCATGGCAAGTGAAAATATTAAGCGTATATGTATCAGATGGGTGGAGATGAAATTGAAATCAATTGGTGAGTTAATGGATAATTGCTAGCCATAGTCCTTATAATTGAAAGTTCAATATGAGTTAGAATAAGAAGTGAAAGTACTTATAGTGATTAATTGGGAATGAATTGAGATTGTAAACAGGATATGATTATGGAAAAATCCTCACGAACGAGGACAAGTGCAAAAAGAAAGTATTGGCAAAAATCAAATGAGATCAAGGTGTCATTAGCATGAGTGACTATTTGGTGAGTTGTCCTACATCTGTCTCTCAATAAGATGTAATGATTTTGATGGTATATACTTCACTGAATCTGATTAAAAAGGATGTTTTGATTATACGAATTGTGGCATAATTGACCTTTATGGGATATTATGAGTTATAGCTAAAATTGAGATTTCCTAAGGTATTGAGAATGACTGACAAGAGATATGACGACTGTGGATGATTAGGAATTCCATGAGTGGTATCGATGAAGGTAGTGAGAAATCTTCTTTAAAAGAAGAGTTTCCTTGAATTGGATTAAGTCGATCAGATGATTACAATTGAAAATTTTAGCAATGAAAGGACAAATTGGAAATAAATTTGAAATGAACAAAAAGTCAATATTGGGAGTCTTGATTCTAGCGGAGACTCAAGTGTAAGAGATAGAATCTGCTACTGAGAAAGTATGCATCATGTTAGTGTAAAGAATCTGACTGTGTAATAGGACTATGGATCATTGAGGAGACACTATTAGCGAATTTGAGGAGAATATTGATTCACAAATATTTGTGTAAAAATGTTCGGAAAGTATAAGTGGATTTGGTGAATGTGTTATCAACTCAGTTTGCAATGGTGGCAATAAATTGAAATATGTGGAGAAACTGATGCAAAGGAACATGTGTCAGAGTATGTTATTATAAATCTGAGAAAAGTATAAGAGAATTGTTCCTCATTGGAGAAATTCGATTTTTTAAGAGTTAGGAAAGTCAATCAAGGGTATAAGGAGTTTATTATACTACCGAAGAGTAAAATGTTTCAATTGTATTTAGATTGGAAAGTGACTATGATTATGAATGATATATCAAAGGTATTTGAAAAGTGAAGAAAGATAGTTGGCATATTCAAGGAAACTTAATATCATGAAAGTTGCATCAAAGTGAATCTTAGTGGATTAAATAAATTGTGGATGAATTAGTATTCGAGTATGGCACATTGGGAGACTTAATGACGATAGAGGTGTTGATAAAATGCGAAATCGCAAGTGATACATGTATACAAGATTTGGAGTTATTTAGTGGCTATTTGACAAAAATGTTTGAGAAAAATGTGTGAATCGTATGACTGATGAATGTAAAAAGTAACATCTTGAGAAATTTACAGCTCGAGTATTGATCGTATCATTCTAATTTGGAGATTTTGCATTATTTAACGAAGTGTCCCAGTAAGGGTTGTAATGCGATCTATAGAAATAGTATAAAGTGGTTTTATGAACATAGGGGACAAATTTAACCTTATGGGTCGAATTTTGATTTGATGACTTGAAATTTATTGTACTGGATATTGTGTTGGAAGTTTGGAGACTCTATTCGTACAGAAATGTTTTGGATGTATCTATGACTATGTAAAGCAATAATGATTAAGATATTAGTGAATTTGAAGAATTGAAAAGGATTATGCGTTTGAGTGTTTCAGAATTTCGTTAGTGAGGTAATTTAACGTATTGAATAGAAAAGTCAGTGGCAAAAGATCAACTTGGGCGATAAGATTATGAAACCTGGTGTAATACTGAGTGCAAGCTGTCGAGTTAGCTAAGGGCAAAAAGAAAGTATTAGCTATTGGAATCCCAAATCAGGTGTGCAGGTGTGTATAAAAAGAATGGCAAAAATCCGAATTTAAGGGTTGAAAATATGCGGACCTTATCGAGGAAATTGAAAATGGATTCAACTTTTGAGAAAATGATAGTTGTGACTGGACTAGGAAGTATAGGTAGTACAACCAAAGAAACTGTTAGTGGAAATGCAAAGAACAATCTAAGCTTTAAGTTCTAGTAAGAGTGCTTTGATAGAGTAATTGAAGGGTTAGAATGTGAAATCAAATGAGTATAGATGTGATTGACCAACAGACTTGACTGTAGGAAACTAATGTAAAAATTGATATTTTTGGCGTTCATTGGAATATGAGATTGATGTATAGTCCTAATTGATTGTGGGCATATCAATTGTTTTATTGGTGATACCAGTTGAATAGTGTATAAGGGGTCTTACGGCCAAAAAGGAGTCGTTTGCCCCTATGTTAAAGTGGATAGGGCCTAAAAATAGTTGAAGGCCATGATCGATTTGAGTTAAAATTGATAAATGAAATGAATCTGTAATAGGGGTTAAGTGATCTAAGTTCATGACAATGAGTCGAATTGATTACTATCGAGATTATTAGAATCTTATGAAATTGGTGTTTCACTCTAAAGAGATGTAATCTGATAATCGATTAAGGAAATGTTTCGAAGTGTATCGCCTCGGCCAAGATACACTTAGATAAAGATAAAGATAAAAATTGGAAGAAACTAAATTCGTTATAAGTGGCCTCAATGTGACAGTGTTGTGAATAGAACTATGGACTGGTAAGTCAGTATAAAACCTAAAAGATGATTTGGATTCACAATGTGTTATATGGACAGAATTATGGAATATTGCTATGATATGATGTATGTGTTATTGGTATCGAAAGTGAAGAATTCCGAGTATTCGTGAGAAATCAGTTAAAACAATGTAAAGTTTTTTTTTAAAGGGGCAATTGACTGTATTAATTTCAGTGAATTGGCATAAATTAGTCCTGTAGTGAAATAAGTGAGAATCGAAATAGAAATAAACGAAACAATTTTCCCTTGTGTCCCTGATCAATTATATATGAAATTTCAAGGACGAAATTTTTGTTAGCAGGGGAGAACTGTAACATCCCATTCCCGATAGGAAGGGTAATTTGGTAAATTGGGACAGGCTAGATTGTTGCATTGCATATTTGAAATGTAAACATTCATTTGGCCTCTAATTGTAGAGGACTGAGTCATTTGGCACATGCATATATAGGTACATGCATTCATGACATTTTCCCGGCATTTGATTGTGAATATGTTATGAATTGTGAAATTGTGAGATAATTAGATTTGATTATGATTTATTGGGAATTTTGAATGTGGAAGTCTTTGGAAATCTGAGATATCTTAGACTAGAAATGAAATTGAATAGAGAAAGAATTTATTAATGTTGATTAAAAAGGCAAGTTGCATGTTCTATTGTTAAGGGAGAACTCTTTAAATGCCTTAGGTTTTGAATTTGGTTATAAAATTTACATCCTCCATCCTAGGGCATTTTCTCCTTCTTTTTTTATTTTTCCTCCTTCCTCCATCGATTGATCTTCGTTCCTTCCTCCTTCTCGATTGTTGCTTGTTACTTCTTTCCCTTATGCAAAGCCCAGCTTGATCCTTGAGAGTCTAAAGATTGTTGAGAGTTTAAAGGAGTTTAAAGGTTCACCGTGGGTGTTAGTGGAAGGGGAAGGAGTTGAAGAAATTTCAGAGATTTGATATTTAAAGGTTGATTTTGGTAAGTAAATGGTTTAATGTTGTTTATTTATTAGCTTGATGCATTCATGGGTTTATTTGTGAAAGATTGGGGAAGTTATGGTTGAGTATAACTGGTTTTAGAGTGAGAAATGAGAGAAAACTAATCGGAGAAGACGACCTGCGACTCGAACGTCGTGGCGCAGCAAAAGCCTCGCCATGGCAATTAACATTAATTAAATCACGGCGGGGAAAAAATCTTCATGCGAGCTCAAAACGTTTGGCACCGCGGCGAGCTCGAGTTTTTACGCCGTGACGAGTCCTTTCTCTTGCATCGCGGCGAGCCTAAAGGAAGGTGTTCGCCGGGGCGAGGGTTCTTCACGCCGCGGCGAGGGATCCTAGGTCGCGGCGAGGACCAGATTTCTAAACTGATTTAGTTTGGTTTTTAGGGCATAACTAATGGGGTAGACCTCCAATTGAGATGATTCTTGATTCGTTATGAACTAGGGAATGAGGTCTACAATTGAGGAAAAGAATGAGAGTTTGAATTCAGGTTTTTGAGATCTCAATTAGTAAAAGAAAGTTAAGGATGTGATTGTATTGTACCTAAAGATTGTTTCTTAACAATTGGAGTATTAATGTGAGACTTTGAAAATAAATTCAATGCTACTGGGAATTTTAAAAACTGAGCATAATGGGTGAATTTGATCTAGAGAATAGTGATATAGATTTTGAGGAAATACCCTAGCGAGTATGACGTGATAAATTGACTGAATGTTAGAAATGAAATTGGTGGAGTTTCATGATATATTATTGAATTGACATGGGTCATTATTGAACAATTGAGTGAAGATTTAGATTGTGACAAAAGAAAGTGGAAAAATGGGAAATAGCGCCGGGAAGGTCATGAATAGGCATTGTACATCTTTTATTTAAGACTTGTGTATGATTGAATTACTGAAATTGTGCATTTAGTAATGGGAAATTGTTTTGACTGTAATAGAGGTGTCGTTGGATCGTCATTCCACGAACAGTGCTGGGACTTCCAGACAGTAGCTCGGAAGTTTCAGGTGAGTAAACTAGTTGGTTTCTCAACCTATATGTGTTTAATATTACGCACTTATTGTAAGTGGTAAGTTGACTTGTACCATGTGTAAGTCGACTTATGCTTGCTAGGTACCGATAAGTCGACTTGTACGTTGGATAAGTCGACTTATTCAAGGACGGTACTGTTTATTTGTGCCCTAAAGGCAATCCCCTTTAGCGCGTTTTATTCACAGTCGTATGCAGACTGAATGAATAAATAAAGAAAAGGCATAATTCATTAATTTGATGTTCATGAACATTGTTTATGAATTGATTGGATCTTTAATCAGATTAATGAAGTCCATGATATATGACATAGCATGAAGAAAATTATGATGTGATCATACTCACGAGATTCCTATCATGTGAAATTATGTCGAGATTCTAAATTCTCCTAGTCATAGGATTAATGAGACCGACATCATTAATCCGGATAGACTAACACATGTCATATTCCTTGATTGGATCGGCGGTGGATCTCGAAGCGTAAATATGAGATATTTAGAATTGACATGTGGATGCTTACTAGCGGTAGTAAGTTCATTGGATGACACGCCATGAGATCATCACATGGATATCTTATCTAAGTGTCGGTGATAATCTCATCATAGCAATGGTGCAAGTATCCTTGGACTTGAGGTACTCGAGGCTATCTTGAATCTTGATCACGCTGACTCCATTCCTTGTTGCCTTCGGAGGTAACTCATAGGGTGGTGCTTGGATACGACTTGAGGTATTGAAGGTAATTGAGTAGCCAATATAGGATTCACCACTACGGATTAGCGGAAGAGATACCCACGGCCTCTTATCGGGATCATTACTCGAAAATCTACGGCGGAGTGAATATGTCATGAAGAGTGTCTTTATGGACATATAGAGTAATGAGTCTAGGGCGAAAACTCTATTATCACTTAGGTGGACTTGGTCTAGTAAGAGTTGACACTTTGACCATACTCATAACCAAGTGGGGTATAGGATGGTGAAAGGACGAATTACCTGATAATTGTACATGGAAGGGTTCGTGATCCGGTTCGTGATGAATACATCAAACCGATTACTTTCCGGTCAATTAGGGTCATGATGTGTTGCTAGATACGCTCATGACTTGCTCGGATTAATTGTTAATCTAAGTGGCCAACATAACCGAGAACCTAAAGGGTCACACGCGTAAGAGTGATTCGGAGAATCAGAAAATAGTAATTGGACGAGTTCCAATTATAGAAACATTAAGTTAAATGGATCCCAATGGGATTGGGATATGTCCCATGAGATCGCGACATCAATATGTAGGAACATCATATATGCGGCAGTGAAAACAAAATTTTTGTTCCTAGACTTTCGAGCGCCAGATCCGTATCGGTATGAAGACATCAACCTAAATAGCGAAAGAGACTATCTCTAAAGGTGATCCACGAGATCGAGAACCTAACAGTCAAACTCTTTTGACGGGAATAGCTAGAAACAGATTAAAGGCTGCTAGACCTACCTACATCTGGAGAGCTTGGAAACCACGTTGAAAACTTTATACTTGGAGAAGAAAGCGATGATGGCTTTGAGAGAGAGGAAAATATGAAACACCTTTCATCTTTAAGCTTAACATAAGCTTTTCTTCCTCCTTCCATAAGCCATCCGAACCATCATCTTTCATCCACGAAATTCAGCCTATATATATGGTGTTTTAACTTTTAATACACCAATTACAAGCTTCAAATGGATGGCACACCATTTAAGGAATAAAGTAATGATATTTGACTTTTCAAAACACATCTCTTCTCCTTTCTTCAAGTCCACGTACATGGGCTTAATTTATATAATTAATTAATTAATTAATTAATTAATTAATGATATAAATAATTCTTGAGGTCGATCCAACGGGAATTGGTCCTACCGCCTCTAGGGTCCCGATGCAAAGCGACTCGGAAACCTTTCTTAGCAATATTGATGTCGCGATCTCATGGGACATATCCCAATCCATCGGGATCCATTTAATCGAATGCTCTCCATAATTGGAACTTTGTCCAATTACTATTTCTGATTCTCCGAGACACTCTTATCGTGTGACCACTTTGGGCTCCGGTTATGTTGGCCACTTAGATTAACAATTAATCTAAGCAAGTCATGGCGGTATCTAGAACACATCATGACCCCAATTGACCGGAAAGTAATCGGTTTGATGTATTCATCACGAACTAGATCACAAACCCTTCCATAGTCAATTACTGTGCAATTAGTCCTTTCACCATCCTATACCCCACTTGGTTATGAGTATGGTCAAAGTGTCAACTCTTACTAGACTAAGTCTAGCCCAGTGATTTTAGTTCTGTCCAGGATCCATTACTATATATGTCCTGAAGACAATCTTCATGACATATCTGCTTTGCCAAAGACTTTCAAGTAATGATCCTTACAAGAGGCCATGGGTATCTCTTCATTATTCCGTGGTGAATCCTTTATTGGCTACTCAATTACCTTGAATACCTCAAACTGCACTCCAAGCACCACCCTATGAGTTACCTCCGAAGGCAACAAGAAATGGAGTCAAAGCACGGATCAAGATTCAAGATATCCTCGAGTACCTCAAGTCTAAGGATACTTGCACCATTGTTATGATGAGATTATCACCGACATTAGAATAAGATATCCATGTGATGATCTCATGACAGTCATCCAATGTACTTACTACCGCTAGTAAGCATCCACATGTCAATTCTAAAATATCTCATATTTACGCTTCGAGATCCACCGCTGATCCAATCGAGGAATATGACATGTTAGTCTATCCGGATTAATGATGTCCAGCCTCATTAATCCTATGACTAGGATAATTTAGATAATGACATAATTGCACATGATAGGAATCTCAATAGTATGATCGCATCATAATTTCCTTCATGCTATGTCAATATCATGGACTTCATTAATTCGATTAAAGATCCATATCAATTCATAAACAATGTTCATGAATATCAAATTAATGAAATATGCCTTTCTTTATTTATTCATAAAGTCTGTAAACGACTTTGAACAAAACGCGCTAAAGGGGATTGCCTTTAGGGCACAATTTAAACAGTTCCGTCCTTGCATAAGTCAACTCACCCCATGTACATGTTGACTTATCGGTACTGAATGCGTGTAAGTCAACTTACACTTACAAATCTCCCACTTGACCTAAAGCCAATCGCCTTAGTACCTAATACCATAAGCGAGTCCATGAGAATCACAATTCTCGTGTGACAACGGCTTTGTCAACGGAACAGCAACACATTGCTCTGTGGGAATTCTCTCTATGAGGATATCATTTCAACTAATGATCTCCCGAATCGGCGAGTACGTGTCTGGATCGTCGATAAGACCTTGGTTCCTTTGCTGCGCACTAACCCCATTGTATCACAATACAATCCTATGGGCGCATCACGCCTAGGGACGGATCAAGTTTAGCAATGAACTTGATCCAAACCGCTTCTCTGCGCATCTCATGCGGTAATGTACTTTGCCTCGGTTGATGAATCAGCGGTCCTCTCTTGTTTGGAATCTTTCAAACCGACCGCCACATTATTCAGTGTGAATGTATATAACCTGATCATGATTCAGAATCATCCTTATCGAGTTAAATACTAGCATCTAAATGCTCGCTCACTTGGAGGTTTCCATCTCCAAAGATGAAGAAAACATCCTTAGTGCTTCACAAGTACTTGAGGATATTCTTGATCGCCACCCATGACCCTCACGGGATCCGATTAGTATCTTTCGTAACACTTAGAGCATACGATACATCGAGCCTCGTCATATAGCATAGTTCCATGCTAAACCCCTTGACATCTCATCTATATGCGATGATTGTGAAAGACCAAGCAACCTTTTGATTTATCTCTATAAATCCTTATCGCGAGGATAAAAGTTGCTTTACCAAGGTCTTTCATCGCAATTGATTGGACAACCAAATTTTAGCGATTGCGGCGTAGAGACATCGTTTCCTAGTATCGATATGACATCTACATACAACACAAGGAATACGATTGCGGTCCACTAACTTTCTTGTACACACAATATTCATCCGAATTTTGTGAGAGATCAAACTCTTTGATTGACTCATCAAAGCGGATAATCTAACTCTGGATGCTTGCTTTAATCCATACATGGATTTATAAAGCTTGCATACCTATTCGCCATCATAGGAGGTGAAACCATCTGGTTGTGTCATACACATCCACGGGTTAGATTTCCTCTCAGGAGATCTTCTTCACATCCATTTGCCATATCTCATGACATGATGGCGGCGATGGCTGGGAGTTTCGAATGGATTTAAGCATTGCTACTAAATTTGAAGGTCTTGTCATAGTCAACTCTTTGTCTTAGACAAAACCTTTAGCCACAAGCCTTGCTTTATAGGTAATTAGATTACCATCCATGTTGGTTTTCATGGCACGAAACCATTTTGCAGACTCTGAACCTTCGAACCTCTTCATAGGTAGCAGGCTCATCATCTCATATGAGCAATCGTCATTCTGTTCACTTACGAAATCCATATCTCTCGAACAGCGGTCGTATCCTACTTAACCTCTGAAATTGTGTGTAGTAGAAGGTTGAATATTACCTCATCTATATGAGTAGCAGTTTCAAGCTCGAGCGATTGATCTATGTTTGTTCGAGCATCTTGAACTTCTCCAAGTTCAACTTTGCTCCCACCGTCTTCTTGTAAAAGAACTCTTCTTCAAGAAAACAGCAAGCTTTGAAACAAACAACTTTTGTTCTAAGCAAGGTAGAATTAATATTCCACGAACAAACACTTGTCAACTTTTACATTAAATGTATCTGATCGTAAAACTTCACGTGGCGGTGACAATCCCAAACTTTCGAGATGAGAAAGATAGGGCTTTCGGTTAGTCCACATACATTATGGAGTAACATCAAGCGCTTTGAGGAACTCTGTTTAGCAAGTAAGCAGTTGTCTCGACACATATTCCCAAAATGCAAAACCTATCATCAATCGCACCATGTTTAACAAGGTTTGATATCTCCTTTTAGCGGGCTTAAAAGTGGAGTATCTTGAGATAAATTCCATTATCTACGAGATAACCCAAAACACGTTGGTTTAAGTATTCCCACTTCTGATCGGATCGTAATGCCTTGATACTTTTACCAAGCTGGTTTTCTACTTCATTCTGAATTATTTGAGCTTTTCAAATGCTTGATTTGTATCTCGTCGAGATACAAGTGCCGATATCGAGAACACTTATCGATAAAGGCAATGATGTAGTACAACTACTTCTGGCATGGATGGACATCAGACCATATACATTTCAATGTATTAGGTCTAATACTCCAGTCACTCGTTCACCCTTTCCTTTAAAGGTAACTTAGTCATCTTGCCTAATAAACAAGATTCACATGTGTCATATGATTCATAATCAAATGACTCTAACCTCCCACTCTCGTGGAGCTTAGCAATGTGTCTCTCATTTATATGGCCAAGCCGACAATGCCATAAGTAAGTTGATTTTAAATTATCTCGATTATGTCTTTTCGTGTCATTGACATTCAAAACTAGATATGACATATCTAATATGTCAATTCTATTGCATAATGTACCAGTACAATAGAGCATTCCATTCGAACTAAGAAAACAACCATTGTTTCTAAAATCAAATGGAAATCACTCTAATTAAACATAAAACATACAATATGTTCTTTGTTTAATACGGTACAAAATGTCAATCGTCGAATTTGAATACAAGCCCGAGAGGGAGTGACAAGACATAAGTGTCTCGGCTAATGTAGCAACTTTGCTGCATTACCTACACGAAGTCTAGTTCTCCTTTATGAGCTTTCTCTCGTTCCCGAGGCCCCGCATATCATTTTATATGTGTGAGCCACAACCGTATCAAAGACCGATATGTTTTGATCAGAATAGTATTAACCTCAATGACAAACATAATTGAAGGAGTAGAGGCATCGATGCCTTTATCGCTTCGGGACTCGAGATAGATTTTACGGTTTTGCCTCTGGTAGCTAGACTTGCCACAATGATAAGCAAAATTCTTTTAGGGCGATTTCTTTGGTTTTTCCTTGATGGCACTTCCGTTTGGTTTTCTTCTTGAACCGGAAGAAGAAGCATCCACCACTAGCACTTGCTAGCTATCTTGATAACCACTTCATTTGTCATGAAAGATTGATCACTCAAGAATTGTTGTGGACATTTGGTTCATCGATAGTTTATCACGCCTTTGTGAATAATTGTCGACAATCCAACCGAATTAAGTCTCTACTTAACTCATAATCCATTACAAATCCTAAGGCGGCCAATCTCTCAATATAGCCATTCATCTTTAGGGTATCTTTAAGCGATTGTCCTGAGCCATCTTTGTGATGAAGAAAGCCTTGAGGTCTCGAACCTTTCGCATAGAGCTTACTCATCAAACAGCTCCCTAAGATGAAATACTACTGAGTGAGCATCCATGGACTCGTCTTTGCTTCTGCAGCTCTAGTGACATTAAGGCAAGCATAAAGCAAGTTTCCATATCATTGCCCTTTAGATGCTTACGGTTTGCTTTCTCGATTCCCATCGAAGCATCGACAAAGACATGTCTGTTGGAAGTGGAACATCTAGGGCGTATCCCGTTCCTCGGATCTAAGAACAATTATCAAAGTCCTCGACCAATCAAGAAAATCGGTCCGAAAGGAGGCGAAAATTCACACCGAAAGACTTCTTGATCAACTTAGCGCATAGAGAGAAGGAATGATGTAATAGATATGCTGCATGATCATAAGGACTTGCATGACATGCATATGGCTCCCACTAGTTTCCTAGAATCCATAACCCTCTTTACGAATCCGGAGAAACAATGTGACATAATGTCCTAGTGGGTCGATATCCGATATTGCTAAGAGTGACCTTGAGTTTGCCAACAAGCCACTTCTTAGGTCAATCGGTGAGGTATCGGTCATACCAATTGCATCATCGATAACCGACATTAAGAATGACCTTGAGTTTGCTCAACAAGCCACCTTATGTCTCGGGAGGTATCGATATACCAATTACATCTTAGACACAACTATCGCTCGGTCTTATCAACTTGTTGATGTGTGCACTTCATTGGGTATCAACTCTTTGATCGCATACATCGATGTATGCTACCCATTTACGCCTCTGTCACGTTGACCTTGAGTTTGCTCAACAAACCAACGCTTCGGTGAAAACCAACCCATTAATCCGAAAATCATATTTTCATAGTTCGAACATATTCAGTATAGAGCGAGCTTGAGTTTGCCCAACAACCCAACTCTATAAGAACTCGGTTCTTACCATATTAATGGAAGCGTTAGTTTTCATATCTGGGGAGGATTTAGAAACTCTAGACTCCAAGCTGAAAGATCATAGTCGCGAGGACTATATGGAATGATTTAGGTTTCATCAATCCAATTGAATCAATCCTTATAATCATCCATCATCCAACTTATGCATGCCACAAGTCCACTTTCATCAAATGCAAGTCGACTTATGCATCTCCGCTTGACACACAAGTCGACTTGTGTGATACAAATCGACTTATGTCACCTGCCCATGAACAAGTCGACTTATGTAGCGAACAAGTCGACTTATTCTGAAAACAAGTCGACTTATCAAACAAACAAGTCGACTTACGAAAGCGAACAAGTCGAATTTATTCTGCAAACAAGTCGATTTATCCAACAAACAAGTCGACTTATGTCCCATATAAGTCGACTTATTTGGGAGAATGCTATAATATCTAATCGGCTAATTCCTCAATCCATGCAATTCCAATTCACAATACCATCATAACTAAGGTAATAACTGTTAGTTTGATGTATCAATGAACAATTCATTGGACCATGAAAGCCTTATATGGTCAAACCATATGAAAAGCTTGAAATGAGTCAAAACTCATTAATTTCAAACAATTTAGGAACACTCAAATTATCATCCTAAGCATCTCTAGCTAGCACATACATTATCAAATTTACTTCAGCACATGCCATAAAATTATGACGGTCAAAACAAACAAGATAATGCTATATACTAACGAGGCGCTAATGTGACCAATTCGCATTCAAAATTCTTGGAAAAGCAACTTCAAGCAATTCAACTTGGCAATCATAATACATCAAGATAACACATTTTAATCACATTAAAAATGGTGCATGGCATTAGAACTGAAAAGGCACACTCAATCAAGCCAAGCAAAACAGTCCCAACAATTTTCACAAAACTGTCCAGTTCTGTACATTGCTTGAAATGATCAATGAAACAATTTCAATAAATCATGAGAAAATTATATAGGTTACTAAATGTTCAGAACATGCTACCTGAAATTTTTCAGGATTTTAGGCCATAAAAAACTCAGTCAACCTAAATAACAAAACCGATTCAAAATCTGTGTTCATCAGCACAGCAATTCCCAACAGCATAGAATAAATTCGTGAATAAATATCCAATCACCTTGAAATCCAATTTCCATGCTCAAAGACATTCACCAACATCTTAGAGACATGTAGGTGAAGGAAAATCTGAAAAACCATTTTTCTAGAATTTATTCTCGATTTTATACTCATGCCTGTTCCAGAATCGTTTCACAAAACAGCATCTGTAACCTTAGGGAATTAATTAGCAAAACTATATCAAATCAAATCGATAAATTCTGAAAATTCATAGACATATTCTCTAACATGTTATGAACAATCCTGGGCAGAAAAATTTCGAAAAGCATATCTCTATAGCAAAACGAAATTCAGACAGTATACATGCATCAACATCAACAGCAATTAGGTTTTCTGATCTTGCTTAGGTTTTAGCTTCATACGGGATACCGACGCTTTGATACCACTGTAGGAACATCCGGGAGGTACATCATATGTACGGCAGCGGAAAAAATTTTTTGTTCGAGACTTTCCCTAGCGCCAGATCCGGTATCGGTATGAAGACATCAACCTAAATAGCCAAAGAGACTATCTCTAAAGGTGATCCACGCAGAGATCGAGAACCTAACCGAGTCAAACTCTTTTGACCGGGAATAGCTAGAACAGATTAAAGGCTGCTAGACCCTACCTCTGTCCTGGAGAGCTTGGAAACCACGTTGAAAACTTTATGCTTGGAGAAGAAAAACGATGATGGCTTTGAGAGAGAGGAAAATATGAAACACCTTTCATCTTTAAGCAACACTTAAGCTTTTCTTCCTCCTTCCATAAGCCATCCGAACCATCATCTTTCATCCACGAAATTCAGCCTATATATATGGTGTTTTAACTTTTAATACACCAATTACAAGCTTCAAATGGATGGCACACCATTTAAGGAATAAAGTAATGATATTTGACTTTTCAAAACACATCTCTTCTCCTTTCTTCAAGTCCACGTACATGGGCTTAATTTATATAATTAATTAATTAATTAATTAATGATATAAATAATTGCTGAGGTCCAGTCCAAGCTGGGTTGGTCCTCACTGCCTCACCGAGTCCCGATCAAAAGCACTCCTAAACCTTTCTTAGCAATATTGATGTCGCGATCTCATGGGACATATCCCAATCCATCGGGATCCATTTAATCCGAATGCTCTCCATAATTGGAACTTTGTCCAATTACTATTTCTGATTCTCTCCGAGACACTCTTATCGTGTGACCCTTTAGGCTCCGGTTATGTTGGCCACTTAGATTAACAATTAATCTAAGCAAGTCATGAGTAATGGTCTCAGCAACACATCATGACCCCCAATTGACCGGAAAGTAATCGGTTTGATGTATTCATCACGAACGGATCACAAACCCTTCCATAGTCAATTCTGGTGCAATTAGTCCTTTCACCATCCTATACCCCACTTGGTTATGAGTATGGTCAAAGTGTCAAATCTTACTAGACTAAGTCTAGCCCAGTGATTTTAGTTCTGTCCAGATCCATTACTATATATGTCACTCAAGACAATCTTCATGACATATCTGCTTTAAAAAGACTTTCAAGTAATGATCCTTACAAGAGGCCATGGGTATCTCTTCATTATTCCGTAGTGGTGAATCCTTTATTGGCTACTCAATTACCTTGAATACCTCAAACGCACTCCAAGCACCACCCTATGAGTTACCTCCGAAGGCAACAAGAAATGGAGTCAAAGCAGGATCGGTATTCAAGATATCCTCGAGTACCTCAAGTCTAAGGATACTTGCACCATTGCTATGATGAGATTATCACTGACATTAGAATAAGATATCCATGTGATGATCTCATGACAGGTCATTCAATGTACTTACTACCGCTAGTAAGCATCCACATGTCAATTCTAAAATATCTCATATTTACAGTTTCTGAGATCCACTGCTTGATCCAATCAAGGAATATGACATGTGCTAGTCTATCCGGATTAATGATGTCCAGTCTCATTAATCCTATGACTAGGGATAATTTAGATAATGACATAATTGCACATGATAGGAATCTCAATAGTATGATCGCATCATAATTTCCTTCATGCTATGTCAAATATCATGGACTTCATTAATTCGATTAAAGATCCATATCAATTCATAAACAATGTTCATGAATATCAAATTAATGAAATATGCCTTTCTTTATTTATTCATAAAGTCATAAACGACTTTGAACAAAACGCTAAAAGGGATTGCCTTTAGGGCACAATTTAAACGATTCAATCCTTGCATAAGTCAACTCACCCCATGTACATGTTGACTTATCGATCTTCGAATCGTGTAAGTCAACTTACACTTACAAAATATTGCTAAGAAAGGTTTAGAGTCGTTTTTGACCTCAGGGGCCCTAGAGGCAGTAGGACCGACCCAGTTGGATCGACCTTAGCAATTATTTATATCATTAATTAATTAAATAATTAATTAATTAATTATATAAATTAAAGCCACCTTGCACGTTGGAATTTGGGAGAAGAGATGATAGCTTTTGACTTTTCAAAAGCTTAGTTTATTATTAAATAATGAATGGTTAAGAACCATTCACGTGTGTAACCTTCTCTCCAAGCATTAAGTCTTCTTTAATTGTTAAAAGCTAGACATAAAAAGTCGGTGAAGGGGGCATCGACGGTGGAGCTCGAGAAAAGAGAAGAAAAAGGTTTAAAGAGTTAAGTCTTTGGAAAATTAGTTTTCATTCTTCTCTCACAAGCATCATCGTTAGTTCTCTTCTCCAAGCTCATGATCCAACGTGGATCTCAAGCTCTCGAGACGAGAGGTAGCTCTGGCAGGCTTTAATCTGTTCTAGCTATTCCGGTCAAAGGGTTTGACTCGGTTAGGTTTCGATCTCTGCGTGGATACCTTTAGAGATAGTCTCTATGGCTATTCAGTTTTTAGTCTTCATCTGACACTGGATCACTGGTTTGGGAAGGTCCGAGAACAAAATTTTGTTTTCCGCTGCTAGTACATGTGATGTACCTCCCGGGATTTTCCTACACTTATGCCATGCGGAGTTAATGGAGGGTTATATGTGTTAGCTTTTGATTGATTTCGAACCACGGGTGTCCGAAGTATTGAAATGTGATATCGAAGTGCTATCTGTGTGTACTGTTTGTGAATGCTTCAATGAAATAAATTGTGAATATGAAATTTGTTAATGACTGAATTACCGGACCGAAGGTTCGTAGGAATGGGAAATTGGTCTTTGAAATGTAAAATGATTTTGAATGTGAATTGAGACATATGCATTCATGCATAAAGGCATGATCAGATAAAGACATTTGTGACCGGAGCATCCAATGTATATCAGAGCTTAAAGCTCAACGCAACAGGGCAATGCCTCGGTATCGCGGGCCCCCTGAGGTGGTGCATACCCTGAGGGCTCTCCCACGCAGTGCCCGGATACCACATTAAAGCTCACTGTATCAGGGCATTCAGGCCCAACGTATTCAGAGCCTCAGGCTCAACGCAATGTGCCCGTCACTGGGACAGTTCAGGCGCACGGTCACAACAACGTAATGAAAATGGAAAGTGTCACATGTGCATCGCATATCCAAATGATTGAATATGAATTGTGTTAAAGGCGAAACGCCTTATATTGGTGAAATAGAACGCATGTGATATTTTCTGAAGATGCAAAAATGTGATATTCTGTGAACTGTGTGAATATGCATGAGTTGAGTGAACCATCAATGATGGTTTCTCACTGAGTTCGCAAACTCACCCAACATTGTAAATATTTTTCAGGGATCGAAGAGTACCCCGTTAGACATGAGAGTATGTTTACCGCTTGCAAGTCAGAGTTAAAGTCGGGATCAGTTTCACGTCTGCATTTGAGTCATTCTGATTTATATGTAAAATTGTATTTCCCCATATTAGTGTTGTTAATTAGAGGGCCCCATTTGGTTAATGCTGTGTGGTAATTTGATTACTGAAATAGTGCTTTGAATATTGAAAATGTTTTTGCATCGCGGGCTCAAATTGTTTACTGATATGTGCGCACTCGATTGTTTTGAAAATATGTCTTATTGAGTTTCTGAATGGTTTTGACTGCTCTAGTATACCACCCTCATGAGACACGAGCTCGGATATCACCCACGATATCTGGTTCGGGTCTTGCGGGAGTGGGATACTACATAAAAAGACTAACATATGTTATGTTTTTCCTTATTAATGAAGTCGTCGATCTTCTAGACTAAAGCATGGAGATACTTAAACAAACATGCGGGTTCTTGTTAGAGAACAAGTTCACTGAAAATACTTGACATAAGAAATATATTTGGAATATTACTTTATGGAATTCTCATTGTTATGATTGTATAAGTGATCGTTTGACTTTAGGTCACCCGAGTTATCTTTTATAGGGATTGTTATGTTTTTATACTACTTATGACCTATTTAATCTTGAGTTGTTCAATCGGTAGTCAATGTATGTAGTATGAACTATATGGAGATAATTATGTAATCAAGATAAGATTCATCACTCTAAAGTAATTTGGGAGAATGTTCTGTTTTTGTCGATTAGTATTAATTTAGGAAATTCTTGGCTAAGGTGAAATGTGGCTTTGTAAATAGTTTATAAACATTATTAATTGAATCAATAGCTAATGGCGAAGAGCTAATATGATTAGACTCAAAAGTGTAGACATTAATTCCATGCTCTATCTAATTGGAACATTGTATGATGAAAGGATTGAATTATATAGAAAAATCATGCATGAAAAGATTAGTCAAAATCACTTTGACATTCCTAAATATTTAGGTGGTCATGATGCGTTGTTAGACGCTAATATTGATTATGATTATAAATTGTTTAATTGGAGAATTGAAGATAAATTAAAAGGGTTTTAATTTATCTAATTCTAATTATGAATTAGAATTAGAATTAGAATTTATAATCATTGGAAACATATTTGAGCACCTAATGTGTCTCACATAAAAATGAGTTAAAGAGAGCAAATTTATTTTAATCAAGTTGGACTTGATTGTAAAGTTTGAAAAACTTTATGATTAAATATGAGATATTTAATAAATAAGGATCAATTCGAGATATTTGATCTTATTTGAAATAAATAATATTTAATTAGAATTTTTGTAATTCTAATTAAATTCAATATGAGATATTTAATAAATAAAGACAAATACAAGATATTGGATCTTTTTGAATAGTGGTATTTAATTAGAATTATTTGTAATTCTAATTAAATTTTAATTGAAGTTAGAATTTAATTTCAATTAAATTACTAAAATGTCCAAAACATATTATAAATAGACTTAAGCTCTATAAAGCTAGCACTTTTTGCTTAATTCTCTTTGTAAGAGTTACAAAGTTTTCTTAACTTATTTTGTAGATGTTATCAGAGGCTGGACACTTGTGCTACTACAGTAGTTAGAAACGGATCAGCTTCATAAATGGGTCAAGACAAGATAAAGATCAAGCTTCAGAATAAGATATGAATTATAATTCATATTTTGTTATAATTCAAGTGTTAATCATTTTATATAATTAAAGATATCTTGGTTTTTGGGAAATCAAAGTAACGAAAAAAGTTTTGTAATTATTCCACTGTAGTTGAAAGTGGATGGTGGCCTGGTTTCCCAATAATTCTTTTATAGAAATAAATTTACAAATTTCACCTATAATATGTAAATAATTAAAAGCAATTTAGATTATTTATTAATATATGTAATAATTGACTGTTGTAAAAAGAAGTGGAGGATAAACGAAAACCATTCACCAGACTTATTTCTTCATCTTTCACTTTTCTTTAAAATCTCTCATTATTCACATTCTTTTTGAACTTCTTCTACCCTTTCTTTTCAATCTGAAATTGAACCTTTTACATTAACTAATTCTTTGTTTTGATAAATTCATTCCTTCTACTTCTAATTCATTTAACTATTTGGATTTTAGTTTTAATTTATTGTTATAAATAAAGTATTTAATAACATTTAATCACTGTAAATGAAAGTTATTATCTTTTAACTCTTCAGTCATATAAATTAAAAAAACAAAATTATAGATTAAAAGTTCTTGTCAAATTATTTAGTGTAAGTTCAAATATTTCTTATAAGTAATCCACTATTATATTTTATTTTAAATTTTGTTTAATATTCACTTAGAACTACACAATTGTATAAAATATTGAAATTTCATCTTTCTAATTTAGAGGTTTTAAATTTTGATTAAATCTTTATAATATATTGAATTAAAATGAGTGAAAATATACTAATAAGATTATTTTACATTCATACCATTAAATAAAAATTTATTTTATATACATGTTAAATTTTATATTTTATAAAAATAATAAAATTTTAAATAAAATAATCATATTGTTTAACTTAATTATTATTAGAAAATGTTTTACAATTTAAAACATATTAGAGGCCATAAAAAGATATCTATTATTTAGTCAACTATTTTGCTCATTAGTTGAGGTATATTTTAGCCCTCACATTTACACTAAAATTTAATTTAGACCCCAGAGCGTTCAAAAAGAACTTTATTGTTTTAAAATTATCTTTATTAAAGCCCATTAACCCTTAACTAGGGATGATAGTGGGTTTTTTATCCGATTAATATCCGCACTACCCGATCCAATGGATTTGAATATGGACAGTAAATCGTAAAAACCGATAGATATGGATATGAATATGGGTTGAGTCATACAAAATGGATATAGATATGGGTTGAGTAAAACCCGAACCATAGATACCTATATCCTACCTGTTTTTTATTAACTCTATTTTTTCTATTTTTTCTTGAATATTTATGATTAAATATAATAAAATATTAAAATTTTATACGAAGAAACAACATTAAAATCTCCACTTTACTCCTCAATACTCACATTTTTCATCATATTTTATTTTTCTTATAGGATGATAATAATGCAAATGATATGGAGATGGAGTTTTGAATGTTGTAGAGTTCACGCAAAGACAATTTGAAGCTTTAGTTATTTCAATCTTTGTTCCAATTCTAAATTGTGAAAAATGTATGTTATCTTTGTACTAAATATTATTATTTTTATTATTCCAATTTTATGATCTTTTTAATACATACAAATCAAAATCTTGACTTATTATTATTAAAGTTGTTTTGATTTGGAGCGTTCGCAAAAATCTACTCTTTATATTTTTTATTTAGAAGTTATATTTTTATGTGTTATACAACCCGATGGATATCCAAAAACCCGAACAACCCAATGGATTTAGATATGATTAGTAAATCGTAAAAACTAATGAATATGAATATGGATATGGGTTGAGTCATAAAACATAGATATGGATATGGGTAGAGTAAAACCCGAAAGCCATCCCTAGCCTTAACCATATCAGAGTTTCATAAGCTGAGAGTTATGTCAGTACTGACGTAACTTTTTTTTTCAACTTTATGTGGGACTTACTAAACTCTAGCCCACGCGGCATTATTGAGTTACAATTCTAAACTAACCCTCTTTTCTTATATATGGGACCCTTAATCATCTACTCTTACACCCTTTAATGAATCAACAACATTATATACCTTTTCCTTTTCAATCTCGTTTTTTTTTCTGAATATTAGAAGTTCCACAATAATTCTCTGTATGTTTAGGACAGTATGGTAGTCTTTTAACTGCTTTTCAATCTTTCCTGAGTAGAAAAATACATAAATTGACATTGGTTCTGTCGGATTCTGGCGGAACTGAACGTTGCCATTTGGATCCATGGTGTCAACTGCTTGTTGTAGTAACTCCGATGTGAATATCCCTGCAAAATAAAGAAGGCACGTCGGGGGTTGTGTCCCGATTAGCCCCTCCGACGCTCAAGTTAGTCTTTTGGTGAAGGTAGGTTCGTTGTAAGCAGAGAGAATTAGGTTTATCATTACGTACCTCTGTTATTGCAAAGTTATACCTTATATACGAAGTAATAACTAGGTTTAAGCTTTTATGTGTTTGCATGGGAGACTTCCTTCTATGGATGGACCAAGGAGGACGTGGGCTGGACCTAGGCTTGGCATAGCCGTTAGGTATGAGACTGATCTTTGGTGATTGGACCGATCGCCCATACATCGTTGAGGCTGGTTCGCCCAATCTGTATGAATTCCGACCATAAGCCCCTACTCCCAGAGTCCGAAAGAGAGAAGGTCAAGGAGTATGTTAGGATTTTGTTGCTCGTCTGCTATCTTATAGCTCGTAAACAAGACAGCTCGTAAGGTGGTCGATCGGTCAGATATTGGCATTGTAGCTCGGTCATGGTACAGCTCGGGCAGTCCCGATCGGTCGGATGTCGACTAGTTGTGTGTGACCGCTAGTACTGGGATCGGTCGGCTAAATGCCCCAACTGATCAGCCTCGGCACTTATTGCGCGACAGCTCGCGCTAAAGCAGGTCAGATGGTCATCATTAGCGAGCGCGTGAAGGTACTTGAAGCATTTATTATTTGACGGTGCATGCCCTCTGACAGTTTTTCAAAATCCGAAACGTATCGTTCTTGTAACCGTTGTGCAGCTGTCCCGTACATCCTTTCAACTGTCGCGCCACTCCGGATTTCGATTAACCCTAATTTATCTCCGCTCAGATTATGCCGTGTGTCCGGGCATAGTTCGGATTTTCTCCACGCGTCGAGTTTTGGCTGGATCAAAATTCGAACGTTTCCTTATAAATGTCCAGGATCGACAGACTGTTTGGTTTTCTTCATTCTCGTTTCGTTCTTGCTTCCGTCTTGCTTTCCTTTGCTCTTTATTACTTTCAGTTTTCGGAAGTTTTTTTCAGCCGTCGCACAAATTTTTGACCTTATATCACTACATAGGTACGTCCTTTTCCCTTATTTCCTCTTCTAAATTTCCTCTTTGTAAGCATGTCGTCTACCGGTTCTCGAAGTGGGGTTTCTCCAAGGGATGATGTTGTCGAAAGGGCGTCTGAAGTTTTCGCTGAGGCGATGGCGATGTCGAGGTTGGGAGATGTCGAAGAGATTTCGACAAGAGAGCGGAAGGATGGGCTAGTCGTTACGGAGCTGCCCAAAGGCAAATCGAGGATGTCCGCGGCGGAGTTGAATCGGTCGATTCTTAGAAATGGAATCCCTCAGTCCTGGGAGCCTAGGCTGGCCTCGGCGAATGAAAGAATCGATAGCAGCACGAGTGGGTGGTTTGCCGTCTCTGAGAGTTTCTTCTCGATCGGTCGCCTGAGACTTCCATACGTCCTGATCGTTGATGAAGTGTGCGCTGATTATCAACTAAGGCCGAGCCAGATTCCTCCGAATGGGTGGAGGTTCATTAATGGCCTTGCTTTGTTGTGCCATCAGTTTAGCTGTCTGCCTTCGGTCAACATCCTGCACCACTTTTTGAGAATGAGCAAGAGTCCAAGCTCTGGGGGTGGGATTCCTTCTTTGATGTACAAAGATGCCCGGTATCGTCTAGCCGGAACAGCTTCTAAAATTACCAGTTGGCAGACGAAATACTTCTTCGTGAAGCCTCCGGGATCTTCCTCTGAGTCCCAGCCATGGAGGTGCTCCCTAGCCGAATGATGGAATGACTCGTCGAGCCTATTCCTTTCTAGGAACGAGCGGGAGGTGGTCGGTCGTATAAAGGAGCTCGGCCAATATAACTTCGCTCTGCTCATTTCGGGATACGGTGGGGGGCCCTCGGCCAACTCTTTTCTAATTGACCCCCCACCACAAGTTAGCGGGCTAGGAGAGGGATCCGCCCCGCCTGGTTGACCCCTCATGGTTGAGTTATTTCCATGCTTATAGGTTTTGGTTTGATTTCTAACCTGCTTTCGTTGTTTGTGCAGCCATGGTCAAAGTTCATGCTTTCCCCGCCCCTCCCAAGTCTGCCAAGGGTAAGCGTAAGGTCGTCGGGCCTTCGGAGACCAGAGGACAGGAGGATAGGGGAGAGGCCAGTTCAGTTGTTGTTTGGCCCATTACTTCCGAGTAGCGAAATGTTCCTCCTGCCGTCTCCGAGCCATCTACGACGCCTGTTGTGGTCGTCCCGCCTAGTGAGTGCCTGGTTGTTATCGAAGAGGAGGAGGAGAGTGATTGACCTCTGAAGAGGAGAAGGAGCGCTCAAGTAGCCGACCGATCTCCTCGTCCTTTAGACAGAAGCAAGGGGAAGGAGAAAGTGGGGGATCGTGTTGCCCCATCGGCCAAGGGTAAGGGGAAGAAGCAAACGGGGGGTGCTGACAAGTGGGAGCCGGCGATTAGTCTTGATAGGACGGCCTCGATAGCTAACATCGAAGTGGCTCTTCATATCGCTGAGAGGGTCATCCCTCCTTCGGACGAGGAGCGCTTTAACTCATTGAATGTTGAGGAGTTGATGGGTCGTGCCATCCGCAATTCTGTAAGGGAGATGGCTTTCGTTTTGTCTATGCGCCAGCGTATCGGGCTGCTGGATCGGGAGGTCCATTCTCTCCTTGAGCAGGTGGATGGTTTAAAGACCGAGCTCTCAGAGGCCAAAGAGGAAGGAGACTTCTCCCGGGCTCAACTCTCTTCCTTTGAGGAGGAGAAGAAACGTTGGGAGGAGGAGCATGACGTCCTGAGAGCTCAGCTTGCTTCGGGAGAGGAGGAGAGGAGCGCCCTGAAAACTCGACTCACCACGGAGGAGATTGAGAGGGTAAAGGCGATGGCGGCGAGGAACAAGCTGTCCGAGGAATGTGCGGTGCTGCAAGGGAAGCTGGAGTCGGAGAGAGTGCTTAAGGAAAAATTCCTCGAGGACTGTCATGCGGCGGTGAGTGGCCAGGCAAGAACCGAAGATACGCTGAGGAGGGTGCGAGCCTCCATAAAGGAACAAAAGATCGAGGCGATCATGCGATGGAAGAGGCGGTTCTTATAGGAGGAGTGTTTGGAGTACTCCTGTGACTTGGCCCTCATGATCCTGAAGAATTGCTATGACGTCTGCGTTCCTGAGGGGTCGGACGGTCCTCCGTTTGAGGGATTTGTCGAGCCGCTGCTTCCTACCACCCTTGGCCTCTCTTTGGAGGAAGTAAGGGAGAGAGCCATGGAGGACCGGGGGTCAGTCTCGGCTGAGGGGGACGAGCTTCCTTGTGAGGATACTTCACCGGCCGGTCCCTTGGACCCTGCTCCCGTTTCGACTTTTCCGCCCGCTTCCGAGGCTTCCCCTGGGCACTCGCCCACTTCTCCTTCTGTGGATTTTTTAAGCTCACCTGGTCGGGCTTGTGACCAGGGCGGATTCACGTTAATGCAATCTTTACTTTTGCTTCATTTTTCTGAAGTCATTCTCCGTATTTATGTTCTTTACTTTCGATGTATAGTGGAGTTTGATGAAGTTGCTCATAGTCGACCGGCGTCGAGGTCGACTTATAGTAGAGTTCGAACCGGGGTCCCAAGGATCTTATCTTGGTGAGCGATCGACCGCAGTCGATCTGTGTCGATGCCGAGCGAGGGTCCCAAGAGTCTTGTCTTGGCGAACCGACCGACCGTAGTCGTTCTATATCAATGCCAGGCGAGGGTCCCAAGAGTCTTGTCTTGGCAACCCGACCGACCGTAATCGGTCTATTGAGATGCCGAGCGAGGGTCCCAAGGATCTTGTCTTGGCGACCGATCAACCGTAGTCTATCTATGGAGATGCTGGGCGAGCGAGCGAGGGTCCCAAGGATCTTGTCTTAACGACCTGACCGACCGTAGTCGATTTATGGAGATGGCGAGCGAGCGAGCGAGGGTTCTAAGGATCTTGTCTTAGCAACCCCACCGACCGTAGTCGATCTATGGAGATGGCGGGCGAGCGAGCGAGGGTCCCAAGGATCTTGTCTTGGCGACCCGAATGACCGTAGTCGATCTATGGAGATGTCGGGCGATGGTTGATTGGATTTTTTACTCTTTGCCACATATAATGGAACTTTTTATTCCCAAGAAATCTGAAAACTCCTTTATTGATGATAATGAGGGCGTGGGCCATTAAAAAACCTGTCTGGCAGGGACAGGAAAAAGGTTCCCACATGTTGTATACAAAAACGATAATAAGCAAAGATTAACTAAAATAAAACTTATCTATTGGTATAACGCCTTCAAGTTTCGAGAGTTCCAAGGCCTTGGCAGAACCTTCCCTTTCGCATCGCGTAGGATGTAAGAACCATGCCCGACTTGCTTAATCACTCGAGAAGGTCCTTCCTACGTCTGTCCGAGCTTTCCAGGATGCTTCCCAGCCGCCTCGGCCTTTCGCAGGACGTACCCACCTATCTTTACATTGCTCGGCTTTACCCTTCTGTTGTAGAATTTGGTCGCTTTTTGTCTGATTGCTTCCGAACGAGCGGCTGCCCTTTCTCTGTCCTCACTGAGGAGAACGAGTTTCGCTCTGCGGGCTTCATCATTCCACTCTTCTTCATTGCCCAACACCCTTTGATTATGCAATGCCACTTCTACTAGAACCAGGGCTTCTGCCCCGAAGGTCATCCTGAACGGTGTTTCCCTTGTGGCTCCGTTCGGTGTGATTCTGTACGCCTATAATACTTCGTCTAATTCTTCCACCCAAGTCCTTCGTCCGTCTAAGCGCTTTTTGAGAGCACTCATTATTTTTTTGTTGGTATTCTCCGCGAGGCCATTGTTCTGAGGGTGAGCTACTGAGGTTAACTGTAGTCTTATCTTTAGTCGGTCGCAGAAGTCTCTTAACTTATCGTTATCGAATTGTCGGCCATTGTCCGTAACTAGCACCATAGGCATCCCGAAGTGACATAGTATATTTTTCCTTACGAAACTTTCTACCTTCCCCTCGGTGATTGTAGCGACCGCCTCCGCTTCTACCCATTTAGTGAAGTACTCCACTACCACTATCAGGAACTTCTTCTGTCCGGGACCGAGAGGGAAGGGCCCCAGTATATCTATTCCCTATTGAGCGAAAGGAATAGGATGACTCACGATTTGTATCCTCTCGGTTGGCTGATGAGATAGACTACTATTCTTCTGGCAAGCTTCACATCGGTCGACCTTCTCCTGGTAGTCCTTCCTCATTGTCGGCCAATAATATCCCTGTCTGATAAGCCTATGGGCTAACATTCTGCCTCCTACGTGGTTGCCACACATTCCTTCGTGGACTTCAGCCATTGCTTGCTCGGCTTCTTCTTCATTCAAGCATCGCAGCAGGGGCTAGTCATAAGATCGCTTGTATAGGGCGTCGTTAATGACCGTATATTCGGCCGCCTTTATTCTCAATTTCTTGACCTCCGATTCTTCTTCTGGCTGTGTGCCCTCTAAAAGGTACCGTGTGATCGGTTCTGTCCAACTCGATCGACCGGTACTTACGTCGAAAACTTCTTTGGCTTTCTGAATGCTAGGCCGGTCTAGTCGCTCGACCAGAATGTTATTCTTGGCGTCTCGATCTGAGGCCATTTTGGAGAGTGCATCCGCTTTAGCATTCTGAGCTCGTTCTATCCTGTTGATCGAGTACTGCTCGAAATTACTTAACTCCTGCTTTACCAGCTCCAAGTACTCGATCATGTTGTTCCCCTTAGCTTCATACTGCCCAGTGACTTGGCCGACCACCACTTGGCTATCGTTATATATCTTTAGGTGCTTCACCTCCATCTCCTTAGCTAGTTGGAGGTCGGCTATCAGAGCCTCATATTCTGCCTCGTTATTGGAGGCCTTGAATTCTAGCCGAATGGCGTATTCCACATTTTCTTCTGTATGCGGGTCGATTAATGCCACTCCTGCTCCGCATCCTTCAGCGTTGGACGACCCGTCAACGACCAAGCTCCAGGCAGGGAACTGCTCGTCCTTCGAGCTGGGTTGGCTCATCTCTGCGATGAAGTCTGCCAACACCTGTGCCTTAATGGTCGTCCGGGGTTTGTATTGTATGTCGAATTCTCCCAGCTCCACCGCCCACTTTATTAGTCGACCCGAAGTTTCGAGCTTTTGAAGGCACTGCCTGAGGGGTTGGTCGGTCCATACCTCAATGGTATGACTTTGGAAGTAGGGTCTTAGCTTCCGAGCTACCATTATCAAAGAGAGGGCTAGTTTCTCTATAGGCGTATATCGCGTTTCTGGTCCGATCAATACTTTGCTGACGTAGTAGACAGGGTGTTGTTCGCTTCCCTCCGATCGAATAAGTATCTTTACCGATCGATCCCTCTCAGAATCGCCAAATATAACATCGTGTTCTCTCCTCTACCGGCTTGCAGGATAGGCGGGCTAGACAAGTATTGCTTTAAGTGTTGAAAAGCTTTCTCATTCATCCGCCATTGAACCGGGTCACATTCGCTTCCTCAAGATTTTGAAAATGGGAGGCACTTGTCTCCCTAACTGAAATGAACACCTTAGAGAGACTATCCGACCGGTCAATATCTGCACTTCTTTTAAGCATTGGGGCGAGGGTATTTGGATGATGGTTTCGATCTTTTCTGGATTAGCTTCAATCCCCCGCTGAGTGATCATAAACCCTAGGAATTTTCGGATGCCACCCCAAAAACGCATTTTTCCGGGTTCAGCTTTATCTAAAATTTATTCAGGGTCTGGAAGACTTCCTTGAGATCTTCCACATGCTCCATGGCTGTCTTACTTTTGACCACCATATCATCCACATAAGCTTCCACCGACCGGCCGATCTGTTTCTTAAAGACCTCCATGACGAGTCACTGATAGGTCGCCCCCGTGTTCTTCAAGCCAAAAGACATTACTTGGTAACAATATGTGCCCTGGTCGGTTATGAAGGCTGTCTTTTCTTCGTCTTCCAGACTCATTTGAATCTGATGATAGCCCGAGAAAGCATCCAGGAAGCTGAGAAGTTCATGCCCTGAGGTAGAGTCTACTAACTGGTCGATCTTAGGCAAGGGGAAACTGTCCTTTGAACATGCTTTGTTCAGGTCGGTGAAATCGATGCACATTCTCCACTTCTCGTACTTCTTTTTCACTAAAACCACATTGGCGAGCCATTCAGGGTACTTGACTTCTCGGATAAACCCGGCCTTGAGTAATTTCTCTACTTCTTTCTCGATCACCCTCGTCGCTCCTTGCTTGTGCCATCGCTTTTTTATCCGACGGCCAGAGTCATGCCGAATACCAAGGAGTGCAATGCGATCGATCAAAAATTCGTGCACGGCGCTCGGTAGCCAAGCGAAAACTGATCTATTTTCCACCAAACAGCCTGTGATTTCTTTAACTAGGTCCTTCTGCAGCTCGGAACCTAGGTTTGTGAATTTGGAGGGTCGGTCATTCAAAGATAACCCGCCGCTTTCTTCCACCGGGTTCATCCTATCCATCTCCTCATCGACTCTCACATCAAGAGAGCTCGTCAGACTACCGCCTGCCTAATGTTTTCGCTGCTAAGTAGCACTCCTTGCGATTCTCTCGCTAACCCCGACAAGATCTGATTCCATGAGGCGTTGGGAATTTCATCGCCTGGTAGTGTGTAGAGACGACTGCTCTAAGGGCGGTCTGGGTAGCTCGTCCAATTATTGTATTGTATGCCCCCTGAAACTTCACGACTAGGAATTCAACGTCCCTTTCTATTTGGCACGGCTTTTGCCCGAACTTCACTTTTAAATAGACTCGGGCGAATGGGTAGGTTGATGCTCCAGTTACCCCTTTGATAGGTCCTTCTATGGGCAGTAGTCGATCTTAGGGTACCTCCATCTTCTTGAAGGCCTCATAATACAATAAGTCGACCGAGTTGCCCGTATCAATCATCACCCGCTTCACCTCGTAGCCGTCCATGTTCAGATTTACCACGAGGGCGTCATCATGAGGGCAACTTACTCCATCAAGGTCAGACTCATCGAACGATATCATCTCGTCATTCTCCCTCGGCCTTTTGGTGGATGAGTCTCTGCCGACCTGTTTGGCATATCTTTTTCTCCCTTTAGCGATGGATCCCCCATGCTGCATTTCCACCGAATATCATGTTAATGACCCCAGTCGGTCGGTCGTCTTGTTGTCCAACGTTTCTGTCATTTCTTTCCCTCGATTGTCCCCTATCTTCTCGTCGATTATCTGTATTCGCATTCTGCCTCCCTCCATCATTCCTGTCATTTCGCCTAAAGGGCGGTTGCCTATTGTCTGGCCGACCTGTCCTGCGCTGATTATCCAGATCGGTATTTTGTTCGTGCCTCACGAATCGGCCTAACCTTCCCTTTTGTATGAGGAATTCGATTTCTTTTTTTAACTGCCAGCAATCTTTCATATCATGACCGACCTCTTTATGGAAACGGCAATATAAATTGGGGTTCCTATCCTTGTAGGGAGTCTTCATTTTATCAGTTTCTCGGATAGTTTCCCCATCCACTCTCATGGCCGCCAAGATTACCAGATATCGCTGCTTGGCGGGGTGAACTCCGTCGATATCCCCTCGCCGATCGGTCGGCTTTCTCCAGCTCAACTGGACTTTTTGCCACTTGTGCGAATTGTTCGCCCTGTCATTTGGCGAGAGATCTTCCATCCGACGCCTCGTATTTTTCAGCACTTCTTCAAGCTGAATGTACCTATCCGCCCTGTTTCTTATTTCCTTAATGGATCGGGGCTGATCAAGGGCTAACGACTTTTTGAACTCCTCATCCCTCGTGTTGCTCATAAGCGCAACCAACATGGACGAGCAAGTGAGGTCGGGGACCTCGACCGCTTCATTATTGAACCGAGTGATAAACTCCCGCAAACTTTCATTCCTTCCTTGGGTAAGTTGCATCACCTCCAAAGCTGTCTTCTGTGGCCGTTTACTGGTGGCGAACTGGTTTAGGAATAATAACCTGAAATTTTCAAAACATGTGATACAAATCGGGCAAGCTATCAACCATCGCCGCTCCTTCTTGGAAGGTCAGACTGAAAACCTCAGACCGAATGGCGTCCGGGACGCAGTGCAGATTCATCATCGACTGGAAGTGCTGTAAGTAATCCAGGGGGTCGGTCTTTCCAGTGTACTTTTCGGGCGTCGGTATTTTAGTGCCAGGCACCGGGAGACTATCCAAGATGGCCGTAGTAAAGGGAGAGCTATACTGTGTTGTCGGGCGATCTGGGCAGAAACTCATGGCTGCGTTAATCCGATCGTCCACGATTTTCTCTAGGTCTTCGGTCGGGTGGCGATCGGTTGCCATCTTTCTCGCGTGCGCTTTTCCGTCTGACGGCAATTTGCTTTAGTCTTACCGAGACTGCAAGATCTGGCAAATCAACAGGTCAGCCGCTTCCTCAATCTATTTTCGGGTGAGGGAGGTGTGTATAGGTGGAAGAGGGTCTGCATCAGAGAGACGCTAGAGGTTCGGGCGCATGTTGGTTTCAGCGTTATCCTCCAGGGCTATGCTCTGTTCTTCTTGTTCCAAGGTTTGAGGTTGCGGTTGATCATTCAGGTCTGAAGATTCTGTGTGGGAAACATGATGTGCAGGCGACAGGATTGCAGGTAACTGTAAACCCATACGTTGCATCACCAAAGCCGCGATAGCGGCTATATCAGGGTTTGCTGCTGCCGCCTGACTGATCTGTGTATTTTTGGACGTGATGCCCTGAAGTCGGGCCCCACGGTGGGCGCCAATTGGTTTTGCTAGATTCTGGCGGAACTGAACGTTGCCGTTTGGATCCATGGAGTCGACTGCTTACTGTAGCAACTCCGATGTGAATATCCCTACAAAATAAAAAAGGCACGTCGGGGGTTGTGTCCCGATTAGCCCCTCTGACGCTCAAGTTAGTCTTTTGGTGAAGGTAGGTTCGTTGTAAGCAAAGAGAATTAGGTTTATCATTACGTACCTCTGTTATGGCAAAGTTATACCTTATATACGAAGTAATAACTAGGTTTAAGCTTTTACGTGTTTGCATGGGATACTTCCTTCTATGGATGGACCAAGGAGGACGTGGGCTGGACCTAGGCTTGGCATAGTCGTTAGGTATGAGACTGATCTTTGGTGATTGGACCGATCGGCCCATACATCGTTGAGACTGGGTTCTGGCCCAATACAGCCTACCCAACCAGACATCATTTATTTATTGAGAATGAAAATTTAGGACTTGTCATTGTCACATATTGTAGTCTACCAACAATTTATCTATACAAAATATTATCCAATGGATCGCCCAAAAATTTTATCAATGGTGGACTAGATGCCATTAGTATAAAGTACAATTTATAAGCATTAATTCACGTGTGCTTGATAAATTAAATTAGATATGTTATTCCATTGTGTGTGATAAAGACCATCCAGCTTAAAGATAACTTATAACCCTAGAAAATAATGAAGGTTGCCAAGATCTTGGACTATAAAAAGATGTTGAAGTTGTTAAAGAGACGACTGAATTGATGATGGAAAAGAACTAGGCTTGAAATTTTGTATTTGAGCCTGGGTTCGGCTTGATACTCGAGCTTGATGACCTAAATGTGTCAAGTTTTGGTTGAGCTAGGTTGGGCAATTTAAGATTGAGCTCGAATTAAATTCTAAATTTTTTAATAAAAAAATTAAGCTAAACTTAGACCGAGCTATGTCAGATTAGGAAATTTTTACCATTCATAAAATGAACATGTAATAAGAATATCATCGACATAAATGAGTACCCAAATAAAGGTAACAAAATCTTAAATGAATAAAGAGTTATAGGAATTGGAACCATAAAATTTAAGTTATGTAAGAAATTCGTTGAAGTGTTGGACCACGTTTTGAATCCCTACTTTAGACTATATAATGATATTTGTAATTTTCAATTATAATCAAGATGTATAAGATCAATAAAATCTTTTAGTTGCTCTATGAAAACATCTTTATCTATGAAACTATGTAAGAAAGCGTTAGATATGTCAAGTTGGCAAACTTTTCAATCACAAATAATGGCCATAGATAAAATTATGTGAGTAATGGTGATTTTAACCACTAGATTGGAAGTTTCATCATAATTCAGACTGCTTTCTTAAATATACCCTTTTGTCACAAGACTAGCCTTATATTGTTCAATGCTACCATCAACTCTCCTTTTAATATTAAAGATGCATTTATTCTTATAATGTTTGTACATGAGATCTAGGAATAAAAGTCTATGCTTGATTGGATAAAAAGGTATTTTTCAATTCTGTATATGGTTTAGCTTGGTTAAAGGTTCTTGATTTGGGTTATGACGAGGAAAAAGAAGTTAAGTTTGCTTAGCATTTATTCATATGTATGGTCTCAATTGCATATAGTGAGTACGATTTTCTAGTTGTTGATTGTTGTGGTTATATTAAGTAAGGTTAATGACTAGGTTAAGACTCGAATTTTGGGTTAAAAGGTAAAGGTGAAACATGTAACTTAAATACAAATTTTATATGTTGGTGTTGGGAAGAAGGAAGAGTTAGTGGTATTTTAGTTTAATGTAAAAGTGTGAATATTATAACAGATAGAAAGAGAGAAAGTAGGAGATAATAAGGGATATAATGATTGCGTAGGTATTATAGGAGCCAAATTATGGCTTATATACCCAAATAGGTTAAGCAAATGATCGAGTTTTCGTCTTTTGCTGGTTGTGATTAGACCATCTCCTAAAACGAAAACTCTTTTTCATTAAACCTAACATGTCATACAAGGTAAACACATTAGTGATAATATCAACATAGAAGAAAGTTGAATGAGAAGGAATTTGTCCAAATTAAATGCAAGTTAATTTAGAATGAAAATTAATTAGTTATAGGATCAAAAAGAGGGTAAATAGTATAACCAAATGGTTTATATTCCAAAATAATTTGGATGTTTATTATGCAATAAAATATGGTGACCTTTTTATGTGATTAAAGAAGGCAAATTTTGATTAACGTTGCACTTATTTGAAAAGCATAATTCCAATACCATAATAGAACATGAATATGTGCAAGTAAATTAAGAGCAATGTAAACCAAAAATTTGATTTTTCTTTCTATGGTGTCATTACGTTCATTAGTATATATGGATATGCTATATAGTGAATTATTCCCGTATTTTAAAATAATTTATTTATTTTAATATTCTCCACCTTAGTCAGAATGAAAGGCTTTGATTTAATTATGAAATTAACATTGAGCATAAGATCAAAATTGGAGAAAACAAAAGCAAGCGTCGTTTGTATTTTTAAGAAGATACACCCAAGTATAGTGAATAAAACTATTAATAAATAAGAAGACACAATGATGGCTTAGGCTTGGAAAAATAAGAGCCAGACCCCCATACATTCTGTTGAAATATAAAGTGGAAGTTTGTCCCACATTGAAAAAAGAGAGGAAAGAAGACTAGTATATAAATCTAGTGAGCTACTCCACCTATCAGCAATTGGTTTTAGGATGGAACCTCACTTAGACTTATATGTAGTCTTACTTTCCTTCTCGTGTGGGCCCATAGGTCCATTGCAAATTCTAGCATGGTTGAATTAACCTTTTTCGTCCGTCTGATTGTCGCATTGGGGTTACTTCAAAAATTTAACCAAGGATTGCGTACAGCGCAACCTCGGGTCGTTCTCTTGAGGAACCAAAAGTGAAATTAATTTCCTAAGTTACTAGATGCACTGCAAACTAAATTATAAAATGAGGTTGATTTTAACAATTACCGCTAAAATTTGCAACGAATTAAAATAACACTAAGGACTTGTTTTTGGTATTTTTAAAATTTAAATGAGTAATTTAAAATGACAACAAGTGAATTAAATAAGAAAACAAACACAAGTAATTAACAATGATAAACGCAATCCTTCAGTTCAATAGCATAGGCAATCATCACTCAAAAAGATATGGGAGTTAAAAACAATTAAACCAAGAATTAAAATCGAACTTTAATCTAACAACCGAGCCACCTCGAATTGTTACAAAAATATTTTCCAATAATCCCAATTTACTACCTGGCACCAGACTAGTAAAATAGAACTAAGGATACTAACACCAATGCTCGACTTTTACGTAATATTTAAGAAACAGAATTAATGCTAGCAACAGATAAAATGTTCCAAATAATTCAAGTCACCTTGAATAATTACCAATTTCTCTAAAATTTCAATACAAAGTTTTGACCCAAAACAAAGTAATGAAATTAAATCCGAAATCAACACAATATCAATAGCCAAACAATAATCCAGTCATAAAACACAACTCCAAATAATTAAATAGTAAAATCTATGAATTACTAATTAATTAATTGGACAGAATAAAATTGCAGTTAAACTCCCCTATAGAAAAATCCAAGCTCCTGCCTTTGCCATTGAACCGAAGGATTATAATGAACTAGCCGAGAAAATTCATTGAAGTTGCCGCCGACGTTAAGCTCCGATGGTAAGTCATGAAAGGTTGATTTTTACGCCTGAGTTCTCCTCGTTTGTTTAGCTCCACCTACACAGATAAAACAACCCACGCCCAACTCCAAACAACGCCCTTTCTGCTTCTTTTTTATATGAGAATTAAATTCATCCACACACCATGCAAAGCATGTCATTCACAAGCCAACTTCCTCCAAACAACGCCCCTGCTAGTTCTTTTTGATGACAATTAAATAAATTGGTTCATCAAATAATATCCCTTGCCAGCCTACACGTTTCCATGCAGCCACACAACCAAACTCATGCAAAACCAGGGTTTTGAAACCCGAACCGGACCGGCCGGTCCGACCGGTCCGACCGGTGACCGGTCGGTGGTCCGGTCCGGTTCATACCCTAAAATCGATCCTTAATTGGACCGGTGTGAACCGGTCAAAACCGGTCAATTTGACCGGTTTTGACTGATCGGACGGTCCCGGCTGGACCGATTCGATAATTTTTTATTTTTTTTATTTTTTTATTTTTTTATTTTTTATTTATTTATTTTTTTAAATTTTTTAATATTATATAATTAAATATAATTATCAGATAATTATTACACACATGGAATTCGAAGTTGAGCCAATCGAGCGAACTCCGTCAACCCAGAATCAAGTAAGGCCACCGGTTCGACGACCGGTCCAAATTTCAGAACACTGTACAAAACCACCGCCCAGCAGCCCTCTTCACTAGATGTCCACGCCTAACTCCAAACAAAACATGTTCTCCTCTCCACATCACACACGCACCAGCTCCACTTTTAATTTTTTTCAGCACACTACGCCCTCACAGCACTCACGTAAATCACACTCACAAACCAATCACAGACACACACATATACCACCAGATGTCACTTCTCCTCACACATATCACATAAAAGACGTTATTCACAATGCCAACTTCCAACGCCACCTGCTCCTCCAACTCCAAGCCACTCACACCTCAACGCACGTCTACTTCTCCACCAGCCAGCAGCACTCAACGCCAGCTCTTCTTCACCACCAACAGCACTTTTCCTTCTTCTTTTTTTTTTAGCTCTTCATGCACGTAGATGTCACCCTCCAAAACCATGCAAGGACTTCTTCAAAACCAGCTGCCCCTCAAACGTCCAGCCTCCTTTCACTCCCAGCTGCTACAAAGATCACGCAACACAGCACACTTGTCGCAGCCTCACTCACGTATATATCACTTGCTCTATTTGCTTTTCATGTAAGTATTTTATTCCTCTCAAACACTCACTCCATACCAGCTTCCCACAACCCACGTTTCTTCTTATTTTTTTCAGACCTTTCCAGAACAGCACTTAACGTTTTCTTCTTACATTTAAGCAACTCCGCATCACACAACACTCCTCAACACAAGGCCCTCCCATGTAACGCCACTCACCTTCTGCTTTTCTTTAACGCCCATGCCAAAACAGCACAAACTCACAAGCCAACACTCAACGCCCATCTCTTCTAGACAACGTCCAGCTGCTACTCTCACTCGAAGACACACACTCACACCAAAGCCAGTTGCTGTCTTCTTCATTTCACGCAGACCAGCTCCTTCCACTTTTCCAGACCTCTTCTTTGACAGCCCACTAGTCAACAAACATCCAGCTCACATAGCACCTACCACCATTATGTCTTTATTCCTCTTTGGTCCACACCCCATTATTTGTCGCATGTTTGTTCCAAAACCCCTTCAACTTACAAGCTTCCTTTCACTGTTGTTTTTATTAATTGGCCACGCAAACCCCACTCCTGTAGCTGAGTAGATGATTTATTTCTTTGATTTTTTGGTCCACACCTAGCCTCTCTTCACTTGTCGTTTTCTCCTCTTCAATGTCCTATTGCAACGTTGTCCTCTCTCCAACTATGCTAATGCCTTATATCACCACTACTTACTCTTTCTTTTTTTTTTAATTTCTCAAATGCTCTACAATAAAAATTACAAATAATGTAGCATCAATTGTCCAAAATTTAATTTATCATAGTTAAACCAAAACAGGACAATTTTTGCCCCTATAAACCCAAATTAAATGTAAGGCACAATAATTCAAATAATAACCAAATAAAGCTATAAAGACCCATTGCAGTGACAAAAACTTATCCAAATGATATGAAAATATAAGTGAATAAATAAGTTTGTCAATAGTATCAGAACAGGTTGCTCTTATGTTAGTTGTTAACCCTTCGAAATGATAGATTATGTCACGTGTTAGACCCACACGTGAGGGGGGTGTGTTGAAATAAAAAGTAGGAGTTTGTCCCACATTAAAAAAAGAGAGGAAAGAAGACTAGTATATAAGTCTAGTGAGCTACTCCACCTATCACTAATTGGTTTTAGGATGGAATCTCACTTAGACTTATATGTAGTCTTACTTTCCTTCTCGTATGGGCCTATAGGTCCATTGCAAATTCTAACACATTCAAATGTTTGATTTTGAACTATAATTAACGTCTGTGAATAAAAAGAAGCAAGAAGAATTTTTACAAGTTTTCTAAAGAGACATAAAGAAAAAAGAGAGAGAAAGAATTAGACCTAGAGTAGGGTATTTTAAAATTTCTTAATAGTTGACAACTATGGACTATTTAAAAAATACCCTACTATAGGTCTAATTCTTCTTATGAGTGTATCAATAACGTAAAAAGGGACACTCGATTAAATTAGCTTTCTTAAGATGAGATTGGTGAAAAGCATATAATCCATCTTTACTGATTTCTTAAAAGAGGAGCATTGATTTTATTACATGGTCCTTTGTAGGAAAATAAGTTAGAAAAATTTCAAAAAACATGAATTATCATTAAAAAAAATTGAGCTGATAAAAAGGTATTTATTTAAACATGGAATATGAAGGACATTATTTAAATTGAATTTGCCATACACTAAGTGTTAGAAAATAGTAGTTATGTAGGATATAGGTAATCCCTTCCCATACCAGCATGTAGATGGTCATTATTGTGATACTTGTAGTGTTTAAGTTAAGAAGATCAGGAATAGTATGAAAAATTGATCCCAATATCCTAATATGAAGGTGTTGGAAAATTTACAAAATAATGATGTAGGGAGACAGATTATGGTAAAAGATATGATTGAAGATGACATTAACCTATGTACGCTCATGGATTATAGGGAGAGTAGGGTTTAGATCAATAATGGAGATGATAAACAACAGTGTTGGAAATTTACAAGTGGATTCATCCCGCATAGGAAAGAGACATGTGGTTAAAGTGAGTTATATTTAAAGATATGACTTCTAACATATAGTGTCTTAAGATTTTGAGTTGAGATATGATATTTTGGTTATATATGGGCTTACTTGGATCTAGTCTAATTTGTCCCTAGGCTGCCTCAAAACCCTTCAATATTATCAAGCTAGGTTGATGAAGTTTGATGAGTAAGGATTCATAGGTCTGGGTCAAAGTGACTCAAATGGCTTTGCATAAGCCATAGGATAAGGAGGAGCTAGTTCGATATAAATAGATCCACTTATGAGAGGGAGACGTTGGAAATTCACAAGTGAGTCATCCCACGTGGGATATGAATAAAGTGAGTTATATACAAATATATGACTCATAACTTAGTACCTTAAAGTTTTGAGTTGAGATATGATGTTCTAATTATATATGGACTCACTTGGATCTGACCCAATTTCTCCCCATTCCTCCTTAAAACCCTTCAAACAAATGTATAGTTCTTATTCTTGTATATCTGATATAGTTCACGGTTCTTTTAAGCTATATTATTGTTGCTATTTAGTCGAAACCTTATTAGTTAAGGAGAATACTGTTATAATGGTACAGGTGGTGTGGGAAGAAGTAGAGTTGAGTTTTGCTTGACAATAACGCTAGCAACAACAGTAGTATAAGAGCTTTTTAGAAATATCTTGTACGCTACGAGTTCTCCATGTAATTTATAAAACACAACTGGATGAGAACACAAATTTAAAGTTGTAGTGATGTTATGGTAGTCTAATTCAATTTTTATGGTAGATTGTACATTCAATTCTGCCGAGGAAAGGGATCTCCTAACTATACCAAATTTGGCAGTTAGAATCTTTGCTTTTTAAAGATACTTTAAGAAGATAAGATCATTCGTTTTTTAGCTCTTACAATTCTATATGATGTAGAAGCTACCTATTTTGTGAGATTGACCTTAATGCATTTGATAAGGCCTGCCAAACATTAATAATAAGTACTTTTATATGAATTAAAAAAGTTTTATAAGTACTTTTATATGAATTAAAAAAAGTATAAAACTTTTGTTTGACTATGTTTGTTCCATTTAATAAATGTTAATAGAGCATTGCAAATTCGCGTAAAAAATTTTAAAGCGCAAGTTAAAGTGCAAGTTAGTTGGTAAGGAGTTCTCTTGACTTAAATAAAGTTGTAAGTTCAAACTTTCTTCATATATGCAACTGTTTAAAATTTGAGTTCAGAACTTTATCTCTTGTAAGGGACTTACTCAGCTCGAGCGAGGATTAGTCTGAGTGCGGATAATTAAAGGTACCTTTTTATAGTTAAGACTTTCTTAAAATATCTTATGGGTAACCAAAAAATATAGTGCACGTACGATAAGTGAGAAAAGATTTTTTGAATTTTTAGGTTATTATAGATACAAGAAGAGTAAAAAAAAACTATTGCTAAGCTACCAGTGGTATATATATACTTAACAAATAGTGATTGCAAAGAGAGAGTGAAAGTTAATCTTTTGAAATTTAGATTATTATGAACAAAAGAAGATAAAAAATTGAGAGTAAATTACAAGTGAGACCCTAAGTATCAAGTAGATTCTACGTAACATTAATAGTCATAAAAGTAAAAATAATTAAAAATTCATGTCAATATTAATATATTTTGTTAATTGAAATCTAACAAAATTTAAAATTTCATCAATTATGAACTAATTTAAATAATTTAAAATATTATAATTTTAAAACCCTTTTAATTTTAAATTAGTTTAGATAACTTTAAAGAAGTATAATTTTTAAATGCTTTAAAATATTAAAATTATATGAAATTTTAATAATGTTAGAGAATAAAACTTATCTTCAACCTTTCCTTATTCAATTTTAGGAAAATTTTGACGTTTGCTAAGTTAGAGATGCATTATTTCTGACATAAAAGTCAATGCGGAATAAACTCCTAAACCATCCCACGCCAGTCTTCCACGTGGCACACTAGCGCTTTATATAATATCATTCCTTTATCAATTTGGCGCCCAAATTGTTTTCTCCAAGGAGTCCCTTCAACGGCTCTGAACGAAAACGAAAAGCACTGTAGCTCTTCAGAGAGAGAGATAAAGAGAATCGACCGCGAGATTTCTAGGGTTGTCTTCTGCGTGTCGAGATGCAAAATATAGGGTCTCGAAGCATGAGAAGTTTCGATCAATTCAAGTCTTTCTCAGGATCCGCTAAGAATTTCTCATTCTCTTCCCGCTCGTCTTCGGATTCCATTTCGATGGGGAATTTCACTAATTTGAAGATCGCCGCAGGTTTGTTACAAGAATTCGTGTGATTTCTGTAGTTTACGGAGAATTTATAATATTAGCGTTGATTTGTGTTGTTGATGTGCTTGTCTGTAGAGAAACTGGTGAAGGAACAAGCTTCCGTGAAAGCAGACCTGGAAATGGCGGTATTATGAATTTTTATCGATCTAAATTTGTATATATAACATGTATTTGCGGATATATTAAAAAAAAAAACCTTTGGGCTCCTAGCCTAAGAGTATGCTAGCGTGGACATGAGTTTGTCTTTCATAACTGAAACAACTTCTTACTTTTTAATTGCATTGATTTTTGACCTTTTTGTACACAATGTTCTGGAACTATTTTGATACACAATTTTCAATGTAGAACTCTAAGCTGAAGAAATCAATGGAATGTGTCCACGCACTGGAGGAAAAGTTGCAGAATGCCTTTAATGAGAATGCTAAGCTTAAAGTAAAGCAGAAGGAGGATGAGAAGCTCTGGAAAGGATTGGAGTCAAAGTTCTCTTCAACTAAGATACTTTGTGACCAACTGACTGAAACTTTACAGCACCTAGCTGGTCAAGTTCAGAATGGTAGGGGTTTTCTGTGCGTTTGGATTTCTTATCGACTTGTTGACACTGATAACCACCTGTCAGCTTCCTTCTACAGCTGAAAAAGATAAGGAGTTTTTTGAAGAAAAACTATCCACAAGCTCAAATGCTATCGACAACTTGAATCAGGAGCTAAATTTTCTATCTGAGAAACTAGGCTCGGCAGAGAATATTATTAGAACTCGTACGCCACTGTTTCTCCCTGGTTATTGAATTAAGATTTTTTGAGTCATGAGAATCTTATGTAACGATCCTTTCTTCTAAAAGGGCAATTACTGAGGAGCCATTTTAGAAGTTTTCTGGACTCTGATGTTGGGCCTTCTTATTATGCCCATCATTTATTAGTTGGATCCTGATGTAGGGGAAAAGGAACTGGAAGAGCTCAGGGTTGAAAAGGAAGAAAGTAACAAGATATACCTGGAAGAAAAGTGCTTAACGACTAAGCTTCTTGAGGAAAAAGGTAAGTAAGATCGGAAGAGGCTGACTGTCTGAATCCCTCACACATTGCAGAGGCAAAATTGCACCTCACTTAGTTTCTAATACTTTTAGTACTTCACTTTACAAATATATAAATTTCCAATGTGGTCCCCTCATTAATGCTTCTTTGAACATTTCAGCAACATGAGGATAACTATATTACATTCAGATGTAGAATAAATATCTCATCTTTACTTATGTAAATATTTTTGAAGTTGGAGCCTAGTCTAGTCCTAGATATTGATAACTGTTTGGTAAAGGCACTCTTCTCCATGTATTGCTGTGCAGATGCTATGTTAAAGGACTTTGAAGCAGCTATCGAGACAAACAGAGTGTCAATTGAGAGTCTGAACTCTAAGCTGAAAGAGGTGCATCTTACATTGAGACTGAAGGAAGATGACATCAAACGTTTGATGACCATTCGGGAGAATTTGGAGAAAACAAAGAGTGACCTTGAATCGAGCAACAATGATCTTGCTGACAATCTAGCGTTGTCAATTGAGAAGATCAAAACCCTTGAAAGTTTTGTTCATGTATTGGCCACACAATTGATTGAGCTGGACAGAAAAAGTTGGACTTTTTCAGAAAAGTTTGATCAATTGAATTCTCTCTATGATGGATGCTTTAAGTTGGTTCAACATGAGCAAGACATGGTTGCTAAGCATGCTAAAAAAGAGTACAAAGAACTTCATGACAAATTGCTGTGTGCAACATCAGAGAAACAGTCCTTGCAGTCCGTAAATCTGGGACTAAACAACAAGATCATAGAACTTCAGAAAGCCCAAGAGACTGCTAAGACACAGCTTTCTGAGGAATGTCGTTTGGCTGGAGAGAGAATCCAAGTACTTGAGTCTGAAGCTGCAGCACTGATGTCAAAAAAGAATGAAACAGAGATCTTGGTGTCCAAACTGGAGAGGACAATTGATGCTTTTTCAGAAAATTCAAGATTGTCTGAGATTAAAATGGTTTAGATTCTTCCTTTTCATATGCACATAGGTACGTATGAGCATCTATTTCTATTAAACTAAGCTTGATTGATCGCATTTTGCAGCAAGACTTGTTGTCACAAATTTCAGCACTAGAAATGAAAAATAAAGCCAATGTAGAGAAATTAGAGGCAGAGATACAGAAAACATCAGAGCAAATGGATACTTCTAGAAAAGAGACTGAAAAATACAAGCAACATAAAGATTCATTGGAGAAGCAAGTGGCAGAGTTTCAAGGCATTATAGAGGAGAAGGAAAAACTGGTTTTGCAGCACAAGGAAAAAGCGACAAAGTTAAATGATCAAATGAATGAGGTTAATAGGTTAATCAATTTGTGGAGTTGCTAAGGCCTTCAAGAATATTTAAGCTTTTGTATACCTTTGCAGAAGCAAGCATTATTAACTGCTGCTGAAAGCAGACTCCTAGAAACAAAGAAACAGCATGATGTGATGCTAGCAGGAAAACAATTGGAGTTGTCAAGGCATTTGAAAGAACTATCTCAGAGGAATGATCAGGTTTTAGATGCTTCCTTTCCCTTATTTGATTTCAAAGACTTTGAATATTCACCTCAAATATTTGAGTTCATATACTGTGGATATTTACGTTTTATTTACAGGCAATCAATGAGATTAAGAACAAGTTTGAGATGGAGAAGAATGATATAGTTAACATGGAAATGGAAAAGGTCTGCTTTTGCATATAATTATTCATTACGTTTGGCCTTGGATCATCTTCTTTAAAGGTTTGACATTTCAGGCAGACAAAATTGTACTGGAAATCGAAAGAAAGTGTGACCAGAAACTTGCAGAATGCAAAGAAGAATCAAGAAAAACGTTGATGTCCATTCAAGAGGAAAATGCTGCTCTGGTAGGATGCCCAAGTTTTTGCAACCTAAAAGTAAAAGAACCTAATGGTGCACCTCTTGCCTGTTTCTAAGTGGAAAACTTTATGCCAGGACACATATAGCAATCATGGATATTTGCAGAGTTCTTTATTTAACTCTTACATTAAGCACTGGTAGTGTTTTAAATCAGTGCCAAGCTTTCAATATACAATTAGATTCACTGTTTTTGCAGATTCCCACGTGTTATTTTGAGGTCTCTTAAGTTGCAACCTTACAGCTGCTCTATGAATTCATTAGTTATGCGAACTTTTTGTGGACTGGAATTGCTTGTTGTTTGAATGTTCATATCCAAGTATTGCAAATCCTCTGTATTCCACAGGTTTTACGCATTCAGCAGGAGCATGAGAAGATGGAAATGAGTCTTAGAGATCAACACAATGAAGACCTCAAACGAGCTCAACTCCACACTGAGAATGAGCTGAGAGAGGTATAGTCAGGTTCAAATCTGATGTCAGTTCTAAAGAAACAAGTTGCTAATGTTTTACAATTTTTCAGAGAATAAAACAATTGCAAGATGAACATGAAGTTCAAATAAGAGCTTTGAGGTGTGAGCATGAATACGAGTACCGGAGGCTCCTAGAGCAGTTGGATCTTCAGAAATTCAAGGTTCACCTCATAGTTCAGCACTGTGTTCCATTACATTATCAAAAGGCTCTGAGTTAGTTGTTTGAAATCCTGCAGGAGGACAGACAAAGAGCTTTGTTACAGTTGCAGTGGAAAGTGATGAGTGACAAGCCACAAGTTGATCAGGAAGCAAATTCAAAAAAGGTTGGTTGTTGTTTTCTCTTCTAGTTTTTATCATTCTGTGAATGCGGCCTGTGCATTTCCATTACACCACTCGACGAACATTTGCATTGTTTGCACATTTTTTTGCGACCCGAAGGCACTGCTTTTTGTCACCTATAATTAAGTTCTCTTAAGGTTGAATTTCCGTGCATCATCGGATAATTAGCAACCTTAAATCTTAAGTTTTGAGCTTCTTTGCGTTCCTTATTGATAGAAATAGATGAGCGTTCGGATTAATTACAATGCTTTGAGAGTTGAGACTGCTATTTATTTCTCACCGCCTAAGTTATTGTGTCTGGTGTTTGCGATCACTAGCTTAGCCTTCTTCCTATCTAGATTTGTCAAATTTGAGCAGTGATTATTTCCTTTCAACTGAATCTCGATGCATTTTGAAAAATTGTAGTTTAATCTTTTCTATGGTTTAATGACAATAATTTTATAACGTCAAACAATATTGTGATTTATTTTTGAAAATTATGCCTATGATGCAAATTTCTGCATGCTTTCGGCTTGCAAGTACAATGTTCTTCCTAAGCCACATGACAGGTAGAATAATTATCATAGATAGATTCAGAATATGGAAGATCTTTCACTTGTGTGCTATGATTTTTATTATTTTGCAGGATTATTCTATTTCATCAATTAAAATGAGAGATCCTAGTGATTGTAGAAGAAGTCGGCGTATTTTTGTAAGGAAAGGGAATGGAGATCAGGTGACGAAGATCAATTATTTTTCCCTCTTCATTACAACCACTTCAGCAAAAGGAAGTACATAATTAAGTTTATCTCGCCGCACTTATGTAGGGCAAACAGTTCGCAAGGGGTGGTCAAACACCTGTACCAAATATATTGAATAAAGTAGAGAATGTCAACACAGGAAGTGTATCAAGTATTCCTACTCACCACAAGAAGGTGAGATGCTTGTCAATCTTTCAAGTTAACGTGCTTTTACATCCTTCTATGATTGTCTAACAAGAAGCAATATTTCACTTACCTCCGTGGCATAGTAGGTGACTCGCCGTGAATATGAAATTGAAACTACCAATGGTAGAACAGTTACAAAACGCAGAAAAACAAAAAGTACCGTCATGTTTGAGGTATGGGTCAGTCTTCTTGGTAGACCATTAAGCCTATGTAGACTACGGCAAAGAAAAATAGCACGTTGATTCCAACTTTCTTGTATGTTCAAATTAGGACCCAAGAAAGCAAGAAAAGAGGATTACACCAAGGGTGGTAACTCCCAAGACCACTGGGAAGGTAAAGTCACATTTGTGCTTGGGTTGTTTGCTCGGTGTGCTTCACTAAAACCCTTCTTTTTTTCCTGGTGGAGCACTGATTGATCACCGAAAATTTATAAGTTAGAGAAGTTTTTGCTCATTATCTTCTTTGGGTATATGTAGCTTTATTGGAACTGCCTTTTTCTGAGAATTGCCTTATATTTGGCTAATACCGATCTATATGATTGATTATTTATATTACAGTGAGTTGTTGCTTCCCCAGTCACGCATTGCTGAAATGTTTAACATGAATATTTTGTATGCAGGGAATTAAGGGAGGGGTTCGTTCACATCCTTCAAACATAGGTGATTTGTTCTCAGAGGGATCGCTAAATCCATATGTAGATGATCCCTACGCATTTGACTAGAGGTATTTGCCGTTGGTCAAATCACCCAGTTTATTATGAATTGAATTTGAGTTGGTACCTAATGCCTAGAAATCTGTAATATCTACTTACCTGATTCCAAGAAAGCTGGTTGCCCATCTGTGACAACTAACTTGAATTAACTATATGTGACGTATAAAAACTTCAGATCCACCACAAGTACATGCTTTTGACTTCACTTGACAAATCCTTTTGGGTATGCTTTCTGTAAAGATTTTTTTTAGGGAAAATAAGCATTCTTGGTTCTGTATCATGTCTAATATTAACCATGGATGGATAATAAATTGACAATCTTATCCATGTTCTCTCTAGTTGCTATTTACATTGACCCATCTTATAATCCTCATAGGTCAAAGAAGAAGTCTCTTCAGAACCAGTATGTTAATACCAAACTAGCATTTTGATACGAGAGAGGCACCCAGCTTAAAAAGGCAATTGGCATCAGGTGATGTTGGTGCTGACCTACAATTGGCGCCTTTAGCGTCCAAGTATCTTGAAAACTTCTACAAGATAGCCAATATATGCTCATGCTTTCCGTAAATCTGTAGAGATAGCTTGTAATCCTTTATGATTAGTGGTTAAAACGTTGAAGCGTGGCAGTTAAACTAGACATTAGTGTAGCGAATAAGGAAGAACTGATTGGCTTTAGGCCAATGTAATTCAGCTAATACACTTACGACCTTCATTTTGGATCTCAAATGAAACCTTATCTTTCTCTGATATTGAATTAAATGGCTCGTAATTTTAAGACTAAAGGACTTGGAGAATGGAAAGTAGAGAAATGAGAAGAGTCTTGATTACCTACATTCTATTCTGTCTGTGGGTCAGGTTCAGAGCTTCTGTGTCCGTTATTCTGTTTTAACTCTATTTTCGTTCCAAAATGATATCGTTTTATGGTTATTTACATTAAAACATCATTTTTGGAATAGAAATAAAGTTGGAACAAAAAACGGGTACAAAAGATTTGATGCCTTGTGGGTCTGTTTATTTGGTGTAGCACTGCAAGCATTAATGATTTAACTCCTAAACACGAAGATAGAGGTCTACATTCGATTAATGCTATAAGGATTGTGCCTCTCAACACTTTGAGGATTTCGCTTCAATTCCTCTACCATTTGTCTTGGTCCATTCTTCAATTTGTTATGACCTTAACATCGCTCCTAATGAAATCCCTGACCATGCTCTTATTTAAATTAAAAAGAATAAGAGAAACTACTCTCACTTCATGATTTAGATTAAATTGGATAATTTTTTTTTAAATAGTTCACATAAATGATAGAGATGCTGATAGGCTTTTATTTGACGCATTAATGTTGGAAAATTGTGTAGTGCTTTGGAGTAGATATTTATTAAATTACTGTTTTTATACTATATATAGATGTTAGGAGTTGTTTAGGAGAAAAGAAGTTAAAAGTGGCTAAATTAGAGAAGATATCACCATAAGCCAAAAGAAAATACAATAAAAAGGTGAAAAAACACAAGACCAATGGACAAAATGTAAATTAGAACAAAGCAAAATGCAGCAGACGGCAACACAAAAAAGAAAGAAACACAGCCTCCAAAGCAACCTTCACTCACGGGATTGAAGAAAAGGGCAGCCTCCATTCACTGCAAAGCAAGCAACCTCCACCAGACAAAAATGCAAGATGCAGCCTCCACTCCACCCCAATCATGGACACAACGTTCAACAACACAATCTCCACTCACCATCGCAAAAGAACAAAGCCTCCAACAATGCATCCTCCATCAAAACAAAGCACGTATCCTCCATAAAAAGAACGCAGCCTTTAAATAAAGAATCAGCCTCCGCAAGAACCAAGAATGCAAACTCGACTCACGCACGCAGCCTCTAACAACGCAACCTTCAGATGCAAAAATCAATGAAGCCATGTAAAGGAGAGGGGCGACCAAGCTGATTTCTGTAGCAATTCGGATTTATGTTCTTTATTTATATTTGATTCCTTCATGAGTTTGTCTAGGGTTTATGCTTTTGGATTGCCTGACATCATAATTTATGGCTAGAACCTTAATTTCTCTTAGGGATTTGATGTTCTGGTGAAGCTTTAACATTGAACGTTGTTGGAATTCAAGACTGAATATTCATATACTTGTTGATTTTTGTTGGGTTTATTTGTTCTTTTTTTGGATCATTGGAAGTTTGCTCGGTATAAATTCACATGTGGAAGAATGAGTTTTGTTAGAAGATTGATGGAATTTCAGCTAGGATTTTTTTGTGAGTTAGGAGACCCAAGAAATTTAGGAGGTAAAAGTAGAAGGTTTGGATTTGGAACTTAAAAAACTCTAAGAAAAACTTAAGTAAGGGATTACTAAGTGATGTCTAAAGTGGATAGATTAATTCACCTTTAGGAGAAGGGGATTAATTACTCTTAAAATTCACTTACAAGGTTAGGATTTTTTATTTGTAGAAGATGGCTAATTCAATATTAACGTTAGCAAAAATATCATTCCCTAAGAGAAAATCATTCTTCATTGAAGTTAACACTTTTAATTAATCAATTGCTGCACTCTTTTCTTAATTAGTTATTGCATATATATGTCATATTCATAGTTATTTTGGTTGCATTGAATTAGGCAATTCCTTAGAAGTTCAAAAATTCAAAGAGAGAGATGAAATGGCTCAAAGATTAACCTAATTAGAGGCCAGACTTCGTGTAGCTAATTTGAATGGAGGAAATAGAAGAGGAGATAATGGACATTAACAAGAACAATACATCAACGTCATATCAGGAAATATTTCCAGCCTACAGTGATAGACAATTATCACGGTATCCAGAGACCTAATGTTCATGCTTAGAATTTTCATATTTCACCCAGACTCATCAATTTGATTCAAACAAATAGTTTGGAGGGGCACCAATAGAGGATCTAAATGGTCATCTTGCAATCTTCCAGGAATTATATGATACAATCAAGATTGAAGGGGCCATGTAAGATGACATCAGGCTCACTTTGTTCTCATTTTCTTTTCAGTACAAAGCCAAAAATTGACTTCATTCAATTTCTACTGATAGAATGCGAACTTGGCAAGAGGTGGCATAACAGTTCTGGATTAAATTTTTTCCACCTAGTAAAGCTGCAAAATTAAAAACTGAGATCAGCACGTTTAGACAGCATGACTTGGAACCATTGCATGAAGCTTGGGAGAGGTATAAAGACCTTTTGAGAAAATGTTCACATCACAGGTACCAAGAGTGGGTGCAAGTGGAAATGTTCTACAACGGGTTGAATAGTCAAACTCGAACCATTGTAGATGTAGCAGTAGGTGGTACTCTGATGAGAAAAACATCTCAAGAAGCATATGCATTGTTGGAAAATATGGCATCGAACAACTACCAATGACCCTTCAAGAGAATTAATGGAAAGAGAGGAATTTTAGAAGTGGACCAAGTGACTCAATTTTTTACTCAATTAGCAACTCTAACCAGTCAATTTTCAAAATTCATGCAAAGGAAAGACAGAATGAGCAGGTGGTAGCTACTAGTCAATCATTCTGCACCAATGATGAGGGGTGGAACATGTTGGACCACGTTTCTGGAACCCAACGTTCAAAGTCATCATAAGACATGAGCGTGTGTATTACCTTGAAGGGTTATTTTCATGAACCCGTATTAGCCATATCCCACAAGAGTGGTGCGCCCATACCAATCAATCACCAAAATCATAATTGACTTCTTCAAAACAATTGTATCTCCAAATCTCTAGTTTAATTTGAAGCAAGAACTATCTCAATCGGAACTCTATAGAAGAAGTTATGCTTAAAAAACCAAAGTATATTCATACCCCAATCATGCTCTCCCAACCGACCTCTCACTTTCTCCCCGTAAAACTTTTCAGATTAACTCCAAAGATCCCAAGTTTTCTAGAGAGATAGATAAATGTGTTAGGAAGCTATTTCTTCAAGAATCACTACATTTGGAGGTCGAACGATGAAGTTATGACCCAAAGATTCAAACATGTTTATATCCTCAATCATATTGTACCTATCTTGGGAGAATTGGCATAACTTTCTCTATATTGCTTGGATTGAGGCCATTCTTATACCATTTGAAATAAAACTTCTATACCTACAACTTTCATGAAGACTAAAAAGTGAGATTCTACAATAAAAAGGTTCAAACATCGAAATCTAATGTAACTGTCCCGTGAATGTCCGTTTAACGGACATACATGTCTGCCTAACGGACATGGGAGCCATTTTTCACCAAAGTGTAAGTACAAGTCGACTTGTACTACTGATAAGTCGATTTGTTCTTGAAAAAGTACCGATAAGTAGACTTGTACATTGCATAAGTCGACTTATTTAAGGATCTGATCGTTTATTTGCGCCCTAAAGGCAATCCCTTTAGCGCGCTTTTATTCACAAATGATGTAGATCGGATGAATAAATAAAGAAAAGGCATAATTCATTAATTTGATGTTCATGAACATTGTTTATGAATTGATTGGATCTTTAATCGATTAATGAAGTCCATGATATATGACATAGCATGAAGGAAATTATGATGTGATCATACTACCGAGGTTCCTATCATGTGCAATTATGTCAAGATTCTAAATTCTCCTAGTCAAAGGATTAATGAGACCGACATCATTAATCCGGATAGACTAGCACATGTCATATTCCTCGATTGGATCAAGCGGTGGATCTCGAAACCGTAAATATGAGATATTTAGAATTGACATGTGGATGCTTACTAATGTAGTAGGTTCATTGGATGACCCGCCATGAGATCATCGCATGGATATCTTATCTAAGTGTCGTTGATAATCTCATCATAGAATGGTGCAAGTATCCTTAGACTTGAGATACTCAAGGATATCTTGATATTGATCCCGTGCTTTGACTCCATTCCTTGTTGCCTTCCGAGGTAACTCATAGGGTGGTGCTTGGAGTGCGACTTGAGGTATTCGAAGATAATTGAGTAGCCAATAAAGGATTCACCACTTCGGATTAGCGAGAGGAGATACCCATGGCCTCTTGTCGGGATCATTACTTGTAAATCTCGGCGAGTGAATATGTCATGGAGAGTGTCTTTATGGACATATAGAGTAATGAGTCCCAGGGCGAGATCTGTTATCACTGGGCTAGACTCGCCTAGTGAGAGTTGACACTTTGACCATACTCATAACCAAGTGGGGTATAGGATGGTGAAAGGACTAATTGCACCAGAATTGTCATGGAAGGGTTTGTGATCCGGTTCGTGATGAATACATCAAACCGATTACTTTCCGGTCAATTGGGGTCATGATGTGTTGCTAGATACCGCTCATGACTTGCTCAGATTAATTGTTAATCTAAGTGGCCAACATAACCGGAGCCTAAAGGGTCACACGCTTAAGAGTGTCTCGAGAATCAGAAAATAGTAATTGGACGAGTTCCAATTATGGAGAGCATTAGATTAAATGGATCCCAATGGATTGTGATATGTCCCGATGAGATCGCGACATCAATATTGCTAAGAAAGGTTTAGAGTCTGTTTCAAAGATCGGGGCTGATAGCCCAGTAGACCAATTTCAAATGGACTGGACCTTAGCAATTATTTATTAATTGATTAATTAACTAATTAATTAATTAATAATTAAAGATGTACATTTTCGTTGGAATGGGGAAGGGAGAAGAGATAAGCTTTGAAAAGTCAAAGCTTATTAGTTTATTCCATAAAAGAAATGAATGGATATAAAGCCACCACTTGGCTTCATCTTATGGAAGTATTTTTAAATGGTAAAAATCAACATAAGATGGCTTGGTGGAGTATGATGGACGACGGTTGGAGCATGGGTGAGAAGAGAAGTGAGTTTCCTTAAGTGTTAAGGTTGAAAGCTTTGAATCTTCTTCTTCTTACTCATCAAGCCATCATCGATTTCTCTTCTCTAAGCACAAGGTTTCAACGTCTGATCTCAAGCTCTCCAGGACAGAGGTAGGGTCTAGCAGCTCTTAATCTGTTCTAGCTATTCCCGGGTCAAAGGGGTTTGATCCGGTTAGGTTTTCTGATCTCTGCGTGGATCACCTTTAGAGATAGTCTCTTTTGGCTATTTAGGTTGATGTCTTCATACGGATACCTGGATCCTGGGTTCGGGAAAGTCTCGGGAACAAAAATTTTTGTTTTCCGCTGCCTGTACATGTGATGTACCTCCCGGGATTTTCCTACAGTGGTATCAGAGCGTCTGGTATCCCGTATGAAGCTAAAACCTAAGCTAGATCAGAAACCCTAAGTGCTGTTGATGTTGATGCATGTGTACTGCCCAGATTTCGAATTGCTATAGAGATAGGTTTTTCGAAATTTTTCTGCCCAGAAATGTTCATAACATGTTATAGAATATGTCTATGAATTTTCAGAATTTATTGATTTGATTTGATATAATTTTGCTAATTAATTCCCTAAGGTTACAGATGCTGTTTTGTGAAACGATTCTGGAACAGACAGTAGTATAAAATCGAGAATAAATTCTAGAAAAAGCATTTTCTGGATTTTCCTTCACCTACATGTCTCTAAGATGTTGGTGAATGTCTGTGAGCATGGAAATTGGATTTCAAGGTGATTGGATATTTATTCACGAATTTATTCTATGCTGTTGGGAATTGCTGTGCTGATGAACACAGATTTTGAATCGGTTTTGTTATTTAGGTTGACTGAGTTTTTAATGGCCTAAAATCCTGAAAAAATTCATGTAGCATGTTCTGAACATGTAGTAACCTATATAATTTTCTCATGATTTATTGAAATTGTTTCATTGATCATTTCGATCAATGTACAGAACTGGACAGTTTTGTGAAAATTGTTGGGACTGTTTTGCTTGGCTTGATTGAGTGTGTTTTTTCAGTTCCAATGCCTTGAACCATTTTTAATGTGATTAAAAATGTGTTATCTTGATGTAGTATGATTTCCAAACTGAATTGCTTGAAGTTGCTTTTCCAAGAATTTTTGAATGCCGAATTGATCACATTAGCGTCTCGGTAGTATCTTGCATTATCTTGTTTGTTTTGACCGTCATATTTTTATGACATGTGCTGAAGTAAATTTGATAATGTATATGCTAGCTAGAGATGCTTAGGATGATAATTTGGATGTTCCTAAATTGTTTGGACATTAATGAGTTTTGACTCATTTCAAGCTTTTCATATAGTTTGACTATTTAAGGCTTTCATGGTTCAATGAATTGTTCATTGATACATCAAATTTATCAGATATTACCTTAGGTATGTAGGTGTTGTGAATTGGAATTGCATTAATTGAGGAATTAGCCGATTAGAGTTTTTAGCTAATTTACCTGGATAAGTCGACTTGTCTATAGAATAAGTCGACTTGTTCAGGATCTCTGTATAAGTCGACTTGTAGTACCTTATAAGTCGACTTGTTCATGGGCAGGTGACATAAGTCGACTTGTGTTATACAAGTCGACTTGTGTGTGGGCAGAAGTATAAGTCGACTTGCATTTGATGAAAGTCGACTTGTGGCATGCTCAGGTTGGATGATGGATGATTATAAGGATTGATTCAATACGATTGATGAAACCTAAATCATTCCATATAGTCTTCGTGACTATCATCCTTAAGCTTGGAGTCTAGAGACCTGAAATCCCTCCTCGGTATATGAAAACTAACGCCTTTCATTAATATGGTAAGAACCAGAGTTCTTATAGAGTTGGGTTGTTGAGCAAACTCAAGCTCACTCTATACGGATATGTTCGAACCATGAAAATAAGATTTTCGGATTAATGGGTTGGTTTTCACCGAAGCGCTAGTTTGTTGAGCAAACTCAAGGTCAACGTGACGAGGCGAAATTGGGTAGCATACATCGGATGTATGCGCATCAAAGAGTTGATACCCAATGAAGTGCACACATCAAGTTGATAGAGCGATCGATAGTTGTGTCTAACATGTAATTGGTATATCCGATACCTCCGAGACATAAGGTGGCTTGTTGGACAAATCCAAGGTCATTCTCAATGTCGGTTATCGATGATACAATTGGTATGACCGATACCTACCGATTGACCTAAGTTGTGGCTTGTTGAGCAAACTCAAGGTCACTCTTAGCAATGTCGGATATAGACCCACTAGACATTATGTCACTTTGTTTCTCCGGATTCAGAAAGAGGGTTATGGATTCTAGGAAACTAGTGGGAGCCATATGCATGTCATGCAAGTCCTTATGATCATGCAGGCATTTCTATTCTATCATTCCTTCTCTCTATCGCGTTTAGGTTGACTGAAGAAGTCTTTCAGTGTGAATATACGCTCTCTATTCTGGACCGATTTTCTTAATTGGCTAAGGAATCTGAGAATTGTTCTCAGATCTGAGGAACTGGGATACGTCCTAGATGTTCCACTTCCAGATGCACCTGCTGCCAATGCTTCTGATAAGGATCAGAAAGCATATCGTAAGCATCTAAAGGACAGTGATATGGATACTTGCATTATGCTTGTCTCGATGTCACCAGAGCTGCAGCAGCAGCACGAGTCCATGGATGCTCACGTTATAGTATCTCATCTTAGGGAGCTGTTTGATGAGTGAGCTCGGTCTGAAAGGTTCAAGACCTCAAGGCTTCTCTTCATCACGGAGATGGCTCCGGGACAATCTAACATGCAAGATACCCTGAAGATGAATGGCTATATTGAGAGATTGGCCGTCTTAGGATTTGTAATGGATTATGAGTTAAGTAGAGACTTAATTCTGGTTGGATTGTCTGATGGTTGTTCACAGTTTGTGTTAAACTATCGGATAAACCAAATATCCACAACAATTTCTGAACTGATCAATCTGCTCATGACAGCTGAGCAGGCTATCAAGATAGATAGCAAGTGCTAATGGTGGATGCTTCTTCTTCTAGATCGAAGAAGAAAAGGCATAAAAACCAAAGGGAAGTGCCAACAAGAAGAAAACCAAAATATTCTTCCCAAAAAGGATTTTGCTTTCATTGTGGCAAGTCTAACCACTAGAGGCGAAACTGTAAAATCTATCTGGAGTTATTGAAGCAGTAAAAGGCATCAGATGCCTCTACTTCTTCAAATATGTTTGTCATTGAGGTTAATACTATTCCGGATCCAAACATATCGGTATTTGATACCGGATGTGGCTCATACATATGAAATGTTATGCAGGGCCTCAGGGACAGTAGAAAGCTCATAAAAGGAGCACTAGACCTTCGTGCACGTAATGCAGCAAGAGTTGCTACATTAGCCGTATGCACTTATGTCTTGTTACTCCCTACTGGGCTTGCATTCAAATTGGATGATTATCATTTTGTACCCGTTTTAAACAAAGAACATATTGTATGTTTTATGTTTAATTAGAGCTGGTTTCCATTGGACTTTTAGTAGCAATGGTTGTTCTATTAGTTCGAATGGAATGCTCTATGGTACTGGTACATTATGCAATGGAATTGACATATTAGAGATGTCATATCCAATTATGAATGTCAATGACGCGAAAAGACATAATTGAGATAATTTAAAATCAACGTACTTATGGCATTGTCGCCTTGGCCATATAAATGAGATACGCATCGCTAAGCTCCATAAGAGTGGATGTTTAGGGTCATTTGATTATGAATCATATGACACATGCGAATCTTGTTTATTAGGCAAGATGAATAAGTTATCCTTTAAAGGAAAGGGTGAACAAGTGAATGGAATATTAGACCTAATACATTTGGATGTATGTGGTCCGATGTCCATCCATGCCAGAAGTGGTTGTTTTTTCTTCATTATTTTTATCGGTGATTATTCACGATATAGGTATCTGTATCTAATGAGGTACAAATCTGAAGCATTTGAATAGTTCAAACAATTCAGAAATGAAGTAGAAAACTAACTTGGTAAAAGTATGAAGACATTACGATCTGATCGTGGTGGAAAATACTTACAGCAATAGTTTTGGATTATCTCAGAGATCATGAGATTTTATCTCAGTACACTCCACCTTACACGCCGCAGCACAATGATGTGGCTGAAAGGAGAAATCGAACCTTGTTAGACATGGTGCGATTGATGATAGGTTTTGCACAGTTTTGGGAATATGCGCTTGAGACAACTGTTTACTTGCTAAACAGAGTTCCATCAAAGACAGTTGATGTTACTCCATATGTAGATATGGACTAACTGAAAACCCTATCTTTCTTAGCTGAAAGTTTGGGATTGTCCTGCTTACGTGAAGCAGACACAGTCAGATTAGCTTGATGCAAAGTCTGACAAGTGTTTGTTCGTGGAATATTAATTCTACCTTGCTTAGGAACATAAGTTGTTTGTTTCCAAGCATGCTGTTTTCTTAAAGAAAGAGTTTCTTTCACAAGAGGACAGTGGGAGCAAAGTTGAACTTGGAGAAGTTCAAGATGCTCGAACAAACACAGATCAACTGCCTGAACCTGAAACTGTCACTCATATAGATGAGGTAGCAGTTCAACCTTCTACTACACACGAATTTCGTAGGTCACGTAGGATACGTACTGTTCCCGAGAGATATGGATTTCTCGTAAGGGAACAGAATGACGTACTACTCATACGAGATGATGAGCCTACTACCTATGAAGAGGTTCTGAAAAGTTCAGAGTCTGAAAAATGACTTTGTGCCATGAAAGCCGAAATGGATTCCATGTACATAAACCAAGTATGGACTTTGGTTGTTACACCTGAAGGGATAAAACCCACAGGGTGCAAAGAGGTTTTTAAGAAGAAAACCAACATGGATGGTAATTTGATTACCTATAAAACAATGCTTCTGGTCAAAGGATATCGTCACAGACAAAGAGTTGACTATGACGAAACCTTCAGCCCCGTAGCAATGCTTAAATCCATTAGGATACTCCTAGCCATTGCCGCTCATTATGATGATGAGATATGACAAATGGATGTGAAGACAGCTTTCCTGAGAGGAAATCTACCCGAGGATGTGTATGACACAACCTGAGGGCTTCACTTCCATCGATGGCGAAATGGATTAAAGCAAGCTTCCAGGAGTTGGATTATCCGTTTAGTTGAGTTAATCAAAGAGTTTGATTTCTCACAAAATTCGGATGATCATTGTGTGCATAAGAAGGTTAATGGGACTGCAATCGTATTCCTTGTGTTGTATGTAGATGACATACTGTTACTCGGAAACGATGTCTCTATGCTGCAATCAGTTAAAATTTGGTTGTCAACTCCCTTTGCGATGAAAGACCTTGGTGAAGCAACTTATATCCTTGGGATATAGATTTATGGAGATACATCAAAAGGTTGCTTGGTCTTTCACAAGCATCGTACATAGATGAGTTGCTAAAGAGGTTTAGCATGAAACGATGCTATGTACGAGGCCCGATGTATCGTATGCTCTAAGTGTTACGTTCAGATACCAATCGGATCCTGGTGAGGGTCACTGGGTGGCTGTCAAGAATATCCTCAAGTACTTGTGAAGCATTAAGGATGTTTTCTTGATGTATGGAGATGGAAATCTCCACATGAGCGGGCATTCAGATGCCAGTATCTAATCTGATAAGGATGATTCTGAATCACAATCAGGTTATATACATTCACACTGAATAGCGTGGCGGTCAATTGAAAGAATTCCAAACAAGAGAGGACTGCTGATTCAACAACCGAGGCAGAGTACCTGCCGCATGAGATCTTAAGGAAGCAATTTGGATCAAGAAGTTCATTATCTTGAACTTGATCTAGTCCCTAGTGGTGGGCCCATAGGATTGTATTGTGATACAATGGGGCTAGTGCACGAGCAAAGGAACCAAGGTCTTATCGACGATCCGAACTCGTGCTTGCACGATTCGGAAGATCATTAGTCGAGATGATATCCCGATAGAGAGAATTCCCACAGAGCAAAGTGTTGCTGTTCAGTTGACAAAGCCATTGTCACAGGAGAATTGTGATTCTCATGGACTCGCTTATGGTATTAGATACTAAGGCGATTGGCTTTAGGTTAAGTGGGAGATTTGTAAGTACAAGTCGACTTGTACTACTGATAAGTCGACTTGTTCTTGAAAAAGTACCGATAAGTCGACTTGTACATTGCATAAGTTGACTTATTTAAGGACGGTACTGTTTATTTGTGCCCTAAAGGCAATCCCCTTTAGCGCGTTTTATTCACAGTCGTATGTAGACTGGATGAATAAATAAAGAAAAGGCATAATTCATTAATTTGATGTTCATGAACATTGTTTATGAATTGATTGGATCTTTAATCAGATTAATGAAGTCCATGATATATGACATAGCATGAAGGAAATTATGATGTGATCATACTATTGAGGTTCCTATCATGTGCAATTATGTCAGTATCTAAATTCTCCCTAGTCAAAGGATTAATGAGACTGGACATCATTAATCCGGATAGACTAGCACATGTCATATTCCTTGATTGGATCAAGCAGTGGATCTCAGAAACTGTAAATATGAGATATTTAGAATTGACATGTGGATGCTTACTAGCGGTAGTAGGTTCATTGGATGACCTGCCATAAGATCATCGCATGGATATCTTATCTAAGTGTCAGTGATAATCTCATCATAGCAATGGTGCAAGTATCCTTGACTTGAGGTACTCAAGGATATCTTGAATCTTGATCCGTGCTTTGACTCCATTCCTTGTTGCCTTCGGAGGTAACTCATAGGGTGGTGCTTGGGTACGACTTGAGGTATTCAAGATAATTGAGTAGCCAATAAAGGATTCACCACTGGATTAGCGGAGGAGATACCCATGGCCTCTTGTCAGATCATTACTTGTAAATCTCGGCGAGTGAATATGTCATGGAGAGTGTCTTCATGGACATATAGAGTAATGAGTCCTAGGGCGAGATCTGTTATCACTGGGCTAGACTCGGTCTAGTGAGAGTTGACACTTTGACCATACTCATAACCAAGTGGGGTATAGGATGGTGAAAGGACGAATTGCACGGTGATTGTCTATGGAAGGGTTTGTGATCCGGTTCGTGATGAATACATCAAACCGATTACTTTCCGGTCAATTGGGGGTCATGATGTGTTGCTAGATATCGCTCATGACTTGCTCAGATTAATTGTTAATCTAAGTGGCCAACATAACCGGGAGCCTAAAGGGTCACACGCTTAAGAGTGTCTCGGAGAATCAGAAATAGTAATTGGACGAGTTCCAATTATGGAGAGCATTAGATTAAATGGATCCCAATGGGATTGGGATATGTCCCGATAAGATCGCGACATCAATATTGCTAAGAAAGGTTTAGGAGTCGTTTTGAGACCGGGGGCCTGTAGGCCTGGACCGACCCCAGTTGGACTGGACCTTAGCAATTATTTATTAATTGATTAATTAACTAATTAATTAATTAATTAATTAAAGATGTACATTTTCGTTGGAATGGGGAAGGGAGAAGAGATAAGCTTTGAAAAGTCAAAGCTTATTAGTTTATTCCATAAAAGAAATGAATGGATATAAAGCCACCACTTGGCTTCATCTTATGGAAGTATTTTAAATGGTAAAATCAACATAAGATGGCTTGGTGGAGTATGATGGACTGACGGTTGGAGCATGGGTGAGAAGAGAAGTGAGTTTCCTTAAGTGTTAAGGTTGAAAGCTTTGAATCTTCTTCTTCTTACTCATCAAGCCATCATCGATTTCTCTTCTCCAAGCACAAGGTTTCAACGTCGATCTCAAGCTCTCCAGACGTAGGTAGGGTCTAGCGACTCTTAATCTGTTCTAGCTATTCCGGGTCAAAGGGTTTGATCCGGTTAGGTTTTCGATCTCTGCGTGGATCACCTTTAGAGATAGTCTCTTTTGGCTATTTAGGTTGATGTCTTCATACAGATACCTGGATCCTGGGTTCGGGAAAGTCTCGGGAACAAAAATTTTTGTTTTCCGCTGCCTGTACATGTGATGTACCTCCCGGGATTTTCCTACACAAAGAAGGTCCATTTAAATGGACATGGGCGATGCTGGGGGTCATTTTTGACAAAAAAAGGTCCGTTTCGTTAAACAGACGTGGGGGTTTCCCAAACCCCTCCAATGCTTCCTACATCTATTCTAACATCATATTCACTCGTAATCTTCCCAATTTCACTTCTTCTAATGCAATAACACTCATAAAACATTCAATTACCAATTTAGGTGCATTTAACTCCCCAAAACTCATTCTAACATCATATTCACTCGTAATCTTCCCAATTTCACTTCTTCTAATGCAATAACACTCATAAAACATTCAATTACCAATTTAGGTGCATTTAACTCCCCAAAACTCAACTCAAATGACTCATGACAAACACAAACTCTCATAATTCACCTTAGCTGTCATGTTCATACTTCCCATGCAACATCATCATTTATAATGCTCATATTTCTTAACTCCCATACCCAAAATTTACATATTTTATAGTGTCGGAAAGCTAAGAGGATAAGCCACAAATTTTTAGAAGACAACTTTGTCTATTTCTACCTAGATAAATCCAATTTTCCCCTTGAATTCAGAACACAATTCCTACCCCTTTGAAAAGCTTGAAAATACAATATAAAGACTTGGAGAATCATGAGTAAAACATAATGCATATGTATTTCATTAGCATCAAAAGATTAGAGTTTTACAACGTTTTAGTGGGCATTTCAAGCCACTTATATCATAGTCCAAAAATACAAATTTTACAAAAACTAGAATCACTCAAAATGCGATTAAAGAATTGTTTTACATAATCTAGCTTCAAAAAGAAAATAGGTAAATTGGAGTGATGCCTTGACTCTTGACTCGATCACTCGATATCTTATTCATCGCCTGAAGAGGGGAAGGAAAGAGGGGGTGGGGGAGAGCTTGAAAGCTCGTAGGTAACAGTTTTATAAATGGTAATAAAGAAAAACCGTTTAAAACTTTCATGATCATAGCAAAATCTCGTTGAATCATAAAACACAAAATTTTCAACTCATCAAGCTAATTCACAACTCCCATAAGCCAAACATTCATCAAACTTGTCAACACATGTAAACACATAAGCACGTCATAACGGTTTAGGTAAGTCCATGAACATGACTAACTACACAATTTCACATAATGGTCCTGTGTACTCGTAAACTTGAGGGAGTCTATGAAGGAACTCCATGTCACTAGCGGGCAACCGTGAGAAGCCTTTAACTTGATCAACGTGCACGTGACATTCTTGAATGGATTACACCAAACCCATATAATATGTAATTCATGAATTGAAAAGCAATTGCCCAAATGACATATTTGGAAAAACTTGTTTTTCATGAGCATGAACTATTCATATGCAATTCCATCATCATTTCACACTTAATCAACCAAAATCCCATACCAATCATATACCCATTTCTCAAATCATCCAAAAGCCACAAATACAACAATTATGGAGCAATTTGAAATCATTCCCATATCACTCAAAATTCATTCACAAAATTCATATACAAAAACATATGGCACATTTTAAAATCATTTTAAAGAACAATAAATGCACATTTTCAAGGTAGTTGGAAATTATTTAATTCCATTTACTTTGCAAGAAACTTTAATATCTTATTTACTTAATTATAAAAATGTCACCCACCTTAATTTCCTTACTTGAAAACCTTGCTAACAAAACTCTCCTCTTGCCTCTCTTGATTTTCTTCAACATTGACAAAAACTTCAAATCAAAAGAAATTCAAATTGGACAACCCAAAGAAACTTATACATAAAATTGACCCTAGAATACTTAAACCCATGTATTTCCTAAGCTCTTTGAACTAAAACTCTTCCAAAAATCTAAAAGATTAAACATCAACTTACCTCAAATCTTCACCAAACAATGATTTTCTTGGCTCTAATGGAAGCTTTAACCTTCTTCTTTTTTCGCTTCTTGATCACTCTCAAAATCCCTCTTGAAGGTTAAGAAAAGTTGAATCCTAGGTCAACTCCCCTTTTCCTCTCAACCCTCGACACTTCTCTCCCATTTTTCTTATTTTTTTTTGCTTTCACTCTTCTTTCATTCCTCACTAACATTTTTGGCTTCTAAAATGCAAGTCAACAATTTCCTCTTCCCATTTTGCCCCTCCTTCAATGCCTTAAACTTTCCCACTTAAGGTATCTTCCTAAACTACCCCTCATGTAACTTACCACCTTAACACTTTAACTCCATTTACCTAGATCATATTATCTTACTCACATTAACATGCTAATTAACTCGAAGATAAAGTAATCTATCAAGACCCCAAAATAATCTAATCATGTTTATTTATCATAAAAAAATTTCAGGGACCAACATTTCTCCCCCTCTTAAAAGAATTTCGTCCTCTTAATTCTTACCTAAATCGTTGAAGAGGTGTGGATACTTTTCCCTCATGGCTCTAAGGGCTCCTATGTATCCTCTTCCACAGAGTGGTTTCTCCATAAGACTTTAACCAGTTGAACTGTCTTGTTCCTAAGGACCTTTTCCTTGATGTCCAAGATCTCTACTAGGATCTCCTCATAACTCAGATCATCTCTCAACTGAACCTTAGTGGTCTGAATGATATGGGATGGATCCGATCTATACCTCTTTAGCATGGACATATAAAAGACGTCATGTATCTGTGACAATTTTGGTGGCAGCGCTAACCTATAGGCTAGCTAATCCTCTCAAGAATTTCATAGGGACTCACATATCTCGAACTCAACTTGTCTTTCTTGCCAAACCTTATGACTCCTTTCCAAAGAGACGTCTTAAAAAGACTTTCTCACCGACTTCATACTCCATTTCCTTTCGATGTGCATCAGTATAACTCTTCATTCTTGTGCTGCCTTAAGCCATTGCTTAACCATATTAACTTTGTCTACTATCATCTATAGTAACTCTGGTCCTATCAGTTTCCTTTCTTCTTCTTTACCCTAACATATTGGAGTTCTATATCTCCTTCCATACATTGCTTCATAAGGAGTCATCTGAATGCTTGAGTGGTACGGATTATTATAAGCAAATTTGAGCAATGACAAATGCTCATCCCAAGCTCCTTTGAAGTCCATCACACATGTCCTGAGCATTCTCTCAAGATTCCGAATGGTCCTCTCAGATTGACCATCTGTTTAGGGATGAAAAGCTATACTGAAATTCAACTTGGTTCCCATAACCTCTTGCAAACTTCCTCAGAATCTCGAAGTAAATTGAGGATCTCTATCAGAAACTATAGAATTTGGAATCCCACTTAATCTTACTATCTCATCAATATACTTCTTTGTTAGTACTTGTAGGGAATCAGTATGTTTGATTGTCAAAAAATAGGCTGACTTCGTCAACTGATTAACAATAACCCATATGGCATCATGCTTCCTACTAGTCTTGGACAAACCTATCAGAAAGTCTATAGTCACTCTTTGCCACTTCCACTCAGGAATAGACAATGACCTTAACTTGCCTGAAGGTGCCTGGTGTTCAGCCTTGACTTGCTGACACACTAGACACTTACTTGCATACTCTGCTACATCCTTCTTCATGCCTTTCTACTAGAAATGCTCTCTTAAATTTTTGTACATCCTGGTGCTACCTAGGTACATAGCATAAGGCGCATTGTGTGCCTCATCCAGCATCTCATCCTTCACCTTCTTGACATTTGGAATACAAAGCCTATTTTTGACAATCATAAGTTCATCATCCCTCATGACCACTTCAGACTTCTTGCCATTCTGAATTTCTTCTCGGAACTTGTTCAATTCTGTATCTTGTGCTTATAACTCTTTAATATTCTCCCTAAGTATCGGTCTCACGCTGAAATTAGCAAGAATACAATTTGATCTCTCCTGTTTCAAACTTATCATAAACCAAGCCATCTCTTCCAATAACGACAGATAAATTGTCTGAACATGGCCTATTGATGATTTCCTACTCAAGGCATCCACCGTTACATTTACCTTTCCTGGATGATACTCAATTAACAAATCATAATCCTTAATTAGCTTCAACTACTTTTTTTGTCTCAAATTCAGTTCTTTTTGACTCAACAAATACTTGAGACTTTTTTTATCTGTAAAATTCTCGTCTACACTCTATACAAATAATGTCTCTAAATCTTCAGGACAAAAATTATTGTTGCTAATTCCAGATCATGAGTTGGTAATTTAGTTCATAAGGCTTTAGTTGCTACGAGGCATAAGCTATTACCTTTTCTCTTGCATCAATACACAACCCAAACACTTCTTTGAAGCATCACTATAAACTGTATAACCCTCCTCTCTTGTGGGCATAGTCAGAATTGGAGCACTTGCCAATTTGTGTTTAAGCTCCTCAAAGCTCTTCTGACATTCATCACTCTAGATAAACTTTTGATTCTTCCTTAATAATTTGGTCATCGGAGCGGCTATCATCGAGAATCCTTCAATAAATCTCCTATAATACCCTACCAGACCTAGAAAATTTCTTACTTTTGCCACTATCATCGGTGTATACCAATTCACCACTGTTTCAATTTTTCTTGGATCAATATGTACCCTATCTTTAGAAATCACATGTCCAAGGAAAATCACATCATGAAGCCAGAATTCACATTTGTTGAATTTGGCATAAATCTCCTTCTCCCTCAATATCTGCAACACTCTCTTGAGGTGTTCCTCATGTTTCCCTTCACTCTTGGAATAAACTAGAATGTCATCGATAAATACTCTAACAAACTAATCTAGATACTCCTTGAAGACCCTATTCATAAGATCCATGAATGCAGTCAGAGCATTGGTCAGTCCGAATGGCATGATTAGGAACTCATAATGCCTATAACGAGTCCTAAAGACTATCTTGCTTACATCAAATTCCTTGATTCTGAGCTGATGGTAGCCCAACTTGAGATTAATATTGGAAAAGACCTTTGCTCCCTACAATTGGTCAAACAGATCATCAATCCGAGGCAGATGATACTTGTTCTTAATAGTCACTTCGTTGAGTCTCTGGTAATTGATGCACATACACCATGTTCCATCCTTCTTCCTAACAAACAAAATCAGTGCTCCCCATTGTGATGAACTTGGCCTTATGTATCCCTTCTCTAACAGTTCCTCTAACAGTTTTAAGCTCCCTTAGTTCTGCTGGAGCCATTCTATACAGTGGTATAGAAATGGGTGCGGCTCTAGGAATCAAGTCAATGGAAAACTTTATTTCCCTCACACTATTGGAAAATCCTCTAACCTCCCTTCATTCCCCTCAATGTCCACGACGTGTGCCAAGAAGGCTTCACACCCTTTTTCCATCATCCTGTCAGCTATCAAAACTGAAATAAATCTTGGCGATGATATTCTCCTGTCTCCTCAGAAAGTTAACTTCTCTCCATTTCCCATATCAAATTCTACCACCTTGAGGCTACAATCTAACTTCGCATGATATTTTTTCGTATCATCCATTCCTAATATCACATCTAGACCCTTTAACTCCAATGGTAGCAAATCCACTACTAGTTGAGTGCCCTCAATGAAAAGCTTACAATCCCTATACACTTGACTTATTGTCACCTTCCTCCTTAAGGGAGTACTAACAATCAACGGACTATCCAATGACACCAATTTAACATCATGCAAAATCATGCTTGCAGAAACATATGAATGTGTGGAGCCAGAATCAATTAACAAATATACTGCAGAATTGAATAACTGAGCCATATCTGTGACAACCTCAGGAGCGACTATAGCTTCCTCTCTGGTCATGGCAAACACCCTTGCCTGAAATTGAGCTTGAACTTGACCCTGACCCCTTGGCCATCCTAGAGGAATAGCTTTCTTTGTAGCTCCAGAATTGCCCACCTCTGTGACTAGTCTGGGTCTCACTGTTTCTGCTCTCCTCGGGGCATGCAACTACGAACCCTCTTGCCTTGGTACTTGAGGATAGTCCTTGATTATGTGTCTCTTCTCCCTGCATTGAAAGCATGCTCTAAGTAACTTGAAGCACTCTCTCTTGTGTAGTTTCCCACAATGTTCATAATAGGGATTTGTGTATCTACTCCTTCTCACCCTGCCTCACTCTGTGTGTGTGAGCTCTTCACACCCCTCATAGGCATTGGAGTGCTCACCCCTTTCCTGGAAAGTTGCTCCCGATTCTTCCTTTTCCTGCTTACTTCATATTTGATGTTCTCCAATTTCTCCACCTGGAAGGCCACATCTATCAATAGCTGGTAGTCACAAAAATTATAGATCAGTACCTTCTCTTTAATCCCCAAATGGAGACCTCCCTCAATGTAACATCCCGACCCTAATGGGAAGGGTATATGGGTCATTTTGGTCAGGCTAGTAATTTGCATTTCATATTTCTGATGTGAACGTTTATTTGGTCTCTGATTGTAGAGGAATGAGTTATTGGCACATGCACATATAGGTACATGCATTCATGACTTTTCCCGGCATTTGCTTTTGTAAATGATTTGAATTGTGAATGTGTGAGATAATTAGATTGGATTATGATTGATTGAGAAATTAGGAGTAATTGGGTTCATATAATTGATTTAGAATAGTTTAAGAGTGATTGGCAATTGATAGTGGCTTATAGGAAATTTTCTAGAAATTAGGAAAAATGCGGAATCGAAAATTTTCGAGGGACCGATGATTGATTGTATGGTACTGAAAGAATTGTCCAATGGTGATGGAAAATGAGAGTTATCTTGTTAGGAGAATTAAAATGTTGAGCCATTGGAATTTAGAGACTGAAATCTAAAGGAATTGAGGACCGATGTCTATATATATATCTAGGTTTCAATTTGGGGATTTTATCCTAAGGTAAAGCAATCTTCTTCTTCTCTTCTCCACGGTGATCTTGATTTCTTTCCTTTGGTGTGAGCTCTCGATCATTTCTTGTGGTTTCCTTTCCTTGTGCAAGGCTAGCTTGTTTATTGTGGGAGATGGAGTTGGTTGAGGCTTGAAGGTGGAGATCGTTGGTTTTGAAGGTTTTAGGGTTTCTAGAGATTTGTGGATTTTGGCTTGATTGATAAGTTAATGGTTTAATGTTGTGATTATTGTGTTTAAAGCATGCATAGGGGTTAATTGTTAAAGATTTGAGTGTTTATAAGTTAGTACTGGATTTTTAGAGAGAGAAAAGAGGGAGAGCTCGTCGGAGAAGGCATTTGGAAGGTGCAGCGTCGGGGCGTGCTCATTATGACAGCGACGAAAAATTGTGTTCTCGCCATGCACGACGCGAGAAGGCCTCGTCGTGGCGAGCCTCCATTTATGCACCGCGGCGAGCTTATTGAATCACGTCACGGCGAGCCTCCAATCGTCCGCGCCGCGGAGAGCTATGTTTGTCGCCGCGGCGAGCGCCCCTTGTCGCCGGGACGAACGTCCTCATGTCGCGACGAGGCTGTTTCTACTGAATGAGTATAGTTTGGTTTTAGGGGCATAACTTTTGATGTAGACCTCTGATTGAGGTGATGTTTGATTCGTTGTGATCTAGAGAAAGAGGTCTACAAATGAGGAAAAGAATGAAGGTTTGAAATTAAATTATGAGAATCCTGATTTGTGAAAGAAAGCTAAGAAATATGATTGTATTGCATCCTAAGAATTGTTTTGAGTAATTGGGGTATAATGTGAGACTTTGAAAGTAAATTCATTGCTACTGGGAATTTTAGGAACTGAGCATGAAGATTGAATTTGATCTAGAGATTAGTGATATTGCTTTTGAGGTCATACCCTAGCGAGTATGACATGATAATTGCCTGGTTATTAGAATTGAAATTGAGGAGTTACAGATCATGTTATTGAATTGGAAATGAGTGATATTGATCAAGTGAGTGAAAGTTCGAAATCTTGAGTAAAAGAAAATGGAAAGTGGGAATAGGTATCGGGAAAATCATGAATAGGCATAGTACATCTTTTATTCAAGGCATGTGCATCATTAATTATTTCGACTGTGCATTTTGTAATGAATGAAATGAATTGATTGTTTTAGAGCCGATGGATCGATAATCCACAGACGATCTTTGGAGCTTCGAGCAGCGGCTAGAAAATTCAGGTGAGTAACCTAGTTGGTTCCTCAGCCTTTATGTGTTTAATAATTTGCAATGATGCTATGTAAAGAGAATGGAGGGATATATGTGCTTGTTTTGATTGATTTCGGACCACGGGTGTCCGAAGTATTTGAATGTGATACTGAAGTGCAAAATGTGTGTACTACAAGTGAATACTGCTGTGAAATGATTGGGAATATGTTTTGATACATGTGTTGTAAGTACAAGTCGACTTGTACTACTGATAAGTCGACTTGTTCTTGAAAAGTACCGATAAGTCGACTTGTACATTGGCTAAGTCGACTTATTCAAGGATCTTGATCGTTTATTTGTGCCTAAAGGCAATCCCTTTAGCGCGTTTTATTCACGATCGTGTCGGGTGAATGAATAAATAAAGAAAAGGCATAATTCATTAATTTGATGTTCATGAACATTGTTTATGAATTGATTGGATCTTTAATCAGATTAATGAAGTCCATGATATATGACATAGCATGAAGGAAATTATGATATGATCATACTCACGAGATTCCTATCATGTGCAATTATGTCGTTGTCTAAATTCTCCTAGTCAAAGGATTAATGAGATGGACATCATTAATCCGGATAGACTAGCACATGTCATATTCCTTGATTGGATCAAGCGGTGGATCTCGAAACTGTAAATATGAGATATTTAGAATTGACATGTGGATGCTTACTAGCGGTAGTAAGTTCATTGGATGACTGCCATGAGATCATCACATGGATATCTTATCTAGTGTCGCGATAATCTCATCATAGCAATGGTGCAAGTATCCTTAGACTTGAGGTACTCGAGGATATCTTGAATCTTGATCCTGCTTTGACTCCATTTCTTGTTGCCTTCGGAGGTAACTCATAGGGTGGTGCTTGGGTGCGACTTGAGGTATTCAAGATAATTGAGTAGCCAATAAAGGATTCACCACTTCGGATTAGCGGAGGAGATACCCATGGCCTCTTGTCAGGATCATTACTTGTAAATCTCTGGCCAGAGTGAATATGTCATGAAGAGTGTCTTCATGGACATATAGAGTAATGAGTCATAGGACGAGATCTGTTATCACTTGGGCTAGACTCAGTCTAGTAAGAGTTGACATTTTAACCATACTCATAACCAAGTGGGGTATAGGATGGTGAAAGGACGAATTGCACGGTAATTGTCTATGGAAGGCTTTGTGATCTGGTTCGTGATGAATACATCAAACCGATTACTTTCCGGTCAATTGGGGGTCATGATGTGTTGCTAGATACCGCTCATGACTTGCTCAGATTAATTGTTAATCTAAGTGGCCAACATAACCGGGAGCCTAAAGGGTCACACGCATAAGAGTGATTCAGAAAATCTGTAAAATAGTAATTGGACAGAGTTCCAATTATGGAGAGCTTTAGGATTAAATGGATCCCAATGGGATTGGGATATGTCCCGATGAGATCGCGACATCAATATTGCTAAGAAAGGTTTTCGGAGCTGTTTCAGCACCGGGGCCCGGTAGGCCGGTAGGACCGACCCCAGTTTGACTGGACTTCTTTAGCAATTATATATATATTAATTAATTAAGTAAATAATTAATTAATATATATAAATATATGCCATGTGTACGTTGGATGTGGGAGAAGAGGATAAAGTCATTTGACTTTTCAAAGTTATTACTTTAATCATTTATGAAATGAATGGCCATTAGCTCCACACATGTCATCATCTCATGGTTGGCTTTTTAATTGTTAAAAAGACATAAAAGATGGCTTGGAGAGTGGTGTGGCCGTATGGATGCGTGGAGGAGAATAAGAAATTGAAAGCTTAAAGGTTAAGCTTTGCTTTTGAAAAGAGTTTCATGTTTCTTCTTCTTCCATCATGCATCATCGTTTTTCTCTTCTCCAAGCACAAGGTTTCAACGTTCTCCTTCAGCTCTCCAGGACAGAGGTAGGGTCTAGCAGCTCTTATTCTGTTCTAGCTATTCCAGGGTCAAAGGGGTTTGACTCGGTTAGGTTTTCTGATCTCTGCGTGGATCACCTTTAGAGATAGTCTCTTTTGGCTATTTAGGTTTATGTCTTCATACGGATACCTGGATCCTGGGTTCGGGAAGGTCCCGGGAACAAAAATTTTTGTTTTCTGCTGCCTGTACATGTGATGTACCTCCCGGGATTTTCCTACAGTGGTATCAGAGCGTCTGGTATCCCGTATGAAGCTAAAACCTAAGCTAGATCAGAAACCCTAAGTGCTGTTGATGTTGATGCATGCTTGCTGTCCAAATTTCGTTTCTGTATAGAGATGCATTTTTCGAAAATTTTCTGCCCAGAAATGTTCATAACATGTTATAGAATATGTCTATGAATTTTCAGAATTTATCGATTTGATTTGATATAGTTTTGCTAATTAACTCCCTAAGGTTACAGATGCTGTTTTGTGAAACGATTCTGGAACAGGCAGTAGTATAAAATCGAGAATAAATTCTAGAAAAATCTTTTTCTGGATTTTCCTTCACCTACATGTCTCTAAGATGTTTTTGAATATCTGTGAGCATGGAAATTGGATTTCAAGGTGATTGGATATTTATTCACGAATTTATTCTATGCTGTTGGGAATTGCTGTGCTGATGAACACAGATTTTGAATCGGTTTTGTTATTTAGGTTGACTGAGTTTTTGATGGCCTAAAATCCTGAACAAATTCATGTAGAATTTTATGAACATGTAGTAATCTATATAATTTTCTCATGATTTATTGAAATTGTTTCATTGATCATTTCGAGCAATGTACAGGACTGGACAGTTTTGGTGAAAATTGTTGGGATTGTTTTGCTTGGCTTGATTGAGTGTGCTTTTTCAGTTCCAATGCCTTGCACCATTTTTAATGTGATTAAAAATGTGTTATCTTGATGTAGTATGATTTCCAAACTGAATTGCTTGAATTTGCTTTTCCAAGAATTTGTGAATGCCGAATTGGTCACATTAGCGTCTCGTTAGTATATTGCATTATCTTGTTTGTTTTGACCGTCATATTTTTTATGGCATGTGATGAAGTAAATTTGATAATGTATATGCTAGCTAGAGATGCTTAGGGTGAGAATTTGGGTGTTCCTAAATTGTTTGGAAATTAATGAGTTTTGACTCATTTCAAGTTTTTCATATAGTTTGACTATTTAAGGCTTTCATGGTTCAATGAATTGTTCATTGATACATGAAATTTATCAGATATTACCTTAGGTATGTAGGTGTTGTGAATTGGAATTGCATTAATTGAGGAATTAGCCGATTAGAGTTTTTAGCATATTTCCTGGATAAGTCGACTTGTATGTGAAATAAGTCGACTTGTTCAAGAGTTTTGGATAAGTAGACTTGTGGATAGAATAAGTCGACTTGTTCAGGATCTCAGTATAAGTCGACTTGTAGTACCTTATAAGTCGACTTGTTCATGGGCAGGTGAAATAAGTCGACTTGTGTCATACAAGTGGACTTGTGTGAAGCGAAGCATAAGTCCACTTGCATTTGATGAAAGTCGACTTGTGGCATGCATAGGTGGGATGATGGATGATTTTAGGTATAGACTCAATTTGATTGATGAAACCTAAATCATTCTATATAGTCATGGTGACTATAATCCTACGGCTTGAATAAGAAGAGACTCGAAATCCCTCCTCGGTATATGAAAACTAACGCCTTCCATTAATATGGTAAGAACCAGAGTTCTTATAGGGTTGAGTTGTTGAGCTAACCTCAAGCTCACTCTATACGAATATGTTCAAACCATGAAAATGAGATTTTCGGATTAATGGGTCGGTTTTCCTAGAAGCGTTGATTTGTTGAGCTAACCTCAAGGTCAACGTGGACAGAGGCGAAGTTGGGTAGCATACATTAGATGTATGCGCATCAAAGAGTTGATACTGATGAAGTGCATACATCAACAAGTTGATAGACGATCGATAGTTGTGTCTAAGATGTAATTGGTATATCGATACCTCCGAGACATAAGGTGGCTTGTTGAGCTAACCTCGAGGTCATTCTTAATGTCGGTTATCGATGATGCAATTGGTATGACCGATACCTACCGATTGACCTAAGTTGTGGCTTGTTGGGCAAACCCAAGGTCACTCTTAGCAATGTCGGATATCGACCCACTAGGACATTATGTCACTTTTTTTCTTTGGATTCGTAAAGAGGGTTATGGATTCTAGGAAACTAGTGGGAGTCATATGCATATCATGCAAGTCCTTATGATCATGCAGGCATATCTATCCTATTATTCCTTCTCTATATCGCGTTTAGGTTGATTGAAGAAGTCATTCGATTAATTTCGCTCTCTATTCGGACTGAATTTTCTTGATTGGCTAAGGAATCTGAGAATTGTTCTCAGATCTGAGGAACTGGGATACGTCCTAGATGTTCCACTTCCAGATGCACCTGCTGCCAATGCTTCTGATAAGGATCAGAAAGCATATCGTAAGCATCTAATGGACGGGGACATGGCTGCTTGCCTTGATGTCACCAGAGCTGCAACAGCAGCACGAGTCTATGGATGCTCACACTATAGTATTTCATCTAAGGGAGCTGTTTGATGAGTAAGCTCGGTCTGAAAGGTTCAAAACCTCAAGGCTTCTCTTCATCACAAAGATGGCTCTAGGGACATCTGCTGTCCAGTATGTCCTGAAGATGAATGGCTATGTTGAGAGATTGGCCGTCTTAGGTTTTGTAATGGATTATGAGTTAAGTAGAGACTTAATTCTGGTTGGATTGTCTGATGGTTATTCACAGTTTGTGTTAAACTATCGGATAAACCAAATATCCACAACAATACCTGAGCTGATCAATCTGCTCATGATAGCTGAGCAGGCTATCAAGAGAGATAGCAAGTGATAATGGTAGATGCTTCTTCTTCTGGTTCAAAGAAGAAAAGGGGCAAGAAACCAAATGGAAGTGCCATCAAAGAAAAACCAAAGAATCTTCCCAAAAAGGATTTTGCTTTCATAGTGGCAAGTCTAGCCACTTTAGGCTAAATATAAAATCTATCTGGAGTCCTTGAAGCGAGAAAAGGCATCGGATGCCTCTACTTCTTCAAATATGTTTGTCATTGAGGTTAATACTATTCTGATCCAAACATATTGGTATTTGATACGGATGTGGCTCATACATATGAAATGATATCGGGGCCCTCGAGACGATGAAAGCTCATAAAAGGAGAACTGGACTTTCGTGCAGGTAATGAAGCAAGGGTTGCTACATTAGCCGTAGGCACTTATGTCTTGTCACTCCCTGGTGAGCTTGTATTCAAATTGGATGATTGTCATTTTGTACCTGTTTTAAACAAAGAACATATTGTATGTTTTATGTTTAATTAGAGCTGGTTTCCATTGGACTTTTAGTAGCAATGGTTGCTATATTAGTTGCAATGGAATGCTCTATGGTACTCGTACATTATGCAATAGAATTGACATATTAGATATGTCATATCCAGTTCTGAATGTCAATAACGCGAAAAGACATAATCGAGATAATTTAAAATGAACTTACTTATGGCATTGTCGGCCTGGCCATATAAATGAGATATGCATCGCTAAGCTCCATAAGAGTGGATGTTTAGGGTCATTTGATTATGAATCATATGACACATGCGAATCTTATTTATTAGGCAAGATGACTAAGTTATCCTTTAAAGGAAAGGGTGAACAAGTGAATGGAATATTAGACCTAATACATTTGGATGTATGTGGTCCGATGTCCATCCATGCCAGAAGTGATTGTCATTACTTCATTACTTTCATCGATGATTATTCACGATATGGGTACATGTATCTGATGAGATACAAATCTGAAGTATTTGAATAGTTCAAATAATTCAGAAATGAAGTAGAAAACTAACTTGGTAAAAGTATGAAGACATTACGATCTGATCGTGGTGGAAAATACTTAGACCAACAGTTTTGGATTATCTCAGAGATAATGAGATTTTATCTCAGTGCACTCCACCTTACACGCCGCAGCACAATGGTGTGGCTGAAAGGAGAAATCGAACCTTGTTAGACATGGTGCGATTGATGATAGGTTTTACGCAGTTTTGGGAATATGCGCTTGAGACAACTGTTTACTTGCTAAGCGAGTTCCATCAAAGAGCGATTGATGTTACTCCATATGAAGATATGGACTAGCGAAAACCCTATCTTTCTTAGCTGAAAGTTTGGGATTGTCACCTTCGTGAAGCGGACACGGTCAGATTAACTTGATGCAAAGTCGACAAGTGTTTGTTAAATGGAATATCAATTCTACCTTCTTTGAGGAAAAAAAGTTGTTTGTTTCCAAGCATCTGTTTTCTTAAAGAAAGAGTTTCTTTTACAAGAGGGCGATGGGAGCAAAGTTGAACTTGGAGAAGTTTAAAATGCTCGAACAAACACGTATCAATCGCTGAACTTGAAGCTGTCACTCATATAGATGAGGTAACAGTTCAACCTTCTACTACACACGAATTTTGTAGGTTAAGTAGGATACGCACTGTTCCCGAGAGATATGAATTTCTCGTAAGAGAACAGAATGACGTATTACTCATACGAGATGATGAGCCTACTACCTATGAACAGGTTCTGAAAAGTTCAGAGTCTGAAAAATGGCTTTGTGCCATGAAATCTGAAATGGATTCCATGTACATAAATCAAGTATGGACTTTGGTTGTTACACCTGCAGGGATAAAACCCACAGGGTGCAAAGGGGTTTTCAAGAAGAAAACCAACATGGATGGTAATTTGATTACCTATAAAGCAATGCTTCTGGTTAAAGGATTTCGTCACAGACAAAGAGTTGACTATGACGAAACCTTGACCCAATAACAATGCTTAAATCCATTAGGATACTCCTAGCCATTGCCGCTCATTATGATTATGAGATATGGCAAATGGATGTGAAGACAGCTTTCCTGAGAGGAAATCTACCCGAGGATGTGTATGACACAACCTGAGGGCTTCACTTCCATCGATGGCGAAATGGTATGCAAACTTCAGAAATCCATTAATGGATTAAAGCAAGCTTCCAGGAGTTGGATTATCCGTTTAGACGAGTCAATCAAAGAGTTTGGTTTCTCATAAAATTCGGATGTTCATTGTGTGCATAAGAAGGTTAGTGGGACTGCAATCGTATTCCTTGTGTTGTATGTAGATGACATACTGTTACTCGGAAACGATGTCTCTATGCTGCAATCAGTTAAAATTTGGTTGTCCAATCAATTTGCCTTGAAAGACCTTGGTAAAGAAACTTATATCCTTGGGATATAGATTTATAGAGATAAATCAAAAGGTTGCTTGGTCTTTCACAAGCATCGTACATAGATGAGATGCTAAAGAGGTTGAGCATGAAACGATGTTATGTACGTGGCCCGATGTATCGTATGCTCTAAGTGTTACGAGCAGATACTAATCGGATCCTGGTGAGGGTCACTGGGTGGCTGTCAAAAATATCCTCAAGTACTTGCGAAGCACTAAGGATGTTTTCTTAATCTATGGAGATGGAAATCTCCATGTGAGCAGGCATTCAGATGCCAGTATCTAATCTGATAAGGATGATTCTGAATCATGTTCAGGTTATATACATTCACACTGAATAGCGTGGCGGTCAATTGAAAGAGTTTCCAAACAAGAGAGGACTGCTGATTCATCAACCGAGGTAGAGTACATTGCCGCGTGAGATGCATGAAGAAGCGGTTTAGATCGAAGTTCATTCTTGAACTTGATCTGGTCCCTACCGTGATGGGCCCATAGGATTGTATTGTGATACAATGGGGCTAGTCTTGTGAGCAAAGGAACCAGGTCTTATCGACGATCCGAACTCGTACTCATGATTCGGAGATCATTAGTCGAGATGATATCCCGATAGAGAATTCCAACGAGCAAAGTGTTCTTTGTTAGATGACAAAGCCATTGTCACGGGAGAATTGTGATTCTCATGGACTCGCTTATGGTATTAGATACTAAGGCGATTGGCATTAGGTCAAGTGGGAGATTTGTAAGTACAAGTCGACTTGTACTACTGATAAGTCGACATGTTCTTGAAAAGTACCGATAAGTCGACTTGTACATTGGCTAAGTCGATTTATTCAAGGATGGTACTGTTTATTTGTGCCCTAAAGGCAATCCCCTTTAGCGCGTTTTATTCACAGTCGTATGCAGACTGAATGAATAAATAAAGAAAAGGCATAATTCATTAATTTGATGTTCATGATTTGATTGGATCTTTAATCAGATTAATGAAGTCCATGATATATGACATAGCATGAAGGAAATTATGATGTGATCATACTCCTGAGATTCCTATCATGTGCAATTATGTCAGTGTCTAAATTCTCCCTAGTCAAAGGATTAATGAGACTGGACATCATTAATCCGGATAGACTAACACATGTCATATTCCTTGATTGGATCAGCGGTGGATCTCGAAGCTGTAAATATGAGATATTTAGAATTGACATGTGGATGCTTACTAGCGGTAGTAAGTTCATTGGATGACTGCCATGAGATCATCACATGGATATCTTATCTAGTGTCGGTGATAATCTCATCATAGCAATGGTGCAAGTATCCTTAGACTTGAGGTACTCGAGGATATCTTGAATCTTGATCACGTAACTGACTCCATTTCTTGTTGCCTTCGGAGGTAACTCATAGGGTGGTGCTTGGGTGCGACTTGAGGTATTGAAGATAATTGAGTAGCCAATAAAGTTCACCACTTACGGATTAGCGGAGGAGATACCCATGGCCTCTTGTCGGGATCATTACTTGTAAATCTCGGCGAGTGAATATGTCATGAAGAGTGTCTTCATGGACATATAGAGTAATGAGTCATAGGGCGAGATCTGTTATCACTTAGGCTAGACTCGGTCTAGTAAGAGTTGACATTTAACCATACTCATAACCAAGTGGGGTATAGGATGGTGAAAGGACGAATTGCACGGTAATTATACATGGAAGGGTTTGTGATCCGGTTCGTGATGAATACATCAAACCGATTACTTTCCGGTCAATTAGGGGTCATGATGTGTTGCTAGATACGCTCATGACTTGCTCAGATTAATTGTTAATCTAAGTGGCCAACATAACCGGAGCTAAAGGGTCACACGATAAGAGTGATTGGAGAATCAGTAAAATAGTAATTGGACGAGTTCCAATTATGGAAACTTTAGGTTAAATGGATCCCAATGGGATTGGGATATGTCGATGAGATCGCGACATCAATATTGCTAAGAAAGGTTTTGAATTTGTTTGACCTTGCATCGGGCCGATGAGGCAGTAGGGAAGACCCCAGTTTGTTGGACTTCTTTAGCAATTATATATATTAATTAATTAAGTAAATAATTAATTAATATATATAAATATATACCATGTGTACGTTGGATGTGGGAGAAGAGGATAAAGTCATTTGACTTTTCAAAGTTATTACTTTAATCATTTATGAAATGAATGGCCATTAGCTCCACACATGTCATCATCTCATGGTTGGCTTTTAATTGTTAAAAGACATAAAAGATGGCTTGGAGAGTGGTGTGGCCGTATGGATGCGTGGAGAGAATAAGAAATTGAAAGCTTAAAGGTTAAGCTTTGCTTTGAAAAGAGTTTCATGTTTCTTCTTCTTCCATCATGCATCATCGTTTTCTCTTCTCCAAGCACAAGGTTTCAACGTTCTCCTTGACTCTCCGGGACGAGGTAGGATCTAGCGACTCTTATTACATTCTAGCTATTCCGGGTCAAGGGTTTGACTCGGTTAGGTTTCTGATCTCTGCGTTGATCACCTTTAGAGATAGTCTCTTTTGGCTATTTAGGTTTATGTCTTCATCGGATACTGGATCACAGGTTGGGAAGGTCCAGGAACAAAATTTTTGTTTTTCGCTGCCTGTACATGTGATGTACCTCCCGGGATTTTCCTACATGTGTATTGTCTATAGAGATATGAATGAACGTGTGAAATCCATAATTGGTTAATAAATAATGGTTGTGGTGGAGCATATTACGATCGAGCTATAAGCTCATCAATTGTAAAAGGGAATAGTGCATACCCCGAGGGCTCTCCTATCCCTATTGTGAGCGAGCAGTAATGCATACCCAGGGGGCTCTCCTACTTGCTTAAAATGTGATTACTATTACTGAACCGAGCTTTGAGTTTGAGGGAGTCGATGTATACCAGAGGCTCTTTTACCCCTAAGTGTATCTCAAGTGCATTACATTAGCGCCCGATCACAACTCAAAGTAAAACAATGGAAATTATGGGAAGAGATTTGTGTGCGATGTCGATGTGTATGTGAATAGTGTGAAAGCGTCGCCTTATATGTGTACAAGTTAGCAATGCACGAATTGATTTGGAATGCGATGATATGTGATAAGATGTGAATTATTGGTTTATGCATGCGTTGAGTGAACCATCGATGATGGTTTCTCCTTGAGTTATAAACTCACCTAACATTGCAACTATTTTTAGGAATTGATGAGTACCCCGTTAGTAAAACGGGAGTATGTTTGCAGGATTCAAGTGAAGGTCAGCAGTCGAGATTAGTTCGTGTCTGCATTGCATGTCTTTATTTTGTAATAAAGTGTTTATTTGTATTTGTGAAATGGACCTCAAGAACTTTTGTAATTGTGTGTATTCAAATTGGATGTGATTGAATGAGTACCCAATTTGGGCATGGAATTTCGAATATATGTTTTAAATGAATAATGTACCGATTTCTGATTGAGTGGTTATGCATACCCTCATGCAGACACGGACTCGGATATCACTGTGGATGTCGGGTTTGGGTCTTGCGGGTGTGGGGTGTTACATTTGTGGTATCAGAGCCCAGAAGTACAATCTTACATGGGCGTTCTGAAAAAAAATGTGTCAAGTTATATGCATTTAAGTCGTGTCACGACAGACAGTGACAACTGATCCCCAGTCTAGTATATGAGTCACATGTAGGAGCCTGTACCAATTGTTTCAGTCATTAGAATTAGTGAGGAAATTGATGATATATCAAAATGGGATAAATGTCAGTTGTGGATACCATGAAATCAAAAAAAAAGAAAAAAAATATATGATTCGATTTGACAAATGAAGATTGAGTGTAATAGTATTAGTGGATACCTTATGGAATGCGATATCCGGGTTATACCGGGGGTATATTCTTGAATTTGACATAGATATGAATATGTTCTAAACTGATAGAGGAAATTAGAGCTATGAGAGAAATGATAAGAGTACAAGTGTATAATGTGGATGAAATGAAATGTTATCATTGAGATTGAACACTGTGACGAGGGTTATGAATAATGATTTCTGACTGTGAATCGATTACGTTAGAGAGAAATCAAGAATGATGGTATATCTATGATGTTGATTTTTTAGTGTGAAATTATATGGGTGCGATGTAATAATGAAAAGATTGAAAGGTAAGACAAAGATCTTGATAAGTGAAGCAGATGTTACGGTTTAGTTGATTTGCCTAAGTGAATACACACGATTATGAGAGCCCCATGGTAAGTGAAAATATTAACGAAATTGTCTTGTGTATGTAGAGATGGCATGAGAAGTAAATTAAGGGATGATCGTATTGTATAAAGTTCAGTATGAGCTCAAATGAGAAAGGAAAATGTTTATGATAAATCCTTTGGGAAAGAAGAGAGACTGCTAATGGTGGTACCAAAAAAAAAAGAGAAAGGTTATCTCGAGTAAATGTGAATAAAGAGTTCTTAGTAGTATTTGATGAGAATACATTTTCAAATAAGATGTGATGATTATATTGGGAATGAATTGAAATTTGTTATATGTTGAAGACTTGATCATAATTTAATCCTCACGAGTGAGGTTAGGTGCAAAAAGAGAGTATTGTGTATCCTTTGTGTAAGTGACTAATTGGTATATCGATGCAATGATTTTTCTTTATTTAACCTCGATGAGCAGTATTAAAAGGATAGTCGATTATATGGATTGTGGCATAGATTGATCTACATGGGATATTGTGTTCCTAAGGCATTGGAATTGATTGACAAGAAATGTGATGACTATGATGTTGAGAATGTCAGAAGTATTGATGAAAATAGTAAGAAATCTGCTAGCAAAGAAAAATTTACGAATTGGATTAAGTTGATCGAATGATTCAATTAAATAGTGATCGATGCAAGGACGATTATAGAGATAAATTTGAAATGAATTACAAGTTAAATTTGGAGTCTAAATTCTAGCGAGACTCGGCGTAAGAGGTAGAAAATGATGTCATTATGATGATGAGATGAATCCAATTATGTAAGAGAATTCTCAACATGAAGAAAATAGTAATTTCGAATATGAGGAGAAAATAGATTAGTGTATGGTTTGTGTAATTATGTCTTGGAACTCTGAAATTGATTTGATGAATGTTTATATAACGCAGCAAAGGATCTATTGTAAATAAATTGGGTTATATGGAGGAATTAGGGTAGCGAGGAACATATGTCGAATATGTTATGATGGAATTGAGAAAATTATAAGAAAATTGTTCCTCATTGGAGACTTTGATATTTAAAGATTTATGCAAATTGATCACAGTATAAGGAATTTTGAATTGTAATTGTCAGAGATGACAATGCCTAATAGTATTGTGCTCTTGAAAGGTAAAGTGTCTTGAGTGCATTGATTTGGAGAATGATTAAGATCATCGATGATCGATTAAATGCATTTGAAAAGTGAAGGCGATAAATTGGCTCGGATGAGGAAATTGTATACTATGCGAGTCTCATAAGAGTGAATTTGACCTTGATTGAATAAATAGTGGATGAATTATTATTCGAAAATGGCACATTGGGAGACTTAATGACGATAGGGGTATGGATACAATGCGAAATTGTAAGGGACTTATATATTGGAGATTTTGCATTATATACTGCAATGTCCCAGTAAAGGTTATACTGCAATCTGACAAAAGGATGTAAGGTGATTTTTGTACCTTGGGACAAGTAAAACTTCATGGGCTGTATTGGGATTGATAATTTGCGATCTGTTGTAATGAGTGTTGCTCTAAAAGCTTGGAGACAATAATTGGACAGAAACAATTGAAGATGTCTACGAATGTGCAAATCAATAGTGATGGAGGTATTTTGTGAATTGGAAAGATTTGAAAAGAATTAAGCGATTGAATAATTCAATTTTGCTAGTCATGAAATTAAATGGATTGAACAGGAAATTCAAATGAGATAATCACAATTTGAGCGATAATGTTTTGATTGTATGACTGAGTAAAAATCGTCGAGCTAGCATAAAGGGGCAAAAAGAAAGTATTATTTGTTATTGGAATTTCGAAACTGGTGTGTACATTTAAAAAGATTGACAACGACCAAATTAAGGTGTCGTCATTTGCGAATGTTATCGAGAAACTGTTAGAGAATATTATGGTTTAATAAGAGCAAATCGAAAGAGGAATCGATAGTTTAGCGTGACAAATCGAATGGTTGTATGTGTGATTTACCAACAGGCTTGTTTATTGGAATTAATTATCAAATGGGTAATTTCGGAATTCATAGGGACATAAATTGGCGTATAGTGATTGCAGCTATATCACTTGTTGCATTGGTGACACCATTTGAGGAGTGTATATGTAGAAAGAGTAAATGAATCTGTAATAGGGATTTCGAAATCAAAATTTATAACAATGTGTCGAGTTGATTGTTATCGAGGTGATTATAATTTTATGAGATTCAGGTTTTCTCACTAAAGGGATGTACTCTGATAAACGATAAATGAAATGTTTTGAAGTGTATCGCCTCGGTCAGATACACTTAGATAGAGACACAGGTGTAATGAAGGGAAATTAAATTCGATATGTAGTGATCTCTATGGGACTGTAGTGTGAATGGAACTACGGATTTGTAAACCTGTAAAAGATGTTTCGGATCCAAAGTGTTACTTGGACAGGTTTAAGAAATATTGTTATGATCTGACATATGCATTATCGATATCGAAAGTAAAGAATTGTGATTGATCTTGAGGAAACTATGAGACTGTGTATAGTTAGAGAAAAGATGAAGAGTGATTGATAGTATTGATTTAAGTTATTTGGCAGGAATTGGCTATATAGTAACGTAAGTGGGAAGCGATATATAGTGATGGACAATTTCCCTGCCTCCCTGATCAATCGTATATGAAATTTCGAGGACGAAATTTTTGTAAGGAGGGGAGAATTGTAACATCCCGACCCTAATGGGAAGGGTATATGGGTCATTTTGGTCAGGCTAGTAATTTGCATTTCATATTTCTGATGTGAACGTTTATTTGGTCTCTGATTGTAGAGGAATGAGTTATTGGCACATGCACATATAGGTACATGCATTCATGACTTTTCCCGGCATTTGCTTTTGTAAATGATTTGAATTGTGAATGTGTGAGATAATTAGATTGGATTATGATTGATTGAGAAATTAGGAGTAATTGGGTTCATATAATTGATTTAGAATAGTTTAAGAGTGATTGGCAATTGATAGTGGCTTATAGGAAATTTTCTAGAAATTCGGGAGAAAATGCCCGGACCGAAAATTTTGGGGACCATTGATTGATTGTATGGTACTGAAAGAATTGTCCAATGGTGATGGAAAATGAGAGTTATCTGTTAGGAGAATTAAAATGTTGAGCCATTGGAATTTAGAGATGAAATCTAAAGGAATTGAGGACTGATGTCTATATATATATCTAGGTTTCAATTTGGGGATTTTTATCCTAAGGTAAAGCAATCTTCTTCTTCTCTTCTCCCACGGTGATTTTCGATTTCTTTCCCTTTGGTGTGAGCTCTCGATCATTTCTTGTGGTTTCCCTTTCATTGTGCAAGGCTAGCTTGTTTATTGTGGGAGATGGAGTTGGTTGAGGCTTGAAGGTGGAGATCGTTGGTTTTGAAGGTTTTAGGGTTTCTAGATATTTGTGGATTTTTGGCTTGATTCGGTAAGTTAATGGTTTAATGTTGCGATTATTGTGTTTAAAGCATGCACAGGGGTTAATTGTTAAAGATTTGAGTGTTTATGAGTTAGTCTTGGATTTTAGAGAGAAAAAGAGGAGAGCTCGTCGGAGAAGGCATTTGGAAGGCCTTGCGTCATGGCATGCTGTATTCTGACGACGCTTGGCGAGAAAATTGTGTTCTCGCCGCGGCAAGCCTCCATTTACGTGCCGCTGCAAGCTTATTGAAGCACATCGCGGCGAGCCTCCAATCGTCCGCGCCGCGACGAGCGCCCCTTGTCACCGCGACGAACGTCCTCACGTCGCGGCGAGGCTGTTTCTACTGAATGAGTATAGTTTGGTTTTAGGGGCATAACTTTTGATGTAGACCTCCGATTGAGGTGATGTTTGATTCGTTGTGATCTAGAGAAAGAGGTCTACAAATGAGGAAAAGAATGAAGGTTTGAAATTAAATTATGAGAATCCCAATTTGTGAAAGAAAGCTAAGAAATATGATTGTATTGCATCCTAAGAATTGTTTTGAGTAATTGGGGTATAATTTGAGACTTTGAAAGTAAATTCATTTCTACTGGGAATTTTAGGAACTGAGCATAAAGATTGAATTTGATCTAGAGATTAGTGATATTGCTTTTAAGGTCATACCCTAGCGAGTATGACATGATAATTGCCTGGATATTAGAATTAAAATTGGGGAGTTCTGTATCATGTTATTGAATTGGAAATGAGCTGATATTGATCAAGTGAGTGAAAGTTCGATACTGAGTAAAAGAAAATGGAAAGTGGCAATAGGTATCGGGAAAATCATGAATAGGCATAGTACATCTTTTTATTCAAGGCATGTGCATCCTTAATTATTTCAACTGTGCATTTTGTAATGAATGAAATGAATTGATTGTTTTAGAGCTGATGGATCGATAATCCACAGACGATCTTTGGAGCTTCGAGCAGCGGCTAGAAAATTCAGGTGAATAACCTAGTTGGTTCCTCAGCCTTTATGTGTTTAATAATTTGCAATGATGCTATGTGGAGAGAATGGAGGGATATATGTGCTTGTTTTGATTGATTTGGACCACGGGTGTCAAAGTATTTGAATGTGATCTTGAAGTGCAAAATGTGTGTACTACATGTGAATCTTCTTTGTGAAATGATTGGGAATATGTTTTGATACATGTGTATTGTCTATAGAGATATGAATGAGCGTGTGAAATCTATAATTGGTTAATAAATAATGGTTGTGACTGGAGCATATTCTGATCGGAGTTATAAGCTCATCAATTGTAAAAAGGGAATAGTGCATACCCCGAGGGCTCTCTTATCCATAATATGAGCGAGTAGTAGTGCATACCCAGGGGGCTCTCCTACTTGCTTAAAATGTGATTACTGTTACTGAACCGAGCTTTGAGCTCGAGGAGAGTCAATGTATACCCAGAGGGCTCTCCTACTCCTATGTGTGTCTGAAGTACATTACATTAGCGCCACCACACTCAAAGTAATACAATGGAAATTATGGGAAGAGATTTGTGTGCAGTGTCGATGTGTATGTGAATAGTGTGAAAGGCGATACACCTTATATGTGTACAAGTTAGCAATGCCTGAATTGATTTGGAATGCGATGATATGTGATAAGATGTGAATTATTGGTTTATACATGCGTTGAGTGAACCATCGATGATGGTTTCTCCTTTGAGTTATAAACTCACCCAACATTGCAACTATTTTTCAGGAATTGAAGAGTACCCTGTTAGTAAAACGGGAGTATGTTTGCAGGATTCAAGCGAAGGTCAGCAGTCGGGATCAGTTCGTGCCTGCATTGCATGTCTTTATTTTGTAATAAAGTGTTTATTTGTATTTGTGAAATGGACCTCAAGAACTTTTTGAATTGTGTGTATTCAAATTGGATGTGATTGAATGAGTACCCAACTTGGGCATGGAAATCCGCATATATGTTTTAAATGAATAATGTACCGATTTCTGATTGAGTGGTTAGCACGCCACCCTCGCAGGGCACGGACTCGGATATCACTGTGGATGTCGGATTCGAGTCTTGCGGGTGTGGGGTGTTACATTTGTGGTATCAGAGCCCAGAAGTACAATCTTACATGGGCGTTCTGAAAAAAAATGTGTTAAGTTACGTGCATTTAAGTCGTGTCACAGCAGACAGTGACAATTGATCCTGATGGGTGTCGAATCCACCAAAAATAAATCCCAAACACCAAACGAAAATAAATTGCGCACAGTGGTAAATGGGGTCGATCCACAGAGAATGGAATAATTGATTCTATTTAAATGCCAAAGAACGAATGAAAATAATTAAAATGGGGGTTTAGAGTTTTCTACTAAAACTATTAATTGAAATAACAAGCGATAAAAGATTAGCATAAATTAATAAAACAATAACCAACAAAGAACGCAAATAAAATTGATAAACTCAATAAGCGATAGCTTAGCCAGAAATTCCTAATTATGCTTAGACCACGATCATCGGCTCAAATATTTTCTTTGGTTTAATAATAGGTTAGCTATGGTTACCAACTACCTCGACTCCTCGTTTCTTCTTAATTTTGAATAGTCGCAAACTCCTTTGACTATTCCCTAATTAACTAATAACCCTTGAGACTCTCTCCGAGATTGATTAATTAACACATTAAATTCTAAAGAAACACTAACCCTAATCGACTACATACCGACTCATGCTTCATCTAGTTAGATCGCAAGTTCCTCCACAAAAATCAGACAAGTACTATGCCCTAGTGCCAATTGCCACGACACCAATCACCCAGTTAGACTCCACCAAGTAAATCGAGTTGGCTATATGTAAATCAACTAACTCTACAATCAGGCCTCAATCGCGAAATCAATTAATAAACAATGACGATAAATCGAAGCGATGCGAATATTATAACCAAATAATCAGAACAATAGTCTCACGAGTCAAAGCATAATAATTGGAATTCCCCGACTAAAACGGATTAGCTACTCATAACGAAATTAAACCTAACAAAATTATGGAATAACATAGTCTAATAACAAAGAAAGAAGAAAAACTAGTAGACGATCTCCTTAAAAACGTCGAAACTGATTGTTGTCCTTCTCCTGTCGCTGATGCATGAATGTTGCGTGATCCTCTTTAATCTTCACTATGGTGCGTGCATAATCCTCCCAGCGTTTTTCCTTGTGCGTGCGTGACCTTCATTTTTCGGTCCAAAGAATTCAATCTTTGCTCCTGCGTGAACCGCCGCCAACAGTCCCTGCCTTGTGCGTGCGTTATTTTCCTAGGTCTTTCTTCCTTCCCTTGTCGTGGGCCCTCCTTTGCTTTCTTATTGTTTTTCCATTGCCGTGGGCCCCACTTAATTAAAACCCACTTGTTTTTATTCCATCCACTCTCCTTATTCCTGTAACTTCTTCTTGTTTCCAGCCCATGTTTTCTTTTTCCTCTTAATTGCCGTGGGCCCCCCTTCCTTTGGCTTCCTTTTTGTTCCATGTCAGCCCTCCTTTCCATATTGCGCTGATTTCTTCTTTTTCAGCCCTCCTTTTTCAGCCCATTAATTGCTCCAACCCCTTGGCTGCCATGACTTTTTCTCCAACGTCTTGGGCTGCATCTTGATTTATGTATGTGCTGCGTTTTGTCCTTGCTTATACTGTATTTTATTCCTCCCTTAATTCCCTTCATGAAAATATTAAATCAAATTAAGTCCCAATAATTAAACCAATAAGAGGAATAAAAAGGAATAATTAAAACATAAATATTAGACAAATATGCACTTATCAATCTCCCCACACTTAGGCGATGCTTGTCCTCAAGCATAAAGAGAACAAGACACGATGAAAACCACTCCTTTAAATGAAACACGCCTGAAAGGTAATGTAAACTAGGAATGAGGCGCAATCTTGTCCCAATGTCAGCGAAATGTCAAATAAATGCAACAAATTTCCCACACGTGAAGACCTGACTGAACTCAAATTGAAGCGCATACATGAATTACAGAATTTTAATTAAAAACCAATCAAGCCTAGAAAACACACTTCACTTATCAGGTGGTTAGCATACATGAGGAATTCCGAATTTATGTGGTAGTCATGGGAAGATCGGATTAATCTTAATTACTTAATTAGGTGTTTTTAGCTATAATTTGCTCGGAATTGTCATTGGCCTTTTTACGCGAATGCAAACATTTGTGATGAATGTCATCCGGTTACTCGGTCAATCACAACACCAAGTGGCTTTAGCCTTACTCGTAATTACTCAGATGCTTGCAAATTTTTTTTCTTTTTTCGAGTAATCAGAGGAGTAGTTGGTTGCCTCACACGTCATAGTTGTTCAAGACCTTTTTACGCGAGCGCAAACATTTGTGATGAATGTCGCCCGGTTACTCGGTCCGTCCAGGCCTTTAGGCGGATTTTGGCTTCGCTCACACCACCTTTGGTGATTGGCGAACGAATCTAACACCTTTTATTTTATTCTTCATTCCCTTTCTCACCATAATTTCCCACATCAATCCAAAGTTCAACACATATACCAACTCATCTTCTAAGCAACATGACTCTAGACAAGAAAGGCACCGATTAATCACACAAGTTTTTTAAAATTCTAACCAATTAACTCGGGCTCGCAACTTCAACATATAGGACAAAACTATTAACATTTAATTAACATTAAGCAACAAGGACTCAATCATACTCTCGACTCCTTTAAAACAATCCACCATTACCTAAGGCACAACAATTTATCAAGCAAAATGGAGCAAAAGAAGGTCTCTAAGTCTATCACAGACATGACGACTAGAAGTCAAAATATCTAGGAAGCGACGAGGGTCACAAAACAAAAATAGCACAAAAAAAAACAAAGAGCACAAAACAACATGCATCTCAAAACTAGAAATCACCCTCCCACACTTAAATCATCGTTGTCCTCAGCGTAAAGTAAATAAAAAGGTAAACGAGGACTTCCACGAATCGGAGAAGATGAGGGCTTATCGTGATCTCTTTAGGCATCCCACGGTAGGGTATAGCTAAATGCGATGAGGATGAGAGCCAACATATGATCATATAAAGGACTCACCTTAGCTGTAATCCAAGAACTCGAATTGATCCAATGCGAACCTCACGAAAGACACAGGAAGGAAGGAAAATATCAAAACAAAGAAAGAAGAAAACAAACGACAAAAAGAACACAAAACAAAGCAAAAGAAAAGAAAGAAAATAAAATAAAATAAAATAAAAATAAAAATAAAAATATGGGCTGCCTCCCATCAGTAGCCCTTGTTTAACGTCTAGGCTCGGCGATCCTCGTCTCGATGTTAACCTCGTCTCGATGTTGGAAATCAGCAATGGTCCCACCAATTGCCTCCCTGTACTCTCGAAGCACTCTAATTAGTTTCTCCTCTTCCGGTCGTCGAGCATCTTGGATATGATCACGGCGAGTCTCACCATCACCTAAATATCGTATTTCAAATGCTCGAGAAGCGTTTTGAGCTCCGACTTTGGGGCCTCATCAAGTATATCATCAGAAACTTCAGAACGATCAGTTATTCTCTTAACTCTATCAACAGACATGCTACGACACAAAGCATAATTCAACTCATCATCATGATTTAAAGTAGAAACCTCATGAGTCAAATCTTCAATGATATCAACCTTATAAACACAAGACACATTTTCAGCACGTTTCATGGCATCATAAACATTGAATTTAACCACTTCACCATCAAACTCTAAAGTTAATGAACCACTATGCACATCTATCTTTGCTTTAGCCGTGCTAAGGAAAGGCCTACCCAACAAGATATCAGAAGAATTAGATGAACTATCATTTCCCATATCAATAACAAAGAAATCAGCAGGAAAAATTAATCCATTAACGAACTAGCACATCCTCTAAAACACCTTCGGGATGAGACAATCGATCGATCCGCCAATTGAATTATAACTCGAGTACTAGTCAATGGACCAAGACCCAAGGAGGTATAAACAGATAAAGGCATCACATTAATAGAGGCTCCTAGGTCACACATAGCCTTACTTATACCAATATTCCCAATCTTGCAAGGAATGGAAAACATACCTTGGTCGCGACACTTAGGAGGTAGTTTCCTTTGTAATATAGCTGAAACATTCTCCCCCACACTCACCCTTTCATTACCTGTTAACTTACGCTTGTTCGTGCATAATTCCTTAAGGAATTTGGCGTAGCGCGGAACCTGTTTAATGGCCTCGAGGAGCGGGATGTTTACTTCAACTTTCTGGAACAACTCCATGATGCTTTTATCTTCCTTTTCTTTCTTGTTCTGAGCTAATCTCTGGGGGAATGGGGGTGGAACCACTAGAGGTTTGGGTTTCTGAGGTTTTTCAGCCGGAATTGAATCCTGTATGTGGTCACGTGTAAGTTCCCTTTCAGCCTCCTGTTCTGTCTCTACGTGGGAACCCTGGGCGTGGTCACGTTTAGGGTTCTTGTCGACTGGGGGCTGCAATTCCTTACCATTTCTTAAGAAAATCGCGCTCACATTATGCCTTGGGTCGAGTGTCTGCGACGGTAGCTTGCCTTGAGTCTCCATTCTGCTAACGGAGGATCTATCGACTCATTTGAGTCTCTAGAGTCTTCGTGCTCTCTTATCTTTTGAAATCTGGTTGCAGTGTCTGTTGAAATTTTGCGTATTAGTAGCTAACATATGGAAAATTTCTTCAAGAGGCTTACACGAGCCCAAGGCTTCTTGCGGTGGTGGTGGTAGTCCGTGATAGAAGTTCATTGGTTCGGTGGGTTGTTAGCATAATTGAAATTTGGGTGGCTCCTCAGCAACCGGATTGTAGGTGTTTGAATAGGGATCAAACTGCCTCTGTTGGAACCCAATAGCATTCACATTCTCCGGTGTCTCATCGTGGAGTGTTGGGCACGCATCGGTTGGGTGAGCTAGGCTGGTGCAGATACCACACGCCCTCGCAGGTGGAGGAGTACCTACATTCAATTTCTCGACCAAAGTTGTTAGCAAAGATTTGACTTCATTGAGAGAAGTAACATTTACCTCATTCACCCTTCGCGGTATATCTTGCCGAGCACCGAATTGCTGAGAGTTTGCTGCCATGGTTGATATCAACTCCCGGGCTTCAGCTGGGGTCTTGCTGACAATGGCCCCACCACTTGCGGCGTCCATCATTCTACGCTCCATTGGAATCAGACCCTCGTAGAAATACTGGATGATCAATTGTTCGGATATGCCATGCTGCGGGCAGCTTACCAAAATTCTCTTGTACCTCTCCCAGTACTCGTAGAGGTTCTCCGAATCCTTCTGCTTAATGCCACATATTTCACGCCTGATATTGGCGGCTCGGGATGCTGGAAAATATTTTTCTAGAAACTGCCGAGACATCCCTTCCCAAGTGTTGATTGTCCCTGGAGGTAGGTAGTAGAGCCAATCCTTGGCTGCATCCTGTAGCGAGAATGGAAAAGCTCTCAGTTTAATTTGGTCCTCCGTGACATTGCGGGGCTTCATGGAAGTACAAACGAGGTGAAATTCCTTCAGATGTTTATTCGGATCCTCGTTCTCCAATCCACGGAAGGTGGGCAGTAGGTGGATCAGTCGGATTTCAATTGAACCCTTCTTGAAGTTACGGAAAATCTATGCACAGCGGATGCCGTGCTTGATGGAGTCTACCAAGTCTGGAGTGTTACGGTTGAGAGCCATATCTTGCGCGTGGTCACGGTTAAGCTTCCGTCGATCTGTTGTTCAACTTCAATCTCCTCTTCGTATTCCGTTTGATGTCCGACTCGACCAGGTGCATGATCCACTAGCTTTTCCTTGCTTCTTCCTTAGCTTGCTTAACTTCCTTAGCCTCTTAGCGCCTCTTTTCGATCTCGGGTCGTAAGATGGAATCTCCGTCTGAATGTTCTAGGCATAAAACAAAACAAAATCGATTAGTTACGGTCCCGAAGCGGCGCCAAAATTTGATGGGTGTCGAATCCACAAAAATAAATCCCAAACACCAAACGAAAATAAATTGCGCACAGTGGTAAATGGGGTCGATCCACAGAGAATGGAATAATTGATTCTATTTAAATGCCAAAGAACGAATGAAAATAATTAAAATGGGGGGTTTAGAGTTTTCTACTAAAACTATTAATTGAAATAACAACGATAAAAGATTAGCATAAATTAATAAAACAATAACCAACAAAAGCACGCAAATAAAATTGATAAACTCAATAAGCGATAGCTTAGCCAGGAAATTCCTAATTATGCTTAGACCACGATCATCGGCTCAAATATTTTCTTTGGTTTAATAATAGGTTAGCTATGGTTACCAACTACCTCTGGCTCCCTCGTTTCTTCTTAATTTTAGAATAGTCGCGAAACTCCTTTGACTATTCCCTAATTAACTAATAACCCTTGAGACTCTCTCAGAGATTGAATTAATTAACACATTAAATTCTAAAGAAACACTAACCCTAATCGACTACGACCGACTCATGCTTCATCTAGTTAGATCGCAAGTTTCTCCACAAAATCAGACAAGTACTATGCCCTAGTGCCAATTGCCACAGACACCAATCACCCAGTTAGACTCCACCAAGTAAATCGATTGGCTATATGTAAATCAACTAACTCTACAATCGAGGCCTCAATCGCGAAATCAATTAATAAACAATGACGATAAATCGAAAAGCGATGCGAATATTATAACCAAATAATCAGAACAATAGTCTCACGAGTCAAAGCATAATAATTGGAATTCCCTGACTAAAACGGATTAGCTACTCATAACGAAATTAAACCTAACAAAATTATGGAATAACATAGTCTAATAACAAAGAAAGAAGAAAAACTAGTAGACGATCTCCTTAAAAACGTCGAAACTGATTGTTGTCCTTCTCCTGTCGCTGATACATGAATGTTGCGTGATCCTCTTTAATCTTCACTATGGTGCGTGCATAATCCTCCCAGCGTTTTTCCTTGTGCGTGCGTGACCTTCATTTTTCGGTCCAAAGAATTCAATCTTTGCTCCTGCGTGAACCGCCGCCATGCCTTGTGCGTGCGTTATTTTCCTAGGTCTTTCTTCCTTCCCTTGTCGTGGGCCCTCCTTTGCTTTCTTATTGTTTTTCCATTGCCGTGGGCCCCACTTAATTAAAACCCACTTGTTTTTATTCCATCCACTCTCCTTATTCCTGTAACTTCTTCTTGTTTCCAGCCCATGTTTTCTTTTTCCTCTTAATTGCCGTGGGCCCCCCTTCCTTTGGCTTCCTTTTTGTTCCATGTCAGCCCTCCTTTCCATATTGCGCTGATTTCTTCTTTTTCAGCCCTCCTTTTTCAGCCCATTAATTGCTCCAACCCCTTGGCTGCCATGACTTTTTCTCCAACGTCTTGGGCTGCATCTTGATTTATGTATGTGCTGCGTTTTGTCCTTGCTTATACTGTATTTTATTCCTCCCTTAATTCCCTTCATGAAAATATTAAATCAAATTAAGTCCCAATAATTAAACCAATAAGAGGAATAAAAAGGAATAATTAAAACATAAATATTAGACAAATATGCACTTATCAGATCCCCAGTCTAGTATATGAGTCAAATGTAGGAGCCTGTACCAATTGTTTCAGTCATTAGAATTAGTGAGGAAATTGATGATATATTAGAATGGGATAAATGTCAGTTGTGGATACCATGAAATCAAATATATATATATATATATATATATGATTCGATTTGACAAATGAAGATTGAGTGTAATAGTATTAGTGGATACCTTATGGAATGCGATATCCGGGTTATACCGGGGGTATATTCTTGAATTTGACATAGATATGAATATGTTCTGAACTGATAGAGGAAATTAGAGCTATGAGAGAAATGACAAGAGTACAAGTGTATAATGTGGATGAAATGAAATGTTATCATTGAGATTGAACACTGTGACGAGTGTTATGAATAATGATTTCTGACTGTGAATCGATTACGTTAGAGAGAAATCAAGAATGATGGTATATCTATGATGTTGATTTTTGAGTGTGAAATTATATGGGTGCGATGTAATAATGAAAAGATTGAAAGGTAAGACAAAGATACTGATAAGTGAAACAGATGTTCCGGTTTAGTTGATTTGCCTAAGTGAATACACACCTGATTATGAGAGCCCTATGGTAAGTGAAAAATATTAACCGAAATTGTCTTGTGTATGTAGAGATGGCATGAGAAGTAAATTAAGGGATGATCATATTGTATAAAGTTCAATATGAGTTCAAATGAGTAAGGAAAATGTTTATGATAAATCCTTTGGGAAAGAAGAGAGACTGCTAATGGTGGTACCAAAAAAAAAGAGAAAGGTTATCTCTAGTAAATGTGAATAAAGAGTTCTTAGTAGTATTTGATGAGAATACATTTTCAAATAAGATGTGATGATTATATTGGGAATGAATTGAAATTTGTTATATGTTGAAGACTTGATCATAATTTAATCCTCACGAGTGAGGTTAGGTGCAAAAAGAGAGTATTGTGTATCCTTCGTGTAAGTGACTAATTAGTATATCGATGCAATGATTTTTGCTGTTACGGACCTCAATGAACAGTATTAAAAAGGATAGTTTGATTATATGGATTGTGGCATAGATTGATCTACATGGGATATTGTGTTCCTAAGGCATTGGAATTGATTGACAAGAAATGTGATGACTGTGATGTTGAGAATGTCAGAAGTATTGATGAAAATAGTAAGAAATCTGCTTGCAAAGAAAAATTTACCTGAATTGGATTAAGTTGATCGAATGATTCAATTAAATAGTGATCAGTGCAAGGACAGTATAGAGATAAATTTGAAATGAACTACAAGTTAAATTTGGAGTCTAAATTCTAGCAGAGACTCGAGCGTAAGAGGTAGAAAATGTTGTCATTATGATGATGAGATGAATCCAATTATGTAAGAGAATTACTGAACATGAAAAAAATAGTAATTTCAAATTTGAGGAGAAAATATATTCGTGTATGGTTTGTGTAATTATGTGCTGGAACTACGAAATTGATTTGATGAATGTTTATATAGCGCAGCGTTGATCTATTGTAAATAAATTGGGTTATATGGAGGAATTAGGAGTAACAGGGCGTATGTCGAGAATATGTTATGATGGAATTGAGAAAATTATAAGAAAATTGTTCCTCATTGGAGACTTTGATATTTAAAGAGTTATGCAAATTGATCACGGGTATAAGGAATTTTGAATTGTAATTTTCCGAGATGACAACATACTAATAGTATTGTCTTCTTGAAAGGTAAAGTGTCTTGAGTGCATTGATTTGGAGAATGATTAAGATCATCGATGATCGATTAAATGCATTTGAAAAGTGAAGGCGATAAATTGGCTCGAGATGAGGAAATTGTATACTATCGAGTCTCATAAGAGTGAATTTGACCTTGATTGAATAAATAGTGGATGAATTATTATTCAAAATGGCACGTTGGGAGACTTAATGACGATAGGGTATGGATACAATGCGAAATTGTAAGGACTTATATATTGGAGATTTTGCATTATATACTGCAATGTCCCAGTAAAGGTTATACTGCAATTTGACAAAAAGGATGTAAGTGATTTTTGTACCTTGGGACAAGTAAAACTTCATGGGCTGTATTGGGATTGATAATTTGCGATCTGTTGTAATGAGTGTTGCTCTAAAAGCTTGGAGACAATAATTGGACAGAAACAATTGAAGATGTCTACGAATGTGCAAATCAATAGTGATGGAGGAATTTTGTGAATTCAAAAGATTTGAAAAGAATTAAGCGATTGAATAATTCAATTTTGCTAGTCATGAAATTAAATGGATTGAACAGGAAATTCAAATGAGATAATCACAATTTGAGCGATAAGGTTTTGATTGCATGACTGAGTAAAAATCGTCGAGCTAGCAAAAAGGGGCAAAAAGAAAGTATTATTTGTTATTGGAATTCCGAAACTGGTGTGTACATTTAAAAAGATTGACAACGACCAAATTAAGGTGTCGTCATTTGCGAATGTTATCGAGAAACTGTTAGAGAATATTATGGTTTAATAAGAGCAAATCGAAAGACGAATCGATAGTTTAGCGTGATAAATCGAATGGTTGTATGTGTGATTTACCAACAGGCTTGTTTGTTGGAATTAATTGTCAAATGGATAATTTGGGAATTCATAGGGACATAAATTGACGTATAGTGATTGCAGCTATATCAATTGTTGCATTGGTGACACCATTTGAGGAGTGTATATGTAGAAAGAGTAAATGAATCTTTAATAGGGATTTCAAAATCAAAATTTATGACAATGTGTCGAGTTGATTGTTATCGAGGTAATTATAATTTTTTGAGATTCAGGTTTTCTCACTAAAGGGATGTACTCTGATAAACGATAAATGAAATGTTTTGAAATGTATCGCCTCGATCGAGATACACTTAGATAGAACACGAGTGTAATGAAGGAAATTAAATTCGATATGTAGTGATCTCTATGGGATTGTAGTGTGAATGGAACTACGGTTTGTAAACTGTAAAGATGTTTGGATCAAAGTGTTACTTGGACGAGTTTAGGAAATATTGTTATGATCGACATATGTATTATCGATATCGAAAGTAAAGAATTGCGAGTGATCTTGAGGAAACTATGAGGCTGTATAGTTAGAGAAAAGATGAAGAGTGATTGATAGTATTGATTTAAGTTATTTGGCAGGAATTGGCTATATAGTAACATAAGTGGGAAACAGTATATAGTGATCGAGCAATTTCCCTGCCTCCTGATCGATCGTATATGAAATTTCGAGGACGAAATTTTGTAAGGAGGAGAGAATTGTAACATCCGACCACAATGGGAAGGGTATATGGGTCATTTTGGTCAGGCTAGTAATTTGCATTTCATATTTCTGATGTGAACGTTTATTTGGTCTCTGATTGTAGAGGAATGAGTTATTGGCACATGCACATATAGGTACATGCATTCATGACTTTTCCCTACATTTGCTTTTGTAAATGATTTGAATTGTGAATGTGTGAGATTATTAGATTGGATTATGATTGATTGAGAAATTAGGAGTAATTGGGTTCATATAATTGATTTAGAATAGTTTAAGAGTGATTGGCAATTGATAGTGGCTTATAGGAAATTTTCTAAAAATTCGGGAGAAAATGCCCGGACCGAAAATTTTCGAGGGACCGACTGATTGATTGTATGGTACTGAAAGAAATGTCCAATGGTGATGGACAAATGAGAGTTATACTGTTAGGAGAATTAAAAATGTTGAGCCATTGGAATTTAGAGACTGAAATCTAAAGGAATTGAGGACTGATGTCTATATATATATCTAGGTTTCAATTTGGGGATTTTTATCCTAAGGTAAAGCAATCTTCTTCTTCTCTTTTCCCACGGTGATCTTCGATTTCTTTCCCTTTGGTGTGAGCTCTCGATCATTTCTTGTGGTTTCCTTTCATTGTCTGAGGCTAGCTTGTTTATTGTGGGAGATGGAGTTGGTTGAGGCTTGAAGGTGGAGATCGTTGGTTTTGAAGGTTTTAGGGTTTCTAGAGATTTGTGGATTTTGGCTTGATTCGGTAAGTTAATGGTTTAATGTTGTGATTATTGTGTTTAAAGCATGCATGGGGTTAATTGTTAAAGATTTCGGTGTTTATGAGTTAGTCTTGGATTTTAGAGAGAAAAGAGGAGAGCTCGTCGGAGAAGGCGATTTGGAAGGCCTTGCGTCATGGCGTACTGTATTACTGACAGCGGCGAAAAATGTGTTCTCGCCATGGCACGTCGTGCGAAAACCTCGCCATGGCGACCTCCATTTACTACGCCGCTGCGAGCTTATTGAAGCTGCGTCGCGGCGAGCCTCAATCGTCCGCGCGCCATGACGAAGCGCCCTTGTCACCATGATGAGCGTCCTCACGTCGCGGCGAGGCTGTTTCTACTGAATGAGTATAGTTTGGTTTTAGGGGAATAACTTTTGATTTAGACCTCCGATTGAGGTGATGTTTGATTCGTTGTGATCTAGAGAAAGAGGTCTACAAATGAGGAAAAGAATGAAGGTTTGAAATTAAATTATGAGAATCCCGATTTATGTGTACTACATGTGCAAGGCTAGCTTGAAATTAAATATGTGTACTACATGTGAATACTGCTGTGAAATGATTGGGAATATGTTTTGATACATGTGTATTGTCTATAGAGATATGAATGAACGTGTGAAATCTATAATTGGTTAATAAATAATGGTTGTGACTGGAGCATATTCTGATCGGAGTTATAAGCTCATCAATTGTAAAAAGGAAATAGTGCATACCCAGAGGGCTCTCCTATCCATAATGTGAGCGAGTAGTAGTGCATACCCAGGGGGCTCTCCTACTTGCTTAAAATGTGATTACTGTTACTGAACCGAGCTTTGAGCTCGAGGGGCGTCAATGTATACCCAGAGGGCTCTCCTACTCCCTAAGTGTATCTGAAGTCTGTTCTGTTAAGCGCCCAGTCACAACTCAAAGTAAGACAATGGAAATTATGGGAAGAGATTTGTGTGCAGTGTTGATGTGTATGTGAATAGTGTGAAAGGCGATACGCCTTATATGTGTACAAGTTAGCAATGCCTGAATTGATTTGGAATGCGATGATATGTGATAAGATGTGAATTATTGGTTTATGCATGCGTTGAGTGAACCATCAATGTTGGTTTCTCACCGAGTTATAAACTCACCCAACATTGCAACTATTTTTCAGGAATTGAAGAGTACCCGTTAGTAAAGCGGGAGTATGTTTCTGAGATTCAAGTGAAGGTCGTGATCGGGATCGATTAGGTATCGCATTGCATGTCTTTATTTTGTAATAAAGTGTTTATTTGTATTTGTGAAATGGACCTCAAGAACTTTTGGAATTGTGTGTATTCAAATTGGATGTGATTGAATGAGTACCCAATTTGGGAATGGAAATCCGCATATATGTTTTAAATGAATAATGTACCGATTTCTGATTGAGTGGTTAGCACGCCACCCTCGCGGGCCACGGACTAGGATATCACTGTGAATATCGGGTTCGGGTCTTGCGGGTGTGGGGTGTTACACTCAAACTTATGACACTTGTCTTCCTCATTAACAACAATGTTTTCTGCGTACTGGAAGAGTGAGTAAACTTCAACTCATACTTACTCACACTCATATCCCTCTGTTTGAGGTTCAGAAATTCTTTAGCCTTCTTTTGGATATAAATCCTCGAGAAGTATTTCCTCTTGAAAGCTTCCAAAAATTCCCTCCATGTCAGTACTCGTGGTATGTCCTAATTGTGGGGCACTGACTCCCACCAATGTAGCGCATCCCCTATAGGAAGTTGACTGTATAGCCTAACTTCTCTTCGTCAGAGCACTTTATCTGTTTTAGGACTCTTTCTGTCCTCTTCAGCCATGCTTCTACCTCTTCAGGGTTGGTAGTCCCGTTAAAATCTATAACTCCATACTTGCGGAGCATATCATAATATCCAATCCTCTCCATTAGAGCTTACATTAGAACTTGAGACCTTTGACCTATGACGTAAGTGAAAGCCTGAGCAAAGGTTTGAAAAAATAGCGGATCTATGGTAGGCATAGAAGGAGGAGGTGGAGGCACCTCATGTTGCACACTGGGTGCCTCAGAATCTGAAACAGAATGTTTCTCCGCATCTTGTGGGATATAGGATTCATTGGTGCTCCCTTGGCGAGAGCCAGATCGAGTCAGAGCTCCTCAAGTTCTTTTTCGAGGAGGCATTTCACTCCTTCAATTGAAAATCATTGAAAATCTTTAGTTCATGCAAAATAGTTTCAAATCATGTAAAATAATTCAAAATAATGCAAGTTGTTCATTTAAAATAAATCATGTTCATTTCTTAATTGAAAACTACCCACCTCAAAGTTTAGGATATCCCTAAACCTAGTCACTAACCTGGAGTTAAACCTAGTCACTCTGATATCATAATATGTTGGACCCAGTTTCTAGAGCCCAACATTTATGCGTATTACCATGAAGGGTTATTTCCACGAACCCGTATTAGTCATATCCCATAAGAGTAGTGTGACCACACTAATCAATCACCAAAATCATAATTGAATTCTTCAAAACAATTGTATCTCCAAATCTCTAGTTTAATTTGAAGAAAGAATTATCTTAATTGGAACTCTATATAAGAAGTTATGCTTAAAAAGCCAAAGTATGTTCATACCCCAATCATGCTCTCCCAACTGACCTCTCACTTCCTCTCTATCACAATTTCTCAGATCAACTTCAAAAGATCCTAATTTTTATAGAGAGATAGATACATGTGTTAGGAAGCTGCTTAAGAATCACTACATTTTGATTTCAGACGATGAAGTTATGGCTAAAAGATTCAAACATGTTTAGATCCTCAATCATATTGCACCTATCTTGTGAGAATTAGTGTAACTTTTTGTATATTGCTTAGATTGAGGCTATTCTTAGACCATTTGAAAGAAAAATTCTATATCTACAACTTTCATGAAGACTACAAAGCGAGATTATGCTTCAAAAAGGGTCAACAATCGAAATCTAATGTAGCTATCCTGTGAATGTCCGTTTAACGAACATACATGTCTGCCTGACGGACATAGGCGGGCTTAGGAGCCATTTTTCACCCAAGACAGTCCGTTTATGTCTGTTAAATGGACATGGGCAATGCTGGGGGTCATTTTTGACTCAAGAAGGTCCATTTAATGGACCTAAAGTCCGTTCAACGGACATGGGGGTTTCCTAAACTCCTCTAATGCTTCTTACATCCATTCTAACATCATATTCACTCATAATCTTCCCAATTTCACTTCTTCTAATGAAATAACACTCCTAAAACATTCAATTACCAATTTGGGTGCATTTAACTCCCCAAAACTCCATTCAAATGACTCATGACAAACAAAAACTCTCATCATTCACCTTAGCTGTCATATTCATACTTCCCATGCGGCATCATCATTTATAATGCTCATATCTCTTAACTGCCATACCCAAAATTTACATACTTTATAGCGTCGAAAAGCTAATAAGATAAGTCACAAATTTCTAGAAGACAACTTTGTCTATTTCTACCTAGATAAATCCAGTTTTCCCCTTGAATTCGGAACACAATTCCTACCCCTTTGAAAAGCTTAAAAATATAATATAAAGACTTGGAGAATCATGAGCAAAACATAATGCATATGTATTTCATTAGCATTAAAAGACTAGATTTTTACAATGCTTTAGTAGGCATTTCAAGTCACTTACATCATAGTCCAAAAATACAAACTTTACAAAAACTAAAATCACTCAAAATGCGACTAAAGCATTGTTTTACATAATCTAGCTTTAAAAACAAAATAGGTAAATTGGAGTGATGCCTTGACTCTTGACTTGATCACTTGACATCTTGTTCATCGCCTGAAAAGGGGAAGGAAACGGGGGGTGAGCTTAAAAGCTCATGAGTAACAGTTTTATAAACAGTAATAAACAAAAACCATTTAAAATTTTCATGATCATAGCGAAATCTCATTGAATCATGAAACACAAAATTTTCAACTTATCAAGCTAATTCACAACTCCCATAAGCCAAACATTCATCAAACTTGTCAACACATGTAAACACATAAGCACATCATAACGGTTTAGGTAAGTACATAAACATGACGAACTACACAATTCCACATAATGGTCCTGTGTAATCGTAAACTTAAAGGAGTCTATGAAGGAGCTCCGTGCCACTAGTGGGCAGGCGGGAGAAGTCTTTAACCTGGTCAACATGAACGTGACATTCTTGAATGGATTACACCAAACCTATATAACATGTAATTCATGAATTGAAAACCAATTGCCCAAATGGCAGATTTTGAACAACTTGTTTTCATGAACGTAAACTATTCATATGCACTTCCATCATCATTTCACACTTCATCAACCAAAATCCCACACCTATCATATAACCATTTCTCAAATCATCTAAAAGCCACAAATACAATAATTATGGAGCAATTTGAAATCATTCCCATATCACTCAAAATTCATTCACAAAATTCAAATACAAAAACATATGGCACATTCTAAAACCATTTTAAAGAACAATAAATTAACATTTTCAAAGTAGTTGGAAATCATTTAATTCCATTTATTTGAAAGAAACTTTAATAGCTTATTTACTCAATTTTAAAAATGTCACTAACCTTAATTTTCTTGTTTGAAAACCTCTCAAAAAGCCTCTATTGTTGCTCCTCTTGCCTCTCTTGATTTTCTTTAACATTGACAAAAACTCGAAATCAAAAGGAATTCAAATTGGGTAACCTAGAGAAACATACTCATAAAATTGTCCCTAGAATACTTAAACCCATGCATTTCCTAAGCTCTTTGAACCAAAACTCTTCCAAAAATCCAAAAGATTAAACATCAACTTACCTTGAATCTTCACCAAACAATAATTTTCTTGGCTCTAATGGAAGCTTTAACCTTCCTCTTCCTTTTTCTCTTCTTGATCACTCTCAAAATCCCTCTTGAAGATTAAAAAAAGTTGAAATCTAGGTCAACTCCCTTTTTCCTCTCAACCCATGACACTTCTCTCCCTTCTTTCTTACTTTTTTGTGCTTTCACTCTTCTTTCATTCCTCACTAACATTTTTGGCTTCTAAAATGCAAGCCAACAATTTCCTCTTCCCATTTTGCCCCTCCTTGAATGCCTTAAACTTTCCCACTTAAGTGATCTTCCTAAACTACTCCTCATATAACTTACCTACTTAACACTTTAACTCCATTTACCTAGATCGTATTATCTTACTCACATTAACATGCTAATTAACTTCAAGATAAAATAATCTAACAAGACCCTAAAATAATCTAATCATGCTTATTTATCATAAAAAAATTTCAGGGCCCAACAGAACAAGCCCAGTTTTGTTAACTAAAGAAACTTTGGATTTAAGTCACAACCAAAGGGAAATCAATATGGTCAAGGTTACAACTCTAAGGAGGCCCCACCCACCAGGATATGGGCCACCACATGAGGAATGAAGACCCTCTTTGGAAGAAATGATTGACACTTTTGTAATTGAGATAAGGAATCGAATGAGAAGGAGATGGATGAGCTAAAGATGCAAGTAACTAGTATTGGGACTTCAGTAAAGGATTTAGAAGTTCAAATGGGGCAATTTACAAATACTATTGAGAATTTGACTCATAGGACATTTCCAAGTAATACTAAAACTAACTTAAGAGAGCAGTGAAAGGTCATCACTTTTCGAAGTGGAAAAGAATTGGAAAAGGTGAAACCAAAAGAAAAGAGCTCCACTTAATCCAATGATAACGACAGAAAGAATATTTGTGAAGAAGCAAGTGCACCTACACAAGTTGAAAAGGAAGTTAACTCGAAGAAGCAACTAAAAGGAAAACTACAAACAAAAATCATCCCTAAGCTATCATATCCTCAAAGATTTTAACAGAAGAATCAATGATGAATTTGTAAAATTCCTTGAAGTCTTTAAGAAACTTGAGATCAACATTCCCTTGATGGAAGCTATTGAGCAAGTATTGAATTAAGCAAAATTCATCAAGGACATTGTTACCAAAGAAAGGAGATTTGGAGACTATAAGACGGTATTGATGACTAGGTAGTGTAGTGTAGTCTTGCAATGAAAGTTACTATAGAAATTGAAAGATCTGAGAAGTTTCACAATTCCATGTGAGATCGGCAACACATATTTTGGTAAAGTGCTTTGCGATTTGGGGGTAAACATAAATCTCGTGCCTCTTTCCATCTTCCAAAACATGGGATTAGGAGAAGTCAAACCATCGACAATTTGCTTCCAACTAGCCAACTGTTACCTGACTTATCCTCGAGGTATTGTAAAAGATTTTCTTGTTCGTGTAGACAAATTCATTCTCCCTGCAAATTTTTTGGTGCTCGACATGGAAGAAGATAAGGCGATCTTGATTATACTTGGTCGACCATTCTTAGCTACCAAAGGTGTAGTGATTGATGTGCAACAAGGGGAATTAACCTTGCATGTAAATGGCAAAAAGGTGAGGTTCAATATATACAGATCACTCAAACATCAAAGTGATACACTGAATTAAAATTTAGTGGATGTCATGTCCTCTTGTGTGGTAACATCTTTTTCTTCCCTTATATCTAAAGACTCATTAATGACATGTTAGGAAGGTATGATTAGAAAAGATACTATAGATGATGAGGATACTTATATTATGATGGCATTAGATTCTCTTAAATGCTTGCAAAATTTTTACCAAACCAAGCCTTTGTTTTTTTGTGATTGATGCTAATGTTGTTGGTGATGTGAAAAATGCACACCCATTGATTGAATTGAAACCCTTGCCTGAAAATTTAAAATATGCATTCTTGAGTGCTAATCAAACTTTTTCTTATCATTATCTCATCTTCATTGACTCCTTTAGAAAAAGAAAAACTGCTTAGGGTGTTAAGGGAGTTAAAAAATGCATTGGGTTGGTCAATTTCAGACATTAAAAGAATTAGTCCTTCTATTGTAATGCATAAAATTCTTATGGAGGAGTCATTCACTTTTAGCATTGAACCCCAAAGAAGATTGCCAGCAATGAAAGAAATGGTTAGGAATAAAATTCAAAAGTCGCTTAAGGCTAGAATCATTTACCAAATTTCTGATAGTTCATGAGTTAGTCCTACTCAGGTTGTTCCTAAAAGAGGTGGATTCACTGTAGTTAAAGATGATAACAATGAGACTATTTCTAATAGGACAGTCACTAGATGGAGGGTGCATGGATTATAGGAAGTTGAACAAAGTCACTAGGAAGGACCATTTTTCTTTTCCATTCATAGATCAGATGTTGGATAGACTTGCTGGACATGCATTTTTAATGTTTTTTAGATGGGCATTCAGGATATAACCAAATAACCATAGCACCTGAAGATCAAGAAAAGACCACATTCACTTGTCCTTTTGGCATATTTGAATTTAGGTGCATGCCTTTCGGTCTTTGCAATGCTTCTGTGAAATTTCAGCGCAGCATGATGGCTATCTTTTCTGATATGGTTGAGAATTTCATGGAGGTCTTTATGGATGATTTTTCTGTTTTTGGTGATTTATTTTATAAGTGTTTACATAATTTGTCTCTAGTGTTGAAATGATGTTAAGATACCAACTTGGTGCTCAATTAAGAGAAATGTCATTTTATGGTAAGGGAAGGAATTATGTTGGGTCAAAAAGTATCTACCCATGGCATTAAGTGGACCGAGCCAAAACAACAACTATTGAAAAGCTTCCTCTATCGACAAATGGAAAGGGTATCTGTAGTTTCCTTAGACATGTGAGGTTTTATCGAATATTCATCAAAGACTTCTCCAAAATATCTAAACCCCTTTGCAATCTCTTAGAGAAGGATATGAAATTTGAATTCAATGAGAAATGCTTGAAGGCTTTTGAGTTGATCAAGAAAAATTTGATTTAAGCTCCTATGATGATCACACTTGATTGGCAACAACTGTTTGAAATCATGTGTGATGTGAGTGACTTCGCAGTGGGAGCAACTTTAGACCAAAGGCATAAGAAAGTGTTTAAGGTTATCTACTACTTTAACCAAATTTTGGATGATGCCCAGCAAAATTACACTACTATAGAGAAGGAAATGTAAGCGGTTGTGTTTGTTTTGGACAATTTTTGGCCGTATATCATTAGGTCTAAGATTGTGGTTTTCACAAGTCATGTGGCAATCCAATATTTGTTTGCAAAGAAAGATGCTAAGTCAAGACTCATTCGATGGGTATTGCTTTTGCAAGAGTTTGATTTGTATATCAAAGATAAAAAGGGGATAGAAAATGTGGTTATCGACCATATATCTTGATTAGAGCTTAAGGATTCAAATACACCATCACCTATCCAAGAGACTTTTGCAGATGAGCAGTGATTCAGAGTCAATTAAAAGCTTTCATGGTTTGTCGTTGTGGTGAATTATTTAGCTATAGGTTTAATTCCTTTGGATTTAAATCTATCTTAAAAGAAAAGTTCCTATTTGATGTGAACTGTTATCTATAGGATGAGCCTTTATTGTTTAAGAGAGGCCTCGATCAAGTGATTCAAAGATGTATCCCGGAAGATCTCTAAGAAATTTTGATGCATTATCATTCATCACCATATGGAGGTCACTTTGGCCCAATAAAAACAATAGCAAAAGTTCTCCAATCTGGTTTTTAATAGCCTACGCTTCATAAGGACAATTATGTTTTCACTAAGATGTGTGATCGATGTTAACAAATGGATAATATCTCACAACATCATGAGCTTCCTTTGACCAACATTTTTGAGGTAGAACTCTTTGATTTGTGGGGTATCGACTTCATGGGACCATTCCCCAAATCTTATGGACAATCCTATATCTTTTTGGCAATGCACTAGTATCAAAATGGGTTGAAGCCATAGCTTCACTAACAAATGATGCCAAGGTTATTTTCAATTTTCTTAACAAAATCATTTTCGCAATATTCGATACTCTAAGGGCCATTATTAGTAATGAAGGTACCCACTTCTAGGTAATCTTTTAACCAAATATGGAGTTCGTCATCATCACAAGGTTGCTTTCCCTACCACCTACAATCAAATGGCCAATTTGAAATATCAAATCGATAGATCAAGGATATTCTTGAGAAGACGGTAACCCTTAACTGGAAAGATTGAAGCTTAATGATGCCCTTTGGGTACATAAGACTGCCTTCAAGACTCCAATTGACATGTCTCTATATCGTTTGGTTTTTGGAAAAGCCTGTCATCTTCCAAAGAAGTTGGAACACAAGGCTTATTGGGTAGTTAGGAAGTTAAATGTTGATTGGAAAAAATTGGTTGAAAATTGGTGTCTACAGTTATGTGAATTGGAAGAATTTAGAAATGAAGCATATGAGAACTCCAAAATATACAAGGAGAAAACTGAGAAATGGCATAACCAACACATCATGAGGAAAGAATGTAGCATCCCACTCCCACAAGACCCGAACCTGATATCGACGGTGATATCCGAGCTCGTGTCCCACGAGGGTGACATGCTAGAACACTCAATCAGTCAATAATTGTTTTTTTTTTTTAAAAGCATTAACAAATGCAGAAGTCCATTTTCAATTTGGGCCAAATCAATTCAAAAGTTGATAAAACATTGTTTTCAACACATTACGATCAATACAGTGTCACTAGTTGAATAGGGGCCCAATTCCATTTCTAATGCATTTTAGTTGCACCCCATTTCACTTTGAGCCATTGGGGCTCATTTCAATGCACAAAACACTCACAAACCTTTACAATTGATACATATTGATATACACAAGAATATTCAAATTTAATCAATCTCATATTTCAGCACTTATTACAAACTGAAATGTTCAATTATACATTGCATAAAAATCGCAGAATACACTTCATACAAAAATCCTAATGCAAACACGAACTGATCCCAACCACTAATTTTGCAGAAAGCCTACTCCCGTTGCATAACAGGGTAATATTCTGAAACCTAAAAAATAGATTCAAATTTTGGGTGAGTTTTGCGAACTCAGTGAGTGACCATCATTGATGGTTCACCCAGTCACACAATACATAAATACATTCCCATAATCGCATTTCACATTCACTATCACACTTTATATTCACAATCAATACAATTTCATGTTCATATTCAACGTTAATTAACGTTCCCATGTAAATTAATTAAGTCAATCCCATTGAAAACAATGAAGTCAATTCCATTCAATCCAAGTAAACCAATCCCATTCAATTCAGTCAATTCCATTCAATTCAAGTAAACCAATCCCATTCAATACAATCAAGTCAATTCCATTCGATTCAAGTAAACCAATCCCATTCAATACCATTTCATATTCCCATTCAATGCAATTTCATATTCCCATTCAATTCAATTAAATCAATCATATCATGCATATATACATGAGGCCCAATTTCTTCGTTGTGACCGAAAGCCTAAAGCATCCGTATCCATTGGATATCAGGCTCATTGATAACTGTCCCACGTGGGGCTCATTGTAAACTGTCCCATATAGGGCTCATTGTAAACTGTCCCATATAGGGCTCATTGAAAGTTGAGCCTAAGGCTCTGAATCATTTTTTAGCTCGAAGCTCATTTTTATTAGTTAAGCTTTAAGCTCTGATCATTGGCTCCTCTGGTCACAACGAGTTATACTTCGTGCATTCATGAAATGAAATGCATTGTTCACATTTATATGCACTTATTCAATCATAATCACTGAATCATCGGACCATAGACCAGTATGCAACATATAGTCAAGAAATCACACGTGCAGTCATATGCAAGTTTGCATTCAAAACAAATTTAGAATTCACATCACGCATACTTAGTTCATCCAATTCACATTCAATGAGCACTTCAATATCACAATTCCCAGTATACAATCATCGGACCTCCTATCCGGAACCCATATTCATTCAATTTATAACAAAAGCAATAAACCAATAAATAAGACCATCTAGGTCTACTCACAGTACGCTCCAGATTAGCATTTGCTTTCATGATCCGGAAACGTCTGGCTGAGGACGTTTTGTCCTGTATCAATCATATGCAAAACACAATTTGCACACATTAATAAAAGTACAATCATAACCATCCCATTTTCACATATGTATATTCGCAAAGTATAATGCATGCTCAATGACAATTCCGGGGTATATGCTTTACACTTACACTGAATATCCTTTCTCAAATCATAATTCAATTTGTCTACTTGAATTGGACTCAGACTTACACTCCCTTTTTATGTGATCATTTTCAATTATCCATTCAATTTTGACTCTTTAAGATTCTAGCAAAACCATACACTTATATCTCAAGAACACTTGCTCATTTGATTATATAACTCAATTTCCCGTCATTTCATTTCTAACCTGATATGATCTCCTCATATCCAATTCCCTATCATAATAAATCACTCAGTACCATTTACATAACTTCCTTGAACAATATCACAAGCATGTAAACATTTCCATTCCTATTTACACATGCATTTGACACTTTTGATTCCACCCATTCATTCACTAAGTTTTAACCTTCGATTTCACTTCAAACCTTTTATACATGAGTCCCATAGACCAAGGACCATTCTAGGTTCACTTAAACACCCATTTGAGGCTTAATTAGTACCATTAATCAAGTGAATGTCCGTTAAACGGACTTGCATGTCTGTTTAACGGACTGCTACGGGTCACTTATACCACTTTGAAAATTCGACCCTCAAAACATTAGAATTTCGAAATTTTGCCTGAAATAGAAGTTGTAGATCTCGAAGTCTAATATCAAAACCATATATAGATCATCTCATTCTGAGTCTACACAAAGAGTTATGCCCCTTGCACTATAGTATGTTTAATTAAGTTTTAACAAAAATTCAGATTTTGAACTCTTCACTAACAACATTTAATTCCTCATGCTTAGCCCATCATTTCTAGTGCAATGTTTATCAATTACCCATATACTAACTCCCTTTCAACTTTACATCATCCATAGCCAAATGATATCCCATTATTGATCATAAACACTTGACATGAAACACAATCATATACATTTATTCTCAACAATTTCAACACTTAAGTTCCTAACTTCATACCAACATATGGGACTCTCCAAGACCACATTCACAATCAATAGCTTCATAAAATTTGTAGCCAATTATCTCTAGTTTCATTTAAGCCAAATTTCAACTCATTTAGACAATTATACAATCAATTATGACTATCCAATTAGAGCGCACTCCAAAGCTCAAACCATTTCAAATTTCCAGATTTTACACTTATTCTTTCCTACCATTTAACTCATCAAGTACCACTTATGCCTAATTCCTCTCTTCCCCCATCATTCACTACTCACTTCAACTCAAGCTATCACTCATAAACATTTCATGACCTACACTTAATTACAACCGAGAAAATAGGGCATATACACCTATGTACTCACCCAATTCCTCCATTAACATATCAATCAATTTTCCAACTTTCACTATACATTTACATGAATTAGGCTCAACATACACAATCATCACACACATGAACAACATCTATTGACTCCTATACACAAGCAAAACAAAATCATCAAGGTCTCATCATACTAACTTCAATTTTTCCATAACCATACATAACCATAACATTTAAAGCTAAAACTTACTTGATTTAACCACTTAATCTTCAAATTCTCCAATGAAATCACCAAGACCTAGCTTTCACCATCTCCAACATTCATCATCATCCAAAGTGATAGAGATAGGTTTATATGGAGAGCCAGAATAAGAAAGCAAGATAACAAAGAAATAAGGGATAGATGATGGCTAGATTTAGCATGAGAAGAACACACAATCCATGGAGAAAGAGGGTGGTACACGAAGAAGAGAAGAGAGAACCAAAGTAAAGCTCCAAATAAAATTTAAAGGAGGGTGTCGTGAGTAGGGTGAGGGAGAGCTTAAGTTAAAGCAAACTTAGATTAAATTAAACAAATGCATGGCTATAAATTGACCATGTGTCAAGCTCAACCTCAACCCTTCTTAATTTATCATTTCCAAGCCCAATAGTCAATTTCAAGCCCAAATTCCAATAATAATACTTGTCAAAAATTCCTATAGCCATATGTCCAAAATCCCAATATTTGACAATAAATTCTACTCCCAGTTATTGATTGATCTGCCACTCGGCATTTTTCCTAGTTCAAATTTTTCCCTGAAAAATTCTAGGAAAATTTCCTAAAATTTCCCAAAAATGCCAAATCAATAAGTTCACTATCCAAAATAATTTTCGACATCCACAACTTGAGATTCTCAAAACAATCCCATGTATTACCAATTATACCCGAAAAATGTCAATTGAGTGCATGATCAAGGATTTTAATGTGTGCAATAATCCAATTCATCCACGAGTACCCCCATATGATGCCTTTGTATCTTAATTTCAAAATTTTAATTTACCAAAGTGGCCCCAAGTATGTCCGTTAAACAGACTCACATGTCTGTTAAACGGACATAGACTGGCCAAGCAATCCAAATTCACCCGAGAAGGTCCGTTAAACGGACCTGCATGTCCGTTAAACGGGCATGTATCACCCAACTTGTTCCAATTCACCCGAGGCTATCCGTTAAATGGACTTCCATGTCCGTTAAACGGACATGACTCACACAAACCCTCTTCAAGGCCTCTGGTCTCACACTCATTTTTCCCGACACATTATGCTCTTTGAGCTCACTCATATCACATTTTAGGGTTCCAACCCTTCACAAGGGAACGAGATATTACAATTCTCCCCTCCTTAAAAAATTTCGTCCTCGAAATTTACATTCGCCTCTCAGTGACCCATTCAACTTTACCATTCCATTAATTTCTCCCAATTGACTACTGTCAATGAAATCAATCAATTCTGTACCCGTTTCATCAAATGTCACAATATAGATTTCGATTACCCATAATTTCATTTCCAGCATCAATAACACATATGATGAATCTGTTTCTTAAACAAATCCATATAACTGTGGGTGACTCTGAATAGTTTTCATTGGTCGGTCACACTAACGATTAATAATTTCATACAGACCAAGTTATGTCAGTCTCGGCTTATCTTTTTGCCTAACCCGAGTACACCTTGGCAAGGTGATACTCTTAATGATAATTCATCTTTCACTTACTAATTCATATCCCGATAACGCTAATACACTCGAATGTTCTATAACCTTGATATCGACACTTGTGTTATTCTTATTGAATTTTCCATTCAATACATCAGTTTGCAACACTCGCTTTACAAAATTACTCATTAATTTAACCCTATTCACTGTCTCAATCTATAATGCCTCAAACCTTTAACATGTTTACTATAACAATAGGTGTTGAGGCTTTCATTGTCTCTAAGTATCCGAAAATCACTTTATGAAAGTACAACAATTTGCATTGTAAAAGTTCATGTCATTATATGTAAAATTCCTAAATCCCAATGGCAAAATCAACACTGATGTTATCCTTCTTCATAATTCTCTTTTCAAAAATCCGCTATACGGTAAGCGAGTTCTATCGATTTCTCATTTTCTCATCGCCCTTATTTTTCTTTGAGTCTCCCACTATGCCATGTCCAACTATGCTATACTTCACCTTTTATTTGATCAAATTTGAATTCACTTCGATGACACTCAGCACATAACCGTTTTCCCATTTTGATATGTAAGACTTCTTCCCGTAATCAAATAGTTCTTTTTACTTTCAATACACTCAAAATCTATAGCCATAGGTGCTTCAATGATTATCATAATACTATCAGGGCATTTTATATATATAACCCAAATTTCCTTATGCCCATGATTTATTCCCATTATTTCTTAAAACACTGATTCCTCACTACGGTAATAGTATCTCACGATTTTTCACTTCTTCCCAATTGACTTTTTCTTCACAAATGATTTTCTCAATCCATTTTGTTTTCCTTTAATTTCATATTGATGTATTCTCACGTCTGTTTATTCTTATCAGTTTCTCCACAATTTTAATTGTGGGTTGATAACACCTTCATCATAACTAAGTTGTCTCTCCCAAGTGTATTTACATAGAATAATAGGCCTGTATTCTCCTCATTTTAGCAACTTCCTCATTTTAGCCAATTATGTCTCCTCACTTTTTCAATAATTCAAACGCCGGCTATTTTACATCAAACACAATACCTACGTTCTATGTAGCATTTTCTACCAGTTATGCTTGAGTCTCCATAAGGATTAGGACTCCAATAATTACTTTTAGTCACTTTATATTTCACTTGTCCCTTCATTGCATCATTTCAATTCGAACCATCTAATCAATTTAACCCAAATCCGTATCAATTAACTATTTTCCATAATCACATAGCAACCAATCTTAGTATTTCAAGAAAAATCAATTCCAACTATTTATATATCTCATTACAATCAATTTAACTCATAACCTATATAACCAGAACATTCCTTTTAACAAAGCTTATTACAACGTTACTCAAATTCTTTATTCCACTTCCACGGTATTTATCATCAAAACCCTACATTTTTTTTGAAAGACGTAAATAGGATAATCTCACCAACTGGTAACTTGGGTTAATGATACCTTGATCTTATCTGAGTCTGACCCACACTTCCCCTTTTTGGTGCCCATTCTTGATCGGGGTCTTTCTTCTTTTTCCTTCATTAATCATATCTGGTCATATTATTATCAATCTCAACTCATTTCCAATTGACCACTATAAGCACTTTCACGTCTCACCTTTGAGACTTTAAACACTAGGCATTCTGACAAGCACTTATTCACTAAGTTACCAATTTTTTCCTGTATCATTTCCACGATTATCATACACTTATGCTTAATAATGTCACTTCTTATAGTAATCCCATTATCAAATACACACTCATATAAGCAATTCAATTGATAGTTGACAATTTCTTCATCTCCCATTATTCTCATCTCACTTTCCAATTTCCATTATTTCATCATACCGACATACGTTTGCAATCAATTCAAAATCATAGGTGCATAATCATATTCTCTCATTAAACCATAAACTTATCTCATCCCAAATCCAATCCCATCCTTGTTAAATCACAAAACATTTTGTTTTCAATCAACCTTATTTATACACTTTCAATCTTACCATTCTACTATATCACTACTTTCCCTTATCAATCCACAGCAATAATATACATATCCATGCAAGGTTTATTCTCCAAAATAGTCAAAATTGCGATTTTCCAAAGTTGTCCCGTGAGTGTCCGTTAAACGGACATGATTCAACCAAACTACCTCCTTTTACCTGAGAAAGTCGACATCTATCTTTCACAACCCCTTTCCTTTTCAAACCTTTTCCAAACTTCCTACACTTATTCTCTCATGGTATCTTCCCATAAACTTCTCAAATTCACACCTTCTAACATTAAACCATTTCATGACAACTCAAAATCAATTTAATTTCATGAAGTCCCCAATTCTCACATTATTCCATTTATCAAACTCATTACCTTTATTCCTTCATAACATACTATACCAACCGCTTTATACTTACACATTCATTACATTAAGTCGATAGCCACTTCACACACATCTTAAATTATTCCACACTATAGTACCCCAATATAACAATGGTGCCATAATCCATAATACGTTGATGCTAAATCTCTGTCAGATCATTCTATTTTCTCACATTATGACATATCATCACGTACATCACTTTTTCACTATTAACACTAGACACATACTCATGCATGTGACCCATATACTCGATTGGGGATCAGTTACTACTGTCTGCTTAACATGACTTAAATGCATGTCATTTGACCACATTTCAGAAAACGCCCATAAGATTGTATTTCTGACGCTCTGATACCACATATGTAGCATCCCACTCCCGCAAGACTCGAACCCGATATCGACGGTGATATCCGAGCTCGTGTCCCGCAGGGGTGACATGCTAGAACACTCAATCAGTCAATAATTGGCACCATTTTTTTTTTGAAAAAAAAGCATTAACAAATGCAGAAGTCTATTTTCAATTTGGGCCAAATCAATTCACAAGTTGATAAAACATGGTTTTCAACACATTACGATCAATACAGTGTCACTAGTCGAATAGGGGCCCAATTCCATTTCTAATGCATTTCAGTTGCAACTCATTTCACTTTGAGCCATTGGGGCTCATTTCAATGCACAAAACACTTACAAACCTTTACAATTGATACATATTGATATACACAAGAACATTCATATTTAATCAATCCCATATTTCAGCACTTATTACAAACTGAAATGTTCAATTATACATTGCATAAAAATCGCAGAATACACTTCATACAAAAATCCTAATGCAGACACGAACTGATCCCAACCTCTAATTTTGCAGAAAGCCTACTCCCGTTGCATAACGAGGTAATCTTCTGAAACCTAAAAAATAGATGCAAATTTTGGGTGAGTTTTGAGAACTCAGTGAGTGACCATCATTGATGGTTCACCCAATCACACAATACATAAATACATTCCCATAATCGCATTTCACATTCACTATCACACTTTATATTCACAATCAATACAATTTCATGTTCACATTCAACGCCAATTAACGTTCCCATGTAAATTAATTAAGTCAATCCCATTGAAAACAATGAAGTCAATTCCATTCAATCCAAGTAAACCAATCCCATTCAATTCAGTCAATTCCATTCAATTCAAGTAAACCAATCCCATTCAATACAATCAAGTCAATTCCATTCGATTCAAGTAAACCAATCCCATTCAATACCATTTCATATTCCCATTCAATGCAATTTCATATTCCCATTCAATTCAATTAAATCAATCATATCATGCATATATACATGAGGCCCAATTTCTTCGTTGTGACCGAGTGCCTAAACTGTCCCGTATCTATTGGATATTGGGCTCATTGATAACTGTCCCACGTGGGGCTCATTGTAAACTGTCCCATATAGGGCTCATTGTAAACTGTCTCATATAGGGCTCATTGAACGTTGAGCCTGAAGCTCTGAATCATTTTTGAGCTCGAAGCTCATTTTCATTCGTTGAGCTTTAAGCTTTGATCATTGGCTCCTCTGGTCACAACGAGTTATATTTCGTGCATTCATGAAATGAAATGCATTGTTCACATTTATATGCACTTATTCAATCATAATCACTGAATCATCGGACCATAGTCCGGTACGCAACATATAGTCAAGAAATCACACGTGCAGTCATATGCAAGTTTGCATTCAAAACAAATTTAGAATTTACATCACGCACACTTAGTTCGTCCAATTCACATTCAATGAGCACTTCAATATCACAATTCCCAGTATATAATCATCGGACCTCCTGTCTAGAACTCATATTCATTCAATTTATAACAAAAGCAATAAACCAATAAATAAGACCATCTAGGTCTACTCACAGTACGCTCCAGATTAGCATTTGCTTTCATAATCCGGAAACGTCTGGCTGAGGACGTTTTTTCCTGTATCAATCATATGCAAAACACAATTTGTACACACACTAATAAAAGTACAATCATAACCATCCCATTTTCACATGTGTATATGCGTAAAGTATAATGCATGCTCAATGACAATTCCGAGGTATATGCTTTACAGTTACATTGAATATCCATTCTCAAATCATAATTCAATTTGTCTACTTGAATTGGACTCAGACTTACACTCCCTTTTTATGTGATCATTTTCAATTATCCATTCAAATTTGACTCTTTAAGAGTCTAGCAAAACCATACACTTACATCCCAAGAACACTTGCTCATTTGATAACATAACTCAATTTCTCGTTATTTCATTTCTAACCTTATATGATCTCCTCATATCCAATTCCCTATCATAATAAATCACTTAGTACCATTTACTTAACTTCCTTGAACAATATCACAAGCATGTAAACATTTCCATTCCCATTTACACATGCATTTGACACTTTTGATTCCACCCATTAATTCACTAAGTTTTAACCTTCGATTTCACTTCAAACCTTTTATACATGATTCCCATAGACCAAGGATCATTCTAGGTTCACTTAAACACCCATTTGAGGCTTAATTAGTACCATTGATCCAGTGAATGTCCGTTAAACGGACTTGCATGTCCATTTAACGGACTGCTACGGGTTACTTATACCACTTTGAAAATTCGACCCTCAAAACATCAGAATTTCGAAATTTTGCCTGAAATAGAAGTTGTAGATCTCGACGTCTACTATCAAAACCATATATAGATCATCTCATTCCGAGTTCTACACAAAGAGTTATTCCCCTTGCACTAAAGTATGTTCGATTGAGTTTTAACAAAAATTCAGATTTTGAACTCTTCACTAACAACATTTAATTCCTCATGCTTAGCCCATCATTTCTAGTGCAATGCTTATCAATTACCCATATTCTAACTCCCTTTCAACTTTACATCATCCATAGCCAAATGATATCTCATTATTGATCATAAACATTTGACATGAAACACAATCATATACATTTATTCTCAACAATTTCAACACCTAAGTTCCTAACTTCATACCAACATATGAGACTCTCCAAGACCACATTCACAATCAATAGCTTCATAAAATTTGTAGCCAATTATCTCTAGTTTCATTTAAGCCAAATTTCAACTCATTTAGACAATTATACAATCAATTATGACTATCCAATTAGAGCACACTCCAAAGCTCAAACCATTTCAAATTTCCATATTTTACACTTATTCTTTCCTACCATTTAACTCATCAAGTACCACTTATGCCTAATTCCTCTCTTCCCCCATCATTCACTACTCACTTCAACTCAAGCTATCACTCATAAACATTTCATGACCTACACTTAATTACAACCGAGAAAACAGGGCATATACACCTATGTACTCATCCAAATCCTCCATTTACATATCAATCAATTTTCCAACTTTCTCTATACATTTACATGAATTAGGCTCAACATACACAATCATCACACACATGAACAACATCTATTGACTCCTATACACAAGCAAAACGAAATCATCAAGGTCTCATCATACTAACTTCAATTTTTCCATAACCATAACATTTAAAGCTAAAACTTACTTGATTTAACCACTTATTCTACTACCAATTATTGATTGATCTGCCACTCGACATGTTTTCTAGTTCAAATTTTTCCCTGAAAAATTCTAGGAAAATTTCCTAAAATTTCCCAAAAATGCCAAATCAATAAGTTCACTATCCAAAATAATTTTCGATAACCACAACTCGAGATTCTCAAAACAATCCCATGTATTACCAATTATACCCGAAAAATGTCAATTGCGTGCATGATCAATGATTTTAATGTGTGCAATAATCCAATTCATCCATGAGTACCCCCCATATGGTGCCTTTGTATCTTAATTTCACTAAAGCCCACATGAACCAAATGTAAAACGGTCAAAATTGCAATTTACCAAAGTGGCCCCGAGTATGTCTGTTAAACGGACTGACATGTCCGTTAAATGGACATAGAATGGCCAAGCAATCCAAATTCACCCGAGAAGGTCCGTTAAATGGACCTGCATGTCCGTTAAACGGACATGAATCACCCAACTTGTTCCAATTCACCCGAGGCTGTCCGTTAAACGGACTTCCATGTCCGTTAAACGGACATGACTCACACAAACCCTCTTCAAGGCCTCTGGTCTCACACTCATTTTCCCCGACACATTATGCTCTTTGAGCTCACTCATATCACATTTTAGGGTTCCAACCCTTCACAAGGGGACGGGATATTACAAAGAATTTGCCCTAAGAGAGAAAGTTCTGCTTTTCAACTCGAGATTGAAGTTTTTTCCTATATAAATTGTGTTCTAGATGGTCAAGGCCTTTCGTTGTGAAAAATGTTACCTCCTATAGAGCAATTCCAATTGAAGGAAGTGATGGAAGAGCTTTCAAAGTGAACGGGCAAAGATTGAAGCATTATTATAGCCAAGAGTTGAGAAACATTGCAAGCATTTCGTCAAAAACTCATGATCAAACGGCTACATCGAGCTATTGACGTTAAATATAGTACCTGTTTAGAGGCGCCCTAATCTTATCATTTCATTTTAGTTCTTTGTTGTTTCAGTTTCTTTTTATTGCTTTCATTTGAGTACCTTATTTCTTTTTTATCTGTTTGCTTTTTTTAGGAATGCAAGTTTAGAGCTGAGAATTCTGCTTTTAAATCGTTGAGCCCTTTTTGATCCAAGGAGTCCTTATGTTCTCATTTTTTAAGGACATTGGGGACAATGTTCCATTTAAGTCTGGGGGTGGGACCAGTTTTAAAATTTTTTCAATCTTGCACTTGAATTGTGACGAAGGTTGTACCATGTCATTTTGTCATAGTAGTTGAACTGAGGATTAAATTGTGTGCTTGAATTTGAATTAGGCAGCTTGAGAGGAAGGTGAATCATATGGAATGATTGAAGTCATTAGTTGCATAAACCCAGTCAATAATTTGATACTTAAGTGATTAGGTAATGTATAAAATTTCGATGGATTTTCACATAAGCACATGTGAGGTTTTGTGCCTACATGATTGCATTTCATATTCATTTCATTTTTTTGTTGTGTGTGAAGCTCCCCTAGGAAGATTACCTCTAGAACTTGCATCGAACTGGTTTAAAACTACGACATACTTGTTTTTATAGAAATGATTAAGGCATTCTTTGTTTTAAACCCATTAGCTTAAATGACCCACCTCATACATTATCCCTTGCAACCCCTTTTGAACCTTTACCTTTTTTATTGCAAAATAACACTAAAATAAAAACCTAAGACTCCATTAGCCTTGCCCAATCATAAGTATAATGACGTGTTAAGTGATCATTTGGTCTATAGTTTGGGACTTGTAAGCTTACATGTTATTCTGAGATGTTTATAGAGGTACTCCTACTCATATTTTTATAAATTTATGTTGTTTTTTTTGTTTTCTCATGTTTTTATTGTTTTCCCTTGTTTTTAGAAAAAAAAAGAGAAAGAAGAAAAATAAATAATAAAATAATAAAAAGAAAAAGAAAAAGAAAAAGAAAAAAAAGAATTAAACATAGTAGCATTAGTTAGTGATAAGAAGTAGTAGTCCCATGTATTCATTTGCATATCTCAGACTTTGTATTTAGTTGTCCCTTTTTCTTAGTGCTTTGTTAATGCTTGTGAGTTAACCCATGACCTTTTTATCCTACCTTAACCCAAACCTTATTACAACCCTAAATAAAAGTTCTTTTGATCCATGTTGTTGTGTATTTTATGTGATAAAGAAATGGTGAATATGCAAGCCTATGGTATTGTAGTCTTTTAGAGGGAGTCTTGAGTGAAATACTAATCCTAAACACTTGAGTGATTCAAGTGAAAATGTGAGTAAAATCCATATGAATTTTATATGTGCCTTTGATTAATGGTGTCTGCCTTTGACCTTGTTTATGTGCATTAATGAACAAATTATGATATGTGTAGTAGCTTAAAGGTTGAGTTTACTGAAATTTGAATGAATGCACACACTCGGTTTTCTTTAAAAACGAATTTTTGAAAAAAATTTATTGTGTTTAAATTGTTGCTTGAGGACAAGCAATAGTTCAAGTATGGGGGTATTTGATAGAGACACTAATAGGCTTTTATTTGATGCATTAATGCAATGGAATTGTGTAGTGTTTTTAGGTAAATATTTTCTAAATTACTGATTTTATATTATATTTGGGTGTTAGGAGTTGTTTTGGAGAAAAGAAGTCAAAAGTGGCTAAATTAGAGAAGATATCAACATTAGCCAAAAGAAAATACAATAAAAGAGTAAAAAAAACACAAGAACAATGGACAAAATGCATAGTAGAACAAAGAAAATTGCATCAGAGGGCAACGTAGAAAAGAGAGAAAACACGCAGCCTCCAAAGTAGCCTCCACTCACAAGATTGAAAAAAAGGGCAGCTTCTATCCACTGCAAAGGAAGCAGCCTCCACCAGACAAAAATGCAAGACACAGCCTCCACTCCACCCCAATCATAGACACAACCTTCAATAACACAACCTCCCCTCACAAACGCAAGAGAACAAATCTTCCAATAACATAGCCTCCACCAGAACAAAGCACGTAACCTCCATAAAAAGAACACAACCTCTATTAGAACAAAGCAATGTAACCTCTACCAGAAAAAAACATGTAGGCTCCATAAAAAGAACGCAACCTTCAGACAAAGAATCAACCTCCAATAGAACCAAGAACACAGACTCCACTCTTGCAAGCAACCTTTAACAACGCAACTTCCAGATGCAAAATCAATGCAGCCATGTAAAGGAGAGGGGAGAGCATGTTGATTTTTGTAGCAGTCTAAAGCTATGTTCTTCAATTATATTTGATTCCTTCATGAGCTTGTCTAGGATTTATGCTTTTGGATTGCTTGGCATCATAATTTGTGGCTAGAACCTTAATTTCTCTTAGGAATTTGATGTTTTGGTGATGTCTTAACATTGAACATTGCTGGAATTCATGACTGAATATTCATATACTTGTTGATTTTTCTTAGGTTTATTTGTTCTTCCTTTGGATCATTGGAAGTTTGCTTGGTATAAATTCACCTTTGGAAAAAGGGTTTTTTCTAGAAAATTGAAGGAATTTTAGCTAGGATTTTTCCAAGAAACTTAGGAGGTGAAAATAGAAGGTTTGGGTTTGGAACTTAAGAAATTCTAGGAAAAAACTTAAGGGATTACTAAATGATGTCTAAAGTGGATAGATTAATTCACCTTTGGGAGAAGGGGATTAATTACTCTTAAAATTCATATACAAGGTTAGGATTTTTCATTTGTGAAGGATAACTAATTCAATATTAAGGTTGACAAAAATATCATTCCCTAAGAGAAAGTCATTCCCCATTGAAGTTAATACTTTTAATTAGTCAATTGCTACACTTTTTTCTTAATTAGTTGTTACATAGATATGTCATATTCATATTTATTTTGGATGCATTGAATTATAGTTATTTAGAAATTCATTTTAGTTTTTTAACTCTTTACATTGCTTTTAATTTCTAAAAATTTAACCAACCTCGATTTTAAACACCATTATCCAGTGTAGATTTGAACTTTTTCCTAATCCCTATGGATATGACTCGAGTCTTACCAATTTATTACTCACTTTGACAACTGTGCATTTGCAGTTTACGATCAATAAACATTTAAGTTTTAAAGTGATTATAGTTATTATTTTAATAATAATTAATTAAGTGGTTTAGTTAACTTTAAATAAAACCAATCCTTAATGATCATAGGGAGCAAATAGAGGTGGGTTTTTGGATTCCTAATATAAATATGTTTCTATACTATCCTTCCAGAGTAACTCTCATGTAAAATTCAAGTTTTTTTAATGTTTTCTTCATGTCTTTCTATTTGTTTTCAAAAAGAAAAGGTCTCATTATTTTCCATGTTCTAGATTAATAAATATTTGTATACTATCCTTTTCATATGTGTTGTTTACACTGAAGTTCTAGTACTTCTCATTGTTTAACTTTATGATTGTTGATTTTAGTGTTAATGCTTTGGATGAATTTTACTAGTTGCCTTCTTGCTGTCCTAATTCGAGCAATCTAATCTCCCTTCTACCATGATTGTATTATGTTGTTACAAACAAAATGCATGCTTGTAAAAACTTATTTAAAAATAAAGACATTTTCTACTTCTTTTAATGATAAAATACAATGTTTTAAAAATTAGATCGAAAATTAAATTAATAAGAAGAGATCTTTAAGGTTTAAAGAATCAATCAGTAGTAGATCATCCTTAAATAGATATATAGTAAATAAGAAAAAATGATAAGAATAATTTAAAATATAATAAAATAATTTATTGAAATAAAATGCATATTTAAATGTTCATTGATGTATATTAAATTAATAATAATTTTAATATTTCAAAATATTATTAATTCTAATATAAAATTAAAATAATAACAATAACAACTAGTAGAAGTCCCGTTGTGATGTGGGATCTGGGGAGGTTCGATGGTGCACAGCCACACAGTCTTACCCCTACTTAGAAGAGAGGTTGTTCTCGATAGACCCATATAAAAATACGTCATGAAGATACTACAAAATTTTAAATGGATGTGTATACATTAAAAATAAACAAAAAGCTACATAAAATACTAATACTAATAATAAATAGGTATTATAATACAAAATAACGAACATTTAGAACATGTTAAAGATTAACAATAAATGGTAGGATAAATATACATACTCGAAAAGACGACCGAATAAGAGTAACTTCAAACAAGTGAAAAGGTAAAATACAAATACAGACAAAAAAAACTCGTACAAGAGTAACTCCGACTACGCCAATCAATACAGTAAATTCGTTACGAAAGAAACTAACTAAGCTAAAATTGACATGGTCTAATAGCACCTATAAGAACACGAATGCCCTCTTTAAAAAGCTTCTTTACTTGTATCTTAGTACATCAAAGTTTTCTATTGTGGGCCAAGTCTTTAGTGAGATCCATCCAAGCTATATCATTCTTGATTACTTCTCTCCAATTCTTTTTAGACCTTTATCTTTTCTTCTTATAGTCTCTAAGTATTATTTTCTCATATCTTTTCACTGGAGAGTCAGGATGTCTTCTTTTAATATGTCAGAACCACCTAAGTCTTTTCTATCTCAATTTGTCACTATATCCACCACCTTTAGTTTGTCTCTTACCATTAGATTCTTAACCTTACCTCTACTGGTAAGGTTACACATCCACCGAATCATCCTTATCTCCGTAACTAAAAGCTTACCATTATTATTAAAATGGTATTTCTGAAAGAAATTATATCTTATCATTATCAAAAATTTTGAATTCTTCATCACTATTTAACATTAAAAGAAAATTACAAATTACCAACGAAAAATTCCTGATGGAGGAAATTCCTTAGTAGATTAGTGACATAACTTTATTTCTTTTGGTAAACTTGTTAGAAAAATGGTATTTTTGTGATGGCAAAAGAATCCATTGGTAAAGGTGGAGGGAATTTATATACGAAACTTTACCAAAAGAATTTAGCAACGGAATAGTGAAAGTCATCATAAAAGTAGGCAACAATGGTTTGCGGTAAAAATAAGTGACGAAGTTTACCGATGAAAGAAATTTCTGTGGGGAAATTACCTACGAAAACTCCATTCCGTTAGTAATTTAGCTACAAAACTATCATTTCATAAGTAAATTCAAACAACGTTGGTGTTGTTGTTTAAATTTAAAGGAAAATGACGTTGTTTTATTGTTAATTAAATTAAACATACGAAGCCCACCCCTTCCCTGTTGTTCTTCTTCACTTTTTTATTCTTCTTCATTGCTACTCTTCGCACTATCTTCTTCCATCTACAATCGTCATTGCTCGTCTTCTTTCATTCTTTCAGTAACTGCTTCCATTGTCTTGAATTTTCTATCTTAAGGTTGGTTGTCCATTTACTACTCTTAGGTTATTTTTTTTCTTCAATTTTATAGTGAAATATTGTATGTTCAATGTATTGGTGTTATTATGGATTGAGTTTTGAGTTTATTTAAGTTGTTAATGGCTCATTGTTTGTTGTTGTGTGGTTATGTTGGTGAATAATGGAAAAAGACAATTTTGAAACAAACTAAGGATGAATTTCAATAGCGTACCAAGTGTTTAATGAAAGTTTTGTAAGAGATCTCTAACATCATTTATAATGTGTATTATTTTACTAACTTGTGATATGTTATTTATATTAAATTGAAGCTCTTGAAAATCTAATTGCAATTTAGATATTATTATTATTTTAACTCTCCAACAATGTTGAGTATCTTGTAGATTTGAAGTATAAAAGAATATTTTATACTAAAGAATTTTCAATTCAACTATCTAGGTGTTCAAGGAGCTTTTATATCCTTTTATTACTATTGATGCACAATCTTAAGGATAATATTGTTCTAGGTGTGAGGGTGGACTAGAGTTAAATCTAATTACATTATTTTGTCATTTTATATATTTTAGATTTTATTAGGTTATGAGTTTAGGTTCTCAATGGTATCTTTAGGTTGATGAAATAAGTTTATACATAATTTAAGATTGAGAATGAGTGTTAAAAATTAAATTCATAATATAATTAAACAAATGTTATGTAATCTTAAGTTTGTGAATAATGTGAAACTAATTTTGTTAAGTAAAGGACATGAGTGATCCTATAAGGATTGACGCATTGAATTTTATTTTCTTATGTGGATACATTCTTTGATTATGAGAATCTAGAACTAGAATTTCATCTTTTGAGATTACATATAAGATGCATACAAACATTATAAATGATAAAGTCATCTAGGATTTGAATTTAAACAAAATTGTAGCCCATTTATACATTAATATATTAATGCATCCTTTGTTAGTCTAATTTAAAAGCCAAGCTCTTTGTTTGTAATCTTTTCTAAATAATCTTAAGCCTAAAAAAAGTATTTACTATTTAATTCATATTGATTGATGTTTTACTTGTATTTTGATGTTTTACAATAGATGCAATGAAATAAGTATAGGGAAAATGGAAAATGTATAAAAGAAACAATGTAAAAAGGGAGCTTGGTTGTAATTCAAAAAAGGGAGTATGGTTGTAATTCAAAAAAGAAGCAATGTAAAAGCCCTAAGTTTCTTTAGCATTTGTTTGTATATGTTTTGTTGATTTTTGATTATGTTTTAAGGTAAAAGAAGCCTTAAATTTATGGATTTAAGTGTGTTTCAAAGTTCTTACTGTTGGATTATGATACCTATTGCTAGTTTGTACCTACTCATAATACAACTATACAACCATTTATTTTTAGGGAAGTATTAGTTATTATAATTTCCTTCCTCTTATTTCTTAGGCATTCATAGTTCTTTTATGTTACTGTTCATTAAGGAAAATGTACAAATTGAATTGTTATACTTATTAGTTTTGTTATCATTAACTTATTAAGGAATAATTATGGGAAAATTAAGTTTTAGTGAGCATTAATTGAGGCAAGTCATTATTTTTTGTAAAATTAAATATTCATTAACTCAACAAGAGTATCTAGTATCAAGTATGTCAAACTTCATTAAATTGAAAAGATGTAACATATGATTCATTGTCATGTGGAAAATTTTTTGATATTAAGCAAGTGTTGTGCTAAGTGTTTAGAGAAACAAATGAAAGAAAAATATTTATGCAAGTAGGTGTTCAAAGAAATTACACTAGTTCTGAAGGACAAAACATTAAGCTATCTATAAGACTTAGGAAATAGTATAGAGGAGGACTAACTAAGAGAACTATAAACAAAATAGTGTTGACAATATTTAAATTTAGTGGTAGACCACCCAGTTAGTAATACTGTAGCGCCCCCTCACCGCAGGGTACACATTGGGACGCCCGTGGGTCGTTCCGACGCATATCCCACGATAAGGAAGTGCTACTACGAAAACAATCTCTAAACACTCGCATGGCATCAATACACTAAATTCCACAATATGAAAATCACTGAAATTTAAAACCATAATAATCATTCATTTATAACATCAATCCCAAAATATAGACCGATCTATCGGTTCCTACAAAGCTAAATACATCTCAAAAGGAAACCGATACAAGCGTCTATACTAAGTCATCCCAAAATAATGTTCCCAAAAGAAGTCACCCCACCGACCGACCTATGATCCATCACGCCTTGATCACGAACACTCACTACGAAGCGTCTATCCCGGAGCTAGAGTCCTACCGACGTCACTGAAAAATATATTGCAATGTTGGGTGAGTTTATGAACTCAATGAGAAACCATCATTGATGGTTCATCCAACACATGCATATACATATACTATATCTCAAATTACACTTTAACGCTTTATAAACACTATTCACAATTTACATTATATTATATCACACGCAATATCACAATGCGCACTTTACACCATCACATAATTCTCACATTACACTTCACAATTTACACAATTACAATATCACATATCAATCCACATTTTTAGTATGTCACTGCATTCTCCATCACACTATACACTCGGATGCATATGTATGCAAAGTCTCTTGTTATGACATTGTTGTGACTGAGCATTTATATTCACATTTTTGGCAAGTAGGAGAGCCCTCGGGTATGCACTCACGCCCACTCACTTTAGGGATAGGAGAGCCCTCGGGTATGCACTATTCCTTTTCACAATGATCACAATTTAGGCAAATAGGAGAGCCCTGCGGGTATGCACTCTGCCGATTTGGCTCTAGCCCTCTCATCGATAATCGAGCTCAAAGCTCAATCACTGTGCTCTAGTCACAACGGTAAATTTTACCGCTCATATCATGCTAGGCATGCTCACACTTACACATCACTAGCACATTTATCTCACTTCACTCACTTGTCACAATCGAGCTCTTATTCACAATTATATACACTGATTCTCATTCACATGAATTCACATTTATGTAGATCACACTTGGTACAATCACTAACACTTATCGCATTTAGCTCATTCACTTCACATGTATATCACTCACCTTTACACTTAATTTATACATATTCACAGCACATATAATCACTTAAAAGTGAGGAACTAACTAGGTTACTCACCAGTAACTTCCGAGCTACTGCTGGAAGTCCCAAAGCAATATCCGTGGTCCGACGATCCAACGGAGCCTCTAAAACAATCAAACAATTTCTCATCACTAGGTGCTCAATTAAAGATATTCAATAATGCACATGTCTTTAATTCAAACTTGTATGATGCATGTTCATGATTCTACCGCACTAAACCCAATTCGCTATCGCTCACTTTACAACCAAAATTCACTATTCACTAGGTCAATAGCATTCCCTTTAATTCAATTTCACTCACTCAAACTCTAATCATACTCCGCTAGTTACAACGTAACTCTTTGGTCACATTAAAACTATAATGGACTCTCTTTCGATACTTGCAATCCCGTAAATCAAAATTCAAACTCTCAATCTTTATCACAATGATAGACCTCTTTCTCTAGTTCATAACGAATCAAGTATCACCTTAATTGGAATACCATAGACCAAGATATCATCACATCAACAAACATGTTCAAGAAAACATCTAGTTCATGTTCCTCCACCAATACCCTTACTTTGACTCACTTAATCATTTCCAATTTAATACTAAAACCCATAAATTGTTTGTGGAGAGATTAAGAAATGTGTTAGGAATCCAATGCTTCAAGAATCGGGTCATTTGGAGTTCTATAACTCAAGTTATCCTCAAAACATCGATCTATGCATGCATCGTTTTCCTTCCGTCTGATTTTTGCTTCAGCTGGTTTTCGCTTCAGCTGATTTTTGCTTCAGCTGATTTTTGCTTCAGCTGGTTTTTCCTTCAGCTGGTTTTCGCTTCAGCTGGTTTTCGCTTCAGCTGATTTTTCCTTCCTTCGATTTTTGCTTGACTGATTTTTTCTGCCCAGAACATGTCCACTTATATAGATCATATCTTTTGACTCCGATATCTAAATTGGACAAACTTGACATCTATATCATAGAGAAAAGAAAGATCTACAACTTTCAAGAAGGAAAGTTTGTCTAAATCTATCGATATCACGTCCATATCGTCTGCTTTTTCTTCAGCTGATTTTCCTTCAGCTGATTTTTCGCTTCAGCTGATTTTCCTTTCAGCTGGTTTTCGCTTCAGAACATGTCCACTTATATAGATCATATCTTTTGACTCCAATATCCAAATTGGACAAACTTGACATCTATCTCATAGAGAAAAGAAAGATCTACAACTTTCAAGAAGGAAATTTTGTCTAAATCTATCGATATCACGTCCATATCGTCTACTTTTGCTTCAGCTGATTTTCTTTCAGCTGATTTTCGCTTCAGCTGATTTTCCTTTCAGCTGGTTTTCGCTTCAGAACATGTCCACTTATATAGATCATATCTTTTGACTCCGATATCCAAATTGGACAAACTTGACATCTATCTCATAGAGAAAAGAAATATCTACAACTTTCAAGAAGGAAATTTTGTCTAAATCTATCGATATCACGTCCATATCGTCTGCTTTTGTTTCAGCTGATTTTCCTTCCTTCTGATTTTTGCTTCAGCTGATTTTTTTCTGCCCAGAACATATCACCGAACACTAAAAGTTTTCTCAACCACTCATTTAACACTATAACAGAATTTATTCCTCCCCAACTACGCAGGATTTATGAACAAACACATGAAATACATCTTTCCATGAAAACGACAAAATCTCTCAACTTTATTTCATAAATCTCTAACAATGAGGGGTTTCTCTAACACTTACACGCTGAGAACTCAAACAGATCTTCAAGCTCTAAACTCCACACGAAAAGATCAACTTATGGATTCTCCTTAGAGTCGACAACACCAAAGGTAGAGAAAGGTTGGTGAAAGAAAGAAAGAACACCAAAGTCCCTTAGAAGATAATTTGGGTAGGAAAGCTCTATGTCTCCGAGAGAAAAGTTTTAGGAAGAAAATGAATAAAGAAGGCTTGGACAAGACTTAACCCATCAGCCCTCAAGGAATAGTGACCACCTACTCCTAGCTA